>CM059186.1:173731046-174334014 GCA_030323885.1 Branchipolynoe longqiensis | reverse complement strand
GGCCCTCCCGGCGCCTCACCCCAACCAATGCCGACAGCCCCGTGACTTCCACCGACAGCCCCTCAGCAAACAGCGATCGAAACGCCGCCCAGACGAAGCCGGGGATCATCACCTCGCACCTCACACCTCAGACGACTCAGCCCAGCCTCACGAGAGACCCTTCCCAGACAGCCCAGCCACCGACCCTCACGACACCGCCTTCATGATACAGCCCGACCCGACCCCGACTCCCACCCCGCCCAGCCCTGAGGAGTTTCGCTGCCCCCCTCCTCGACCCTCGCCGGACCTCCTCCCCCAGGCCTCAGGAGCGGGCCTCCCTCTTTTGGCCGCCCGCTCCCCCCTCCACGTAGGCCCCGGACCCTCCTCTCAACCACGCCCGCATCTCCGGGCCCCCGCATCTCCGGGCCCCCGCCTCGGGCGCCCCGTGCCCCCGCCTCGGGCGCGCCTCGAGCCCTCTCCTACTTTTTGGCGGAGGGCTCCTCGGCCCCCCCTTCGCCAGAACTCTTGACATTGCTCCTGATGAGCCCCTGTTTTATCCTTGTCTCTGCTCCTCATGAGCCCCTCACTGCATTGCTCCTTATGAGCCTGTTATTCTTGCTCCTCATGAGCCCTCTCATTGCTTCTCTCCTCCTCACCTTGCTTGTTACCTGTTCCTCTGTATGCTCTGTGTTGAGGCGTTAAATAAACGCCTTTTTTCTCACCCCCGCCTTGCTTTCTTCCTTTTCGCGCATCAGTGGTCATTAGTTTGGGTTTAAAGCTTACCTCCTGGGTGTACCATGTCTAGCATGTTTACCTTCTAAAACTTTGCTTAAATTATCAGTGTATTTTTATTATTTCTTTTGTATATAATATATACCTATTTTCCGTTTGCTACCCGAATTTACTGACTGACTGGCTTGACTGGTTCAAGCATGCACGAAGCAATTCGCTCACGGGTAGTCTTCCCCCGATGACGTAACAATTGTGTCGCTGGTGCACATGGATCTTATATAACCTGAAGTCGTGTTAAAGTTGCATAGGCCGATGGCTTTCGATTTTTTCCCGTCATTTTTTTAGATAAATTCATCAGGTTGACCATTATAACCTAATATGCATTATTCTGGAGTCACTTTGATTAAAAAACGCCTAATTTTGGAGCAATTTGAGCTGAAAGAACCAAAAATAATTTCGGCAAGCTTGCCAAAAGTCCAGTTGTTGTGGTCCAGATTCACATCTCGCGATGGTCACGTGATGAGGAATTACCTTATGTCCTGGAACCTGATTAAACCCATATATGGTACTGGAATGAGGGCCAGACTAATGTGGTCACAAGATTGACCTAATTGGGCAGTGCCCTCTCTACCTAATGGCTGTTTCAAAGTAGTTGTCCAAAGGGATGGGGTAATAAATTCACTGATTATTCTGTATATGCTGTACCAAAGCATTAGTTAATGCACCAGTACCTAAGTTATTGTTTTGGTTTTGAAAAAAATATGTTTCATCGGACCATGCAACTTTAATAGTTTGCCATTTATAACAGTTGTTTGTTGGGGTTTTATTTCCTCGCAAAATCTAAGGTCATATAAGGATGGGTACAGACTTGTGATTGTGTGTACAGATGGGACTTTTATAGTGCTGCCGCACTGGGAGACCAGGCTACCAGCACCATGACTTGATTTCCCACTCAGTAGCATTATACTGATACTGAGACAACTAGTCCTTTCCCTATCCTATTACTATTAATGCCGAGTGCCAGGCTAGGTAGCGACAAATATCAATATTGTAAGTCACTGGTTTGACTCAACTGGGATTCAAACTCCTGACCTTCCACACTGGAAGCCTATACTCTCACCGATTCTGCCAACGCATATTAATTTTATATTTCAGAAGTTGACTAGTTAGGTTCGAGTTTCCCGTGTCTCTAAGTTAGAGAATTGTTAGAGTCTAACAATTCAGGTTAGGTTAGGTTAGGTTAGGTAAGGTTAGGTTAGGTTAGGTTAGGTTGGGTTCGGTTAGGTTAGGTTAGGTTAGGTTAGGTTAGGTTAGGTTAGGTTAGGTTAGGTTAGGTTAGGTTAAGCTAAGCTAAGCTAGTTAGTTAGTTTATTTAGTGGGGTGGGGTGGGATGGGATTTGTTTGTATTTTTGGTTTGCTTACTTCTTCGCACCATCAAATGTCATATTGGGATGGGTATGGACTTGTCAGATGGCGACTTTATAGTGTTTCACCACTGAGATAGAGCGCCATCGGCACCATCATAAAGTACCCCACTCAGTGACATTATCCTGATGCTGAGTTAACCAGTCCTTTCTTTCCCTTATCCCAGTAAGGATATACGCTACACAGGAAGAACTCTACAAGTACCAATTCTGTAGGCATTGAGCGTCACTCGGCCGGGGATCGAACCCACGATCCACCACACTGTGTGCCGACGTCCTACCCACTCGGTACCGGACGCGGTGGTCGAATTGGTAGAGCGCAGGCCTCCCGTGTGGAAGATTGGGAGTTAGATTCCCCGTTGAGTCAAACAAATGACTTATAAAATTTATACTTGTCGCTTCCTACTAATCCTAGTCTGGCACTCAACATTAATAGGATCTATAGATCAAGGACTCGTTAGCTCAGTGTCAGGCTAATGTGACTGAGTGGGATATCAGGTCATGGTGCTGGTGGCCTGATTTCCCAGTGAGTCAGCACTATAAAGTTGCCATGAGTGTGCACTGTCACAAGTCGGTACCCATCCTGATATGACCTTAGATGTTGCCAGGACGTAAAGTACTAAAATTCCAACAACCAACCAACCTGCCCACTCAGCTATCCACTCGGGTGAGTGGGGTGTGTGATGTTTTTACAATGTAGATCAATTTGGCTACGGGCCTACGCTGGCAGTTAGTTAGCTACCGTTAGGTCTATTACTATTAGCTCAGTACAAGCCCTGGGATGTCGTGTTCATGCATACAACACACCCTGATCAAAATAATATTAGGCACGCTTAAAGCTGTGCATGCCCAACACGCGTGCACATGCACCGATATGTTGTTGGTTGTTGGAATTTTACGCAGAGTAGCAACTTGTGACAGTGCGCACTGATGGTGACTTTATAGTGCTGCCCCACTGAGAAATCAGGCCACTGGCACCAAGACCTGATATCCCACTCAGTCACATGATCAAAATAATATTAGGCACGCTTAAAGCTGTGCATGCCCAACACGTGTGCACATGCACCGATATGTTGTTGGTTGTTGGAGTTTTACATCCTGGCAACATCTATTAAGGTCATATCAGGAACCAGGGTAGGAACTTGTGACAGTGCGCACTGATGGTGACTTTATAGTGCTGCCCCACTGAGAAATGAGGCCACCGGCACCATGACCTTATATCACACTCAGTCACATTATCAAAATAATATTAGGCACGCTTAAAGCTGTGCATGCCCAACACGTGTGCACATGCACCGATATGTTGTTGGTTGTTGGAGCTTTACGTCCTGGCAACATCTATTAAGGTCATATCAGGACGCAGGGTAGCAACTTGTGACAGTGCGCAATGATGGTGACTTTATAGTGCTGCCCCACTGAGAAATGAGGCCACCGGCACCATGACCTGATATCCCACTCAGTCACATTATCCCCATACTGAGCTAACAGGCTCTTGCCCTATCCTATTACTGCCCAGTGCGAGGCTAGGAGGCGACAAGTACTAATTTTGTAAGTGATTGGTTTAACTCGACCGGAACTCCTGACCTTCCGCATGGATAGCCTGAGCTCTACCAATTTGGCCAACGCGTCCGGTCGGGCTATGTTAATGCTGCATAGTCCGATAAAAGCTTAACATTTTAAAAACCAAAGCATTTGCCTACATTTGATAATATAGGGGGCTATAGTTACCAAGCCTCTTATCCCGCTCCCGGAAATCCAAAATTACCAGAAAACACGCTCTTTTTTAAACTGGTTAAATACTATTTAGTTCCTTACTCGTCATTGTTTATTTTATATTTGAAGTACATATTTAAGCTGTCTCTAGAAGATTATTGATTACCTCTAGAAGATTATTGATTACAGCAAACAACATTATATTTTATGAGAAAAAGGTTTTAAAAAGTTGGAAAAAAGGCTTGGGTAAAAGATAAATGCATGGTGTCGATGTGTAAATTTTCACATTTTCTCTTAAGCGCACAATCATACAAGATTACTGTTGATATCATTTGTGTGATAGATTAAATATGTAATATTGGTAACGTAGGCCCTACTTAACAAACAGATGTAACAATGTATTTGACTTGCTATCAATAACAAGAAAGCATTAATTATCACCATTGTAAGATGGAAACCAGATATATGGTACCCAGTTTTAGAGAATGACCCATATATTGTAGGCACACCTACTGAAGCTGCTACGACAGTAGATGTTCTTTGCTCTTTGATGTGTGGATGCACAGGCACGTCCCCCATGTACATAATGAACCCCCCCCCCCCCCCCTTGCTCCATTTGTAGCCAAGTGCCTTGCTGCTGACATAGTCCTGGCCTGCTCATTAAAATAGTTGATTGTTGGAGTTTTACGTCCTAGCAACATCTAAGATCATATCAGGAGGGGTACCGACTTGTGACAGTGTGCACTCATGGCGGCTTTATAGTGCTGCCACACTGGAAAATCAGGCTGCCAGCACCATGACCCAGTATCCAACTCAGTCACATTATCCTGATACTGAGCTAACCAGTCCTTGCCTTATCCTATTAATTCCGAGGGCCAGGCTAGGAAGCGACAAGTATCAATTTTAAAGTCATTGGTTTGACTCGACCGGGAACCGAATTCCCGACCTTCCACACATGAGGACTGTGCTTTAACAATTATACGGTTACATAACTAACTGCCCTAAACAATGTAATATTAATATTGACAAAATTTTACCCAAAACTGTACTTGATTTATTTGTACAAATTTGCACTGACCAGATAGTAGGCCGAACATGAAGACCAGATTAAATACTCAGGATTTGACACACATAACAATATGTGTATAATTGACTAATTTAGCTTTCGCAAAAATCTGACTGAGTGGGCTGGGCTATAAGGTCGTGGTGCCAGTGACGTAGTTTCACAGTGGGGAAGCACTCTAGAGGCACCGTGAGTGTGCAATGTCATAAGTCGGTACCCGTTCTGATATAACCTCACTTGTTGCTAGAGCTTTTTTTTTCTTGAAGATGTATACTGCCTATCATGGATAAGTCTGAATAGACTTGTTTTCAGCATTAGACAGTTTGTCGATAGAAAGCCCGAGCCTACACTTTTACCGACCCAAGGGATTTTTAACCTCCAACACCACATAGATATGGTATGAGAGCAACTGGCCTTTGATGATGCTGTAAGTTATACACAGCAGTGGAAATCCAAATTGGCAGAGGTGGGGGCATGGGGAATCGAACCACCGACCTTCAGATTAGGAGTCTGACTTGAAAAAAAGTCAGACACTCTAACCACTCTGCCACATAAAACTCCAACAAACAAACGCATATATGAACGAATAACTATGCTCATGGAGGCAGTGGGGTACGTTGGGGGTACATTTCTTTGGCGTGCAACGCAAAATGCTTGCAGGTAGTTTCATACTTGTGGCTTCACACGTGTACAAAGGAGACACTCTTGCGAGGCTTCATTTATTCCACCCACCCACCCTCCCGGTCCCAGCTTAAAGACGTGCTTTGACACGTCTTCCAATCAATCTCCAGCTCCAGGTTTCACGATTGTAGGCTCGAGATTGTAGTGGAGCTGACTACAGGACCCAAGTGGACGTGCACATACGGGTCATTGCAGATTACCCAAACCCGCCGTTAAAGGAGCCCGATATAGACTAGCACGACCAGTTTTGTACGGCAGGCCATTGCATAACTCCCCATTTTATGTAAGCAAATGTGTTGGGTAAACGACAGGGAATAACAAAGGTACTGTTGCACTTCTGGCTAAAAGTGGATAAGTCTGCATACGTTGGTCCCAGCGTTCTGCTTTGTTCATTGTTGGTATTGTAATTGCTAGTACTAGTATTAGTATTAGTGCCCCTTTTCTTGGGGGAAAAATTATTTCAATGTGTGAATGGCTCACTGTTAGCTTAGTATTCAGATACAATTCCACTGTTTGTTTAACGACCTCCCAGCACAAAAAGTAGATATCGGCGATTGGGGACACAATTCAACTGTGGCCCGTTTCCAAAAAGCTCAATGTCAGGATAATGTGACTGAGTGGGATATCGGGTCATGTTGTTGGCGGCCTGATTTCCCAGTGGAGCAGCATTATAAAGTCGTCATGAGTGTACAAAGTCACAAGTCGGTACCCGTCCTGATATGACCTTAGATGTTGCAAGGACGTAAAACTCCAACAACCAACCAACCAACTAATTAAGATATCCCCCAACTAATTTTCAAACTGTTCAGTAAAATTACACGAAACTGTGAATGCAAGAAAACCGAATAATTTTCAAATGTTTCAATTTATTTTCATAGTTGAACAAATATATAATGCTAAACAACAACAAAATGACGTCCTAGTGAAATTAGATGGAATTATAATCGAGGGGGGAAAAGACAGGGATATACAATTATATAATATAATGCGTTCAACAAAAGGTTATACAGGTTAAAATAAATTGTAAAATGTTGCTGGTCCATACTACAGAATCACCTGAATGGGATCCATAAAACGGTTGGTTTAATATTGCTATGGCTGGGTTTAACTTTGAATGTAACTTGCAGAATACTGTTATTTTGAATGAATAAACCAATCGAACAATTTAATCAAGGGCACAATCGATGCACCTTTAATTTTCAAAGCAATAAATCACAGTCGAGATAGATGTAAACCACAAACCCGAATAGAATTCTAAAAGAAACAACACACTTTAACTCAAGCCAATTGTGGCTAAGCTTAGTAAGTTATTTCCTCCTAAAGAATACAGCGTACTGAAATGAATAATAAACATTAATTGGTGTATGCACACTGAACCATTTATTCATCGATTAATCCTATCAACCGTGATTTTATTTTACTTTTAAAGTTGCATAGTCCGATGGTTTTGAGTTTCTGACATTTTTCTGAGATAAGTATATTAAATTGATCAGTATAATCTACCTTACTTTAGTTTGAAGTAACTTTTAATTGAAATGGCTACCTTTTGAGATATTTGAAATTCAAACATGTGAACATAATATTGGCAAGCACGCAAAAACTCTGATACTATGTGATTCTGCAGTAACAGGTTCTATTAAATTGGCTTGGTATTCCCTTCTATGTGGCAACAAATACTTAATAAGTGCATCAGTATCTAAGTTAGATATGTGGAATCAAATCTAGATGATTGTTTTTCATTTTGAAAAGTTGATGCTTCATTGGACTATGCAGCTTTAATCAGTAAAGGCTTCAGTACATGTTTTCATGTTCATTTGTATTTCGAATCCATACATGTATATAATAACATACGGAGATCGTCATGCAACAGTTATATCATATGGTGCAACATCGCGAGCCATGTGTGGCTGTGTGCGCAGGTTGTTGGAACTTTATGTCCTGGCAACATCTAAGGTCATATCAGGACGATTACCGACTTGTGACAGTTGTGACCCATTGCCCCCTTTCAAACCACCCCACTAGCACCATGACCTGATATCACACCCACTCACATTATCCAGACACTGAGCCAACCAGTCCTTGTCCTATCCTCATAATGCTGAACGCCTCGCTAGGAAGCGACAAGTATCAATTTGTAAATCATTGGTTTGACTTGACCAGGGTTTGAACCCGAGTGTTCGAATCCCACGATCTACCAAAACGGGAGACGGATGCTCAACTCATTCGGTCATCTCGTGTGGTGTTGGGGTATTATCAGTACTAGCCATGAAGGCCAGGATTTGGTCGCTAGTTTAGCAAATCCTCACTCTTAATGCATATATCTATAATACTTGTAGTATTTCCACATATCGAGACAAAAAAGTCTGAAAGTAAATGCTCCCCCAGAAAGTATCTGCTACAAGAGATATAAACACCACACACACACAAAGCACCTAACCATCAGGGCTGAAAGTGGTCTCCGGAAAAAAAAAGGGGAAAAAAGCGAAAATGCTGATATTCTCCCATAGGCTTAGCATTGTCAGGGAATCGCTGAAAATTCCCGGAAGTCGGTTTTCATACATATTGGTATACGCTGATAGTGCTGCGCCGTTTGAAGCACGTATTAGTAGTATAGGCTGCTAGTGCTGCGGCGTTTGCATCACATATCGGTAAACGCTGATAGTGCTGCGGCGTTAGAAGCACGTATTAGTAGAATACGCTGATAGTGCTGCGGCGTGAAGGCATTAGTAGTATACACTGCTAGTGCTGCAGCGTTTGCATCACATATCGGTAAACGCTGATAGTGCTGCGGCGTTAGAAGCACGTATTAGTAGTATATGCTGATAGTGCTGCGCTGTGAAGGCATTAGTAGTATACGCTGCTAGTGCTGCGGCGTTTCCACCACATATGAGTATACGCTGATGGTGCTGCAGCGTGAAACAACATATTGGTTGGTTGGTTGTTGGAGTTTTACATCCTGACAACATCTAAGGTCATATCAGGACGGGCGCAACTTATTAGTATACACTTATAGCTACAGGAAAAATCCCGGAAATCCACGAAATCGCGGAGATCTTTCATCCCTGAACCATGAGAAAGGCAATTCACACCTAACCATGAGAAAGGCAATTCACACCTAATCGTGAGAAAGGTAATTCTGAAAATAAATTCATTGGCGCGGTGCTTGGCTATACCGGTATTCAAGGAAATGAGCAAGTAGACAGAACTACGATAATGGCTCTGAATGGTGTTGTTGCGTGATGTCCGATTGGTTGATTAGTTGTTGGAGTTTTACATCCTGTCTACATCTAAGGTCATATCGGGACGGGTACCGACTTTTGACAGTGCACACTCATGGTGACTTTATAGTGCTACCTCCACTGGGAAATCAGGATGCCGGCACCATGACCCGATATCCCACTCGGTCACATTATCGTGACACTGAGCTAACCAGTTCATGCCATATCCTATTAATGCCGAGCACCTAGATAGAAAGCGACAAGTATCAATTTTATAAGTCATTGGTTTGACTTGACCGGGAAGCGAACTCCCGATCTCCCGCACGCTCTACCAATTCGGCCACTGCGCCTGGTCGGATGGTTGGTTGTTGGGGGTTTTACATCCTGGCAACATCTAAGGTCATATCCGGACAGGTGCGACTTGTGACACTATGCACTCATGGCATGTTTATAGTGCAGGCCATGACCCGATATCCCACTCAGTCACATTATCCTGGCACTGAGCTATCTAACCGATCCTTGTCCAATCCAATTAACACCAAGTGCCCGGCTAGGATCGACAAGTCTCAATTTGATGTCATTGGTTTGACTCGACCGGGAACCGAACTCCCGATCTCCCGCATGCGAGGAGCGCGCTCTACCGATTCAGCCACCGCGCCCGGTCATGATGTCAGAACCTCACTCTTATCTAAGACCACCTATTCCCAAATATATCAAATCAAAATGGCAACATGAATGGGATGAGCATCCAAACAATAATTTAAGTTGCATAACATGACTCGACGCATTAAAGAACATCCATATTATCATGCCGGATGTCGGCAGTCGTACCAAATAGGCCTCGCTTGATGCCACATTGGCCACTGTTGGCTGACTCATGCATTTTTACTCAAAGGGAGAAGCACCACCTGAGTACATTAGGTTTTAGTGCCCACTAATACTATACTGCTAAAGTGTGTAGATTTCATGGCCTTGTGTCAACCCTGTCGTAATTGTAAATATTATGTGAGACCTCTTTACCAACACAAACACATTTAAAAATTCATAGGAACTGGTTTGTATTGCCCCCTTTAATCTTACCTATATTTTGCAAGTTAGATTTTACTATCAACTGACAAATTTAACCACTTCAAAATTGCATCAGAGATAATATTTTGCTGTGATTTGACATTGATGTGATCATTTCGGAATTTCATGTAAATTTCAATGTAGACATGTGAATGTGACTAACACCTAAAGTGTGTCTACCCTCATGTATCTGCAAAAGAGTATTCCCCCCCCCCCCCAATAATTGTGATTTTTTTACAGTACAATTTATGTTTTCACAAATGATAGTTGATACCTAGATAAAAGATTCACCCGGTACTTGTAGTACACGGGTGAAGACCAGCCTTATATAAATACGGGCGAAAATAGCGTTAGTATGGAACAAGAAGTAGAATGCCCGGCATTAGTGTCAAATTGTTACTTATATCAGCACAGAGTTGGTGAAATGGGAGAGAATGCAAAAAGACAAGATGGCGGCCAGAGAACGCCGTCGATTTCACTTTTAAATTGCATTAAATTATATGTTTTATTATATTTTCCAACTCAAAAGTAGCGGGTAAACATGAAGACATATACAAAGAATAAATGTTGCTTCTTAGATTGTGAAATTAGGCTCTCATAAAGACTCATTTCATTAGCCCGATTTTTTCGACCGTTTTTATATTAGGCTGGTCTTCACCCCTGTACTGGAAGTACGGGGTGAATCTTTTATCTCGTTGATACCCTATCCCATTTAATCAGGCCAAATAATGTTAAAATTGGTGATCGTCCCCGCCCATACCTGAAAAATCGCCCGCCCTGAATTTCTTTAAATTAATTTTTAAACTGTTAAAAATGCGTCGGGTTACCAGCAATTCAACTTTCATATCAATTTTGAAGTCATTGGTTTGACTCGACCAGGGTTCGAACCCAGGAGTTCGAATCCCACGACCCACCAGAATGGGAGGCGTATGCTCAACTCATTCGGCCATCACGTCTGATTACATATTACCTCTACGTCAAAAATATAAATGAAAACCGCCCGCCCAACCCTGATTTTTATTTCAAAAGGACAATCACCAAATTTATTTTGTTGGGCCTTATTTATAGATCTCAGTTGTAAAACAATCCCTGTGGCATCTTTAAATATTGCTTATATGCTGGGTCACAGCATTGTGTCCTAGTGAATAGTTCTCTCACTAGTAGTACCAAAGGGTTACCAGTACATCAGTGTAAAATGAATTATCACAGTATATGTATTGAGGAGTTTGTTTTTGTTTTATGACCTAGCAACATATAAGGTCATACCAGGATGGGTACCGACTTGTGACAGTGCGCACTCATGGCGACTGCATAGTGCTGCCCCACTGGGAGACCATGCCACCAGCACCATGACCTGATATCTCACTCAGTCACATTATCCTGACACTAAGCCAACCACTCCTTGCCCTATCGTAATAATGCCAAGTGCCTGCCTAGGAAGCGATATATACATCAATTTTTAAGTCATTAGTTTGACTTGACCAGGGTTCGAACCAATGAGTTCGGATCCCCGGATCTCCCAAAACAAGAGACGGACGCTCAACTCATTCGGCCATCCCGTCTGGTCCGTATTGTGGAGGGATGTCTACTTCGGTTGCTTTGTAATTCAGAAGAAACACCCCGAAATATAAAGAGTCAATATCATATCCAAATATTTAGGTTATATAACTAATTTGAGTCTATTTGAATGTGTTTGTGTACGGGATGAGGAGTGGGGGATTGGAATAAAACAACCATATATAAACATCGTTTGGTCTTCTTTCCGATATGAAGCTACACAACCATAAACTCGTTTCAATGACACTGTAAGTTTTACATATCTAACATGTAATAATAAAATATTGACTTGAAGGAAGCCTTAACAAATCATTATTTAAATTTTTGTTAAATAGCACCACTTTGGTACTTTAATTAGACAAGTTTCTGTCGAAGAACCCTGACAATTACTATATATATAGCAGTAGGACCTAATCTTCTATGACAGTTACTTTAGGATTAGTAGATGATTTGGCTATTACATCCTACATTATCAATATTAAAGACGCGCCTTCTTGCCTGGGAGAGTGGATATAGTGAATATATTTGTTTAATATAAGTCACTACAAGTTGTTGAAGAACTGATCAAAAAGATCTTGATGAGCCCAGGTACTTTGTAGGCTTGTGTATTTGTGTAAATGAGTCAAGACAACTGTGGTTATTCGATGTAATTTGATTGCTATAAAGATAGGGCCAAAGCATTGAGTACATTCTTTTCGTGAAACTGGATAAATTGACCCTCTGCTTCACGTAGGGCAGGTTATGAGTTCGATCCCAAGCCGAAAAGGTTATAATACTAGCCATTACCAAGCCTGGAGGTGGAGCTTAGCTTCTACCTAATTACTAGGATACCTGGATAGGCCAATACGCCTTATGTCATGAGGGAAAACCAATTGTCCTTCATTCAAATTTCCAGTGCTTAATCAACGAATATAACAAGTTGTTTAGTCATGAATTTATAGCTATTTGTAGACTAGCATTCTTACCTTCAGCATGCGAATTTCTCGCATGGCAATCTTTTTTATGAGAGGGTCATCCTCAGATTCCACAAATTTCTTTATGGCTACCATCTGTGTCGTCTCCTTATTCCGACATTTGAAGACGACTCCGTACGACCCCTCCCCGATTTTCCCTAGTTTTTCATATTTATCCATAGTGACACCGATATATCAAAGTGCACATCAATGTCTTTCGTTGTTTTCTGCAGAGGTTAGAAGAACAGACTTGACGTTGTTTTTGAAAATGTTATCTTTGACAGCGTCCAGACGCAGGTACATTATCCAGGTCAGATCAATGTCAGCTTTTGTCACAAAATAATTAAGAGAACCATATTGTCGGACATTTGTAGATACTGGCACTTTCCAAATGTCAACCTAACTGGACTTAAACCACACCACAATTTAACTAGAAGTAGCAATGTCCGTGGGGGTGCCAGGGCCAGGGGGGCGTGTAGCGATATTGTGAAATCAATCTAGTAGACTAGTATTCTACCTGTCAAATATGACTGATTACTCGGGTTCATGACTTATCCATAGTCAGCGTCACCACTTAAAACAGCAAGAAAATCATGTTCTCTTCATGTATCAGCTTGCAGGCGTTTCTGAGTGGAACTGTGATGTAAAGCACCCCTGTTGGACAGTCACTGCATGTGACAGGTGCCCACTCCTCACGCCGCGTCTTAAGACTTAATGGTCCCCGTGTGTTTTTGCTCTTCGCCAGGTTCCACTCGCCGAACATTCCAGGGTCTCCAACTTGAAGTTTCCTAATAATTTGCACATGGCACTTCTAAAATATCATCGCGGTAAGCGTATCTGTACCTCAGAATTCCCGTAATTAAGCATAAATCATAAATATCGACAAACATATGATACTAGCAACACCAAAATATAGAGGTTTGGTCGGTAGTCAATATGGCGGCCTTATTGAGATATTCATGCGCTCAAAATGGTGTGCCTGAATGTCGTTCACCGTACGTAAATAGCAATTATTATACATAGATTAGATTTCCAATACATAATTTAATATATGCTATCATTTGCAATCTATATATCTCGGTTACTATGGGAAATGCATCCATCCCAGAAGGACTATTTTCTATCTCGTTAGAGCATGCTGTTTCTGTTATTCGGTCTTTGTTTATCATCAAAGCGGCTCCATGGCAACGGCCATCACGTGTCCAAAACACTACAACGCGTTTGGCACCTTGCTCTGGCTGAGGTCAAACAAAGGCGCAAACATGCCCACGTTCGCTAATGCACGGAATGGCAAGAACAGAATGTTAATAACTTATTTAACTAAGTATTGCAAACTATGACAACAGTTAAAGTTGCATAGTCCGATGGTTTTGAATTTCTGTATTTTTTCTGAGATAAATATATTAGATCGATCACTAGTATCTACATTACATTAGTTCAAAGTTACTTTGAGATATTTTGAGTGCAAACATGGAAAATAGTTTTGGCAAGCTTTCCATAAGCCGTGTTCACACGGGCAATGTAAATCGATTCGTAGAAAGCGACTTGCCTAGTTCGACGCACATTTCGTCGTCTGAGTCGTTCACCGGGCGTTGAATTAGGGCTGAATCGATTTCCTATCGAGGTAGTTTACGTGAGGCGATTTCTGTGAATCGATTTATTTTGTTCGTGTGGATGCACTGAGGCGGATTAAGCACCTCACACGCATGCGCAGTCGACACCTTTAGTTTGTTGACTTTCCGGTCGATCAAAAGCGCATATTATATAATTTAGTCTATGAAACCGCTAGCTGGGCAAAGATATTTTTTTCATCATTTATCTTAATGTTTTCACTGCCCAGCAGAAGTTTTGACCGTTCCAAACCAATACGATTCAGTACATACATATCTAGGTCGAACCCACTCTCTCGTGGCGACGTCGCCTAACCGAAAACTGGCGCTGGTCAGACTGGACTTGCTCATGCACAATATCGATTTCCGGCCCAAGTACTGCCCGTGTGAACGAGCCGCTAATTCGACTCCTAGTATTCGCCTTGGCTGAATCGCTTTACTTTTTCCCCGTGTGAACACGGCTCAAGTTTAGCCAATATTCCCGTTACGCTGACAGGAATAAGAAAGATATTGGTTCAAAATTTACTTATTATATGTGGGTTCTTCTTTGCTGCTGGTCCTAATTGGTCGGTCCCTCACATTGTAACTGTTTTCGTCTAAATTAATTCTCCTTTTCAAACCAAATGAAGAAAATTCCTTTCATTATACCCCAAAGAAGCAATGACAGCAATCCAGTGAGAAAAAAATGTTTGGTTTATTTTTTATTGAATAAATAGATTCATTTGTCACGCAAATATGACAGCTAAAAATGGGAATGGTGAAACTGTACTGCTTGTGTTGGAAACTACTTCATTGTAGACCAAAATATTCAAACATAGCTAGTTTATTTGCAAAGTTGTAATATGCAAAAATGTCAGAAAACTAATTTTCGGACTGTTGGGTGTCTGTGTGTAAAACAACGATGCTTGAAAGTGAGCATAACACGTGTTTCATGAGGTGTCACATCATCAAACACGCGTTCACCTTCAATTTTCACAATATCCAACCATGCAAGCCAGGAAAAACCCTGCTACTTTAAATAGCATAGCATCATAGATGCCTAGTTCTGAACACAAAAGTTATAATATTATTTCCTAAAATGCATTAAAAGTGAAATAAAAACTTTGTGTCACAGGTGAAACATGCGTAACGACGAAAATTTATTTTGCGATACAAAATCCAACAATGGATCAAATCTCTTCTCACCATGATTTTCAAACATACCATGGGCATCTAAACACCTACTGATGATGTGGTGTCAAGTCATAAACAGGATGTTGTGCTATGATGCTATTACTGTGGGGTGTCACACATTGATGAAGAAGAAACACGCGTTCACCTGTTGTCATCTTCATCCTCTAAGTCATCACAATATCTTTTTCTACATAAGAAAACTTATAACACTCAAAAGAAATATTTGCATACATGTAATGTGTACAAATAATGCCCTGAACAAATACATTTTGTGCATGCTATTAGCAGTGTCTAACCTAAGTCAGTATTGAGTGTCACATGAAACATGCGTTACATGTTACATGAAACATGTGTTACAATTCCAAGAACATCAGAAGTTAGGGAAGTGTTCCAAGATTACTTTGAAATATGTCCACAGCATCAAAAACTAATAAGCATAAATACTTTTTCATCATCTGTGGTGCTTGTTTCATCATGAAGGAACAACTTTTCCTTTCCATGTCACAGATGTTTCAGTGTCACAATTTTATAAGTCCTCTGTTCTACTCTCAAGTGGATGGATCCTCATAAAATTGCACTTAGATACTCCTAGTGAGTGCAGTTCAAAACCGTACTAGGAAAAAATAAGGGTCTTGTTCTAAATCTGACACTAGGCGGCTTTTTGTGTCACACCGAAACACGCGTAACGTTATCCACTTAGCCACCCTTCAAAGCCACCCTGACTTGCAGTCGGGGTCCAAACTGCTTTTCTTTTTATTGTGCCTTAAAATAGGATGTATGTGGAACACAACAAGCCTAACTAGGATAAGCTGTGATGTATTTAAGTTTGTAACCCCGATTCCCCCTTTTTAGGACCAGCAGCAAAGAAGAACCCATGTATGTATGTAGTTGTATATATGGACAATCCTAAACTACATGCTTGCTTTATATGTAGAGATCGCAAGGCCTTGACTATTCTTTTTTTACCAACTTGATTTTAGATAAAAAACCGTCAACTGAAACAATACCATGATTTTCGGGCATTAGTACTACTACAGTAAAACCTCTGTATAAATCGACCAACCTTGGGACCGACTTTAAGTGGTCCATTTAGGGAGGGGGTCGGTTTAGGGAGTTAGAATATGGTTAAAATGGTATTGTTGGGACCAAATAAAGCGATCAATATAGGGGAGTGGTCGATCTGTGGTGGAGGTGGTCGGTTAGGGAGGCTTGACTATATATCCATTCTCAGCATATTTGTCCAAAATAGTCTAAGTAGTAGGCTATTCTGTTCCTATAATTCTAAATTTTAGATTCACTCTATTAATTATTTCACCCAGAGATGATTCAAAATTTAAATTATAATATTAATTCTCGGCTGCGTCAAACCAGATTTTCTTGTAAGGAAGAAAAAAAAGGTGCATGCAGCTACGGACCCTAGTACTTGGTATTGTTATGTGAATGGGGCAGCACTATAATGCCGGTATCAGTGTATCGTTGGAATTTGGTGCCAATCCTGGTATGAGCCCCGTGTTGCTAGGAAGATTCAACCGTGATGCGCGGCAAGGAAGGACGAGGAGGCGAGAGTGGAATAAGAGGGCATTTTATTGAGTAAATGCCCGAGGCGTTTCATGAACATACAATGAATGTGAGGTGTAATAAATCAGCAATACAGGTAAAGGTAAAATATAATATCATGTATGATGCATGCTCATGATGAGAGCGTCAAATGTCAGTGTTATCATAAAGTGTCAAATGAGGTAATGTCAGTAGTTGGCGGGAGGTGGGCCCGAGGAGCCCTCAACCAGGAGAGAGGAGAGGGCTCGAGGGGCCGCCGAGGGGGCGAGGCGGGGGACGTAAGCGTGGACCGCCTCAGAGGTCCAGGTCCCTTGGGCCATGATGTCGGAGATGTCGACTCCGGCGGCATGGCAGGCCTGGGCGGCGCCCCGGCGGAGGCTGTGGAGGGTGAAGGCCTCGGCCCCCCGGACACCTCGGGCGTGAAGGGCGCCTCGCATGAGGGCAGTGAGTGTGCGCGGGTCGAGGGGGCGACCGGAGGGCATGATGAACGCCGGGGCGTCGGGAGGCGCGGGGGACTGCCGGGTGGCCGCGTTCCAGGCGGCCAGAGGGCAGAGGCCCGGCCTCGGGCAGGCAGGGATGAAGAGGGCGACGGCGCCCGAGGGCCCGGATATGGTCTTTGAAGTCCTGACCGTGACCCGGAGGCCGCCGGGGGCGGGGGCGACGTCGCCGCGGGTGATGGTGTGGGGCCCCCCCCAGCCCTCGGGACTCGGCGACAGCAGGTTGGACTGCCGCAGCATGCCGAAGTACCCGAGGAGGAGGGCGGCCCGAGGGGCGAGCGAGGCCGCTCCCGCGAGGGCGAGGTGAGAGATGACGAGGGCGAGCAGAGGAGGCGTCAGAGGGGGCGCCTGGCGAGGGGCGTGGGTCGAGGCGCGCTCGGCACCTCGGCAAACGTCCTTGGCGAGGGCAGAGTCGAAGGCGGTGGTTGACCCTCCGGCCGCCCCGGTCCAGGTGCGCGCCCCGGACAGGGCGTTCCTGATGGAGGCCGGGGCGAGGCCACGGGCGTACAGGTAGGCAGTGTAGCCGGCGATCTGGAAGTCGGTGGGGGCGAGGGGGGCGAGCCCTCGGGCCACACAGTAGGTGACGTAGTCGCGGGCCTGGCGTCGGCGGTTCCTCCATGTCGAGGGGGCCAAGGAAGCGAGGCGCAGGCGGGCGATGTCCTCCACCTCGGCCGGGGGAAAACCTGCATCAGAGGCCGGGGTTAAAGGGGAAAGCGTCATGTGAGGGCGATATGCTGCGGAGCCCGAGGCGGGCGACGCCGGCGCGGGCCACCTCGGCCCAGGGTCCGTCGAGGTGGGCGCGGCTGAGGGCGTCGGCGAGGACGAGCTCGGCCCCGGGCTTGTGGAGAATGGTGAGGGTGAAACATCGGGTCGCCGCGAGGAGCCAGAGCTCCCGAGCGCAGGTCCCGAGGGTAGCATCGCGGGCGCGGCCCGAGGTGAGGGAGGCGGCGGAGGCCATGTTATCAGTGTTGATCACGATGGTGGCCCCCGCCACGTCCTCAGGGATGAGGGCGCGCAGTGCAACGACGAGGTTGACGGCCTCCAACTCGTGGATGTCGGGGAACCGCGCCCGGAAGTCGAGGGTGTACCCTCGGGCGTAGCAGTGGGTGGCGGAGTAGGCGCCCCCGCCCGTGAGGCAGGAGTCGCACTCTATGACGTGGACGCGCCCTGCCGGGGCGCGGAGGAGGTGGAGGCCGTTGGAGGCCCGGCCGTAGAGGGCGAACCACCTCAGGTCCCGGAGGGCGTCGTCGTCGAGGGTGAGCGAGGCGCAGCCGAAGCAGCGGCGGAGCGCCCCGAGGAGGCGACTCATGAACCTCCGGGCGGGGAGCACACAACTGCCCACGTGGTTCAAGCGCCCGAGGAGGCTCTGGAGCTCGCGTCGAGTTATGGCAGGGCAGGTGAGGCGGGCCTCGCATGAGAGGACGAGGTCGTCGACTTTGTCGGGGGCGATGCGAACCGTCATCGCCTCGCTGTCGAGGGCGAAGCCTAGCCAGGTGAGGCGGACAGCGGGGGGGTGGCACTTCCCGGGCGCCACGTCGAGCCCGAGGGTGGCAGCGAGGGCGAGGAAGGCGTCGAAGGCCTGGCAGGCCCTGAGGTAGGAGGCCTCGCACCCGACAAAGTCGTCGACGTATACTAGTGTGTGGAAGCCGTCGCGCCTCATGATCCAGGCGACGGCGGCCGTCACACGGACGCAGGCCGCGCCCGAGGAGCGGCAACCAAAGGGCAGGGCGAGGTCAATGTATACCCTCTGGTTGAGGGTGATGCCGTATAAGGGGCAGGCGAGGGGGTCGGCGCGGAGTTGCCGGTATGCGCGGGAGATGTCGGCGGACCAGAGGTATGCGCCGGAGCCCTCGCCCGTGAGGCGGCGCCCGAGGTCAGCGACTGAGGGGAGGGTGTAGGAGTGGGGTTTCCCGAGGTATTCCCGGCGAGGGATGCCGGCATTGACGCTGGCGCCGGGGGGAAAGGAGAGGTCGACGATGACCCGCCTCTTGCCCGGGTCGGATTTGGGGCGGGTCATCATGGGGGAGACCTGGGTCCAGGGGGTGAAGGGAGGGATGGTGAAGGGGCCCGCGAGGGCGCCGAGGGCGAGCTCGGTTTTGATGAAGGCCTCTATGTGGGGGGCGTGCTCAGGGGCCTCGCGGTGGTTGGTGAAGGTAGGGCGGGGGGGGGAAGAGGCGGAGAAGTTGGCGGGGAAGCCGAACTCGAGGAGGTCGAGGAGGGCGGGGTCGGGGTAGTCGCGGAGGCGGTCGCGCCAGGCGGGAATGTGGAGGCCAGAGGGGAGGGGAATGCGGGCGGCCAAAAAATTAGGGAGGCCCGCTTCCCTGAGCGCGGTGTATGCGCGGGTGAAGGAGGGGTAGCGGGCCCAAGCTTCCTTAGAAGCATGGGGCCAGATGGCGAGGAGGGTGGGGCGGTATTGGTGGGGGGAGGGGCCGCAGGAGGGGGCGGCGGGGAGGGTGTCTTGGATATGGGGTTGAACCACGTCAGAGATGTGCTCACTGAGGTCGTGGTGGGGGGGGGGGGGAGGAGGAGCGGTAGGAGAGGTTAAGGGGGGCGGCGAAGGAGGTGGGGGGGGGGGGGGTCGGGGTCAGGGGGGAGGCCGGGGAGGAGGGTGAGGTAGGCTGTGTCGGCGGGGGAGGGTGGGGGGGGGTGGGGGGGGGGGGGGGGGGGGGGGGGCGGGGGGGGGGGGGAGGGTTGGGGAGGGACCGAGGCGGGCGGCGTCCGGCTGGTCAGTAGAGATGAGAGACAGACGGCGGGGCCTGTGGTGAGGCCGGGGCGGGGGGGAGGCCGGGTGGTCGGCGGAGATGAGAGAGCAGTGGCGGTTGGGTGCAGGGTGGCGGTGTGAGGGAGGGTCTGTTGGGCCGCGGCGGGTGGCGGCCCGGGGGGGGGGGCTTTGAAGCCTGGTGTGGTGTGAGCGGTTGGGTGCTCTACGGTCAGCGCGCGGGCGGGCCGGGCGGGCGGCGGGATGTGAGGGGGCGGCGAGATGTGAGGGGGCGGCGAGATGTGAGAGGGCGGGAAGTCAAGGGGCGGTGAGATGTGAGGGTGGTCGGTTGTGGGTGTGCGTGGGTCGGCGTGGGGGGGTGGGTGGGGCCGGCTGGGTCCCTCCGGGCCGGGCTGGAGGGGGCGGCGGACTAAAAATCCGCCGAGGGGGCAGGGCCCCCCCGCTCCCGGGTTCTTTTGCTATTGCATACGGCCTCGGAATGCATGGTGAGGAACTTTCTAACATTGGCACAGTATGCGCAAGCGTGTCGATACCTTGACGCCCCCTCCCCATGTGTCTCGCCGGCGCCTGCCCGGTCGCAGGAGGCGGGGTCGCGGTTCCAGGAGGGGCATGGGGCGCCGTGGGATTCCCGGAGGTAGGGAATCCTGGTGTCGGTCTGGAGGCGGGGGAGGAGGGGTCTGGGGGCGGGGCGGGGCGGGTCGGAGGAGCGGGCGGGGATGGGGAGGGCGGCTGTGGGTGTGGTGAGGGCCTCCATCCTGAGCATGTTGATGGCGGCGGGGTCATGCCAGCCGTGTGGGAGCCTACCGTCCGCGATCCATGTGAATACCGTCTCCGAATAACGGCGGACGGTAGCCCAGGGGTGGACGAGATTGTCTCGGTGAATGGTGAGGGCGTGGTGGCTGAGTCCGAAAAGGGAGTGGGCGGGGAAGGCGGGGTGGGCCTCCAGCATGCGGAGGGCGAGGGTGTACTCGTCCTTGGTGGCCTCCCCTCGCTTCACTGCCTTCCTCTCCGCCCCCCGCTCTATGAGGTCACAGGGGAAGATGTAATGGGGGGAAATACCTTTCCGTCGACCGGCGTTGTGTGTGTCGGCTGAGTCGAGTATTTCCCGTACAGCGTCTGCAGCGGAGGTGGCCGAGTGGGCGTGGGCGTCGCGGTAGTGGAGAGGGGGCGGGGCCTCCGAGGTCTGAGAGGCGGATGCCCCTCCCCTGGTGAAGCGGATGTAGTCGGGATGAATGGCCCCCGGGGCCGCCGGCAGGGGCGGCGGAGGCGGGTGGGCCCCCCCCACGGTGTGGCGGGGCGTGCGGGGGGCGTCGATGTGCTGAGGCGGCGCCGGCGGGGGCGCGGCGGCCGCGGCGGGGGCGTGGTGGGGCGCGGCTCCGCGCTGGTCCCGGGCGTCGATTATGTCGAGCCTCGCCGTCATGCGTTCCATGGCCGCGACTGTGTCGAGTAGAGTCGCCTGCATGGTGCGTCCCCATTCCGATGGGGGGTCGCCGGGGGCGGTCCTCGGGAGAGGGGCGGCCTGAGGGGGCGAGGAGGGCGCGGATGAGTGTGTCGATCCGGTCGATCCCGCCTCGGAGATGCGCTGTGCCTCCCTGCGGGCGGCGCGCCTCCCCCGGCCTCGTCCGTTAGGCATGGTGCGGCGTGTAGAAAGAGGAGGCCAAAGAAAAAAGAGGTGTAAGGAGCGGTGTGAGGAGCGGAGTGTGTGGAGGCAGGAGGGCGAGTGGCCGGAGGAGAGGCTGGAGGCGGTTATAAGGGAAGGAGAGGGGGGGGGGGGGTTATGTAAGAGAGAGGGGCTGGAGGACAGAGGAGGGGGGGGAGAGAGAGAGGGGGGGGCGCGTCCTCCCTCACCTCGCATCAACCGCAATGCGAGCATTACGACCAAGTCGATAATTCAAAACCAGACACAGAGAATCACTTTTTGGGCTAATAAATTTATTAATCAGGCTTAATACATTTTTACAAGAGCCTTTTATATGGCTATCACTAGCTAACATTTATTGGAAGCTTATTACATCAGTACAGATGAACTTATTAGCTTTTCCTGATTTATGCTAGCTGCCCAGGTAGTACAACCCAGAATTCAACTATAAAGCCTGACTCAAATATTTCTTATTTACAGAGCTAACTATGATTAATAGATTAATATAGATTTTTGAAGTTGATATATTCTTTGGCAATTGAAGACAGGAGGCATCATCTAGGGGTTGATCACGGTCATGCTGTTGAAGCACACCAGGCACACATCACTTGCAACTCATTTTCCACACATTTAAACATGGGAATTTTTTGGACCATCTAGCTCACAGCCAAATTGGGACAGGAGAGCTGATGGTCCTTGACTAATAAATTTGTTATTCACGTAATTCATAACAAAAGACTGGACTGGGAGTAAATTTATAATTTATTTACATCTTCAAGATTATTCGTAGAAATATAGGTTTGTACAATCAATCATTTGTAAGTATACATAAGTATTATACCACATGTCAGTTTAAGTCATATCTATAAAAACACACAGGCTATGTTATTAAACACACACTCAAAGTTCCGTGTTCGATTCAACCGAATACCTCTAACACTCAGCCCTAGTAGCCGTATCATAAGTACATGAGGGAGAGAGGGTGGGGAAAACCGCCTTCCAGGTGTTTACTGTATGAGTGCCAGGACAAAGTGAGTTGGAGATCCTAGTTTTCCACCTCTAAATATACTATGGGTTTCCTTGGAGATTGTTGTTGACATTTGATATGATTGCTTGGAGACATGAATGTGTCCTCACTACCGGACCTAGCAACCGAGATGCAAATTCCTTGGATCACAGAATGAGTTGAGTGGTTATGGCAACGCATACAAGTTTTGTTTACATCACTTTGGCAACACCAGTTTTGAATAGTCAGAAACCTTCTATGTTGTGGGTTCAGTCATTCCAGCAGAGTTCTTTGGCATTTTTAATCAAGAACAATAGATAGGAATTAAATCTTAGTTTATAAATTACTGATGATTTATATAACATACATAGATAGATCTGGGATTTCTAATTCTTTGAGATTGTCCATTAATAGTTGGAGATCAATTTGAATTTTATTTCAGTTCATGTTTATAAATTTCATTAGATACATATCAGCAAGGTATTTGATTTCTTTTTGAAACTATGAGACCATTATCTCTAGAATATGAGTTAACCCAGTTACTGCTGATTTATATAACAACATAGATAGATCTGGGATTTCTAATTCTTTGAGATTGTCCATTAATAGTTGGAGATCAATTTGAATTTATTTAAGTTCATGTTTATAAATTTCATTAGATACATATCAGCAAGGTATTTGATTTCTTTTTGAAACTATGAGACCATTATCTCTAGAATATGAGTTAACCCAGTTTATCTATTATATTGCTTTAGAAGTTCAATCTAGTTAGTAGATAGAACTTAATCTAAGTTTGAACCCATTTGTCAGTTTACAAAAGAACAAAGGATAGGAATAAATCCTAGTCTAAAAATTACTGATGATTTATATAACATGCATAGATATAACTGGGAATTCTAATTCTTTGAGATTGTTCATTAAAAGTTGGAGATCAATTTGAAATTATTTAAGTTCTTGTTTATAAATTTCAGTAGATAAATATCAGCAAGGTAATTGATTTCTTTTTTAAACTATGAGACCATTATCTCCAGAATATGAGTTAACCCAGTTTATCTATTATTTTGCTTAGAAGCTCAATCTAGTTAGTAGATAGAACTTCATCTAAGTTTGGACCCATTTGTCAGTTTACAAAAGAACAATAGAGAGGAATAAAATCCTAGTCTATAATTTACTGATGATTTATATAACATGCATAGATAGAACTGGGACTTCTAATTCTTTGAGAATGTCCACTAGCAGTTGGAGATCAACTTAAATTAAATAATTTCATAGTTTATGACATTTTTATATTTTTCCTTTTTTATATATTTTATATGCTATCAGAACAGTATCTCCAGAATATGAGTTTATCCAGTTATCTATTTAGATTACTTGTAAGCCCAATCCAGTTAGTAGAATAAGTCACACTATGTAATAGAATTACTTGGATAATAAGGAGCCAAAATGAGTTTAACTGGGTTCTCTAAATTTTAGTTTTTAATAACTTTTGTTTTGATTATTTCTTTGCCTGTCAGCATAGTCTACAGAATAATAAGATCTAAGCTGTGAGTTAAACCAGTTCTTCATGTTTTAAAATTTGTTCTGTTTTGGCAACCAAGTAATTCAGTAGATGTGAGGTGACCAATTGTTATGAATTACTCATGTTACTACATAACATGCACAATTCATAACAAAAGACTGGACTGGGAGTAAATTTATAATTTATTTACATCTTCAAGATTATTCGTAGCAATATAGGTTCGTACAATCAATCATTTGTAAGTATACATAAGTATTATACCACTTGTCATTTTAAGTCATATCTATAAAAACACACAGGCTATGTTATTAAACACACACTCAAAGTTCCGGGTTCGATTCAACCGAATACCTCTAACACTCAGCCAAATTGCGTAGCGAGTGTTAGAGGTGCAGCACTAAACACATTTTTAGGAACGTAATCAAATATCGCTGAAGAGCTCCATCTACCTAACTCACAGACATCATTGATAGAAGCACCCGCCTCCGCGCAGGCCCTGGCCGCACCTCTTCTTAGACTATGAAGAGTGACGGCCTCAGGATTAAGGTGTCCGGTTTAACAAGAGCAAGTCTTATTGCTGCTAACAAGGTAGGGCCTGATAGAGGAGCGCCGGACGGGAGCAGAAACGCAGGACCTTCAGGGACAACTCGCGTAGACCCAACATACTTGCGCCAGGCTTTCAAGGGACAGCAAGTCGCGCCAGGAATCGCTGCTATTTCCACCACATACCGGCCTGCTGCTCCACGTGAGGTTTTAGTTGATCCAACCCGGATCAGAAGCGTGTGTCTGCTTTCACGTATATCCGCCCCTACGAGTGCGTGGCCCGGATCGTCGTCTCAACCGGAAAATAACAAGTTACATTGCCTTAATAACATGAAGTAACCTATTAGAGGTGCAGCAATCAATACATTTGCTAAGCTACCGGCAGATTTAAAGTAGTGAACTACATTTATGATATCGTTTACAGACAGAGGTAGTGCCTTAGTTGGACTATGCGTTGACAATCTACACACTCCTTTCTTGACCAATTTAACAGGGTATGACTCAAACGCTTGTACATCACCACCACACATAGAAACCCAGGTTTTCGCTCCACTGACATAGTTATTAAGAGCTCCTGGAGTTTTTAATTGACCATATAGCTCTGCTACATACGCTATTACATCATATATTTGTGGCTCCGTAGGATTAACTTGATATTTTGCACAATACTTCAGGTATGCCCTAACATGGTACAGTTTGTTCTTCCAAGTTCCTGCAGACAGTCCTGCTTTAAACAGATCTAGTACTTGTTGATGAAGGCCATCAGGGAGATCTGGGAAGGTAGAGCCAATAACACTATCTTCCCAGATCTACAGATTTAAGTCAAATACGGTTATTTCATGGGAAACCCGGACCCTCGTGAGCAATGTCTTAATGCAGACCAAAGGCATCCCCACTCTTCCATATTCCTCTGCTACCCCTTGACGAAGACTATGGGGCATCACCATTGGCCACCATCGTAGATCGGCAGCCTTCAGAGCTGTTCGGATGCATTTCATGAAGATTTGGCTGGTCAACAGGTCCCCGTTCGACAGAACGAATGCTGGGGCACCCTTATGCACATGGAAACAGCGGCAGTACTTTTTCCATGCATGCACCGGACAGAATGGAGAATTGGGTACCCTAGGTAGTTCAATGTGGTAGATGTCCTCTGGTCTGCATGCAGTTTTGGTGCTTCTGATCATCACCGTCAAGTGTGTCACGTGTGCCTTGATGTCACTCCCGAGCAATGTATGACCGCCATCGCCCAGCATCTCGGAATAAAATAAATTGGACTGTCTTAGCAAACATGTATAGCCTATCAATAAAGCAGCAATCAACACCAGACCATATTTACCCATTTTTCTGAATTTTAATACAATTAATTTAATATGCCTAATTCTTTGTGGATATGCTCTATTAACAGTATTATCTTTTTATTTAAATATACCACTTTTTAGTACTGACAATGCATAACAGTCAAATGCATCACATTTTCCCCTTAATAGTCTTACCCATGTTCTTGCCCCACTCATATAATTTTTAATTGCTCCTTCTCTCTTTAATATATCGTTTAAATACAAAGCATATGATATTACCGTTTTGGGTTTTTTAGGGTTATCTTTTTTTTTTCTTTTCTTTTTCCCAAAACTCAAATATTCCCCAAAATGTAGGCTGTTATTTTTCCACGTTCCCTCCTCAAGTCCCGCCTTGAAATATACGCTTAGCTTATTAATCAATGCGATATTGTAAGCTGTGAGTTAATAAAGGCAAACAAGTAAATTAGCAACGAGCAAGCTTACAGGTATAAATCAAAAATATTGTTATCATGAGAAACATTTATTTTGGATAACAAATGGTCATGACATAATTTGTCTGCTACTAATTTTGCTTTATTTTTAACCCTGAAGGCACAGGTATTTTGGCTTTCAAGAAATTAGGCAGCCCAGTGGTACATACTGTTTTATACATTTCTGACTAAGTAATGTCCATGTTACACCCCTTTTTATCTCTGGCCATATACTCAATAATTTATTTCTATACTGTACTGGGGTTTTCTCACAAAAATATATCGTATCAACGCAATTAATATCTAGTAAATCTAAGTCAATATATATATCATTTTCTAAAACATCAACATTGTTAATTTTTTGCATAGGTTCAA
This sequence comes from Branchipolynoe longqiensis, assembly GCA_030323885.1. Taxonomy (NCBI): domain Eukaryota; kingdom Metazoa; phylum Annelida; class Polychaeta; order Phyllodocida; family Polynoidae; genus Branchipolynoe; species Branchipolynoe longqiensis. Next base: position 174,307,220 of record CM059186.1, on the reverse strand, counting down.
CACTATGTAAAGTTAAAAAATGTTTAATATTAGAAATTCTGATGAGTTCAGTGCTAGAACCAGGCACTGAGCTGGTGTTAGGACCAGCTATACATGTTTTGATTTTAGTGTCTGTATTACACAAGCAATTGTTAGAAGAGAAGCTATAGTCTCTACTGGTAGTACATGCAGCTACCAGAAAAATCATGACAGTTAATGTCAGTATTGAGCTTACTGCCCTACGTCAGGTAACTAAGTTGTCTTGTAACGTCATTACCACCCCTCTATGTATAGGCCCTATACTGCCACCTAGTAGACTAAAACAAAGACCCTATAATACTAAGACGGCTCACTCAGCCTGTACTGTGTAATCAAATTGATCAAACCCACCACTTGGTCCGCTGGCTGTTCTCTTGGTTAAACAGTTGCTATATTATATGTATAAATGTATATATGAATGTGAAAGATGTGTGATGATGGCAATGCTGATGCTGATGATGTGTATTTGTTCATAGCAATTTCATATTGATGTGTATTCATACTTACATATCTCATGTATAATATAATTGTATGTGTTTACATGGGAAACACCAACCAGCAGCTGGGCTGATCAAACCCACCACAATAGAGGGAGTGCACGTGACGTCATCACTCAGTGGTTAGCCATCTTGGATTACACTTAATACCACCTATGGTGCCCCCTGTCTTATACCAAGAACACTACAGCCACCACTGGGCCTACCTATAGTAATGGCCGCCGAAGTATGTGGCGCCACCTAGTGGGTACTGCCCGAACCTTTCTAATTCTTTTAAATAGCATTCAAAGTGTCAAAATACTGCGCTTTTGCAATGATGTGAGGCTACATGATTAAAAAAATACTTCCCCTCCATCAAAAAACCCTTTTCCACCAACTTTTAAGACCAAACTGCTCAAAACAGTCACAAATAAACTAACAAATTGGTAAATAAACACAATGTAAGCACTTCCAAGCCTTTCATATGTACTCCAATATGGCCACCGGAAGTTGTCTCGTGTCGTCATTACAACCCCTCTATAGTGGTGTTCTCTGTGGTGGAGTGGATGGAGTGTCTGACTTTTTTCTAGGTCAGACTCCTAATCTGAGGGTCGGCGGTTCGATTCCCCGTGCCCCCAGCTCTGCCAATTTGGATTTCCACCGCTGTGTATAACTTACAGCGTCATCAAAGGCCGGTTACTCTCATACCATGTCTATGTGGTGTGGGAGGTTAAAAATCCCTTGGGTCGGTAAAAGTGTAGGCTCGGGCTTTCTATCGACCAGCAGTGGAATGAGGAAGACCAGTCGTCTATGACTGAAATTTCCCCTGCTTAAACCACTAATGGACCCCCCAAAAAAAAGAAGAAAAAAAAGGTGGCACTGCGAAATTTACATTACCATGGGAAAGATAGGGAGTGAGCCGTCTTAGTATTATAGGGTCTTTGACAAATACCAAAGACCCTAGACACATGCACACGCACACACGCTCAAGCACACACACCATTCACACAACCCATAATAACACTATCAACATAATCAAACCCACCACCTGGTGCGCTGGCTGTTCTCTTGATTACACAATACAGGCTAAGTGAGCCGTCTTACTGTTATAGGGTCTTTGCTAATGCATCGTTGAATCGGTTATGATAATACACAACTTTCTCCCGTTTCTTTCAAAAGCCGGTGTTGCAGTTTCCGGAGGTCCACATACATTTTGGGAGGAATACATACATTCAAATGCATTGTCAATGGCCGTGAGCAAATCTTCATACAGAAAAAGTCAAATTACACCACCTAGAAGGTACCCACTTGGAACACATATCGAAAACATATTCAATTAATAGATTGTACATGTTGCCGGTAACATGCATAATTCAAAACCCTGACCACGGGGCCCATAGTAATGCATCCTAGCTACAAAAACGTGGTCTCGAATTCGGTAACCCGGGAGAGTTGATTTCCGGTCTCACGAGCCCCGTTGAATCACTCTTCACCATATAGAGGGAGTGCACGTGACGTCATCACTCGGCGGTTAGCCACCTTGGATTACACTTAATACCATCTATGGCGCCCCCTATCTTATACCAATAACACTATGGCCACCACTGGGCCTACCTATAATCAGGGCTGCCGAAGTATGTGGCGCCACCTAGCGGGTACTGCCCGAACCTCTCTAATTCTTTGACAGAGCATCCAAAGTGTCAAGATACTGCACTTTAGCCATGATGTGAGGCTACATGATTTAAAAAATGCTTCCCCTCCATCAAAAAAACCCTTTCCCCCAACTTGTGAGGCCAAACTGCTCAAAACAGTGACAAATAAACCACTCCTCCACCCCCTCCCCCCTACCCCTCAATTCCTCTGATCACTACACACCGGAACCCAACTCCCGACCACATGGGACTGCTTTCAGTGGTGCCCATTCAGTGCTGCAGATTTGCAGCCTTCAGCGCACCAATGCGACTGAAAACTCCCCAAAACAACAACAAATAAACCAACAAATCTGTAAATAAACACAATGTAAGCACTTCCAAGCCTTGCATATGTAATCCAATATGGCCAGCGGAAGTTGCCTCGTGACGTCATTACACCCCCTCTATAACCGAGCTGTAACGACACATATAGAAAACATATTCAATTAATAGATTATATTAAATTTATAAGGTTAGGCTTCTGCACTTCTATTAATTTTGAATAAAACTAATGTTTTGCACTGAACTTTGCCATTGACATTGTCAATGGTCGTGAGCAATCATCATACAGAAAATACAGAAAAATTGAAATATCTCTAAAACCACATCACCTAGAAATAATTGTTTGGTACACATATAGAAAACATCTTTACCAAAAACATTATATTAAATTTATAAGGTTAGTGACGATGCTGTTCGATTTTGACGCATGCGCAGAAGCGATGTGTCCCTCACAAACTGGGGTGCCGCGGAAACTGCAACACCGGTGTTGCGACCCAAAACTGCAACAGCGGCGATCTTGTCACACTACTCACGTTTCTGGATCCGAGATCCTTAACCTCTAACAAGTTAAACAAGTGTTACCAGGACATCGGCATAGACATTTACACATTTTCTCAAAGTAGGTGACCCAAATTTCTAAAACCTAAGCTCATATTCAATGCTTCTGTCAGTTTGGGTAAGGTCTACGTGTGTACTTTTGTACGATGTTCATGTTTGTCGTGCAGTGGGTCATGCTCGTGCATGGCACTCGTTGGCAGGTACAGCAGCATATGCCACACGTTTATCCCAATCTATCATTCACAGAGGTTCCAGAAGCAAATCTATAGCTTCAAATCACACCTTGCTGCTGCTGAACATCCAACTACAGGTACTGTACTAGATAAAATAGTCACCCCTACCCATAGTAGTGGCGAATAACGACCTGACGTGATGTCTAAATCCGAGCAAAAATTAACTCACAGATAATATTAATGAGACATGATAATATGAGATTAACTTAGAAGACTTAGTTTAGGTATGTTGGAATTTTTTTTTAATTTACCATATAGAAATGATACTCATCCTCATATATTAACGATCTAAACAACTGGCTAGAAATTGAAAACATCCAACTATAGTCTATATGCAGATGACACTGTGGTATATGCTGCAGGCAAAACAACTGAAGAAATAGAAACGAAACTGAATCTAACAAAACTAATCGAGTGGTGCCAACTAAATAGGATAACCATAAACAACAGCAAGTCAAAAACAGTACTATTTGGTACCAGGCTAACGAGAAACGAGAAAATAAAGTGTCTTCTGGGAAAGACCGAACTAGAACAAGTAGACAACTACCGATATCTGGGAGTGGATCTAGGCAGACACCTAAATTATGACCTCTGCATAACAAATACTATCAAAAAAGTAAACCATAAAATATGGTTACTACTGTACTAGCTAAACTGAGATACTACATGACTGAAAGCATGGCAATTAAAATATATAAAGTAGGTATGTGAGTCAAAAATTCAAAATCCTCCAATTCCAGTGTAACTGGGCTCATTTGAAAGAGGATGAAGAGACAAAGAAAATGACACTTAGATCATTGCAATCCATTGAGAAATAAAGAAGTTATGAATTTTTCATTATTTTTAAGTAGCCAAATTATGTCCTCATAATTAACCTTAAACCAAATTAAGAAGGTGTGATAAAAAAATACTGTGTTGTTAGGGAAAATGCTGTAACTTTCTTAGTTCTCAACAAATTCACAAAATCTTTTAAGTATCTGAACGCCAGAAGAATTCTCTATCTAGATCAATCACAAAAATCACCATTGAACAGCTGGAAATAATTATTAATAATGATCAAACATAATAATTATTAGGTTAATGCCATATTTTTTGTATTTCTTGAGTCGCCATCTTGTTTTCCCATTTGCTAAAAAAAACTTTCCTTGAGCTCGTTACTACATTTCTCTTGCAAATTTCTTCATAGTATTTCACAGATACATCAATAAATACATATAGAATGGGAACTATATGTTATAATTAGGGACCAAGCCTGCTTTGGTGTGAAATTTTGGTGATGGATTACAAATGTGTGCAATTTGCAGCCATTTTGTTTTTCCCATTTGGCATGATTTGTTATAAAAAAAATTCTGTGAGCTCGTTAATGCATTTCTCGTGCTTATTTCCTCCTGGTATTTCATAGATACAACAATAAATACATATAGAATGGGAACTATATATTTTAATTAGGGACCATACCTGCTTTGATGTAGAATTTTGGTCATGATTACTGTACAAAATATGCTCAGTTAGGGAAATTCTTTCAGATTTGGTAACATTTTTTCCGCGAGCTCGTTCATACATTTCTCATGAAAATTGCCTTCTGGTATTTCACAGATACAACAATAAATACATATAGAATGGGACCTATATATTTTAATTAAGGACCATACCTGCTTTGATATAGATTTTTGATGATGATTACTGCACAAAATCTCCTAAGTTGGGGGAAATTCTTCCAGTAACAGAAATATACTGTCATTCAAAAAAAAAATAACACGAGGCAATAGCATACTAGGTCATCTATGACGTCATGCTCATTACATATGCAAAAACATTTCTAGCCAATCAGGAGGCATTTATTTGGGGCACTGTAATTGGGTCGACCAATAGAAAACCGAGATTGGCGTCACAGGAAAATGGCGCCCGCTATGACGGTGATCGGCGAGTTTGGCTCACGTGCCTATATAAAGGCATGATCCTCTCCTACTTTGACTATGGCGATGTAGTATACATGGGAGGAAATACAAAACTATTAAACAAACTACAGGTGCTACAAAATAGAGCCCTCAAAGTATGCCTTCAGGTGAACAAAAGATGTTCCACAATCGAATTACACAAAAAATGCAATGTAACACTACTAACAAGTAGAAGGGAAACGCACCTCAAAATACTGGCACACCATTACACCACAAAACCAGGCTACACAGCAACCCCCCGTAGGGACACCAGGCAAATGGCAGCCCCAGTGCTACTGACAGCAATAAGTAACACCAAAATTTATGAGAGAAGTGATACTGGCCATGGTGGCACATGCCTGGAATAATCAACCCACACAACAACGGGCAATCGAAAGCATGGACCACTATAAAAGGTCCCTAAAGAAAATATAATACACAACCACCTACTGAAGAAACAATATCTCACCTGATCTTGGGCGCAGTCACTGCTTGCTGTGTTCTGGCACAAAAAGCAAAAGACCGGCCAGAAAAGATGGTAGATATTACAAATACGGAAACTAGCCCTACTAAGTACTAAGGAATTCGAAATGACTATCACCATAGGGCGCAGTCCGTCTGGGTATGTGCACTGGCACAAACCAAAGCAGAACCAGGCAGGCCACGGTCATGCATCCGAATCACCCTGAAATACAAAATGGCTAACCATACAACACAGCCATCCCACCTAGTCGCAGTCCTGAAGGGTCCAGGGGTGTTCTGGCACACTGGTGTACTATCTAAGGACAAGACATGGGTGAAAGGATGCTGTAACAAACCACAATGGGATGGGATCCTCTCCCACAGGCCTGTATGTCATCTGCGTAGATGTATATAGTAGGCTAAGTTATCATATACAGGTTAGGAAAAAACTTGAAAATTAAAAAAAAAAAAACTAATAAGTAATATAGAAACTACTAACACCCAAAACCGCAAAGGTTGGCCCGAGAAAGACCAGGTAAAGACTCCTGAGTGTGGGACCAGACCAATCCAGTATCACAGCTGTCCAGCGTTGATAACAAGCACCCTCAAAGGAGCTTATACGTTATGGGCAGAATAAAAAACTTGTCACAAAAAAAAAAAAAACATTGTAAAGAGCCAAACAAATGCTTTTAAATGACACAAAGATCATGCATATTGGTCTAGTATTAAGAAAGTTATGATTTCTTTATTTATTTAAAATTGCATGTTTTTTTGTCCTGTAATTAGACTGAAACAAAGGGAATGGGTGTGACCCTAAACAATGCAAACCTCCCCCTGCGCCCCGCGCCGAAGTCGTGCAACCCATGACACCTTCCGATTCAAAATTAACCACTTTCGACGTATAGGATCGTGATAATATTTGGTATAATGTGAGAAAAGACCTTAATAATTTGAGCTACATATTTTTTATTTATCCCCAAAGTGATTTTGAACTGATTTTGAGCCGAAAATGAGTGCACGGCAGAGGTGAGCCTGTGACTATAGTGCCAAAGTCACGCAACCCATGCCACTTTCCGATTCAAAATTAACCACTTTCGACATATAGAATCGTGATAATATTTGGTATCATGTGAGACAAGACATTAATAATTTGGGCTATATATTTTTTATTTATGGCCAAAGTGATTTTGAACTGATTTGAGCATCCAAAAATGAGTGCAAATGTTTAAAATTGTGTCACGAATGAACTGATCATCAGAAATGCAAAATTTTAAAATGATGAAATTCGGAAAGCTTTCCTTTATATGTGGTCATCGTCGTTCCCCGATACCCCCATCCATTAGCCAATGAGAAGCGATTTTGGTAGACATGTCGAGACCCGTTCGCGCGCTCCCGATCACAGCGATCGGGGACAACACGGCGGCGGCGCATCGCGTGGATGTCAACATACCTATTAGTTACACTTTTACAGATCCTCTTGAAACTCTTCTGGCTGATCTAGTCCTTATTGGGCCTCTAGTGCCAGCTCGTTATGGTAACCACTTTTGTGTGTGTGTTTTTTGGCATACATATGAAGGTGGACTGCCCTGAAGTCGTATAATTTTTAGTGTCCTCTCTATGTCGGCGTGACATCACAACCCCAGAAACTAGCCCGCGAAGGGTAAAACACTGCAGTGATTTGTGATGCAGCAATGCTATGTCTATGCGGAGCAGGCACTTCCATAGAGGGGGGTGTAATGACGTGACAAGACAACTTTTGGTGGCCATATTGGATGACATACAGAAGGCTTGCAACTGCCTACACTGTGCTTATTTACTGATTTGTTGGTATATTTGTCACTGTTTTGCACAGTTTGGCCTCAGAAGTTGTTGCTAAACTTCCTAAAGTGCTGTAAGTAAACACATTGGATGTAAACTGCCCAGAACCTCCCATAACACAAGAAAACTCTGTTTTACTGCATCTGCATGCATTCACAACATGGCTAGGGAGGGTGCTCGTAATCCAAGATGACAGCCCGCTCATTGCTAAGTAATGACGCCATGTGCACTCCCTCTATCGATAAAAGACTGTTCAGAGGTGAACTACAACCCTATGTAAAAGTTAGAGAAAATGTGTTTCCCTGTTGATGATCTTAGTTTGGCATTCCTACCCTATGTTGATTAAATTCCAATATCTACAATCCAGTTTTATATCTTTTCCCTCAATGTATACCTTCCAGGGTGTTCGAATCACATAATATCAAGGCATAATGACACAAAATCAGTTTGAAGTGATAGAGTCCTTGAAGAAAATCCTTCATGTTTAAATGAACTGGTTGTCCCACCTGACTACCTCAACCAATGAAAATGACTGTTTCCTGACCTAGATTGAATTATTACCCAGGAACATTTAAACTATCTGCCTAATGGCTGCCATGTTAATATGTGGGCGCTATCAATTAAACATGTGGTTGGTCTACTGGACTAATCTACTAATCAGTTCAAAAGTTGAGGGTAAATATATAAACTTAATAATCAAGGTATGTGAAGAATATATTTTGCTTTTTAGATTACAAATTTATGTGCTCATTTCAATTACCCACATTTTCTCCACTTTTTATATATGGTTGTTCTTCACCCCTACTCAGGCTATTGTAGTATGGGGTGAATCTTTTATCTAGCACCTCCACAACTTGATGCATGCCCAGGCATATCTTTGCTCGGATTTAGACTAGGTTGTCATCCACCCCATCTCTGGGTAGGTGGTAAATCTTTTATCTAGCTATAAACAAGATGTGGAGCTCCTGGTTCCAGTGTTTATCTATTCACGTAGAGTTAATGAAATTGGAGAATGTTAGTAAACAAGATTACCGCACCGAATGCTCAAATCTATTAATGTACATGATTTAATAAATTCTTCACTCCTAAAGTAGTAGATAAGTGTTTGAACAATACATTTAGCATATGAGATTTCAAATTGATATGGTTATTTCCACAATCCTGCCATCCAACACTTTTTCTATACTATATTCGCTTGTCTAGCAACCATGTCTTAGATAAAAGATTCACCCCTATCCAGAGTAGGGGGTGAATGACAACCATTCCTAAATTCGAATAAAAACCACTTCAGTAGGAATTAAGTGTGGACATGAAGGTTCTAGTGTCCAGTGTTTATCTATATTGATGCAAAGTTGAGATCTTGCAAGAGAATGCAAAAAGAAATAAGATGGTGGCCATGGAATGCTCTCAATTCAACTATTAAAGTCCATCTATGATTTCATCAATTACTCACCTCAAAAGCAGCTAGATATAATAGATAAATTTAGCACATTAGAGTGCAAATTCGTTTGGTTATGTCAATAACCCAGCCTTCCAGCACTTTTCTGTTGGGTTGTTTAGCAGCCCTGTCATGGAGACAGTGCTGCGGGAGTAAAGTCTAGTACTGGTACTGTACTTGAGTGGAATGAAACTGAAAGTGAAACAGTGTCGCATATTTATTGATTTATTAATGTGAATTCAGCCAACAGTGTTATGACATAAACAGGCTGGTGAATTCAGCCCATGTTGTAGCTTTTGACTATGTCAATGGCATGGTGTCTCAGTGGGGCAACACTATTAAGCCGCCATGAAAGCGTAGTGCAACATCCTGATGACCAACCAGATGTTATAGCCGAATCGGTAAGAGCCCTGGCTGTATTCCCATGCAGGATTGTGGGTTCGTAAACCAGCCGAGTCAAGCCAATCTCTTACAAAATTCATGCTTTTTATTAGCTCGCCTGGCATTTGGCATTAATTCTTTGTAGATCGTGGTATTCAAACTCGTGGGTTTGAACCCTGGCGCAGACAAATTAATAACTTAAAAATTGATACTTGTCAGTCGCTTCCTAGCCAGGCGCTCAGCATTAATAGGATAGGGCAAGTACTGGTTAGCTCAGTGTCAGGATAATGTGAATGGGTGAGATATCAGGTTATTGTACTGGCGACCTGATTTCCCAGTGGGGCAGCACTATTAAGTCACCATGAGTGTGCACTGCCTCAAGTCAGTACCTGATATAACCTTATTTGTTGCCAGGACATAAACCTCCAATAACCAACCAACAATGTTGCCATGAGTGCACATTGTTAGAAGTTAGTACCCGTCTTGGTATGACCGTTGCTGTTGCTAGGATATAAAGATCCAACAAATAACAATCCTAATGACCTCAGGTGTTGCTAAGATGTAACACCCTATTTGACCAAGCAAATATGTGTTTTCCTGCCATATATCCCTATAATCTCCTAAGAATGTTAAAAATTCCATGGACAGCAATGATAAGCAACGTGGAGGTCCTAACAAGAATGAAAATAAAGAGACAGATAATACAAACGATCAAAAACAGAAAAATTAAATATTTTGGCCACATGATACGACACCAGGAATCACAGAGAAGAATACTAGAAGGGAAGATAGAAGGGAAAAGACCAAGAGGGAGAAGGAGAACAACATGGATGGACAATATCACTGAGTGGACAGCAATGAGCAATGTGGAATGCGTGAGAGGAACGAATGACAGGAAGAGATGGAGGTCCATTGCAGCCAACCTTCTTCGAGAAGACGGCACCCATTGATTGATTGATCACTATAATATCTTGAATCAATATTGTAAAGCCCAATTGTTTACATTTCTAACGGGAATCAATTTATTCTCTTTCCAGTCCCGCACCCTGAGCACCACAATGGCTGCGGATGCCTTAGACCGGTCTCAGTATATCCTACCTAACGACACTGGAATATGCGTACTTGAGTGTAAGACTGCCTTTGAGAGTCTTAGCATAAAAGAGAAACTGTACGCGCACTACCTGTCGCAAGGGTCCTGGTATGGCAGTCTGGCCTGCCTCATACAGGTATGTAACACATAAACAAATTTAAATTACTAATGACGTTACGATATGGTCAGTGAACCTTCCCTTTCATTATTAATTTGTATTTATGTTCTGTAATCATTTTTTGTTATGAGATAATCAAGTCACTGCCTCTACTGAATCGTCTATGTCCATAGCTAGTACATATCACCTGAAATAACAATATAATCCATTTCAGAGCTTACATTTGCTACAGTTTGAATACTTACAGATGAGATTGTGATTATCTACTATAATATCTACTAACATTTACACAGGGATGAAAGATCTCTGCAATTTTTTTATATCTGATTGTCAGAGATGGTGTGGGTGGGTTCAAAATGCACATGTATGTATATTGATTAGACTGTTCAGTTATGGAATGATTGATGAACTAATGTGAAATTATCTATCCTAAATTCAAGTAAGACTTATGTTTTGGGGAAGTCATCTTCTTTTCAAATTTGTTACAACACTTTAAACCCTGCTGTATCTTACTTGTAAGCTTTGTTTTAGTTGACCTAATTTATGTCCACTTTACCTAAATTCATATTGAAGTCAATGCCAGAGTGATTGGCCACACTGACTAATAAATATGCTGTGCTGGTTGTTTTACCTCAAACTCTGAAAAGTCCATGAGGCTTATAGGCAGTATGCATCCATGTAGTAAAGCAGTTTGTTATGTGTCAATATAGTTGACTTATGTGAATATTAACTGGTTGCAAATGGCGTCTAACAAGGCAATGTTCCCCTCATGTCCGCAGTGCTCAGCGGAAGCGCCTGGCATCTTTGTGTTGCTGCAGAAGATGTTTCGTGCGCAGACTCCAGATGCCTTGCGCACTGTGGCACTCGGCACCGGCTTCACGGAAGAAGAGTTTGATGCCTTCCTCATCTATGCGGCTGGCTTCTACTCGAACCTTGGCAACTACAAGTCATTCGGAGACACTAAGTTCATCCCCGACCTACCAGCGGTTAGTAACTGGGAGGTTTATTAAAGTTTATGGCTTGCCCGTGATGACTCAGCATTAGTGCTTACATGGTATAAAATCACAAACGATTAATCAATCAGTCATCACTCACGTACAAAATCGCATACACACACACACACACACACACACACACACACACACACACACACACACACACACACACACACACACACACACACACACACACACACACACACACACACACACACACACACACACACACACACACACACACACACACCACACACACACACACACACACACACACACACACACACACACACACACACACACACACACACACACACACACACACACACACACACACACACACACACACACACACACACACACACACACACACACACACACACACACACACGCACACGCACACGCACACGCACACGCACACGCACACGCACACGCACACGCACACGCACACGCACACGCACACGCACACGCACACGCACACGCACACGCACACGCACACGCGCACGCACGCACACTACCGGCTACCGCAATGGGTACTCAAATATAGTCAAAGACTTAACATATCTCTCTCTCTCTATCTATCTATCTATCTATCTATCTATCTCTCACTCACTCACTCACTCACTAACACACTAACACACACTTCCAGAACTGGAGGCTTCAATGGGGATAAACAAGTGATAACTTTCAATCTAGTCAAATCACTATTAGGTGATACATACAGTACATACTCAACTCATACTCAAAGGCCCCCAACAAAATGAAGCTGTTAAAGTGTTGTTGACATTGCAGGAGAAGTTTGGAAGTCTGGTGAAGGGGAGCGCTGCCTACATCAGCGACCCAGGCAGAATGCAGGCGATCTGGGACCGGCTAAAGCACCCCATCTTCTCCCTGGAGAAACGCCAGCTTCAGATGGGCCTTGGTGACACGGTGAGTGACCGGAAGTGACAGAAAGCAGTTATTGCCCAATATTGAAGCACAAAGTGGGCGATTAGATTGATGTATTACAGGTCTGAAAGATCTCTGCGATTTTGTTTATAATCGCCGGTTAACTATCACAAACTACCGGGGTTATATGGCTGGGATGAAAGATCTCTGCGATTTTGTTTATAATCGCTGGTTAACTATCACAAAATACCGGGGTTATATGGCTGGGATGAAAGATCTATGCGATTTTGTTTATAATCGCCGGTTAACTATCACAAAATACCGGGGTTATATGGCTGGGATAAAAGATCTCCACGATTTCTCGGATTTCCGCGATTTTGTACATCTACCGATTAATGTTAAACAAAATGCTAAGGAATAAAGATGTGAACGACAAAATTGGTTGGTTCAAATCCCGTTCTTATATGACCTGAGATGTTACGAGAACATAAACCCAAACAAGAACGAGTTGAGTATGGGCGATAATATGGGCACAACAAGGATAGTAGAAACCTGACTTCCAGCATTTATCCGCGGCTCCCTGTAAGTGCCAATCCTGTTAGCGGAAATCCTCATTTTCGCGGAAATTCACATTTGGTGTAATAATTCCGACTTGCTTTCTACGTTTTTTTGCCAGAGACCACTTTCATCCCTGTATATGACAATGGTTAGTCTGTCAGAATCTCTTATGCAAGAGGTTGAGAATCCTGATATTGCCTTTGATGTTGCTAGGATGTAATACCCATGGATTTTCCAGTTTTCTGGAGACAGCCTGAATATATACTTAAAATATAATAGACAATGAAAAGTAAAGAACCAGATTGTATTTAACCAGTTACAAAAAATAGCCAGTTTCCTGGTAATTCCAGGTTTGTGGAAGCCGGATAAGAGGTTCGGTACAGGTGCTACTAAAAATAATAACTTACCGTATATGTCCCAATAGACGCGCACTGTGCGAGTGCAGACACATGGATGCTCGTTTATTCAAAGTTAAAGAATTTCATAGATTTATTTTTGTCGTGCGTCTGAAATAAAGTGGGATTGTCTTATTTTATGTGCATTCAGCTTGAATATGATCGTAAATTTTGATTTGTTTTTGTCGTGCCTCTGAAATAAAGTGGGATTGTCATATTTTATGTGCATTCAGTCTGAATATGATCGTAAATTTGTGCGTCCTTTCAATCTTGAAATGGGGTGTGTGCTTCTATTGGGTAGCGTGCTTCTATTGGGACATATATGGTACAAAGAATAGTATTTTCAAGATATACAAACTATGAATAGTCACATTTGAGTGTGATCATTGCGAATAAGTAAAGTTGTGTTGGTCATGTTGCTGCCTTATTAAGTAAAGTTGTGCTGATCATGTTACTGCCCCTTTAAGTAAGGTGCTGATTATATTTCTGCCCCTTTAAGTAATGTTGTGCTTGTCATGTTACTGCCCCTTTAAGTAATGTTGTGCTGGTCATGTTACTGTCACTTTAAGTAAAGTTGTACTGGTCATGTTACTGCCCCTTTAAGTAATGTTGTGCTGGTCATGTTACTGTCACTTTAAGTAAAGTTGTACTGGTCATGTTACTGCCCCTTTAAGTAATGTTGTGCTGGTCATGTTACTGCCCCTTTAAGTAATGTTGTGCTGGTCATGTTACTGTCACTTTAAGTAAAGTTGTACTGGTCATGTTACTGCCCCTTTAAGTAAAGTTGTGCTGGTCATGTTACTGTCACTTTAAGTAAAGTTGTACTGGTCATGTTACTGCCCCTTTAAGTAAAGTTGTACTGGTCATGTTACTGCCCCTTTAAGTAATGTTGTGCTGGTCATGTTACTGTCACTTTAAGTAAAGTTGTACTGGTCATGTTACTGCCCCTTTAAGTAAAGTTGTACTGGTCATGTTACTGTCACTTTAAGTAATGTTGTGCTTGTCATGTTACTGCCCCTTTAAGTAATGTTGTGCTTGTCATGTTACTGCCCCTTTAAGTAATGTTGTGCTGGTCATGTTACTGTCACTTTAAGTAATGTTGTGCTTGTCATGTTACTGCCCCTTTAAGTAATGTTGTGCTGGTCATGTTACTGTCACTTTAAGTAAAGTTGTACTGGTCATGTTACTGCCCCTTTAAGTAATGTTGTGCTGGTCATGTTACTGCCCCTTTAAGTAATGTGCTGGTCATGTTACTGTCACTTTAAGTAATGTTGTGCTTGTCATGTTACTGCCCCTTTAAGTAATGTTGTGCTGGTCATGTTACTGCCCCTTTAAGTAAAGTTGTACTGGTCATGTTACTGTCACTTTAAGTAATGTTGTGCTGGTCATGTTACTGTCACTTTAAGTAAAGTTGTACTGGTCATGTTACTGCCCCTTTAAGTAAAGTTGTACTGGTCATGTTACTGTCACTTTAAGTAATGTTGTGCTTGTCATGTTACTGCCCCTTTAAGTAATGTTGTGCTGGTCATGTTACTGTCACTTTAAGTAATGTTGTGCTTGTCATGTTACTGCCCCTTTAAGTAATGTTGTGCTGGTCATGTTACTGTCACTTTAAGTAAAGTTGTACTGGTCATGTTACTGCCCCTTTAAGTAAAGTTGTACTGGTCATGTTACTGTCCCTTTAATGTCCCGGTCTGTGTGCAGGGCGTCACCACATACTTCTCTGGTAACTGCACGCTTAAGGATGCCAAGGTGGCGCAGGAATTCCTGAATAAAATGGTGAGTCGCTTCATAGCATTGTCATCCTTTACTTTGTTATTATAAAAGTGAGATAACTACTAACTTATTATGTGCACAATTCAACGTTCGCACAATCTTGAAAAGGCCTTGAATTTGAAAATACCCTGAAAATTGAACAAATTTGGCTGGAAACCCCTTGGATTTTGAGATTCATCTAAGTTCGATTCGAAAGCAGCAGTGATTTCATTTGCTTTCGTTACCAGCTGCATCAATGAAACATCAACCAATGACAGAATCGTGATTCATCAATTCTGGGCATTAGCATAATATATTTTTGATTCACATCGTCATAGCTACTGTACTTCTTGCTTTATAAAAATAGCATACAGTAACCTGGTGAAGTAAGACCATGAAGAGTTGACATGTATATAATCATTATAAAACTGCCTACGGTAAAAAAGGATAGATGGAGAAAAATGAGTCGTGGTGGGGAATCTTCTTTATTTTTGCTAGAAGGCCCTTGGCCGGGCAAAATAACACTAAATATATATATATAATTAAGATGTTAATCTTTTATCCAGCATTGCATTTACATCAATCTAATCAGCACATCTTATTCCATCTGTATTTAGATTTAGACAAATCTGGACACTCAGAGCCAGAGTCAGTTTTATTTATTTTATTCATGTCTTTATTTATATCTTATGGTTAATAACATTTGTTGGGCTAGGAAATGGGTAGGGTTAATCATACATTGGTTTTTTGTGTTTCTGTTGACACATTTGAAATTTTAATATTTAGGACAAGAATTACTAATGATGATGTAAACGTCAGCCTGTAAAGTGACTGAAATTGTATGTTTCTTAGCTCTGAAATTGTATGTTTCTTAGCTCAAAATGCTTATTTATGGAGAGTTGTGTCTTAAACATATTCATTATATTATTATATTGCATGTGTGCATCCACGTTTGTGCCAAATTGTTCTGTATTCCTATTAATTTTGAATAAAAACAAAGTTTTGCTCTGCGCGTATCGGCAAACACAACGGGCATACGTCTGTGTTTTGCTGTCAACGCAGTTTTCAGCATATGCGCAGTTGGAATGACGATCTAGTCTATTCGTACTGAATCAGTTTTTGCTCGAATTTATACATGTTACATACTCCGTGTAGGGGTGAATCTTTTATCATCTTCTATTTCTAAGTATTAGAAATCAGGTTTGTTTTTGTACAGAATTATTCAAAGGAGGAAACCTAGGCCCATTCCCTCTTATCATTAAGCATAGACCCTGCTTGGTGAATGTTCTGTTCACCCTAGATTTCTGCCTCTTTTCTCACTTTGATCCCTGAGTAAACTGTGCTTGTTTGTGTGTACAGAAACTGAGCAGCTACAATACCCGACTCTTTAAGACGCTAAAGGATGGGAAGCCGGTGTACGAAGTGAGGCTTGCCTCCAGTAAATATGAAGGTAGATACTTTCTTTAATACCTCATATCCCATCATTCACTAATTGAAAAGATTTATAACCTTTTAACGATAGCAATGATTATCAGATCTGTGCACCCTCCGTATTCTTCCGTATTTGTTTGTGAATCGAACACTGAATACAGAAATGTACATGTTGCTAGTAACATGGGTAATTCATAACGTTGGAAACCATTTTAGTGTTGCCTGATGAAAAGTACCTACCAGATACAAGTATAGCATTCAGAGGTACCTGACATCTTGGGGGAAGTTGGTAAGGTATCGAAGCATTAATGCGTCTCTATGGCGAAATAGGCTAACGCTTTTGAACCAAATCCGAACTCCCAGACATTCACTAACGAAGCGTGATACAGGGTAGACCTATGGACTCAGCTTCATATCGTCATTACTTCAGAAATAACTTTACCACCCACCCTTCGTACACTATCTAACTCTGTATATTTCACAGGGCCGAGTGTCTGTTCTGTCTCTGTATTGGGATTCAAACCTGGTGAATTAATTTCTTAATTGAAAGAATAAAGTTCAATTAATGTGTAAGAATTTCCGAACCTGATAATGCAATGAACCAGTGTATGTAAAGTCAGTAGCATTTAAAATAAAACTGTTATATGGAGTATGGTGTATTAGATATCTATGATTATATAAATTTTATATATATATATATACACATACATACATGTAATGAAAAAAACAACAAAAAACAAAGAACTATGCTTATCAAATGTGTACTTAATTTTATATCTATTAAAGCTGTATTTATATAAATTAATATTTCTGTTACTGTGAATAAACATTATCGGTTGACTGCACTAAAATTCCCTGTTTCCAGTGTTATGAATTACGGATTTGTTTGTTTCGTTGCGGAATCGGCAGTCTCAGAATATCGTAAACTCTGGGCTAATAGTTACGTCTGTTGGCGTGTTGTATATGTTGCGTTGTCTTTGTTGTGGGATGCAGGGAAAGATTCTTGTGAATAGTAATAATTAATTAATAATAATAATAAAAAAGAAGTTTTAATAGTTTTTAAAGCTGCATAGTCCGATAGGATAATCAAATTTTCTCAATCAAAACACTTGATGAGAATGAGATTAAATTTCGATACTGCTACACCTATTAAACAATTGTTGCTGCATAAAAGTGAATACTAAGTCAATATAATCTAGAATAGAAGCTGTAAATGCTGCACGTTTTCAGGTCAAATACCTCCAAATTTATCCATCCAAAATAAGTTAATTCAGCTGATAAAAAGTTCGGTAGCGATGACCCTTTTTCTATTAAAGATTTGTTTAATTAAAGACAAAAATGGTAGAAACTCAAAGCGATTGGACTTTTGCTCAATTTGATAGGTGGAAATTTTCTCCGCACCTGCTTTAGATGATGGGCTGCCTGAGTGGAGAATTGATAGAATGCTTGCCTCACATGCGGAAGGTTGAGTGTTTGGTTCCCGCTTGAGTCAAACCAATGACATAAAATCGATACTTGTCGATTTCTAGCCTGGCGCTCGACATTAATAGGACAGTGCAAGGACTGGTTAGCTCAGTGTCAGGATAATGTGACTGAGTGGGATAGCAGGTCATGGTGCTGGCAGGCTGATTCCCCAGTGGGACAGCACCATGAGTGCACACTGTCAATAGTCGGTACCTGTCCTGATATGACCTTAGATGTTGCCAGGATGCAAAACTCCAACAACCAACGAACGTGAGTGCAGTTATGGCCTTGTGTTGTGACAGATGCAGATGCGGTGGGAGATGATGAAATGGCTCATCTGGGCACTCATTCTTTCACCCCCTGCGGCACACCCACCCCGCTCACCTTCAGGGTGACCCGTGGGGACTACAGCCCTCTCATGAAGCACCTGGCCGACAACCTGGCCCTCGCTAAGGTCAGTCTGCCTGCTTATCTCCGTGATTTCACGGGTTTCCGCCATTTTTTTATATTTACTGATTAACGCTAAGCAAAATGCCAAGGAATCAGGATGTGTATGACAACAATTGGTTATTTCGAATCCCATTCTTATGTGACCTTAAATGTTGCTAGAACATAGAAACCCAAGCGAGAAAGTTAGGTATGGGCGATAATATAGGCACAATAAGGATATTTGAAACCTGACTTCCGGCATTTTGCTGTGATTCCCTGACAGTGCTAATACTATGGGGGTGGGTGGGGGGGTAACAAAATCCACGCGGAAATTCGCCATCAGCGTGGTAATCTCGGTTTGATTTCCGTTTTTTTGTGTCGGAGGCCACTTTCATCACTGCTGCGTGTTTATTGCAAGTTTAACATCCTAGCAACAGACCAGACGGGATGGCCGAATGAGTTGAGCCTTCGTCTCCCGTTTTGGTAGATCATGGGATTTGAACCCTGGTTGAGTCAAATCAATGACTTAAAAATTGATACTTGTGGCTTCCACTCAAACTACTATGTACGATTGTTCAAAAGGGCGTTTGACAAGGTGTTAACAGCAGTACCAAATGGACCTCAGATTCCATGATGCACCCATCTAACACCAGCAGATTCAAATTTATTACTGCACATGACAAATCCGAACAGGTCATACTCACCACATGTAGTTGGGCCCTGATGGTGGAGTCTCCGACTTGGCCTGAGCATACAGCTCAAACACTCTAATCTAATCTAATTATATTTGTCTACTTCCGTGTGATTTTCAGACATTCATTGTGATGACTGCTCTTCCAGTTTCCCAATTGTGTGGACTAACTTAACTTTTGGAATTTGACAGAAATATGTTGCCAACGAGGACGAGCTGCAAATGTTGAACGCGTACATCCGCAGTTTCACGGAGGGCTCCATACCTGCGCACAAAGAGGGGTCGAAATTCTGGATCCGAAACAAGAGCCCCATCATTGAGAGGTGAGTGGGTGTGAAAGTACAACGTCTGAACACTTTGACTTCTGGTTACTGAATGGTTTATTCACGGCATAGGGCACGCTTGACCCGCCGGCTAAACTTTCCATGATGTCATCTCATTTGCATATCCCCAACTCTGCATATCGTTAACATATATTAACCACAGGTCTAGACGTCTATTACGCATATATCACATACCCCCCTCAAAGTATTTCTGAAACATGAAATGTTACAAAATAACAATGAAGAAACATAAACTATACAATATCACATATATGCGCACTTAACTTGCAAACGTCCGAATGCACAATGCACTTCAGTCCTCACAATCCGGCCGTAATGCCTGATATCTCATATTGTCCATATGTATCAACAGTAAACACAAAAGCTGAAATAAACGTAACTGTACATGCACGTGTTAATCCTGCAACAGTCGGAAGCACACTGACCTACTATAGATCTAACCTGCTCGCCGGCCTTATCAGCCGACCTGACCTACTTAGATTAACCGTACTGTTTACATTCGGCGTTGACGCTGACCCAGATTGCGTCGTTGACGCTGACCCAGATTGCGTCTGCAACACTAACTCGGGTCGCCCCTCCACTGGCGCTCCAATGATTTGCACTCGGTTACGATATAACATGTTGCCTGACTCATTTAAAATCTGATATTCTCTCCCGGACACCCCAGTCCGTCCCAAAATAACACCTTTTTTCCATTCCCCAGCATTATTTTTGTACTTTATCTTATCTCCAACTTTCATGGGCTTGTGCGCCTTACCGCACTTCCGGTCATGAAACGCTTTCTGACTGCCCTGCCGCTGAGCTGTCTGCCTTTTCTTAGGATCCTGCGTTTCAGGCACCAAAATACCCTTTGCCATAGGTAATCTGCCTCTCAACCTTCTGCTCATGAGCAACTGCGCTGGAGATACGTTCAGGACAGGCAACGGAGTATTGCGATAATTCAGCAATGCTAACTGAAAATCAGCTCCAGTTTTCTCACACTTCTTTAACATGTCCTTAACTGTTTGTACGAACCGTTCAACCTGACCGTTGCTACGCGGATACTGTGGACTGGAATACACGGCCTTGAACCCGTAATGCAGTGCAAACTCCCTGTACTCATGGCTCTTGAACTGTGGACCGTTATCCGACACTACCTGACTAGGAATACCGTGCCTTGCAAAGTTGTCTTTTAACGCTTCAATAACAGTGACAGACGACGTATCGCCCAAAAGCGTTACCTCTGGAAACTTGGTGTAGTAATCTACAGTTATCAGGTAATTCTTATGATTTAACTCAAATAAATCGGCCCCCACTTTGTCATATGGCTGACAGGCGATCGGGTGATTTATCAATGGCTCGTTATGCAAATTTTTCCGGTTGTTTTGACAAGTGTCACACCGACTGACTTTATCTTCGATTTGCTTGTTAATATTTGGCCAAAACATACAGTCCCGCACCAACTGCTTGGACTTAGTCACCCCCAAATGCGTCTCATGCAACGCCTCTATCATTTCACCACGAAGAGCTGGAGGAACCACCACCCGATTGCCGTTCATTACAAGATTATTTTCAACTGTCAACTCATGCTTGTACGGAATGTACTGTCTCAGACACGGTGGTGTCTGTATACGTGTAGTGTCCCACCCATCTTCAATGTGTGAGATCAACATAGACATAGATACATCTTTTTCATACTCAGCTACAATTTTACTCAACAGACTCGACGACTCCGCGTCCACTGCAGCAACGCAGAACGTGTCATCGAACAGGCTATCATGACCTACTTTGGCGGTATGCGCCCTGGACAACGTGTCTGCAAAAAACATCAAAGAGCCCTTCACATGACATAACTGAATATTGTAATTCTGCAATCGCATTCGCATTCTTTGCATTTTAGCCGACAGCTTGTGTATTGGTTTTTGCATTATGGCTACCAACGGCTTGTGGTCTGTCTGAATTTGAACTTCCTTGCCAAATATATACTCATGAAACCGTTGGCATCCGAAACATATGGCGAGCATTTCTTTTTCAATAGTGGCATATCCACACTGCGCTGCATTAAGCGCACGAGATGCGAGTGCGATTGGTTTACCATCTTGCATCAACACGGCTCCCAAACCTGACTGACAAGCATCTACCTGAATTACAATAGGCTTCTTAACATTGTAATATGTCAATACAGGAGCAGTTCTTAACTTCTCTTTCAATTTATCGAACGCACCTTGCTGCTCGGCTTGCCAGTGCCACGCCACGTCCTTGGCTAGGAGCGTGCGTAGTGGTTTAGCTATACAAATATTGACACATCATTATCTCGCCACAATTTGATATAATAGGACAGCTTTAACCACGTCTTTTTTTGTGTTATTTTTTTTTAATGGGCAACGCTTCCCCCCAGCCCCCCGTCCTCCAGCTCACCCACTCACCGAAATCCCCCTGCGATACCTGAGTGGAATGTGGGAATGGAAGGCGACTCGGGTTCAGATAACGCCACCGTTGGGTGGTCTGGGAATGGCTGTCCCATGTCTCATTCTTGTCTCTTTTCTCTACAGTTACATCGGATTTATTGAGTCCTACCGGGACCCATTTGGCGTTCGCGGTGAATTTGAAGGTGAGGCAGCCCCTACCCTGCCCGTCCCCCTCATACACACAAAAAAAACTGGCACAATGACCAAATTCTTAGAATGCAGGCTTACCGAGAATGTCTTGTGAAGAAGATAAGTGAATCCTCATGTTACAGTCATTTATGAATCTGGCCTTAACTTATTTACTCAGGTGAGATGAATATGGATTTCTGATACTCCGTCCAATGATGCGTTAATTGAAACTCCTTTCAATGATCCGTTAACTGACATCTTTCTATGATCCGTTAACTGATGTATTCCAATGTGGTTTCCCACGCGCAGGATTCGTCGCCATGGTGAACAAGTCGATGTCAGTCAAGTTTGGGGACCTGGTAGAGAAGGCTGAGCACTTCTTGCCCCTCCTGCCCTGGCCAAACGCCTATGAGAAGGACCACTTCCTGCGTCCCGACTTCACCTCCCTTGATGTCCTGTCGTTCGCCAGCTCTGGAATCCCTGCCGGCATCAACATCCCCAACTGTAAGAGCTCTCCTCCCCCTGGTGGCATTCAATGAAACTTTAACAAAATCCCCAACTTAGAACGCCTGGTGGCAGTTGACAAAACTAGGTCATACTACTATTTGTTCAAGAAAGTTGACAGCTAAGAACCCCTGGTGACGGGTCAGTGAAACTAGGCCGTGCCGTTTTCACTTCAGCAAACTAAGTGGTGTTCTCTGTGGTGGAGTGGTTAGAGTGTCTGACTTTTTTCTATGTCGGAATCCTAATCTGAAGGTCGGTGGTTCGATTCCCCATGACCCCCCAACCCCCCCACCTTGGATTTCCACTGCTATGTATAACTTACAACATCATCAAAGGCCAGTTGCTCTCATACCATGTCCATGTGGTGTGGGGGGTTAAACATCCCTTGGGTCAGTAAAAGTGTAGGCTTGGGCTTTCTATTGACAAACTGTCTAATGGTGAAAACAAGTCTATTCAGACTTATCCATGCTAGGCAGTATAAATCTTCAAGAGAAAAAGAACCCCTGGTGCCATTTCACAAAACTTTGTCATACCACTGTTTGTTCAAGAAATATGCCAGCTAAGAATCTCTGGCTGGCAGCCAACGATACTAGATCATACATTGTTGCTTCGGTAAAATCCCCAACTGTTAGAATCCCTGGTGGCGGTTGGTGATACTAGGTCATACATTATTCTTTGGCAA
The DNA here is from genome assembly GCA_030323885.1 of Branchipolynoe longqiensis. NCBI lineage: Eukaryota > Metazoa > Annelida > Polychaeta > Phyllodocida > Polynoidae > Branchipolynoe > Branchipolynoe longqiensis. The sequence goes on along the minus strand of CM059186.1, from coordinate 174,284,006 downwards.
TATCTCCAACTGTTAGAATCCCTGGTGGCGGTTAGTGATACTAGGTCATTCATTATTCTTTGGAAGAATCCCTGGTGGCGGTTGGTGATACTAGGTCATACGTTATTCTTTGTAAGAATCCCTGGTGGCTGTTGGTGATACTAGGTCATACATTATTCTTTGGCAAAATCCCTAATTGTAAGAATCCCTCTGTGGCGGTTGGTAAAAATAGGTTATACGTTATTACTTCAGAAAAATCCTGAACTGTAAGAATACCTGGTGGCAGTCGACAAAAGTAGTTAATAAAATTGTCGCTTCAGCAAAATCCCCAAATGTAAGAACCCGTAACGGCGGTTAGCGAAACTATATCAAGGCAAAAAGGTGAATCGAGGTCATGGTGAAAACTCGCTTTACCTAAATGAGTCATCTCTAATTTTATTTAACAAATTGGCACAACCATGTACGTGAACCTATGAAGAAAAGTCTAAATTAAAAGCTGTGATCGGTACCGACTTGTGACATTGTACACTCCTGGTGGCTTTATAGTGCTGCTCCACTGGGAGACTAGGGAGCCAGCACCATTACCCTATTTCACACTCCTGATACTGAGTAAACCAGTCCTTGCCTTAACTTAATAATGCATAGCGACAAGTATCAATTTTGTATGTCATTGGTTTGACTCGGCCGGAATTCAAACTCTTGACGTTCCACACAGGAAGCCGGTGCTCTTACCAATTTGGCCACCGTATCCGGACATTTTTGGAAAGAAGAAAATTTGTATGTGGTATATGAGCATGCCCCAAAGCATCAGTACAACCTATCGAAATCATTTAATGTTGAACGCTGGTGAGAAAGTTTTGCTTAGACATTAACTGGGACTTTTTCATTCACCAGATGATGACATCCGACAAGAACATGGGTTTAAGAATGTGTCCCTTGGCAACGTGTTGGCCTCTGGCTACAAGGATACAAAGATAACATTCCTAGACGAGAAAGACAAGGTAACCCCAATAGCCACACTTCCAGAGGTGGAGGGGGGGGGGGGGATTTAAGCACTTGAAGGAGTTATTTGTTATTTTACCACTTGTGTCTGTATGTGGGTGATTCTCTGAAACTCGGTAACAAAGTGTGAAAGTGAGACCAAAAGTGAAAACATTCCAAATAATAAAACCTTCCAAGTAATAGCAGCAGAAAACTACAAATAATAGCAGAATTCATGTTCATTTGAAGGTTTACATGTGCTTATGTCAGAGTTGAAAAGAAGATATTTCGCTTTTTGATTTTGACATATGCAGATTGAGCTGTGCTAAGATCACTTGTGTTAGATGGGAATCAAACACACATCCACAACATCATTTGAGCACCCCGTCCTGATATGACCTTAGATGTTGCTAGGGCGTAAAACAACTACAAACAAACAACAAACCCACAAGAAATTTAAAAAAGATTTCATTGATTATAGTTAAAAGTTGCATAGTCCGATGGTTTTGAATTTCTGTATTTTTTCTGAGATAAATATATTAGATCGATCACTACTATCTACTTTACATTAGTCCAAAGTTACTTTTATTTTAAATGGTAAACCTTTGAGATATTTTTAGTGCAAACATGGAAAATTAGTTATGGCAAGCTTGCCAAAACTCTGACACCATAGACTTCTGCAGTAACAGGTTCTGTTAAATTGACTCAGTATTGCCTTCTATGCAGAAACAAATGCTTAATAAGTGCATCAGTATCTAAGTTAGATTGTTTCGGAGCAGACTTTTCCACTGCCAGGTCGCTCACCCGCCTTTAGTGATCCGAAGTAGCGGTTACATATAATAGTACATATGCGACATTCGACGTAGATAAAATGATTACAAGCAAGCAAACATGATAATTACATAATATGTATGCGCGTATGCTGGTATTGATGTGTTCTGTTTTACATAGGAGCTGTTCACCAAGTTGAAAGCGCCGTCCTTCGAAGTGCAGGTTGGGCTTCACGAGCTGCTCGGGCACGGCAGCGGCAAGCTCTTCATTAAGGTCACATTCCCTATCTTAATCACCGTATCTGAATAGTACTGTAAAACCTCCACCTCTGATGGTACCCAGAGTTTGGAGTTTTCATATACCGTAAAAACTCGTGGATATGGCGATTTAAAACTAAATTTAAATAAAGGAAATTCTCGGAAGCACCTAAGCTTATACTTGCATCGTTGTTCCTATCTTTTTCGTTGGCACGTAATTATGTATAGTTAAAAAAAATTGACATCAACTTATCTGCTGGCTCACCTAATACACACACCGGACGCAGTCTCTGAATCGGTAGAGCGCGGGCCTCGCATGCGGGAGATGGGGAGTTTGGTTCCTGGTCGAGTCAAACCAATGACTTATAAAACTGATACTTGTCACTTCCTAGCCTAGCGCTTGGCATTAATAGGATTGGTCAAGAACTGGTTAACTCAGTGTCAGGATAATGTGACTGAGAGTGATATCGGGTCATGGTGCCAGCAGCCTGATTTCTCAGTGGGGCAGCACTATAAAGTTGCCATGAGTGCACACTGTCACAATTCGGTACCCATCCTGATATGACCATACCTTTTACCAGGACGTAAAACTCCCAAGAAAAAAAATAAATGATGAAACAAAATGACTTTAATGTGTCATTGGGGTGTTTACTTTCCGCGTTTTTATTTTGCAGAACGCTGATGGCACATACAACTTCGATATCGAGAATGTGAAGCATGTGGAAACTGGCGAGAAGGTATTCATAGTATTACCTAATTCACTGGACTGGGCGGGATGGATGAATCGCTAAGAGCGCAGGCCGGCTTCCGTGTGGGAGGTCGCGAGTCCCAACCCAGACCAGATCAAACCAATGACTTACAAAATTGAAACTTGTCGCTACCTAGCCTGGAAGTTGGCATTAATAGGATAGGCCAAGGACTGGTTAGCTCAGTGTCATGATAATGTGACTGAGTAGGATATTAGGTCATGATGCCAGCAGCCTGTTCTCTCTGTAGGGCAGCACTATAAAATGACCATGGGTGTACACTGTCACAAGATGGTACTCATCGTCACATAAGTTGTTGCTAGACCCTGAAAAAACTTTCACACTATTAATAGGAACGCTATAGAAGTAGTGTTCCTCTGTGCATCAATTTATTTAGCTGGAGCAGACGACACACAAAAAAGGCTAGATGTGATTTGTATCAGAGATGAAAGATCTCCGCAATTTCGCGGATTTCCGCGGTTGATTGATTGGTGGTTGCTTTACGCCGTGTCGGCGCGGTTTTGTAATTATATTTACGATTAATGTTAAGTAAAATGCCAAGGAATCAGGATGTATATGACAATAATTGGTTAGTGTGAATCCCATTCTTATATGACCTTAGATATTGCTAGAACATAAACTCAAACAAGAAAGAATTAAGTATGGGTGATAATATAGCCACAACAACGATAGCTGAAACCTGACTTGGGCATTTTCCCCACAATTCCTTGACAATGCTGGCGGGGGGGAGGTTTCGTGGAAATTTGCCATCGGTGTAATAATCTCGGCTTGATATGTGCGTTTTTTTACCGGATGCCACTTTCATCCCTGTTTGTATAAAGAAGCCAGATTAACAGTGTCCCTTTACCTGGCTCAGATCACGTCCTGGTACGAGGAGTATGAGACTTGGGACGGGAAGTTTGCTGTGATCAGTTCTTCGTATGAAGAGTGTCGGGCGGAGTGTGTTGGACTCTATCTGTGCCTCAGCTCCGAAGTGCTCAGGTAAGGCACCAGCGTATCTCCACAACTCCCACTCATGTGTTCATCAACAGTCGTAAAGATTGACGAATGTGCAGTTCATTATGTATTGTTTACAATTAAAGGCACCGCATGGCTTAATTAGAGCCCACATAATACTAAATATATTTATATGTAGTATTATGTGTAGAATTTATACATCGAAACATTCTTCGCAAATGACAGTGGTGTGCTGCTTCACAGGTCGCTGGCGACAGGTACTGCTGTCGTTCAAGTTATACGGGTAAAGTTGCCCTTAGTGCGCAGTCACATATTGCCAGGATGTAAAATTCAAACAAACAAACGCTGCAATAGTGTGTCTGTGTAACAGTCATGTGTCTGTGCTTGTAGACTATTCAGGCCCGATGGCTCAAACAAACAAACGCTACAATCGTGTGTCTGTGCTTGTAGAATATTTGGACAAGATGGCTCAAACAAACAAATGCTACAGTCGTGTGTCTGTGCTTGTAGACTATTCGGGCACGACGACTCAAACAAACAAACAAACGCCACAGTCATGTGTCTGTGCTTGTAGAATATTTGGACAAGATGGCTCAAACAAACAAATGCTACAGTCGTGTGTCTGTACTTGTAGAATATTCGGACCTGACGGCTCAAACAAACAAATTCTACAGTCATGTGTCTGTGCTTGTAGACTATTTGGACAAGATGGCTCAAACAAACAAATGCTACAGTCGTGTGTCTGTGCTTGCAGAATATTCGGGCACGACGGCCAGGTGGCTGATGATATCATCTACATTAACTGGTTGAACATGGTGCGCGCTGGGCTGCTGGGGCTCGAGTTCTACACACCAGAATCTCAGAAGTGGCGGCAGGTAAGGCAGCCCCGCCTCGGACGGAGCTTACATGGGTGCAGGTTCTGTGTTCTACTTGTACCTTTGGTCAAACTGCACAATTGGTGGCTGCTTCATGAATGTGGGAGTACGCCTTGCCTTTACTACTGCTAGTCGGAGGAGTACTAGCGATAATAGAATGAATGATAGAAATAATAGTACTTTGTAGTACTAATAATGGTAGTAGTAATTGTGATAATTTAGTAATTAGTAATTATCTGTGGATATTTACATCATGTATAACCCCAACTATACGTGCCCTGACTTTATGCAAATTCGAATATAACGCAATAAGTCAACGGATCCCTTTTTTAACAAAAATGTTGTTGATGCGGCTGGCAGGCGCACATGCAAGCGCGCTATGTGATCCTGCGCGTGCTGCTAGAGGCGGGCGAGGAACTGGTGTCGATCGAGAAGCTCATCGGGGAAGACGACAAGCCGGACCTGCGCATTCACCTGGACCGCACCAAGATCAACACCGTTGGCAAGAAGGCTATCGGAGACTTCCTGTGTAAACTGCAGGTGAGGAGCCTGTAGGACTGCTACCTTTTCTCTCTATCTCTGTTGGTTTCTCTGTGTTCAGCCGGACAATCCAATGATACCAGTACTGATATGTCCTAACGGACGGGGTGGCCAAATCAGTAGAGCGCTGGCTTCTCGTGTGGAATGACGGGAGTTCGAATACCAGCCGAGTCAAATTAATTACTTATAAAATTGATATTTGTCGCTACCTAGGCTGGTGCTCGGATAGGGAAAGGCCTGGTTTGCACAGTATCAGGATAATCTGACTGTGTGGGAAATTAGGTCATAGTGCCGGCCACCTGGTCTCCCAGTGGGAAGCACTATAAAGTATGAATTTATTTAGCCTGCCCATAAATGACTTCAGGGATGAAAGATCTCCCCGGATTTCCGGGATTTTTTAATCCCACAGCACCATCAGTGTATACTACTATGTGGTGCAGACATCGCAGCACTATCAGCGTATACTACTAATAAATGCTCTAAACGGCGCAGCACTACCAACATCTACTACTAATACATGCCTCAAACGGCACAGCACTATCAGCGTATACCAATATATATGAAACCCGACTTCCGGAAATTTTCCCTGATTCCCTGACAATGCTAAACCTATGGGACAATATCAGTATTTCCGCTTTTTTTCCCAGAGACCACTTTCATCCCTGGACTTGTTTTTGCCGCTAGACAGTAATATTCTCGGTGGTCTGCCCAGTATTCAGGAAAGGGATGGCGGAAATCGGTAGAATGGTGGAAAGTTATAGGCAGTATGCGTAAGTTACTGCCAATGGATGGCTGGCTTACTGAAATAAGTCAACTTCTGGTGGGGGCTACCATCCCTTACGCTAATAGCGAGACCGTTGAGTTGTGTGTTTCCCCTTAGTTACTTTCTGTTGTCTGTATTGCTGCGTAGAAGGAATATGTAGTAAATTTTAAGTTGCATAGTCCGATGGTTTCTACAACTTTCTGAGATAAGTATATTAGATTGACTGTGATACTTGACTTTAGTTTGAAGTAACTATGTAAAAGCACACAATTAACATATCGTTGATTGTATGCTTTTACATTCTGTGTAAACGCGATGGCCCGTTAATAATATGACAGAATAAGTTTTGAACACTTCTCACCGTGATTATGGCCTTTGCTGCTGACACGGCATCACGACTAACTATACACACGCTCGTTATTTGTTATGCTTATTTACGCTTCACATCTTACACAGTGAATCGACTAAAGATACGCCCATGTTTCAGGGTACTTTAATTTAATAAACGTCTTAAAAACGTCCTGGAATTTTGCCCTGAAAGGTCTTGGAAAGTCTAATATAGTCTAATATGTGTAAATTGGTATGAACCAGGTGTACAAGGCGACCGGCGACTACTCGGCGGGCAAGGCCATGTTTGACAAGTACTCAGCCGTGACGGATGTCGAACCGCCCCACTTCCAGTCCCTCCGCGCCATTGTTCTCGCCCGGAAACAGCCCCGCAAGATGTTCGTCCAAGCCACGACGCACCATGAGGGTGAGTGATGGAAGGAGGGTGGTGGGGGCGGTAATATTGCGAACCGCATAAAATGGCTAAGTGGGCTGGGCTGGGCTGGGCTGGGCTGGGCTGGGCTTGGCATACATTACATACATTACAGACACATGTGTTCTATTTACCAAAAAAAAAAAAAAGCCCTCTTTTAAAAAAAAGGGTACAATATATCTGTCTGTAGACTCGAAAAGCATAGGAAGATATCAGTCATAGAAAGCACCGAGGTGATCACATGACCTTATACTTTATAGGTCACATGACCTTATAGGTGGTCAACAGAATTCAAAGGACTTGCGAAGAGCAGGGCAGGGCAGGGCAGGGCAGGGAAGAGCCGGACAGGACAGGGCAGGGCAGGGCAGGGCCGGGCCGAGCCGGGCCAGTCTCTGGCAGAAGACTTGCTATAACTCACATTTCCGCGTGTTTTCTTGTTTTGCCAAAGGCGACTTTTATTCCTGTTTTATTTAATATCAAGATTAGAATGTTCAGAGATGAAAGATCTCCGCGATTGCATGGATTTCCGCAATTTTTAATAATCCCCGATTGACTATCACAAAATGCTAAGGACATATACTGTTCTTATATGACCGTATATGTTGCTAGGATATGAAACGCAAACAAACAGAACAGCAAGGCGTTATTGCAAAGAGAAAGAAATGGAATTGGCAGCATAGGCGATAGATAATAATCACAAGGACAGTGGAACGCTCTCTGTACTGATTGATCCATGGAAGGGAGCTAGGATAGTGCTAGCAGAGTAGTGGATAAAACCGGACTTCCGGGAATTTTCTGGGATTCCTTGACATTTGTTAAAGCCAATGAGAAAATATCCGCGTTTTCGCAGAAATGTCATGATATTGCGCAATGTAAGACAATATTTACTACGATAAGAATACTATTATTGAAGCAACAGTCTGTTTTCTGTGTTTCCGATTATTCACAGGTTCCTTGTCACAGATTTCCGCTTTTTTTTCTTTCTTTAAAAAACCCACAACAGATCCTACTTTCATCTCTCGGTGCCAATTAATAGGATAATACAAGTACTGGTTAGCACAGTGTTAGGATAGTGTATCGGGTCATGATGCTGGCGGCCTGGTCTCCCAGTGGGGCAGCGCTATGAAGTCACCATGAGTGTGCACTGTCACAAGTCGCTGCCCGTCCTGATATGACCTTGCATTGGTTGGTTGTTGGAGTTGTATGTCCTGGCAACATCTAAAATCATATCAGGAAGGGGGTGACCTTAGATATTGCTAGACGTAAAACAACAAACCAACCATTGTGTGCTTTGCTGCTGCAGGTGACTCGGTGAGGCTGGTGGAGTACGAGAATACCGCCTCCTGCCTCGTCTCATCCTTCATTGACCGCTTCCCTGACGCCAACATCGACACCGTCATGAACCAGCTCTGGGACAAGGACGCTGCCTACTTCTCCTGAAGCCCCGGGCCTGGCCTCGGCTCCGGCCCGCCCCTCCCCCGGCTGCCGCTCCCCCGCGTCGCCCCTTCCCACCCCAATGCCGGTGTCGCAGTTTCAGCTCCCGGTCAGTTTCCACCACCCGTATAGACTCAAACTCAAGGCATTGTCAATGGTCGTGAGCAATCTTCATACAGAAAATACAGCAAAAGTGAAATATCTCTAAAACTACACCACCTATTAACAAATCGCTTGGTACACATATAGAAAACATCTTTACCAAAAAGACTGTATTAAATTTATAAGGTTAGGGTTCTTGATTTGTATTAATTTTGAATAAAACTAAGGTTTTGTACTGCGCATACCATCAAACTCAAGGCATTGTCAATGGTCGCTAGCAATCTTCATACAGAAAATAGAGGAAAAGTGATATATCTCTAAAACCACACCACCTAGAAACAAATCGCTTGGTACACATGTAGAAAACATCTTTACCAAAAACATTAAAATTTATAAGGTTAGTGACGATTATGTTAGATTTTGATGCATGCGCATGAAACTGACAGGCAGCTGAAACTGACCGGGGGCTGAAACTGCGACACCGGTCCCACCCCCAGCCCCGGCCTCGGCTCCGTCGTCTCCCGCCCAATCCAGGCCCCGGCCTCCTTCTCCGGCTGTCCCGATCCCGGCTCCTGACCCCGGGCACGCCCCACCCCCGGCCCCGCCCGAGTCAACACGCCGAGCCGCAGCAGCCAATCACCGTGCTGGACGGCCGACGTGACCAGATATCCCCGATCGCTCACCGCCAACTCATTCATCATTCATGGGACCAATTGTGGACGTTGCAAAGAATAAATGTACTCGATGAAGGCCAATTATGGCCGTATTCGATTAACACGACCCGGGCGACTCGGGTCACCCGAGTTGCTAGAATTTCAAATAGAACACCGCGAGTGTAGTTGACAAAAACATGTGCCGTGTGCAAAAAGTCCCGACCCCAGTAACCCACGTCTTGGCTGGGGTTGGCTAGGAGCGATGACGTCACATTTGGGCTGGTGCCGTCCTGTAGCTGTACAAGTCCTATATGTGGTGTTTTTTTGTGTTTAAAAATAAAAAGTCAGATTAATGAAATGGAAATATAACTAAACTATGCAATCAAAAAAATACTTTAAATCCTATTTTGCTGTAGTTATATCGGTTATTTTAAAACAAGGACCAAGTTTTGGATTAAGCCACCATTTTTTCCACCCCGAGCGTGGAGAAGCGTATTCGATTATTCAACTCGAGTCTGTAGGATGTGCGCATGCGCCAAAAAGTTGCTCGGATGACCCAAGTTGATTAATCGGATACACTCAGGCATTAAGCAACTCTTTTTTTAGTTTAAAAAAAGAAATGAAATCAGATATGGCCTTGAAATAACGGGTTGAAACAAACAGTAAGGAAAATGTGGTCGGGTCCCTCCTAGTTTTTATTGAGAAAATGGGAAGGACATGGATGACTTGGGGAGGATGTGAGGGGGGGGGGGGGAGAATTATTAACTATCAGGACATATTTGCAGCAACAGTATTTACAAAACTATGCCAGAATTTTGGGCCATTGGCTCCACATACAAGTTTTATTGAGAAATTGGGGAGGAAATGAATGACTTGGGAGGATGGGTCGGCTCCTTCCTAGTTTTTATTGAGAAAATGGGGAGGAAATGGATGACTTGGGAGAATGAGGGGGGGGGGGGATTATTAAGTTGAATCATTAATTAATAACTATCAGGACATATTTGCAGCAACAGTATTTGCCGAACTTACACCCGAGTTTTGGGCCATCGCTGTGTATAACCGGCACTCAGGGGAAATTCCATGGTCAAGCTTCACCGACTTTTGAATTAGTTTGAGTGAAAATGGTGGCGGGGGTGGGGGGGGGCGCGCATTGCAAATGTATATCCCAGGGAAATCTGATGTGTGCCTAGCTGAAGTACACCTGCTCTGTCGTGGACATTGTGACTATTCCATGTATATTATACTCGAAAAGCATAGGAAGATATCAGTCAGAGAGCACCGAGGTGATCACATGACCTTATGCTTTATACGTCACATGACCTTATAGGTGGTCAACAGAATTCAAAGGACTTGCTATTTAAATTTGTGGCCAGAAGGACATAATTAAAATTGAAAATGTTATATTATTGCAGTGTTATATTTATTAACAGATTATGCATTTATCCTCTTCATGAGCGATTTGAAGTCAAGACTAGTAAAATATAAAACGAATTTCACACGAAAAAGAAAAATTACATTTGTATATGTAGTTCGATTCTCTACGTTGCGTTAATTGCTATAATTTCTTTTAAAAAGAACATTTCAGATGTATCATTGAGTCTTTCTCTTTTAAATATGAAATTGTCATGATTTTCACATGCATAAAAAAGTGCTTTTGATTGTGTATTATTTTCTTTCAACACAGCTGTGCTATGTTGCTACGGGTAAGATCACACCTGTAGTTGCTTTATTTTCTATGAAACTATATCATATTAACGTCATACGGAACTCAGTGACAGTACTACTGCTCTTCAACCCAACACAGAACTGGTTAACTCAGTTTCAAGATAATGTAACTGAGTGGGAAATCAGGTCATAGTGCCGGTGGCTTTGTCTCCCAGTGGGGCAGCACTATAAAATCGCCATGAGTGCGCACTGTCACAAATCGGTACCCGTCCTGATATGGCTTGAGGTTCGTTGTTTTACGTCCTAGCAACATCTACGGTCGTATTAGGACGGGTACCGACTTGTGACTGCGTACTGATGGGGACTTTTTAGTGCTGCCCCACTGGGGCCGCGGGCACCATGACCCAGGGTCATATCAGGACGGGACCTTAGGGGTTGTCCTGACGTAACGCAACCCGAGTACAGAAAGCACCCCAGTGCCAAAATCACGCATGGTACAGAGATATACGACGAAAAGTAGTCCAGGTATCAGGGAAACAACGCCACGCATTCATTGTTTGTATACAAATACATTTATTACAACAGGTGTTTTTTTTTTATACTAATCCAATCAGGCGATGTAAAAACAAGCATGTTTTGGAACAAACCCAAACAATTATTTTTCAAAGATGAATCAAAGCCATCTAGGGCAAAGCTATAAAACCCGTTTACAAGTGCAACTAATCCACCAAAAATAAAACAAGTTCTGTCCATTCAGCTACATTCGCCGCCATTTGCATCTCGGCTATCCACACATAATTATTAGTCGTGCGCTTGCAACGGTAGTTCTCGAACATTCCTATCGCTACTAACTTTTTAATTGCTGTTGAAAGGAGCATGTGCTGTTGTGGCCGGACAAACGAAATTAAGTGGTTAAGCTGAGATTCCATTAACAATAACTGCCCTGTAGATTCTGAGCATGTGCTATAACCTGAACAGAGGTTTCATTTTGTCCCGGGGGGGGGGGGGGAGGGGGGGAGGGGGGGAGCATCCCTCGTGAATGTAATAAATACGTGAGTTCCACTGGTTCATCAGGAAGGATCAATGCTGTGACCCAGCACACCGGGTCATGGTTACCTCCCAGTGGAAGATCGGCTGAAGCGATGATTGCATCTGGAAATAGCTTTGCAAATATTTTGACATTGGAAAAATATTACTTCATGTATATAATTTCATTGCAACCTTCATTAGAATAAAATGGATGGCGAGAACCATAAAGGGCCTATGACTAGTATTAGTATAATAAATGACATGGTTGAATGAAATTAGTGCACCCCCTGTGAGCTAAAGCTACAACATACGAGACAAAGGTTCAGTCCTTCCTGAGGGACTAGCGGTACTTGGAATATCCACCTTCATTTGCGAAACCACATCGAGTGCTACACAACAGTTGATAGTACACACGCTATTACACGTTCAACATTTCACACCATGCGGGTGGAATTATCTGAATATACCTGCATTAGGCGACTTTCCAAGACAGGTTAATGGAATCTCAGCTTTAATTCGTGCAGACGACAAACCGATGCCCCCAACAACAAACTGGGACGGGACGATCACGTGTTTAACTTGTATATATTAAATGAGCACGGGTTGTCGGTAACATACAAACTGACATTCAATGATGGCACAAGCTAATAGATACCCGAATACAACACTATTTAGCTTTCGTCAACTCAGTTCTCAGGTGTCACGGTGCGCAATATTCCAGGGATCATATTTCCAGCAAACACCAGGGCCGCGTTCAGGGTACGCCTCTGAAACATCTCTTTGGCCTAGATGTATTATGCCGACATGTTGTCTCGCTTTTCAGACAGGAGGCAAAAAGTGCCTCGAAAATGGCCACCAAATTCAGTGGTTTCAGCCAATCAAAGCTTTTTTTTTCAATTACAAATGGCTGCACCCTATGGAGGCCGCCATTTTCAATGCACCCGCCTGCTAGTTGTTCAGACAGGCGTGACGTCAGGAATTTCTTGGAGGTGTACCTTGAACGCGGCCCAGATTAGCGACATAGATGGCGCTACAAAGACTGGCACTCGGTTCTTTACTTGTGATTCTCACACGCTTTGACTTGGGGCGTTTAGTGGATATTTGTAGAAATCCCATTACCCATTCCTAAAATGGGTGGATTTGTTTGGTATTTCATTGAACATACTAATAAAAGTATTTTCCCAGAATTAATAGTAGACAATCGATGGCCGCGATTTCTTTGGCTTGGAGACCAGTCTGCAGAAAGCCGGGAGGGGCGTTCACTGTCACCCTTCTATGTGACATCATTACCAGCGTTGCAACTCGGTGACATCATAGACAAATGGTAATATTGACAATTTTTCGTAAACAATCACTATTTGGCGGTAATCCTGAAGTCCTGAAGAGTATAATAAATACCCATCGTGGACACGATAGCTGTTATAATACGTGCCTTTGACAGAATTAGATATCAGGGATGAAAGTGCTCTCCGAGAAAAAAAGTGGAAATGCTGATATTCTCCCATAGGTTTAGCATTGTCAGGGAATCGCGGAAAATTCCGGGAAGTCTGGTTACATATATATTGGCATACGCTGATAGTGCTGCACCGTTTGAAGCATGTATTAATAGTGTACGCTGATAGTGCTGTGGTGCTGTGAGCATTTATTAATATTAGTAGTGTACGCTGATAGTGCTGTGGTCTCAGCACCACATATTAGTATACACTGATGGTGCTGCGGGATTTTTCAATCCCGGAAATCCGCGGAATCGCGGAGATCTTTCATCCCTGAGATATAAAGGCTTGCACAATTCCTTCCAGGAATCAAAATCCCAACAAACAAATGCAGTAATGAAACGTAACAGTATTAAGTTATAATTAACGCACATAAGACTTACATCACTTGTGAACTGGTCACCCCGATGCTGGTTCTGGTGATACAACCACTGGTTGGTACATAGCGTCCTGGCCACCATGTAGCCTACCAATGCATACACAGTACTGTATTGGATGTTTAAATATATAGTTCACATTGAAATATAATATAGTTTCATTCGTCACATAACGCTTCCACAACAATCCAATACTTGGTAGTGCGATTGGGTGCATAACAACAGCCAACAGCCAACAGTGGCAATTTTAGATGTTAAATTACTTTTAAAAAAAAAAAATTAAAGCAAACCAGTATGAAGTGTGCATCCCGAGTGGAGTTGAAACTCACTTGAATAAAATAAAAATTGCAGTCCACGGTTTCTCCTTGCAGAGTTCTTTCAGGAGGAGTAAACTTAATCCATTTTTACCGATATTTTTATTGCCATCATCATCATAATTATTATTCAAAGCCAGGCCAGACTGTTGTTGGACAGTCCGCCCGACTTCCTATCTGCACGCCCGTTACGTGAGAGGTCGGGCCGACCCAACTAACTGTGCCCATGTGCCTGAAAGACAAGATAAGAGTCTGCGACGCACACTTGTTCAAAATACACCAATGACCACCATCACGTGACAGGTGGACCATTTAACAGCTCACAACTGACCCCCACCCCCCCACAAAATCTTTTCTTAAAAAAAAAAAAATTATATCAAAAAAAAATTTCCCGCTTCCCCTCCTAACAGACTTTGTGTGAAGACTATTAGATTTGACCTGATTCACTTATGTCGGCACTGAATAAAGAGTATACAGCTTTCTTGCGTGAAGAAATTACCTTGAGAATCCACTGTTTACAGCAAATATACACATAATTCATCTATTACTGATACACATTCTGCAATATCAATCGCTAAGAGGTTTATGTTAAATAAACGCCTACACATGCAAGGGAAATAGGAATGGCATCTACACACAAAAATAGCGATAACTATTATAATCACTAAGTAAAATCACAATGAATCGATGTGCAACATTTTCTGCACCATATTCCAATACATTGATTTACATATGTATAGTCCTACATGGTATGTATGTTCTACATTAAGTAACTACTAAATCAACGTAACTGCATATATATATATATTTGGTGCAATCATATATTTGACCGTCCGAGTGGGTCGGGAGGCGATAACGACCACACAGCTGACTTCTATTAAGTCAGAGCCCCTGACAGGTGGCGCCGCGTGGCCAAACCTGGAACTAAACAATGTCATGCACTAGCTGTGGTCGACAATTTAACAATACAGATATAACTGAAGATGGTAGTGCCCTTGTTTATATTCCCATAATAGATTACAGAGCATATATATGTGGGTCACTGGCCAGAAGTGTCACGTGGAGAGTTGAAATCTAATATTTGGATTTTTAACATTTTGTTGGTTGCAAATGACAGCTGGAAATCTCCCCTTTACATCTATGTAAAATATAAATTGATGAGATAAAAAATAACAGTGTAGTCCATGATTAAGCTGTCTTATGGCAGTATAACATGTGTTGCTCAGATGTAACACATGTTTACGACACCACACAGTCTGAATTAAATAATTAAATACTTAGAAGCATATTACTCATGGTGTAATATACAGAAATATGTAGTGCTTATATTGATTTAAAAAAAAAGTAATTCCCAGCCATGCTTTATTCACTGATTAATTAGTGTACACTATTTGTGTGGCATCCATACACCACTGGTTACATCTGTGATGGAAATTTGCAATGTTATTTCTGAAGATATCAAATCATTTTTTTTTAAATTTAAGCATGCATACATGTTAATAAATACTTTTTGATTTGGGAACTGTTTTGTTTGATATATCAATGCAATACAACATGAAAGTAAGGATTCAACCATGTCCCATATGTCATGTTACAAATGGCTGACTGTAAAAACACTTCATAACTAAAAGGACCAACGTTGCACATGGTTTATTTGATTTCCCTTATTTCTTACATCAAATCTGAACATGAATATGAATGAAAAGTATAAGGAAAAAAATAAAGTAGGAAGTTTTTTTATTGATGTTTTAAAATCCCATCCCATGCTGACCAGTTTTCAGGAGTGACCCATATAAATATATATATATTATATATATATATAAAGTGACTAGGCTCATGGCACATAGATGTAAATAAATCTCATAGCACATGTGCCAAATAAATTCCCATGAAAATTACGCCCATTATATTATTAATAATGAACAGACCTGCTAGTTCGCTTCATATAACACTACATTAAAATAACCTCACACAAAAGCCAACCTATTTTAAGCTCTGACAACGGACAGATTTTCATAACGGACAAAATAATAACTTAAAATCAACTCGATTGAAACAGATATTTAATTAAATACATTGCCACTAAAGTCAAGTAAGCTCCAAGACACGGAGAAGATAACCCCGACATCCTTTCCCCTCCCTCTTACTTCATATCTAGTATAAACTACTATCTAAACTCTGGGACACGATAACATGGCCACATCAGCTTCCTTCACTAGCGCCGACATCAATTAATCATCTCCGATCATTCCAACCATTTTTTTTTTGCACACGCACAGATCATACAAACTCGGGTTGCATAAATGAATGCGTTCAATTTGGGGGTAGAATCATTTTGCACACGGCCCGTGTGTTTTAAAGGTACACCGACGGGGGTTCTATTTGAAATTCTGATGACTGGGATGATTCAAATGGTCCAGATCGTGATAATCGATGACCCAATAGATAATCATAATTTGCTTATCATATTGGCTGTCTTTAAAGTTACCATTCAGTCACTAGAAAAGCAATAATTCTGATTTACTAGCTCCAAATACCTGCATTGAAGCCGCCATTTCCCCCCACAAATGTGATGTTATTACTCCTAACACCCCCAGCTAAGACATGAGGCATTGGGATCAGATCATTTTGCACACGGCCCCGTGTTTTTTTTAGGCACACCTCGGGGTGTTCGATTTGAAATTCTGATGACTGGTATGATTCAAATGGTCCAGACCATGATAATCGATGACGGCCTAGGATAACAAACGGGGTCTCCTTGACCTACTTTCAACAGTTGCTCCACAACATTGATTGTACCCATTTGGGCAAATACTCCTCGATAACCCCCGACCCCCACTCCACCGCGTTCGATAGCTCTCCTTGTTCCTGGGCCGCGTTCAGGGTCTGTCTCTGCGATGCCCGTGACGTCACGCTAGTCTGAACTGCAAAAGCAGTTTGTCGCCTCGAAAATGGCCACCCCCATAGGCGGTGGCCATTTGCAATGGAAAAGATGCGCTGTGATTGGCTGAAACCACTGAATACGCCAGCCATTTTCGAGGCGCTTTTCTTCTCCTGTCTGAAATGGGAGGCATCTCCTAGACGCACCTTGGATGGAAATAAGCCAAACAGCATCACCGAGACGTCTCTGAGACGTACCCTGAACACGGCCATGGACTCTCCTCTTGCGTTGGTAAAGCAACTCACGTCACATACCAGACTATCACAGCTTCACTCTTGCACCAAGTTCCCCTAATTTAAGCAACAAGAAAAAGCCTGCAGCACTACACAGTAACTAACCCGACGTTTCTACTGGCTATTGGGGGTTGAGGGGGTGAATACCTTAACCGGGAAGGAAATATGAACCTAGCAACAGCCAAGAGCAGTGTAATAAGACTGGATACAGAATAGAAAAGTGACTCCAGTTCAAAGCAAGTAAGTAAGTAGATGTCTAAGTAAGTAAGTAAGTAAGCGCAGCAGTGGAGCTAACACCTGCTCTCCCTGCACCCTGCCCACCACGCCCCCTGGTGGCCGTGTTGGCGCACGGCCGCGTTCCCCTGGTGGCTGACTGCGGTGACGTCACCTGGTGGGGCCCCTACTTGGCCTTGGCATCCTTCAGTGGCACCTCGTGCGGCGCCGGCAGCTTCTCCATGTTGGGCTCGACGCCCCAGATCTCGCGCGCATACTGCGCGATCGTCCTGTCGCTCGAGAACTTGCCCGAAGCGGCGATGTTCATCAGACACATGTGGTTCCACTTGTTCTTGTCCTGTGAGGAGAGAAAGGAGGTTGATGCGGGATTCAGCTAAAGTTGACTGGTGGAAGGTTATGGGTTAGCTAATGGCTTCCTGGTGTCCTAGTGGGGAGAATGGGGGTTAAGGCAGAAATTAGCCGACTGGCGAAAGGATATGGGTTAGCTAATGGCTTCCTGGTGTCTTAGAGGCGGAATTTAGCCGACTATCGAAAGGATATGGGTTAGCTAATCACGTCCTAGTGTCTTAGTCGGGAGAACCGAGGTTAAGGCAGAAATTAGCCAACTGGCGAAAGGATACGGGTTAGCTAATGGCTTTCTGGTGTTTTAGTGGGGAGAATGGTTAAGGCAGAAATTAGCCGACTTGCGAAAGGATTCGGATTACCTAATGGCTTCATGGTGTCTTACTGCACATGTTTGTTGTTTCTTTATGTGCTAGCAACATCTAAGGTCATATCAGGGCGGGTACCGACTTGTAACAACGCACACTCATGGCGACTTTATGGTGATGCCCCCAAAGGGAGACCAGGCCACCTGGACCATGATCCAATATCCCACAGTCACATTATGCTGATACTGTGCTAACCAGTCCTATTAATGCCATGCACCAGGCTAGGTAGCGACAAGTATAAATTTTGCAAGTCATTGGTTTGACTCGGCTGGTATACAAACTCCCAACCTTCCACACAGGAAGCCTGCGCCCTAACGCTTCGGCTACCACATCCAGTAATCTCTTACTGCATACCGTCACCTTTTGATAAGTGTGCCTATGACGTTCAGTTCCATAACATCATACATTTTGACAAAATAGTCCTTACCGGACAGGCTGAAGCCTAGAGCATCAAAATCTAGGGGTCTCCAGCCAAGGCGATTAATATTTTTGACTCCGTCATAGGTCCCTGGGAGGGGCCTCACGTGTGGAATAGCCTAGGGCCTCTCTTACTCTAAATCCGCCAATGCTTGCAATTTATACTTTTTTATACCAATTTTCATACAATTTAATACGTATTTTCACGGCAAATATATCATACATACACTAAATATTAACAGAAATGAGTGAGGTGATGTAATCTATGGATATTTCAGCTCCACGGCATTTGTGCTTTGTGAAGATAGCTGGTAAAACATCTTGAAAAAATATTGGTGGCCAAATCCAATTTAAGACCGTTTCAAGACCGTTCACAGAAAAGCTGCCATATTTAAGACTTTTCAAGGCCTTGAAAATTGACTAATCAATTTAAGACCATATAAGACTTTTTAAGGATCTGTAGGAACCCTGTTATCTGCATTCTACTTTGTTGTTGTTGTTGTAAATATAGCTTATTTATTGAATAAAGTCTTTTGTCAGTGCGGTGGCACTGGTCTTCCAGACATGTGACAATACAGTTATTTACAATATTTGTATATGTAGTCTGATATTGTCATCAGCAGCTAGCTCAAGTCAGCTGAAATAGCAATACTAATCATTCCAAGACTTACATATGGTATAGTTTGACAATTCACATATAAGATAGTTATATGGTGTATACATACATACTTAGATACATACATGTGTATTGATTAGACCTTTGCATTACGTAGTGCTTAGCTGCATAGTTGCCATTCACAGGTTTGTATGCCTACTCTGTTGTGAATTGCATAATTATCATGTTGTTGGAGAGAGCATGTTGAGATGGAGTGTTAGTAGAATGGTTTGTTTAGATGGAGTGTGGTTAGCTTGTAGGGTTATGCTTAAAAGGTTAATACCTGGGGTGTGTTTTGGGCTTCATGAAGTAGTTTGAGTAAGTAGGTTGTTAGTAATGATGCGATAAACTATGCTTGGAGGATTGTACTTGTCAGTCATTCAGTAGTCTAGTAGTTTAGTGTTTGGTTTTACTTACATTGAAAGTAGCATTGACACGGTCCTGACATTTAATGTACTCCTCAAAGTCAGCAAACAGCATGAACCTAAAGAGAAAACAACAAATTCACAGTAAGGCGAGGTGGATGAGGATAAGGAGCGAAGGCAGGGTTAGCGTACATAATGCGCGTCCACACCCAACACTTTAATAGTAAACTTTAACAATAACATTTCGTCCACATACTTCCACTATTCATTCATAACCATAAAAGGAACGAACAATTAGTTAATTGGAGAGAGCCTAGATTCTGGTTGGTTCCTTATGACCTGCCGTTAGTTTCATTCAAGGGTAAATTTTTGGTGGAAATAGCTCGAAAGTGGGTCTAGCCTGTCAGATGTTGGAGGAACTAATGAATTTGACTGCTCTCGCAAAGCAGACAACCAGTTCTGCAGGCCGCTCGACCAGCGCCACCCTCAGCCTCAGGCTGCCGTTGGTAGCAGCAGCAGATAGCGTTACATTAATAAGTTTCATCCGTATGCAGAGCGGAGTAACTGGTAGAGAACCGACCTGTCGTTGTGCATGAGAGAGTTGATGAGGTCCTTGAAGATGTCGGGCTCGTCAGGGGAGAAGAAGCCGCCTGCAATCTGGTCCATGGCCTGCTTCAGCTCAGGCAGCTTGTTGTAGTAGTCCTCGGCGTGGTACCTGCGGCAAAAGCAGACACACTCAGTGCTCACATCACTAGTCGCAAAATAGTTAATTTTCCCTTGGCTAATAGATCTGAAGTAATTCGCACCGTTTTGTTGTTATCAAGAGAAAAAAAAGTTGATTATGTTATATAAAATTAATCGAAAACGAGGTTTATTTAGATCTTTAGTTTGTACACTTTGTGTATTGGTTTGGCATGAGATGGTAGTACCAATCAGGTTGCCGCACCTTATCACCAGGCACCACACACGAGATACCGCTCTGCAACTGCCACCAGGAGGCACCACCACCACCACCACCACCAGGAGGCCCCCCCACCACCACCACCACCACCACCACCACCAGGTGGCGCCACCATCACCATCACCACCACCACCACCACCACCACAACCAGGTGGCGCCATCACCATCACCATCACCACCACCACCACCACCACCACCACCACCACCACCACCACCACGCGCCTACAATCACCAGATAGACGAGAGCTTCGACCGCCAGCTGGTGCCTGCCAGCTCTCCATTGACATGCAGCGACTTGATGCGCGACACCTGAACAAACCTGACTTTTACCTCCACTCTTGCCTCATAGAGTCGGGGGTTGAATCAATATGCTTCCAATATCCTTGAATCAATATCCTAGGAATCAAAGACTGCACCGCTAGGCCATCCTGTCCACTTGGCATGCAGTACTCACCCCTTCTTCTTCAGCTCCTCGACCTCCTCGATGTTCATGCCGAAGATGAAGATGTTCTCGGGGCCCATCTCTTCTTGCATCTCGACGTTGGCTCCGTCCAGCGTGCCGATTGTCAGCCCACCGTTCAACTGGAGGCAACGAAACAGTCAAAGTATGCGAATGTCACAAGCATCGACGTCACCTCTGGAGTACCGTGCATTCAAATTCATCATAATATTCTAGCATTCATAGTTTAGAGGTGAAAGTCACCAAAGAACACAAGCGGACATCTAACCTCTGGTAAATTTGTTGCATGATTTTCTGGCAGCGCTAAGCCAATGAAGGCCTGTCTGCTTTACCCCCCCCCCCCCCTGAAATCAGCGAAAACGTGGAGATCTTTCCTCCTTGTATTGACCTAACACAGAGCCAATCAGTCCTCACCACATCCTAGAAAGGCCATGTATCAGACACGGTAGCAATAGGTATAAATTTGGTAAAACTTTAATTGACTTGGATCATTCACACAAACTCCCACATGGGAACCAGTGACTCTTATCTACTTAAAGTTCCCGTAAAGGTTTGGTGTATAAACAGATTATTTGATTTAAAAACCAGTGGATGGGTGGAGTGGGTTCAAAATCCCACCTCCCAAAAATCCCCGCCCTTCTACTCACTATGAACAGTGGAATGGTGGAGTGGGTGTAACCCCCCCCCCCCCCCCCCCCACCTGCAATCCCCAATATCCCCACCTCTCCACTCACTATGAACAGTGGATGTGTTGAGTTAACCCCCCACCCCCCAATCCCCAAAGATCCCAACCTTTCCACTCACTATGAACAGTGACTGTGTTGAGTCGGTTTAACCTCCACCCCCCATCCCCAAGATCCCACTTTCATCCATGAACAGGACTGTGTTGACTCGTTTAACCCCCACGCCCCAATCCAAGACCCACCTTCACTCACATGACATGCTGTGTTGAGTCGGTTTAACCTCCCACCCCCCAATCCCCAAAGATCCCAACCTTTCCACTCACTATGAACAGTGACTGTGTTGACTCGGTTTAACCCCCCACACCCCAATCCCCAAAGATCCCAACCTTTCCACTCACTATGAACAGTGACTGTGTTGAGTCGGTTTAACCTCCCACCCCCCAATCCCCAAAGGTCCCAACCTTTCCACTCACTACGAGCAGTGGCTGTGTTGAGTCGGTTTAACTCACTCGCCCGCCCCCCCACACATACACATCCCCAAATCGCCAACATCCTCGCCACACCACTCACCATGAACTTCATGTTGCCGGTGCCCGAGGCCTCAGTGCCGGCGGTGGAGATCTGCTCGGACAGGTCCGTGGCCGGTATGATCTTCTCGGCGAGCGACACGCGGTAGTTCACCAGGTACACGCACTTGAGGCGGTTGCCGATGATGGGGTCAGAGTTCACCACGTGCGCCACGTTGTTAAAGAGCTTGATGATGAGCTTCGCCATGTGGTAGCCGGGCGCCGCCTGTCGGCAATGGGCACAATTAAAAAAACCAGCTTGGTTGTTGAGGCTGTGATCGCCCTCCCATCACCAGCACCCAAAGAAAAAGCTGTATTATGACTAGTTAAAGTTGCATTGTCCGATGCTTTGTGTATTTCTGTCATTTTTTAAATATAAATATATTATATTAGGATGATACCTTGCTTTAGTTTGAAGTAACTTTCATTTTAAATGGCTAACTTTTCAGATATTTGAAGTGCAAACATGTCAAATTAATTTTGGTTTGTTTGTTGTTGTTTTACATCCTAGCAACATCTAAGGTCATATCAGGACGGGTACCGACTTGTGACAGTGCGCACTCATGGCGACTTTATAGTGCTGCCCCACTGGAATACCAGGCCGCCAGCACCATGACCTGATATCCCACTCAGTCACATTATCCTGACACTGAGCCAACCAGTCCTTGCCCTATCCTAATAATGCCGAGCGCCAGGCTAGGAAGCAACAAGTATCAATTTTAAAGTCATTGATTTGACTCGACCAGGGTTCGAACCCACGACCCCACGATCTACCAACACGAGAGACGGACGCTCTAACTCAATCGGCCATCCCGTCTGGCAAGCATGCCAAAACTCTGACACAATAGAGTTCTATAGTAACAGGTTCTATTCAATTGCCAAAGTATTCCCTTCAATGCGGCGACAAATGTTGACTAAATGCACCAGTATCTAAATCAGATATGTAGAATCAAAACTAGCTAATTGTCTTGGTTTTAAATATTTTATGTTTTCATCGGACTATGCAACCGTCATGCATTTACTTTAAAATATTTTAAAATGATTTAAGAGAAATAGACCATAAAACTCAGTTATGGGAAAATAAACTATAATATTTGCTCCTACATGACAACGAAATACTAGCAATACCCCTTTCAGCCGTTTTATCTCACAAACACAGAAACAGAAAAGAAACCCTAGTGAAATGATCTTCTGTAATTTTGTGTGTGCATAACACATGACATCTATGAAAACCAACTGTCCACGATTGAAGTTTCCCCCTTTAAGAGGGGAAATTTCAATCAGACACAATTAGTGGTCCTCATGTGCACTCATGGCTACCTTATAGTGCTGCCCCACTGGGAGATCAGGCCGCTGGCACCATGATCCGATATGCACCACAGTCACATTATCCTTATACTCAGCTAACAAGTCCTTGCCCTATTCTAGTAATGCCGAGTGCCAGGGTAGGTAGTGACAAGTATCAAATTTGTAAGTCATTAGTTTGACTGGACTGAGAATCAAACTCCCGACATTCCGAACAGGAAACTTGTGCGCTCTACTGATTGGGCTACAGCATCCGGTGTGCGAGGATAAGCAAAGAGAAGTGAAGCAGTGATAGAAATAAGCAAGATTTTTCACTTGTCCACCGGACAAGTCTAGTGGATGTTCAGTTGTCCATCTGAATTTTCACCATACTTACGTTATATACATATATATAGTATAGTTATACGAGTCTTACCTTGGTACAGATGATGGATAACTGTTGTTTTACCGAGGTATAAGCCTCGGATAGATGTGGGCTAGGGAGAGGTAAGCACGTCCGGTACCAGCAATCTTAACCTACTTATTGAGGATAAAAATGACTTTCAAACAATGGATACTATTACTTTACCGAAAAGGTACACCAACGGAATAGATGTGGCAGGGTGTGGCGGGAGGGCCCTAGCCCACATCTATCCGAGGCTTATACCTCGGTAAAACAACAGTTATCCATCATCTGTACCAAGGTAAGACTCGTATAACTATACTATTTTACCTCGGTAAACAGCCTCAGGCTAGCCTCAGGCTAGGGAGACCTTTACATAATTCATTTTTATCCTTAATATCATTCTTTCTTATTATTATAACATTCTAAATTTTTGTTCTCACCTATTCTTGTTAGTTGGCGAGAAGACGCTTTGCAACGCCGGTAGGCTTTTCTAGTCGTTTATTATAATGTTTTGCAAACGACTTAGCCGTCTTCCAGCCTGCATGCGCTAGTATTCTTTTCACAGAAATACCAAGCACCCGTGCCTTGGAGACCATGGCTCCTCTAGTTGAGTGGGAAGAGTATTTACTCGTATCCACTCCAGCCAATTTCAACACCGTAATTGTCCATCTGGCAAGTGTGTCTCGTGAAATCGCCTTATGTGGCTTTATAAAGCTCACTAATAGTTGTTGTGATGCACGTAAATCCTTTGTCTTGTATATATAAGCCCGTATGGCCGACACAACACATAATTTCCGATCATTCGGAAAACAGTCTAAGTGAACCGTTGATAAAGGGTCACCTAACGTGTTCGATTTGAGCAATTTTTCTAAATCAAACGTAGCTTGTTGCTTGTCTATTTCTAATCCAGTTAAGGATAAAGCAACAATCGTCTGTCCTCTGTGTCCGGTTACTAACAATAACAGGACCGCGACCTTAAAACCTAACTGTTTTATATCTAACCACGAGTTGTGAGGCCAAGCCTGAAACAACTTAAATACTATAGAAACATCCCAAAACCGACTATACTTTGGTTTTGGAGGATTCCTTTGATAAATTGAACGAAGTAAATAACAAATAACATAATGTTTTCCAACTGTTTCGCCATCAATTCTAGGTAATATAATTGATAACGCACACCTCGCCGCATTAATCGATCCAAAGGAAAGTCCTTCATCCTCTAGAGAACGAAGAAACCGAGCTACTTGTGAAATCTTTGGATTTGTTGGTTTAACTTTCATTAACAAACAATGTACACCCCATTTCTTTAAATAGGTTGTATACATTTTGACAGTTCCTGGCCTCCAGGCATCCGATACTATCCTATCCTCAGTAATTCTGTCCAATCCAAATTGCTGTAGCTGCTTCCTTAGAAAAGGAATGCCAATAGGGGCGTCGTTGACACGTCGCCGTGAACCACTAGCGGTCCGTGGTGCGTCAGATTCCCGAGTTTTCTTGGGAATCGTATACGATCTTTTGCCAGTTGTGAAACTGCTGGCAGCCAAGGTTGCGTGTCCCAATCGGGCACCACCAGTATCGCATGTGTCCCTTCCAAGCCGATTTTTCTCACTACTCGGCTGATAATGCTAAATGGTGGGAAAATATAAAAATAATTATTTTCCCAAGTAATAGCAAACGCATCTACTTTCCAAGCATCCGGTTCAGGATGCCAAGAAACATAACAGGGTAACTTGTTATTATTTCGTGATGCAAATAAGTCAACTTCAGGTGTACCCCATTTTTCACAAACGAAGTTAAACAAAGGTGTAGAGAGAGACCACTCTAAATGGTCATGGAAATTTCTACTTTTATAATCTGCAAGTGTATTTTGTGACCCTGGAATATGCGCTACAGTCAGCCAGACTTGTTGAGCCTGTGCCCAGTTCCAAATCAGTTTAGATAACTGATTGCAAGACTTTGATTTGGTTCCACCCATGTTACGAATATATGCCATGGCAGTAGTATTATCAGTTAGTATTCTAACCTGTGATTTATTTATCTTTACTAAACTACGTAAGCCCAGATAAATAGCACGCAATTCTAGTGCATTAATATAGTCTGATTTTTCATCATCAAGCCATCTACCTCCTGTTGTGACCCCATCTCGATGAGCTCCCCAACCTTCTAACGAAGCATCAGTAGTAATTACTGTATTAGGTTCCGCCATGCGGATTGGATTTGGTGAACTTGCTATATGTTGCATCCACCATCCAATATCCTGTAACCCTTCTTGCGAAATAAACATCTTTCGCTCAAAATTGCCTTTAGTTTGTGTTAACGCTAAATTTTTATCTATTTCTAGCGACTTAATATGGGCCTTCCCATATAACACAGCAGGTGCATATGAGGTCATTATGCCAATAAGAACAGCAACCTGTCTAATTTTTGGCTTTGATAACTTAATAAGCTGAGTCGCTGTAGTCATAAACTTAATTAGTTTTTGTTCTGTTATCGACACTGTAAGGGACTGTGTATCCAGAATAAACCCTAAACATTTGAGTTGTTTTGTTGGTTTAAACACTGACTTTTGTTGATGTACATAAAACCCCAATTTAGTGAGTAATGCACATAAATCCAAAACTGCATTCACACAACCAATTTGTGTTGATGCTATAATAAAAGAATCATCTATGTATGGAAACATTATGTGACCCTTCCTCGCCATTACCGAGAAAACAGGTTTAAGCAATTTAGTAAATAAACGTGGCGCACAAGCTAAGCCATTCGGCATGCAGGTAAACTCATAGAGTTGGTTATCCCAAATAAATCGAAGAAATTTTCGGTATTGTTCCATTATGGGAAGCGTATAATATGCATCCTGTAAATCAACACTAGCCATCCACGCATCTGGTGTAATCAGATCTCGTGCCGTATCTAGAGAGAACATTTTAAAATGTCGATATTCCACCCTTTTATTAAGGATTGTTAAATCCAGGATCATTCGAACCTCACCATTAGGCTTCGGTCTCGAGAAAATGTTTGAAATAAACTGTCCTGAACAGTGTGTCACTTTTTGTATAATTCCTTTCTCAAAGAATTTATGTACCTGTTTAGTTAGTGCGTCTCGTTCAACTGGTTGAATGTTATATGGAAAAGGTATTATACTTTGTACAGGAATTTGTGTAAAGGGAATGTGAACACCCCTAACTATTTCTATAATTTCTTGGTCACTAGTAATTTTGTGCCACTCAGAAATATGATTACTAATATTACCAGCCACAAAGTTGCTTACAGTTTGTGTGTTTTTAGAGGCTGCAGGGACTTGTAAAGTTTGTGTTTGGACCTCTACTTGGACCCGCCCCTGGGGAAAGGTCTCGACGAGTTGAACCCTCGGCCTATTGGCCGTGCGGTGTTGTCGGTCCAGCCTGGGCGAGCGCCCCGGCCCCGAAACCCTTGACCGAAGTTTGAACTCGGTCTGGTTCCTCTGGTGAACCGTCGTGGACGAAAATCCCCTCGTGACTTTTTGAAACGAGGAGCTTCCTGTTTCTTCTTGCCATCCATGTTTTTGCCACTCTTGGCTGCAGTCTCTACCTCTTTATAGAGGTATTGTAGTTGACCGCCAAACATCTTGGTGTTATCTAAAGGTTTCCCTTTAATCGGCTCTGGAGCAAGATAAAGCGTAAACTCCTTCCCCTCATTATCGGTAACCTTCTTAGAGCGAGCCACTTCTTTGCCAGCATCTGTGCAAACTGACTTGAAGACATTTTCATATCTTCGAAACGACAGGTAATTACCTGCCGCCGCTAGCACTGCAATGCCTTTGTCCATTGTCTTAGCCAAAGACGAGAACTTATTTTCACTCTGCATCCTATTAGCCACAGGAACAATAGCTGTTAGGGTAGCCAACACTGCCTTATGCACTGTGTGCAACACATCCTCAAACTTCTTACGGTCATCCGTCATATTGACATCCCGATCCATTTCTTTAATGATGGAGTTGGGAACACCCTTTATGCCTGTTAACTCATCTCCTAACTTGGAGATAACCTCCGCCGGTTTGAACGTGCGAAAATGACCATTCACGGTCTCGCGCATAAGCGTAGTGGTTTTAACCCGCTTAGCCTTTGGCTTCTCCACCTTCTTAGCCACTTTAGTGCCAATGTCCGCATAGACCCCTTCATATATGGTGTCTGAGTCTGATTCCGTAGAAGTAGACTCAGTGGACGACTCAGAAGAAGAATATTTCCTCTTCCTCTTCTTCTTTTTGGACTTAGTCTTCCGCTTTTTGCGAAAACCAGTCTCTGCCCGCTCCTTGGTGAATTCATCACCCGAAGAAATCACCTGTTTCTTCTTCTTCCTCCGTTTAGGAGAAGGAGGAGGAGGAGCCTTAAGCTCCACCGCCGAGTCTGTGTCCAAGAAATCCTCAAACGAATCCTCTTGGACACTCGGCCTACGCCGCTTCCGAGACACAGGCGATTTGGCAGTCAAGATGTGGCTTTCCAATCTTGCAAAGCGAGCCTCCCAATCTGGAGGCGCAGGCACATCAGGCACTGCATCCTCGTCCGGGTCGGAGAGGATATGCGCCCGGGGCTGTGTCGACGGCCCTGCCGACAACACAGGTGAGGAGTCGTACTCCTCGTCCACTCCACTCGGAACACGCCCCTCGGCTGCTGCTGCACCGCGCTTACTCCGCTTCGTGGCCATCGGGAGCTGAAACAAAAATTTTTGGTCAGTCCCGGTATATATATATGTCACAATATGGTTGTTTCAAACTCATTTGGACATCTATTGGTGTTAAAGAACGTGTTTATACCGTTATAACACAGGCGTAATAAGCTAAATTTGTGCGTGGGTTGTGGGTCAAGCCCAAACCTTACGCGGGGGTCGGGACCAGTGTATCGGCCCGCCCATCCCTCTGTTCCGCACACTTCTCCCACCTGTGACTACTACGTCAACAAGTTGGAGAAAATGCTACGAAACTCGGAGAAACGCCTGAAAAAGTTTTGTCTAGGGGAGTCTATAAAAGAAACCCAGGAGCATCTCCAACATTACTCTCTATTAGAGTACGAGAGAATTTCCACATGAGATAGGGCGAAACCCACATCTCTACCCATAGTCACACGGTGACCCGGGTGTTGACATAACCGCTAATGACCGGTTTGGTTCCTTCGAGAAACCCACTCGAGTGTTCTATCCTTGGTTGTTTATAACCAAATAACTCGTCCAAATTGGACCAACGAAAGTCTAAACTTTCCATAATGATGCTCTAATGCATCATAATTAAGCTAACCACAGTTTTTATTATACTTACTGCGTATTTGCTTGTATGTAGACTAATTTTGCCGGAGCAACCCAACGACACGTTATCCAGTCGTGAGTTGTATATGCTAATTGCTGGTACCGGACGTGCTTACCTCTCCCTAGCCTGAGGCTAGCCTGAGGCTGTTTACCGAGGTAAAATATTTACATATAGGTCCCAAAATTGTCAGTTATTCAACGGACAAGCTCAAGCCATATTCTACTTGTCCGTGCCTATTCTCATTTGTCCCAGGACAAGCGGACATGCTCTTATTTGGAACGCTGCGAAACGAGAGGCGGAGAAAGAGAAGAAGTGTGTACCTTGCCGCCGATGAGCACAGTACGTGGGGTGAAGGCGCGGTTCGGGTCAGCCTTGAGCCGGTTGTACATGACGATCATGTGCAGGATGTTGAGCAGCTGGCGCTTGTACTCGTGGATCCTCTTCACCTGTACGTCGAAGATGGAAGACGGGTCCACCTTCACGTTGAGCTCCTTCTCGATATAGTCCGCCAGCTTCATCTTGTTCTCCTGTTGGGCAGAACAGCCATGTTAGCCAGTTTCGCTCGACAGGTGTTATGAATTGCTTTGGACTTGTGACAGTGTGCACTCATGAGAACTTTACAGTGCTGCTCCACTGGGAGACCAGGCCACCAGCACCATGATCTGATATCCCACTCAGTCACATTATCCTGACACTGAGCCAACCAGTCCTTGACCTATCCTAATAATGCCGAGCGCCTGGCTAGGAAGCGACACTTAAAATACAAAACAATGAAACAGAACATAGAACAGATCTATTATATATCTATTTATTATATATATATTATATATATATTATATATAAAAATTATATATATAACAAAGCGGATATGGAGTGAACCACAGCCAGCGCTCGAAATTGAAAACTAGCCAGTTTAAAAAATATCCGGTTTTATGGTAATTCCGGAATTCTGGAAGCCGGATAAGAGGTTCGGTACCTGTGCCATACTCACAGCACAAAGGTCACTTACTATCTTGACCTTGGCAATGGCGGTCAGCAGGTTCTGGTCATGCTGGAACTTCTCCAGATCACGCAGTTTCACCAAATCCGTTACCCACTCCTCGCCGATTTTCTATGGAGAAAAGAAATAACTGAAATGATTAATTTCCCCCCCCGATATTTTGGTATACAATAAAACCTCTCTAATCGACCACATCCACAGATCGACCACTTTATTTAGGTCCCAAACGATCACCCATGGATACACTACCATTGTAGCCATACAAAAAAACTCCCTAAACCGACCACCTCCCTAAATGGCCCGTTCAAAGTCGGTCCCATAGTCAGTGATTTAGAGAGGGTTTGCTGTATTCGAGAACTTACGGCTGGTATAGATCGAGGTGCATCATGGGTAGGTGATTATTCCACAGTAATTATTAAAGTGGGGTTACTATTCTATGACTACCCAGGTAGTGGGAGGTATTAGACTTTACGGTAAAAATAAAAGTTCGATATTTTGGTACATATATATTTGAGAACTTACTGCAATCATACAGCAAGGTGCATTATGGGTAAGTGATTAATACACCGTAATTATTAATGTGGTGTTACTATTCTATGACTAAGCAGGTAGTGGGGAGTATTAGACTTTATGGTAAAAATATAAGTTTGATATTTTGGCAGATCCCCAATGGTGGGGGGTGGGGGGTAGAAGGGGGGGGGGGGCTGGGGGCTGCACCCCCGGAAGCTCATGCAAATCAAGCATCTTAAGGGCCTTAAAAGTAGTATTTTCAGGAGGAAAATATCCAGTTTTCCTTCCGTTATACATGCAAGTGAAGCCCTT
The DNA here is from genome assembly GCA_030323885.1 of Branchipolynoe longqiensis. Taxonomy (NCBI): domain Eukaryota; kingdom Metazoa; phylum Annelida; class Polychaeta; order Phyllodocida; family Polynoidae; genus Branchipolynoe; species Branchipolynoe longqiensis. The sequence goes on along the minus strand of CM059186.1, from coordinate 174,253,274 downwards.
ACCCCCATGTATATAAAACCAAATATTTGTTCGTTGAATCTGCACGGATCAGAAGAATGACCTTTTTCTTTATTATCGCCCTGAATATGGCGTCTGCTGCCGACACGGGGTGAAGCAACCACTAATCAATCTTTCATTATTAAAAACTCGGAAATCCGCCGCAAAACTCACATCCCTGAATGCTACTTGGTACTACTTGTTTAAAAAAAACCTACGTTGGTACTACTTTGTATGAGTTTAGTGTTGCGCTAAAATCATTGGTAAAAACCAACAAAGTTGCAAGATGGCAGGGGAGGGCAGAGATGACAAGGGCCCAATAAAAAAACTTGTATTTCCGGCTATCACAAGAATGACCGTGAACTAAAAGGCAGACGCGTCTACAAATCATGCTGCAGACACTGTGAGGAGACGCAAGAATGACCATGAACTAAAAGGCAGACGCGTCTACAAATCATACTGCAGACAATGTGAGGAGATGCAAGAATGACCTTGAACTAAAAGGCAGACACGTCTACAAATCAGGCTGCAGACACTGTGAAGTTGGGTTGTTTGTTGTTTTACATCCTAGCAACATCTAAGGTCATATCAGGACGGGTACCGACTTGTGACAGTGTGCACTCATGGTGACTTCATAGTTCTGCCCCACTGGGAAACCAGGCCGCCAGCACCATGACCTGATATCCAACTCAGTCACATTATCCTGACACTGAGCCAACCAGTCCTTGTCCTATCCTAATAATGTCGAGCGCCAGGCTAGGAAGTGACAAGTATCAATTTTTAAGTCATCGGTTTGACTCGACCAGGATTCGAAGCCACAAACTCATGGATTCGAACTCATGGGTTCGGATCTCCTGATCTCCCAAAACAGGAGACGGATGCTCTACTCATTCGGCCATCCCGTCTGGTGTCACTGTGAGGAGACGCAAGAATGACCGTGAACTAAAAGGCAGACGCGTCTACAAATCACGCTGCAGACACTAAGGAGACGCAAGAACAACCTTGAACTAAAAGGCAGACACATCTACAAATCACGCTGCACACTCTGTGTGGAGACGCAAGAACGACCTTGAACTAAAAGGCAGACGCATCTACAAATCACGATGCAGACACTGTGAGGAGACGGTGGGAGGGTGGCATACCTCAGCGATGACATCAGATAGGCTGGGGTTACACAGCAGCAACCAGCGACGCGGGGTGATGCCGTTCGTCTTGTTCTGGAACTTCTCAGGCCACATCTCAAAGAAATCGCGGAAGCTGCGGAGCAACATATCAGCACACATTAGCGCAATTTCTGCATGTCTCCAGAGGAGCCCGGTACTGTGGTTACCTGATTTATTTCACCATCTATTAACATGTGCTAATAGTGATATCATACCAGTGGCCGAAAGACCAGTACAGGGTCTGTATACATGTGAAAATATGGAATTCAAGGCTATTTCATGGCTTCAAAGCTGATTTTGACAGGAATATTTTCCTTTGGATTTCAGGAAAAGACAACAATGGCGAATGGTGATTTTGGACTAATTCAGTGGGGACAGTTTAATGGAATTCAAAGCTTTTCATGACTAATTATGCGAGATAGGTTAAATTTAGGCTTCTCAAATTACCGACTTGTGACGGTGCGCACTCATGGTGACTTTATAGTGCTTCCCCACAGGGAGACCAGACCACCAGCATAGTGCTTCCCCACAGGGAGACCAGACCACCAGCACCATGACCTGCTATCCCACTCAGTCACATTATCCTGACACGGAGCCAAACAGTCCCTGGCCTATCCTTATAATGTTGAATGCTTGGCTGGGAAACGACAAGTATTAATTTTGTGCACACCAAAAGTAATTTTACATGGCTTAACTTCAAATATATAGTAACTTTGGAAAGTATCCCAAATTAACCCGTTAAAACTAAAGGAAAGTATATCATAAGTTTGAATTCTCCACACTGTAGCACTGTCCACACTTACGTGGTGTCCTTAATAATCTGGGAGTGAATCGCTGCCACCCCATTAATGGTGTGGGAGCCGACAATTGCCAAGTGCGCCATATTGATCCTTTTGTCGTCTCCTTCCTCAATCAGCGACATGCGCCGAAGCCGGTCATTATCACCCGGCCACCGCTTGGCGACTTCCTGCAACACAGTAAGAGGTAAACAGTGTCAGTGAGAGGCAGGGAGTCGGCATCAGTCAGAGGCTGGGAGTCAGCATCAGTGAGAGGCAGGGAGTCGGCATCAGTCGGAGGCTGGGAGTCGGCATCAGTCGGAGGCAGGGAGTCAGCGTCAGTGAGAGGCAGGGAGTCAGCATCAGTGAGAGGATGGGAGTCAGCGTCAGTGAGAGGCAGGGAATTAGGGTCAGTGAGAGGCAGGGAATTAGGGTCAGTGAGAGGCAGGGAGTTAGCATCAGTGAGAGGCAGGGAGTCAGCGTCAGTGAGAGGCAGGGAGTCAGCGTCAGTGAGAGGCAGGGAGTCAGCATCAGTGAGAGGCAGGGAGTTAGCGTCAGTCAGAGGCAGGGTGTCAGCGTCAGTCAGAGGCAGGGAGTCAGCGTCAGTGAGAACCAGGGAGTCAGCTTCAGTGAGAGGCAGGGAGTCAGCATCAGTCAGAGGCAGGGAGTCCGCATCAGTCAGAGGCAGGGAGTTAGCGTCAGTCAGTTGTTGTGTATTGTTTTACGTCCTAGCAACATCTAAGGTCATATCAGGACGGAGCATCAGTCAGAGGCAGGGAGTTAGGGTCAGTCAGAGGCAGGGAGTTAGGGTCAGTTGGAGGCAGGGAGTTAGCGACAGTTGGATTGATTGATTGATGGTTGCTTTACGCCGTGTCGGCAGCATAGGCCATATTCACGGCGAGAAATGTTTGTTTTTTGTTCAAACCATCGCTTTTACATGTAAAAGCAGACAATCAATTATGTGCGACAGTTGGAGGCAGGGAGTTAGCGACAGTCTGAGGCAGGGAGTTAGTGTCAGTCAGAGGCAGGGAATTAGGGTCAGTCAGGCAGGAAGTTAGGGTCAGTCAGAGGCAGGGAATTAGTGTCAGTCAGAGGCAGGGAGTTAGTGTCAGTCAGAGGCTGGGAGTTAGCATCAGTCAGAGGCAGGGGGTTAAGGTCAATAAGAGGCAGGGGGTTAGGGTCAATAAGAGGCAGGGAGTTAGCGTCAGATGGGAGGGAGTAGATGAAAAAGGAGGAGAATGAGAAAGAAATGCTTAAAGTTGCATAGTCCGACGGTTTTGAAGTAACTTATGTTAAATGGCTAACTTTGGAGATATTTGAAGTACAACCATGCAAAATTAATGTTGGCAAGCACATCAAAGGTCTGCTACCATTGGCTTCTGCAGTAACAGGTTCCCTTAAATTGCATCAGCATTACCTTTAATGTGGTGACATGTTTAATAAGTGTACCAGTATCTAAGTTAGATATGTAAAATCAAATCTAGATAACCGTTTTGGTTTTGGAAATTTGATACTTCATCAGACTATGTCGCTTTATGAAACTTATTTTCAGCCGAAGCCACTCATCTAAACAACGAAGTGTATACAAATATAAAAAGACACGAGACTGCGGTACCTTGAGGAAGCGCGTGTTGATCTCGTAGATGATCTCCAGGTGGCGCGGGAGCAGGTTCTCAAACAGGTGGACGGGCCACCGCTCCAGGGCCTCAGGCAACACCGTGTGGTTCGTGTAGGCACAGGTCTTCACCGTCACCTCCCAGGCCTGCACCACAAAGATCACTTTGTTGGGGTTTTACATCCTGACAACATCTAAGGTAGCGGCGGTACTGACTTGTGTCAGTGCGCACTCATGGCTACTTTACAGTGTCACCGGCACCATCACCAAATAAACTCAGATACTTGTTTGTTGGGGTTTTACGTCCTGGCAACATCTAAGTTGGTGGTGGTACCGACTTGTGTCAGCGCGCACTCATGGCTACTTTATAGTTTTGTGCAAACTGGAGGACCAGTGTCACCAGCACCATCATCAAATAAACTCAGCTACATGTTCGTTTGTTTGTTGGGGTTTTTTACGTCATGGCAACATCTAAGGTCATATTAGGACGGGTACCGAATTGCATTGGAAGATCGGACCCTCAGCACCATAACCCGATATCCCACTCAGTCACATTATCCTGATACTGAGCTAACCAGTCCCTGCCCTATTCTAGTAATACCGAGTGCCAGTGTAGGTAGCGACAAGTATACATTTTGTAAGTCACTGGTTTCACTCGGCCGGGATTCGATCTGCCGGCCATCCACATGTAAACCCTGCACTTTAGTTGATTGGTTTTTATTGTTTTACGTCTTGTCAACATCTGAGGTCATATCAGAATGGTGCACTCTTAGTGTTAGCTGATTCGACCACTGCATCCGGTTGCGATCGTAGAATATAGAGAGGCCCTGAATTGCCCATCAGCATCATCCATCAACTAACATGAAACAGCGAAACCCCATTTCTTTCCTTATTACTTTATCATCATCATCCATTAGGGGTGAAATACTTCGCGAAAAGACAACAATCACATTAATCGTAACAAGAATCAATGGCTGGTTTGTTGTTGGAGTTTTATGTCCTGGCAACATCTAAGCTCATATCAGGATGGGGACCGGGGACGGGGTTTTATGTCCTGGTAACATCTAAGGTAGCTGCGGTACCAACTTGTGTCAGTGCGCACTCATGGCTACTTTACAGTGTCACGGGCACCATCACCAAGTAAACTCAGCTACATGTTTGTTTGTTTGTTGGGGTTTTACATCCTAGCAACATCTAAGTTGGTGGTGGGACCGACTTGTGTCAGTGCGCACTAATGGCGACTTTATAGTGCTACCCCACTGGGAGACCAGGCCACCAGCCCACTCAAGTCACATTATCCTGACACTGAACGAACCAGTCTTTGCCCTATCCTAATAATGTCAAGCGCCAGGCATACATTTTTAAGTCATTGGATCAGGGTTCGAACCCATGGGTTCAAATCCTACAATCTACCAAAATGGGAGACGGACGCTCAACACGGTCTGGTGACTTCTTGGACGCGCACTCACCTTGTCCCATGACACCTTCTCCATGTCGACCATGACACGCATTAGCTCGGGGATGGAGAGGGACGGATGGGTGTCGTTCAACTGAATGGCGACCTGTCAACAAGAGGAGTCACTTAGAAACAAACTAATTACACCCACTATTCAGCCTCAGCATGCCTCCGCATTAGCACATGAACACCAAGCAATTAGCGACATTTTGTTATTTGTTACTTTCTGAAACTGGGTAAATTTTACAATTTTCCTCATTCCATTGCTTCTTGCCCTATCCTACTGATGCCGAACACCAGGCTAGGTAATGACAAGTATAATTTTTAAATCAATCGTTGGACTCGACTGGATTAGAATCCCACGGCCTGCCACAGAAAAAGCGGGTAGGCGCTAAAAGGGAGCGAGTTGTCAGCTTCCAGCAAACCGCGATTAGGAATTTAATCACAAGAAATTAGGCACATATCGTATCGCCACGAACCCTTTTGGGCCCGGGAGTGCCCACAAATTCCACACGCTTACACCCGAGATGTACCTGTAGTTGAATTGTATTTCTAGAAATATTTTCCCGAAAATTTGCAGCGCATACCAGAAATACAATGCGACCCGATTGCAGGTGCATTCAAGCGCTCACATACTGTAAGCGCACGAAACCAGCGGGCGGGTGCTCCCGGCCCTAAAATGTTAAGTGACACTCATCCTCCTAGACCACAAAGATTCGGTACCTTTTCTGGAAAGGCATCGAAGGAGGTCCTGACGGGCTCTCGGCATCCAAACTTTGATGACTTGAACCTCCTAATGATGTCCTGCAGGGTGGCCGCCACTAGGAAGTACTGCTGCTTTAGACGCAGTTCCTTACCCTCGAAGAACTGCAAGCACAGTATGTCAGTAGGTCAACAGGTCAGTAGGTCACTCGAACGCAGGGTCACGCCGGTAGGAAAGGGCTAACCTTAATTACGTCATTATGTCCCCAGTAGGCTAGATGGTATTCCAAAGGTAAATTTCATTCATGATCTAATACATATTGCAGTCCTGCCTACCGGTTTAATTCTGTGTGTGTGTGCGTGCGTGCGTGCGTGCGCGTGCGTGTGTGTGTGCATATTTTGTACACAGTTTTAAGCCGGAATATGCCAATACATAAAATTAAAATTGTGTATGCCAATTTTGTTGGGGGAAATGTACAGGTTCTTTTGGGTTCAAAGTACACTATTTTTTTCAATAAAGTACGCAAATAGAAAATTTCAGGTAGGCAGGTATGTATATACGCACATACATATAATATAAATTTAAGAATTAAAGAGAACATTATAATATGAGGTCACACACAGCCACCCACAGCCAGACAGACAGCCATAGATAGACAGAAACAGTCAGCCATAGACAGACAGACAGCTATCTCCATATAGAGACAGCCACACTGTCATAGTCAGCCCCACCCACAGCCTCACCCACCCACAGAAAGACACATAAAAAAGACACACCCACCCAGCCAGACAAACAAACCCAGCCACCCCTCCACACACAGCCAGACAAAAACTTAAGAAAGACATACAGCCCCCCCCCCCCACCCGCCCCACTCACTAGACACACATAGCAAACCATCCGCTACCCCTCATTCCCACACAGCCACAGACATACATACATACATACATACATACATACATATAAACAGGAGGGGGCAGAGGTCCCATCTGGAGGGAAGGAAGGGAGTAGGTATGCTTGGAGCAACCAGCCTGCCCTCCAGGCCGCACACCAACCACCAGCAACCACCTACCCAACACAACAAACTTACAAGGAAAGGTCAATGGTGATCAGGGAAGACAATATAGAGATTCAGGATAATTACATTGCATCATAATATACGCATAAGAATTTATACATAACATATACAGTATAACCCCGTTAAACCAAGCTCGGCTAAACCAAACGATCAGTTAATCCAAACTTTTTTTCGGCGGCCCGGCAAAATACTACCATTTATCATATATAAAAGTTGGTGGGGTCTCAGATGACCTTATAACCACATGAAAGTTTGGTTTAACCATACCGGAAGTGGCCTGGGCTCCGACAATTTTGTTTGGATTAACCGATAATATGGATTAACCGACTTTGGTTTAACCAAATTTTTGGTAGTATTTTGCCGGGCCACCAAAAAAAGTTTGGATTAACCGACCATTTGGTTTAACCGAGCTGGGTTTAACGGGGTTCTACTGTACATCCATCCATCCATCCGTACAAACAAAGGCAGTTTGTACGGATGGATGGATCATGTGTGGATAGCTTGCCCCCACGGCAAGCTATCCACCCTCATCACCACCCACAGCCAGCCTGAGACAGGCATGCAGACAGAGAGCCAGACAAACAGACAGACAGACCGAGTATAAGGCGGGTACGTACGTTGTCGTTGGGGTAGAGGACGCGGGTGATGTTTTCTGCCAGGTTCCGGTCGCACACGGCCTGGATGTACGCACCGCTATTGACTGGAGGAGACACGGAACGTAGCTTTATATCGTGTACAGCACCCAGTCAAAGTCCACCTTGGCAAATGAGTGGCATTAGCAAAGAACCCTCCCCCCCCCCCCCCACACACACCTACCTCACACCCATCGGTAAAAAAAACATTTAATCGTAGTAGAATATATATATCGATATATCATATATAGTTTTATATAAATAATATATGTACATATATATACAGATCCTTCAGCTTAAAGTTGCATAGTCCGATGGTTTTGAGTGGTTTTCATTTTCTGAGATAAATGTATCAGGTTGATCATTATAATCTATTGCATATACCGATGGTTTTGAGTTTTTGTGAGATAATATATATATATATATATATATATATATATATATATATATATATAGTATAGTTATACGAGTCTTACCTTGGTACAGATGATGGATAACTGTTGTTTTACCGAGGTATAAGCCTCGGATAGATGTGGGCTAGGGAGAGGTAAGCACGTCCGGTACCAGCAATCTTAACCTACTTATTGAGGATAAAAATGACTTTCAAACAATGGATACTATTACTTTACCGAAAAGGTACACCAACGGAATAGATGTGGCAGGGTGTGGCGGGAGGGCCCTAGCCCACATCTATCCGAGGCTTATACCTCGGTAAAACAACAGTTATCCATCATCTGTACCAAGGTAAGACTCGTATAACTATACTATTTTACCTCGGTAAACAGCCTCAGGCTAGCCTCAGGCTAGGGAGACCTTTACATAATTCATTTTTATCCTTAATATCATTCTTTCTTATTATTATAACATTCTAAATTTTTGTTCTCACCTATTCTTGTTAGTTGGCGAGAAGACGCTTTGCAACGCCGGTAGGCTTTTCTAGTCGTTTATTATAATGTTTTGCGAACGACTTAGCCGTCTTCCAGCCTGCATGCGCTAGTATTCTTTTCACAGAAATACCAAGCACCCGTGCCTTGGAGACCATGGCTCCTCTAGTTGAGTGGGAAGAGTATTTACTCGTATCCACTCCAGCCAATTTCAACACCGTAATTGTCCATCTGGCAAGTGTGTCTCGTGAAATCGCCTTATGTGGCTTTATAAAGCTCACTAATAGTTGTTGTGATGCACGTAAATCCTTTGTCTTGTATATATAAGCCCGTATGGCCGACACAACACATAATTTCCGATCATTCGGAAAACAGTCTAAGTGAACCGTTGATAAAGGGTCACCTAACGTGTTCGATTTAAGCAATTTTTCTAAATCAAACGTAGCTTGTTGCTTGTCTATTTCTAATCCAGTTAAGGATAAAGCAACAATCGTCTGTCCTCTGTGTCCGGTTACTAACAATAACAGGACCGCGACCTTAAAACCTAACTGTTTTATATCTAACCACGAGTTGTGAGGCCAAGCCTGAAACAACTTAAATACTATAGAAACATCCCAAAACCGACTATACTTTGGTTTTGGAGGATTCCTTTGATAAATTGAACGAAGTAAATAACAAATAACATAATGTTTTCCAACTGTTTCGCCATCAATTCTAGGTAATATAATTGATAACGCACACCTCGCCGCATTAATCGATCCAAAGGAAAGTCCTTCATCCTCTAGAGAACGAAGAAACCGAGCTACTTGTGAAATCTTTGGATTTGTTGGCTTAACTTTCATTAACAAACAATGTACACCCCATTTCTTTAAATAGGTTGTATACATTTTGACAGTTCCTGGCCTCCAGGCATCCGATACTATCCTATCCTCAGTAATTCTGTCCAATCCAAATTGCTGTAGCTGCTTCCTTAGAAAAGGAATGCCAATAGGGGCGTCGTTGACACGTCGCCGTGAACCACTAGCGGTCCGTGGTGCGTCAGATTCCCGAGTTTTCTTGGGAATCGTATACGATCTTTTGCCAGTTGTGAAACTGCTGGCAGCCAAGGTTGCGTGTCCCAATCGGGCACCACCAGTATCGCATGTGTCCCTTCCAAGCCGATTTTTCTCACTACTCGGCTGATAATGCTAAATGGTGGGAAAATATAAAAATAATTATTTTCCCAGGTAATAGCAAACGCATCTACTTTCCAAGCATCCGGTTCAGGATGCCAAGAAACATAACAGGGTAACTTGTTATTATTTCGTGATGCAAATAAGTCAACTTCAGGTGTACCCCATTTTTCACAAACGAAGTTAAACAAATGTGTAGAGAGAGACCACTCTAAATGGTCATGGAAATTTCTACTTTTATAATCTGCAAGTGTATTTTGTGACCCTGGAATATGCGCTACAGTCAGCCAGACTTGTTGAGCCTGTGCCCAGTTCCAAATCAGTTTAGATAACTGATTGCAAGACTTTGATTTGGTTCCACCCATGTTACGAATATATGCCATGGCAGTAGTATTATCAGTTAGTATTCTAACCTGTGATTTATTTATCTTTACTAAACTACGTAAGCCCAGATAAATAGCACGCAATTCTAGTGCATTAATATAGTCTGATTTTTCATCATCAAGCCATCTACCTCCTGTTGTGACCCCATCTCGATGAGCTCCCCAACCTTCTAACGAAGCATCAGTAGTAATTACTGTATTAGGTTCCGCCATGCGGATTGGATTTGGTGAACTTGCTATATGTTGCATCCACCATCCAATATCCTGTAACCCTTCTTGCGAAATAAACATCTTTCGCTCAAAATTGCCTTTAGTTCGTGTTAACGCTAAATTTTTATCTATTTCTAGCGACTTAATATGGGCCTTCCCATATAACACAGCAGGTGCATATGAGGTCATTATGCCAATAAGAACAGCAACCTGTCTAATTTTTGGCTTTGATAACTTAATAAGCTGAGTCGCTGTAGTCATAAACTTAATTAGTTTTTGTTCTGTTATCGACACTGTAAGGGACTGTGTATCCAGAATAAACCCTAAACATTTGAGTTGTTTTGTTGGTTTAAACACTGACTTTTGTTGATGTACATAAAACCCCAATTTAGTGAGTAATGCACATAAATCCAAAACTGCATTCACACAACCAATTTGTGTTGATGCTATAATAAAAGAATCATCTATGTATGGAAACATTATATGACCCTTCCTCGCCATTACCGAGAAAACAGGTTTAAGCAATTTAGTAAATAAACGTGGCGCACAAGCTAAGCCATTCGGCATACAGGTAAACTCATAGAGTTGGTTATCCCAAATAAATCGAAGAAAATTTTCGGTATTGTTCCATTATGGGAAGCGTATAATATGCATCCTGTAAATCAACACTAGCCATCCACGCATCTGGTGTAATCAGATCCCGTGCCGTATCTAGAGAGAACATTTTAAAATGTCGATATTCCACCCTTTTATTAAGGATTGTTAAATCCAGGATCATTCGAACATCACCATTAGGCTTCGGTCTCGAGAAAATGTTTGAAATAAACTGTCCTGAACAGTGTGTCACTTTTTGTATAATTCCTTTCTCAAAGAATTTATGTACCTGTTTAGTTAGTGCGTCTCGTTCAACTGGTTGAATGTTATATGGAAAAGGTATTATACTTTGTACAGGAATTTGTGTAAAGGGAATTTGAACACCCCTAACTATTTCTATAATTTCTTGGTCACTAGTAATTTTGTGCCACTCAGAAATATGATTACTAATATTACCAGCCACAAAGTTGCTTACAGTTTGTGTGTTTTTAGAGGCTGCAGGGACTTGTAAAGTTTGTGTTTGGACCTCTACTTGGACCCGCCCCTGGGGAAAGGTCTCGACGAGTTGAACCCCTCGACCTATTGGCCGTGCGGTGTTGTCGGTCCAGCCTGGGCGAGCGCCCCGGCCCCGAAACCCTTGACCGAAGTTTGAACTCGGTCTGGTTCCTCTGGTGAACCGTCGTGGACGAAAATCCCCTCGTGACTTTTTGAAACGAGGAACTTCCTGTTTCTTCTTGCCATCCATGTTTTTGCCACTCTTGGCTGCAGTCTCTACCTCTTTATAGAGGTATTGTAGTTGACCGCCAAACATCTTGGTGTTATCTAAAGGTTTCCCTTTAATCGGCTCTGGAGCAAGATAGAAGCGTAAACTCCTTCCCCTCATTATCGGTAACCTTCTTAGAGCGAGCCACTTCTTTGCCAGCATCTGTGCAAACTGACTTGAAGACATTTTCATATCTTCGATACGACAGGTAATTACCTGCCGCCGCTAGCACTGCAATGCCTTTGTCCATTGTCTTAGCCAAAGACGAGAACTTATTTTCACTCTGCATCCTATTAGCCACAGGAACAATAGCTGTCAGGGTAGCCAACACTGCCTTATGCACTGTGTGCAACACATCCTCAAACTTCTTACGGTCATCCGTCATATTGACATCCCGATCCATTTCTTTAATGATGGAGTTGGGAACACCCTTTATGCCTGTTAACTCATCTCCTAACTTGGAGATAACCTCCGCCGGTTTAAACGTGCGAAAATGACCATTCACGGTCTCGCGCATAAGCGTAGTGGTTTTAACCCGCTTAGCCTTTGGCTTCTCCACCTTCTTAGCCACTTTAGTGCCAATGTCCGCATAGACCCCTTCATATATGGTGTCTGAGTCTGATTCCGTAGAAGTAGACTCAGTGGACGACTCAGAAGAAGAATATTTCCTCTTCCTCTTCTTCTTTTTGGACTTAGTCTTCCGCTTTTTGCGCAAAACCAGTCTCTGCCCGCTCCTTGGTGAATTCATCACCCGAAGAAATCACCTGTTTCTTCTTCTTCCTCCGTTTAGGAGAAGGAGGAGGAGGAGCCTTAAGCTCCACCGCCGAGTCTGTGTCCAAGAAATCCTCAAACGAATCCTCTTGGACACTCGGCCTACGCCGCTTCCGAGACACAGGCGATTTGGCAGTCAAGATGTGGCTTTCCAATCTTGCAAAGCGAGCCTCCCAATCTGGAGGCGCAGGCACATCAGGCACTGCGTCCTCGTCCGGGTCGGAGAGGATATGCGCCCGGGGCTGTGTCGACGGCCCTGCCGACAACACAGGTGAGGAGTCGTACTCCTCGTCCACTCCACTCGGAACACGCCCCTCGGCTGCTGCTGCACCGCGCTTACTCCGCTTCGTGGCCATCGGGAACTGTAAACAAACATTTTTGGTCAGTCCCGGTATATATATATGTCACAATATGGTTGTTTCAAACTCATTTGGACATCTATTGGTGTTAAAGAACGTGTTTATACCGTTATAACACAGGCGTAATAAGCTAAATTTGTGCGTGGGTTGTGGGTCAAGCCCAAACCTTACGCGGGGTCGGGACCAGTGTATCGGCCCGCCCATCCCTCTGTTCCGCACACTTCTCCCACCTGTGACTACTACGTCAACAAGTTGGAGAAAATGCTACGAAACTCGGAGAAACGCCTGAAAAAGTTTTGTCTAGGGGAGTCTATAAAAGAAACCCAGGAGCATCTCCAACATTACTCTCTATTAGAGTACGAGAGAATTTCCACATGAGATAGGGCGAAACCCACATCTCTACCCATAGTCACACGGTGACCCGGGTGTTGACATAACCGCTAATGACCGGTTTGGTTCCTTCGAGAAACCCACTCGAGTGTTCTATCCTTGGTTGTTTATAACCAAATAACTCGTCCAAATTGGACCAACGAAAGTCTAAACTTTCCATATTGATGCTCTAATGCATCATAATTAAGCTAACCACAGTTTTTATTATACTTACTGCGTATTTGCTTGTATGTAGACTAATTTTGCCGGAGCAACCCAACGACACGTTATCCAGTCGTGAGTTGTATATGCTAATTGCTGGTACCGGACGTGCTTACCTCTCCCTAGCCTGAGGCTGTTTACCGAGGTAAAATATATATATATATATATATTATATATATATATGAGTTGGCCTCACAAAAATGGGCCAATTGGTGGTTAATTTAAGATGTCGGCGTCGCAATTCTTAAAGTGTAGTGCATTTCTTTGTTTCATATTAAATTATCCTGGAAACAAATAAGGTTGTTGTATTTTCTCTACCTTTACATTCAGGATAAATTTAAGGACTTTCCAACACCCATGTCAATGCTAAACTATAATTATGCCGTTCGACGCCAACATCCGATGCTCGACGCTGACAACTTTAACAGATGTTAGCGTTGCAATTCTTAAAGTGTAGTGCATTTCTTTGTTTTATATTAAATTATCCTAGAAACAAATAAGCTTGTTGTATTTTCTCTACCTTTACATTCAGGATAAATGTAAGGACTTTCCAACACCTCTGTCAATGCTAAACTATAATTATGCCGTTCGACACCGAAATCCAATGCTCACTCATATATATATTAGGTTGATCATTATAATCTATCCCACCTTACTTTGAAGTAACTTATTTTGAATGGCTAACTTTTGAGATATCTGAAGTGCAAACATGCCAAATTAATTTTGGCAAGCATGTAAAAACAATAGACTTCTGCAGCAACCGGTTCTATTCATTTGACTTGGCATTCCCTTCTATATGTCAACAAATACTTAATACTTTCCCTGTTGACTTCAATATGAGGCAATTCAGTTTTGAAAGTTCCCATTATAAAGCCAACCTTTTTAAACGATCAGAGACCCATTAAAGAATGTAAGTTGGGGTGTGTGTGGTCAAAGGTATTAGGGGTCATTATTGTTTGAATGGGCCCTATTTCCTACAATGCTAAATCCATAAACTTGTCACTCTTTTCTACTAGTGTGGTATTACTAATGGCTTAAAGTTGCATAGTCCGATGGTTTTGAATTTCTGAGATGAATATATTAGGTCGATCACTAGTATCTACTTTACATTAGTTCAGTTGCTTTTATTTTAAATGGTAAACTTTTGAGATATTTTGAGTGCAAACATGGAAAATTAGTTTTGGCAAGCGTGCCAAAATTTGACACCATAGACTTCTGCAGTAACAGGCTCTGTTAAATTTACTCAATATTGCCTTCTACGCAGAAACAAATACTTAATAAGTGCATCAGTAGCTAAGTTAGATATGTAAAATCAAATTTAGATAATTGGTTTGGTTTTGAAAATTTGATATTTCATCGGACTATATACAGCTTTAAGGAACCTGCAAGTATTTTTTAATCAATGTGACAAAATAAAATAACCCACCAAAATATAATAAAATAACATCTGCTTATCAGAATAGTTTACTTCTTGTCATTGTCAGGACATAAAAATAAGTAGCTAACCGCTCCTCTATATGAAGTTAGATTTCATTTATACTTAGTTCCCTTTGGTTGAAAACAATTGAGTTGAGTTTTATTTAACCACAAACATGTAGTAAGGTGACGGTATGGCTTCCCTAAGGGGTGATCTTCCAGCCAAGAAGCCAATGTTACATTAAAATTAAGTACATACTCACACAAAATGCAGTTACAACAAATTGTCAATTGAAATTTAACCAGACGAGATGGCCGAATGAGTTGAGCGTCCGTCTCCCGTTTTGGTAGGTCGAGGGATTCGAACCTATGGGTTCGAACCCTGGTCGAATCAAACCAATGTTAAAATTTATACTTGTCACTTCCTAGCCAGGCGCTCCGCATTATTAGGATAGGGCAAGGAGCAGTTGAATGAGGAAGACCCATTGTCTGCGATTGAAATTTCCCCTGCTTAATCAACTAATGTACCAACAACAAAAAACTGGCAGTTTTTAAGAACAAAGACTTCACTTACAGAGTATGCAACACAGACCTAAATATCTACGGACGAACCGGGAACTAAAGGGAAGATAATCACCTAATGTCACGTATTGGTTGGATAAAATTCAACTCAATTTAAAAAAAAGAATTTCAATTTAATCGGGAATAATTGACCTATCAGGGATGAAAGTGGTCTCCAGCAAAAATCGCAGAAATCAAGCCGAGATTATTACACTACCGGGGAATTTCCGCGAAAACACAGATTTCCTCACCATAGGATTAGCACTGCCAGGGAATCGCGGAAATATGCTGGAAGTCAGCTTTGAACTATCCATGTTGTGCCTACATTATCGCCCATATCTAACTTGTTCCTGCTTGGGTTTTCTGTTCTACCAACACCTATGGTCCTATAAGAACGGATTTCGAACCCAATTTTTGTCATATACTCCCAGATTCCTTAGCACTTTGTTTACCGTTAATCGGTAAATATTAAAAATCACAGAAATCAACGAAATCTCAGAGATCTTTCATCCCTGATCTATTAAGTGTATTGGGTGTTGACCAGTTGGAGTGCAGAATTAGTGATTAAGTACAGACAGCGAAAAGGTCTAATGGAGGAGGACTATGCAAACTGAACATTAAGCACATGCTGAGTGGCTATTACAAAGTCATTCTTTATACACGTATAAACAGGGGCAAGGGCTTTCAATAAATTCTCATCTATGTGTGTGTATTAGGATAGGGCCTAGAGCAGTTGAATGAGGAAGACCAATTGTCCGCGATTGAAATTTATGTATGTATGTATGTATGTATGTATGTATGTATGTATGTATGTATGTATGTATGTATGTATGTATGTATGTATGTATGTGTGTGTATGTATGTATGTATGTATGTATCTGAGTATAAAAATTACATTTCAAACGGGTAAAATAAAGCACAGAAATGTATGCCAAAAGAGCATACAACTGTTGTAAAATCACGTGTAGTATATGATAAATAAAATCAACAGTAAAAGACTTTTCAAGTTAAAAAGTTTGAAAATTGAAATTTTGGTAATGGCCAGTTTCCCTGAACAAATTTAATAATTAGTTGCGGATGGAATTAGAACAACTCCATCACGCCCTCATTTCCAAATACATCATCTCTTAAAGTTGGGGGAAACTAAACACAAGGGAGCGACTTACAAAAGGTGAGGTTGAAACTGGTGGGCGCCTTAGCGGACCAGAGGCGGAGAGTGTTGACGCAGTTGTTTCCGTAGCCAGGCACGGGGCTGTCATAGGGCATGGCAAAGACAACCTGTCAACACACGGCAGACAGCCATCAACACAACACGCCTACCTCACATGCACAGATAGGGAGAGTCAATGGCAGCACACAAGTCTACAGGGGCAGGGGCACAGCAGTCGAGAGGGAGGGGGGGGGGGGGGGGGGGGGGGGGGGGAAGGCCGAGGCCAAAACAGTTGTCCTCCTAACAAAAAGCGCTTGTTATAAATAATGAAGGGTTCAGGTGCAAAAACCGACAAATGCCATCCGGGACTAAATGAACCCATGACTACCGCTTTTAAGGTGAAGCTGCCATCATTCCGATAATCAAACCCGCCTTCTCCACATACACCCGCAGAAGCTGCTACATCCCCCCTATATAATAATGCCCTACTCAATATGAACTGGAAAGCACAACAATAAATTCTATTCTACAAAAAACTAATATTTAAAATGATTTGTCAGGTGTATTTTTTTGCGCCTACACCCTTCATATTAAAGTCCAACCTGTAATGAAGCAATCATAAAATACTAAACAGCAACAAACAAAACCATTAATTTGTTTAAACAACTGGGATTATTGAATAAAACTCCACTCTTGATGCAGAACTGGCGTTAAAAGAATCGGACTGAAACAATATGCACACAGAATTCATTCCGATTAGCGATAGGGCGTAGATGTTAGCGTGAATTGCTGAAATAAATGACTAACAATAACAATAATAATAATAATAATAAAACCAACAAACAAACCCACACAGGGGGGAGGGGGTAAAACACCCTCACACTCCTCGACAACCAGCTCAAAGTCAACAAATGATGCATTAAAGGAGCCGGATATGGACTAACAGGTCATGCTGGGAAGCACCTGTACAAAAATGCTCTCTTGTAGTGTACAAAAATGCTCTCTTGTAGTGTAATATATATAATTTTAGCTGTACCAAATATATTATGCTACATATACATTGATTTCTTTTAGATTAAAAAAAGTTGTTTCTTGGTTGTTGATTTTTAAATAAATGAAATTAGGGTGTGAGAGTAAGAACTGACGATGCTAGTCCACATTCAACATGTTTAAGATTTACCCTGAGTGGGAAGCAACATGGGGATAAGTTTAAAAACAACAACAACAACAATAAACAGGGTTTTAGTGAGCCCTCTTCCACTCTACCAGTGTGGAAGGCCTACGCTGGTGTGGGTGTGTGGGTGTGCATGCAGGGGCCGGCCTAGCGGGACGCCGGGCTACTTACACGACCTGAGGTTGAAGGTCGCCTCAGCCTTGGCCGACCAGAGGCGCATCGTGTTCACCGCATTGTTCTTGTAGCCGGGGATGGGAGTGTCGTAGGGCACAGCCAACACGGACTGTGGGTGGGTAAGTAGAAGACGCAAGTGTTACCCACACCGGCACCAGGGGCACCGCACTCAGATATGGCGCTCACATGTAGCACTCACGTGTAGCACTCATGTGTGGAGCCCACATGTAACACTCACGTGACGTGCTCACATGTAGCACTCATGTGTGGAGCTCACATGTAACACTCACGTGTGGCACTCACGTGTGACACTCACGTGTGGCATTCACATGTGGCACTCACACGTAGCATTCATGTGTAGCACTCATGTGTGGAACTCACATGTAGCACTCATGTGTGGCATTCACATGTAGCACTCGCATATGGCACTCATCTGTCATTCACGTGTAGCACTCACATGTGGCACTCATGTGTGGCATTCACATGTGGCACATATGTGTGGCATTCACATGTAGCACTCACATGTGGAATTCATGTGTGGCACTCATGTGTATCTCAAGTGTAGCCCTCACGTGACTCACATGTAGCCCTCAAGTGTAGCACTCAGGACGCAGGTTGAGTACACAGGCCAATATATCTTATTCACATCACGACAACACAAAGTAGTGGCACCATTCTTTAAAAATCTTCACTTATCTACGACATAGCAGGACGATGCCACCTCATGCAGTTCATTAAAATGGTTTTCATTAATTCAGGAAGAATGATATCTTCAACTGTTATCTAGAATTTTACCTTTTCTGGCCACACTTTCTTGGTAATTTTGAGCTTCTAACTTAAAAAGTGTCTCTCTCTTGATTGTGTGCTTTTTACATTCAGTGTAAAAGCGATGGCCCGATAATAATATGACAGAATAAGATTTGAACACTCTTCACTGTGATTATGGCCATTGCTAGCAACACGGCGTTAAGCAATCCCCACCAACTAACTATTAGTAACTTACCTACAAGTGATTGCTAATGCTATAAGCTTGTATCAGGATGTATACAACACTTTGTATTCCCAGGTGGTCACCCACCCAAGTACAGCCGACTCACTCAGCATTGCTTAACTTTGATAAGCATTCTTGTTCTCCTTATGACTCCGTTTTACCTAGCATTAAACCCTGATGTTAGAAAGTGACCTTTCTACCACTCTACTCCCCCCGCCCCCCATCCATGATGGTGCCATGATAGTTGAAGAATAATTTTGTTGTTAATCAATCTGCCAAAACTGGCCAAAAAAACCATTAGATTCCAAAAGTGCAAAAAAAAAAAAACCCCAAAAAACCATTAGATTTGAAGAAAGCCTATTTAATTTGGCTAAAAGCGAGTTCCACCAACAACCCGCCCTCTGTTGGCAAGAACTGATAAGGTGAGTAACAGCTCAGTGTGCAGTATGCTCTGTGGAAAAAGGTCTTCACACCAGCAAGTCGCCCTCTGACCGCAGTGGAAAGAACTATTGTTTGCGGGTAGTAGTTCACTGCATATGTTCCATCAAAAAGGTCTGTTATAATTTAAACCGCAACCTGTTGAGTTCAAACATAGAAAGAGGTGGCTGAAACAAAAAATCACAAATCTGTCATAGTTTGCAGTCCATAGGCATCATATCTGGTTTAGGTACAGGGCAGTATACATACACAAACACAACTCATATTCAATCTGCCCACCTGTAGTAATTGGAGAGTCTACAATAATTAAGCAACATATCAACATATGCACTGATCAGTCAAGTATTTAGACAGAGGTAGAACCATAACATTTCCTGGCCATTATTATTATTATTATTATTATTATTATTATTATTATTATTATTATTATTATTATTATTATTATCATAGCGTTCATACACACGTGAATATATGGAATTCAAGGTTATTTCAAGGCCTTTCAAATTTGTTTTTGATAGGAACTCAAGACTATTTTGATTTAGATTTCAGGGAGTCAAACCACAATAGCGAATGGAAATTTCAGACTAATTTAGATCAGTGGCTACAGTTTAATGGAATTCAAGGCTTTTCATGACTAATTACCCAAAATAGGTTTAAATTCAAGGCTTTCCAAGGCCTTGAAATCAGATAGGGTAAATGAAGGTCCAGACTTTTCTAGACTTTCCAGGCCCCATCCGGACCCTGTTATCATGATCATGACCATGATCATGATATGTATTAGGAAATAACCGGTTCAACCAAACTTACAAGTAGGATTAATATAAAAGTGGGATGGGGGTGCCATACTTTGTAAATAGCGATGGCTGTGAGACCACCACTGAAGACTCTTTGTTTACTGAAGTAAACTGGTTCCGAAACCATAGAAGGGTGCATACTTCAGCAACCCCCACCCCACCCCCCACCCATCTCACCATCAGGCAGGCGAGGGGACGCACCCTGGGTAGCAGGAACTCAGAAGTGATGTATCACAGAGACGCTACTTAATTACTGCATGATGATATGAGACTTGTCTCAAAAGGTGCTAAGCAATATGGGACAAAACTTTGTCCATTGTAACGATCAACATACTATCTGCTTATGCATTTGCTCAGGATAAACTGATTTGTTTTTTTACATGGTGTTTCATAATCCCAATAGAATACATATTGATTTGAAGCAAATGTCCTTGTGTTTTCAGTGTAACTGTTTCTGTGCTGTTTTGTGTCAATCGTTACTATGGACAAACAAACGAAGAGCTAGCACCTTTTGAGACAGGCTCATATACAGTGACAGAAATAAGCAACATTTTCTGGCGTGATTTTCACTTGTCTGGACAAGCTATCATTTGGAATGCTGATATATACAATTACTTTGTTTACTAATTTCTGGATCACATAGGAGGATTCGGAGGGGGGGGGGGGGTAGTGTCCGTGAGGGTAGAGGAGGTTGACAGACAGATTACTCACGGAGTACAAAGCTTGATATTGACTGACAATGATCTCATCCTCACACACAAACAGCTGATTGCGCCACTATCGGGGCTACACTCGAGGCTCATTATCTGGGCCTGTGGTGAGCTCATATCTGACCTATATAGATAAGACAGCCAGATATAACCGCGAAAAACAAATCCATACCTGACTTCCATATTGGTTAACCAAAGGTTGACCTGGGCACTGTTGCCGAATTGGTAGAGCGCGGGCCTCGCGTGCGGGATATCGGGAGTTTTGTTCCCCGTCGAATCAAACCAATGACTTATTAAATTGATACTTGTCGCTTCCTAACCTGGTGCTCAGCATTAATAGGATAGGGCAAGGACTGGATAGCTCAGTGTCTGGATAATGTGACAGTGGGATATTGGCTCATGGTTCCGGGAGCCTGATTTCTCAGTGGGGAAGCACTATAAAGTCGCATGAGTGTGGACTCACAAGTCGGTACCCATCCTGAGATGGCCTTATATGTTGCCAGGAAGTAAAACTCCAACAACCAACCAAAGACTAGACAGATGCATGCTGGAACAACAAGCTGATGTAGGAACCCAATCAATGTGGGATAATTTATATATCCTATATCTGTGCCAAACACATCAATAAACCCAATCAATGTGGGATAATTTATATATCCTATATCTGTGCCAAACACATCAATAATAAACTATGTGAGGACACTTGGGATTGATATTCACACAATAGACTACCTTGCGCCTATATTTATATATACACAGTGAAATCCCATTATAACGCGATCGTTGGGGACCATACAATGTCATCAGGAAAACGTACATGGCCTCGGTCTGGTTTCAACATGGCCACGGCGTGAATAGCGTCAATTAATGCCGAGCACCTGGCTAGGAAGCGACAAGTATCAATTTGTATGTCATTGGTTTGACTCGACCAGGGTTAGAACCGGTTCCATACTAAAGCAGTTTTCGCTTGTATTTAGACTATGTTGTGATTCAGCCCTGGGTACGGGTGAATATTTCATCTACCCGCAGACCCGATCCTGAGAGGGGGCTGCTGAACAACCCATTAGAAAGTGTCGGAAGGCTGGGTAATGGAAATGAGCACATACATTCTTAATCAAAGAAGCAAATTATGCTCTTCGCTTACATCTTTATATTTACCTGCTATTTTTGAGTGAATAATTTAATAAATCATGTAGATTAATAGACATTGAAAGTCGAATCGTGCGCATTTAGTGACCGCCGGCTTGGTTGTTTTGCATTCTCTCCCATTTCACCAGGTCTACTTCAACATAGATAAACACTGGATGATGGAACCAGGAGTTCCACCTCTCTAATTGGTTGATTCATATCAAAGCAGTTTTTCTCAGATTTAAGAGATAGTTGTCATTCACCCTTACCCAGAGTAGTGGTGAATGGCAACCATGTCTAAACATGAGAAATAATTTCAAAATTTCAAAATTTCAATTACCCAAATTGATTAATTATATTTATAGAATTGACCAAACAGCATTGAATATCCAACATGGAGGGGGGAGGGGGGGCAACATCCAGCTCATTTCCCCTTCCCCTCTATGGACCTGCACAGTAGGCCTACTTGGTCAGGGGAAACTAATGAGGTCATGAGATTGGCCTAATTGGTTAATGGCCTCCCTGCATAATGGGTGTTTCAAAGTGAGTGTCGAAAGGGGTGAGGTTATAAATTCATGGGTTATTCTGTATATGCTGTCCCAAATCATTAGCTAATACACCAGATTCTAAATTGGATATATAGGATCAAATGTAAGTTGTTTTAATTTTTTTTTTAAATTTCATCGGACCATGCAACTTTAATATTATGGCCCACCTCCCACGTTTTCCCTCCCGCAACACTATCATCCCTGCAATAAGTGTGTGTTCGAATCCCGCTCTAGGCGTAATATTTCCCATTTTCATAACCCCAACGTCATACGCATTCAAGAGGGTTGAGTGACTCCTACTTCGGTGATAAAGCATTTATGTGATTTTAACCGAATTTTTAACTAGCTTAGTCGTTAACAGGAATGAAATATCTCCGCGATTTCGCTGATTTCCGGGATTTTTCACATAGCTATAAGTGTATACTAATACGTTGCGCCCGTCCTGATATGACCTTAGATGTTGCCAGGGCGTAAAACTCCAACAACCAACCAACCACCCATAATAAACTTGTAAAACATGATATCGGGTTAGGCCGATCTGAAATGACACTAGCTAACTCGCCCAAAGTACACAAATGTCATTCTACGTTAAAATTTATTTTAAAGAATTATTAAAAAGTGAGAGACTAGACGAGATGGCCTAATCAGTAAAGTGCTTATGGGGTCAAAGTGGGTTCAAAGTAGTGTCTATCGTGAACTAGAGGACTGCCATGAACACCCGTCCGACTGCAGACATGCCTAATCATGCGGTTTTTGCGTAATTTGCACAGTTTTAAGCTGGAATATACCAATAGACAAAATAATCATTTTGTACACCAAATTAAATTTTGAAAGTACACTCTTTTTTTCACACTGGAGCACCCGAATAGGAAATTTGGGGTAAGCCTGTATACCAGTACAATTCTTTGCGTATATTGTATAACGTTTTAACCCAGAGTGCGCCGATATGCACAGTTAAAATATGCTGTGCCTCGAAAAAATAATTGGGAAGTAGACCATTCTTTTTCACCGGAGTACCCAAATAAGAAAATTTGGAGTAGACAAGATCGGTCCTGCCTGCCCATGCAATATTTTTTTTGCATATTTCGTACAAAGCTTTAGACCTAAGTACCGGTACGCTGATACGAAGAATAACAAATTTGTATGCCAAAATTTCTTTTGGAATGTCCACAATTCTTATGGAAAGTGTATATTATGGAAAGTATACATTATGGAAAGTATAAATTATGGAAAGTATACATTATGGAAAGCATACATTATGGAAAGTATACATTATGGAAAGTATACATTATGGAAAGTATACATTCACTGGAGTACCCAAACAGGAATTACTAGGGTTGCCAGGTCTGCCCTCTCCAGGTACCAGCGGTCACTGACTAGGAAGACGCATATTACCTTACACGGCTAGGTCACGTGACGGTCATGCAGTAACATAAGCCTGAAACAATCGCTTTCTTATTCTCATATTCAAAGTGATGGAGATGCGTCAAGGTGATGTTTGTCATATAAATGTACCCTGGGGCTATCTGGCTCTGTTCTGTTTATGTTGTCGTCCCATTGTGTGCATGTAGTGGGCATCCGCTAGGCGTCGCGGTGGAGGGTGCTCTGCCAGCCTCGCTTTGGATATGTCAATAGGGAAGCATCCATTTCACTGGGGCCGTTACTGCATTTTTTTTTTTAAATACGTTGAATGAAGTAAGGGGGTCAGCTAAAGTAGCGGACTACTTTTCCAGACCCCGACCGCTCCCCCCACTCCAACACCCCCACCCCGCAAAGTAGTACCGGACGCGGTGGCCGAATCGGTAGAGTGCAGGCCTCGCGTGCAGGAGTTCGGTTCTCAGTCGAGTCAAACCAATGAATTATAAAATTGATACTTGTCGCTTCATAGTCAGGCGCTTAGCATTATAAGGATATGCCAAGGACTGGTTAGCTCAGTGTCAGGATAATGTGACTGGGTGGGATATTGGACCATTGTTCAGACAGCCTAATTTCCCAGTGGGGCAGCACTATAGTCACCAGGAGTACCCATCCTGAGATGTTGCCAGGACGTAAAACTCCAAAAACCAACCGACTTTTCCAGACACTCCCCTCGCTCCAACACCACCAGCCTACCCGCCTCCCGCCCTGCCTTTTGTAGTACACATCAACATTTTAATTCAGAAAAGAAAGTACGCTGAGAAATATTGTCGCTACCTAGCCTGACATCCGGCTTTAATAGTAGATACTCCAAACTGATTTTTCTTTTTCATAAAGTTAATTTTTAAATGGTACAGTTAAAAAGATCTTTTTATTCTGATTACAAAGATATATAATAAAAAAAGTAAATTGTTCCATTACTCCCTGATTTGTGATTTTTTTAAATAATTAGTTCATGCCATTCTTTTTGAGCACATTTTTCATGATTTTGCAAATGCTCAAATCCTATCTTTAAGGGTTCCTGCTGAAGGCAATTTACATATCAATCACATCATAATTTTTTTAACTTATTATTCCTAGAACAAATTATAATCTCAATTTTTTCAGACAATGCAAATAAATAGTTTTTGAGCAATTTGACATCAGACATGACAAATTAAGCGATTTTCACTAACTGTCCTTAATCAAAATCATTCAAATCTGTGTAAAACCATATCTCAACTTTAGTATGGAACCGGTTCTAACCATGGTCCAGCCAAACCAATGACATACACATTTATACTTGTCGCTTCCTAGCCAGGTGCTCGGCATTAATTGACGCTATTCACGCCGTGGCCATGTTGAAACCAGACCGAGGCCATGTACGAATCGGCGAGGTGCCACTCTGCATTTGTGGATAGATGGCTATTGGTGGTGTGATATTAATCCACTTGTAAAATATTCTGATAAAACGCATTGGTGGGGAGTACAAATGGTCTATTAATGTAAATGGTATATAGTGCCAGGTGCATGAATGTATTTATGTAGTTGCTGGTGATCCTTTACTTATGGTCAATAGTCATTGTGTATTAGGTAGATAGCGTGAAGGAGGCACTAGTGATAGTGTGTAAGGAGCCTCAAGAGCTCTACTCACTACCCCCTCCCCCCCCAACTGTTAGTCACGGATCACCACACACACACACAGCTCAGGCAGCCACACCGCATGGTGGTGGTGGTGGGCAGATCACGGTAGCCATGGTGACACAAGAATGCTTACCGTTCATTGGTGGAACTATAATTGGTGGAACTATAAATGCTTGTCGCTCATTGGAGATAATGGTCAGGTGGTATGCCATACCAGATCCATGTACCACTATATAATAATAAACCTGAGGGTACAAGCTCTCACTCTACTTTCATTCTTTATACTCTTCCTTTCTCTTCTTGCATGTATTGATTTCATATAGCCTGCCTACACAACCCACAGATGCCAGCCGGGGGCTTTACACACTGATGTGTGATTAGCTCATACCCTTGCATGGTGATTTTACCATTCTTTAACTACAATGTTGACTTCAAGTGACAAGTCTGCATAGTTATGGTGGTATCAAGTACCATGCAGCACTGTCAGCGTAGTAATTTGTGTAACTTGGTTAAACAGCTTTAAAAGGGTTATATATATTAAAACATATATATATATATTAAAATAAGTTATGCAATTTTGAATTCAAGAAAAGATCGGCGACAGGGTGAGCAACTTTGCTGATATCGCCTACTGTTCATCCTCAAAATGCATCTGATCATTACTCAATCTTCATGAAAATTGACCAACAGATAGCAAAAAGGTATGCGAAAATGAATATGATAGTTTCAAAAGTGAATATCTTCAAATTTTACTCCTTTAATTTCTGTCATAGTTCATACACATCGGCACACAGCCATGTGTCTCACGGCCATTTCCAATACCCAACGCGTATTCAGCATTGTTCTGACACCTAATTAGGTCACGCATGAATAGTGTGAATAGGATAGGGCAAGGACTGGTTGACTCAGTGTCAGGATAATGTGACTGAATGGGATATAGGGCCATGCTGCTGGTGGCATGGTCTCCCAGTGGGGCAGCAGCACTATAATGTCGCCATGAACCTGGCACTGTCACATAGTCGGTCCCTGTCCTGATACTACCTTAGATGTTGCCAGGACGTAAAACTCACCCAACCAACCATTCACCATAGTCTTCAGTAATAAGTTGGGCGCCATGTCCAACTTCAGGGATGCCAGTTGGGGTTGATGAAATTAGTGAAAAACGCGAAGTGTTGCATACACCTAAAACACACATTAAACCACTGTGTCTGTGTCAAGTATAGTTTGGGCAGTACCCGCTAGGTAGCGCCACCATACTTCGGCCGCCACTGACCGGCAGGCTCAGTATTGGCGGTAGTGTTCTCGTAATGCGACAGGAGGCGCCACCGGTGGTTTCAGTGCTTAGCCTTATGAGAAAATCGGCGTCGAATATTGACCAACATATTTTGCCCGTTCCATTGAAGATTTTCCAGTAGAAATCTCTACTGGAAATTAGTGGAATTATGGAAAATAGACTATTTATTTATTTTTAAATAAAAAAAATTAAACGTCCCAAATTATCTAAAAACGTATAGAAAAATCGAATTCTAAAAAAATCGGTAGTAATGGATATGCATGGAAATTGGAAAATTCTCAAAATCTAAGACATCCCAAATTGTCAAAAACATTCTAAAAAATTGTTAAATGAAAAAAAAGGAGAAATTTGGAAATATTGGAATTCCATTAACTTTGGTGACAGATGGCATGAGATGAGCACGCACAAACTGAATACAATCTCCATCTCACACATCCTGTTTGGCAGGTTGTAGGCTAGAAGCCACTCTCCCCCCCCCCCCCTCCCCGCCCCCCCTGGCCGAGTTAATGCAGAGACTCTTGTCGCCATCTGGCGGGATAGGTCATCGACTGGTTGGTTGTGTTAGGATAATGTGGCTGAGTGAGATAGTGTGTAGTCCGAGAGAAAACCCTGTATGTATGTATGTATGTATGTATGTATGTATGTATGTATGTATGTATGTATGTATGTATGTATGTATGTATGTATGTATGTATGTATGTATGTATGTATGTATCCATCCATGGCTACGTAATTAATTAATTAAATAGCAAGTTCCGAAACTAGAACATCATTGGAGATAAGCACCTGTTTGAATGTGTGTGGGGGAAGGGGAAGGGAGATGTCTATGTGTGGGTGGGGGTCAGTTCACTTTGCTAAACTCAAAACGTCATCATGTAGCGCCATGACGACGGGTTAATGTAACACACTGCACTTAGCCTACTGGCCTACTAACCCACTATCAGCGTTCCAACGTCCGACAATAATTGTCTCTTAGGGGTGACTATGGAACAGGAGAGGAGGATGAAGGGAGAGGACATGGAGCCCTGTAGTCTCACCGTGTTGTTAATGTGGTGACTCAATGGTGATCTGTATACTTCTTGTGTGGTGAATGCTTTTCCTGTGTTTTTGTGAATAAAAAATGAAAAAATGAATATAATTTAAAAAATTGTTTTAATGAATACGGATCGTATCCCAGTCACATTATCCTGACATCGAGCTAACCAGTCCTTGTCCTATCCTATTAATGCCAAGCGCCAGGCTAGGTACCAACAACTATCAATTTTATAAGATAAGTCATTGGTTTGACTCAGCTGGGACTCAAACTCCTGACCTTCCGCACGGGAAGCCTGCGCTCTACCGATTCGGCCATCGCGTCCGGTGAAGGCTCAGGCTTACGAGTACAAAACACCCAGGTAAATGCACCTATTGTACAAACAACATGCAGGCTTAAACTATCGCTCAGTGTACAGCATCCTGGTCACGGCCCCAGCGTCGCGGGAGGAAGCTATTGCAAACGTATGGGACATCATGTGCAGAGTGAGATTCCAATCTCAGGTCTTCTAGATTTTCATACATGTAAGTTGGGCCACCCCTCCGTGGGAGGAGGCGCGGCAGGGCGCATTGCTTACCGCTGTGTCGACCCACTTGGAGCCCTGGTCCGTCTTCTCCACCCGGCCGTAGAAGTTCACCGGGATCGTGTACTCCGGTCGCGCCTTCTCCCATGGGTTTCCGTAGCGCAGCCAGTCGTCGGGTTCCTCCACCTGAACAACGCCAACACCAAAATCAGACAGGATTAACAAATATATATAGTCCATTAGTTTCCATAAAAATTGATCTTTGAATTAAAATATAATTTTTAAATCACACTTTAAATTAAACAATTTATTTTTAATTAAACATTTTTTATTTTAAAATTTATTTTTCATGCAAACTTTAAAAATAAACATTTATAGGCGCAGAAGGGAATTGTTTGTTTTATATATGTACCAATTATTCTGTCTCCTAGACCTCACGCATGTGATCAGGCACACCGGAGGATTTTTCTTCGATATATCGCATCGTTTCTTCAATATATCACATCGTTCCTCGGTGCGACTGACACCGGTGAACATTCAATGGAGGGGTGATGGGCCGAGGGTGGCGCCACCACCGGGCAACGGTCCCACAACTATAGTGTTCATCGTCGCCGTCAGATGTCACATGCATTGTGAATATTGTGTATTAATAGTGACTGACTAGTTTGGTACCCTCCTAAAATTTTCAAAAGGGTCCAAACATGAAATTTTATTTTTCTTGGAAGCCCCAACGACCCAAAAGCAATATACTATTGGAATTGCCAAAATATCCCAAAATTTGACTGACATAAGTGCATTTGAAAGTTAGTAATTTCCATAGCTTTTGTATGCGCTGTGGCAACAATCCCACAACCGTAGTGTTCGTCGTCGCCGTCAGATGTCGCACATGTTGTGAATATTGTGTATTAACATTACTGTTACATCGTCTTGCCCGTACCTGCCAGCCTCCCTTGATTGCTTGTGTGAAGATGCCGTAGTCATAGCGGATGCCGTAGCCATAAGCAGCCAGTCCCAGCGTCGCCATGGAGTCGAGGAAGCAGGCGGCAAGTCGTCCCAGGCCGCCATTCCCCAATCCAGCATCTTCCTCAATCTCCTCCAACTCCTCGATGTCAAGCCCCAGCTACGCGACAAGGACAAGCCAACAGCAGCCATCAATACGGGTATTCTGAGTTTCGCTGGTCCCTCAGGGAACGACTGAAGCTACGACCCGACATGCTGGGTCACAGCCACGGCTTTACAATGCGGAAGGTTGAGGGAGGTGATGAATACATACACCATGATACCGAAGTGCTATTTTCTCTCAATTTTATGTCATGTAGAAATAAATGAATGGAAATAAATGAATGGCAATAAGCCATCAAAGTGTGGTTTTTGAGAGGCATAAGGATATACAGTATAACCCGGTTAAACCAAACTTGAAGGGACCCTAGAAATTTGTTTGGATTAACCGATCATTGTTTTAACCGAGCTTTGGCTTGGACTTGGACTTTGAGTAAGATTGTATTGCACATGTAATATACAATGTATGTGGACACTTTTTTGCCGGGCCGCAGAAAAAAGTTTGGATTAACCGATCGTTTGGTTTAACCGAGCTTGGTTTAACAGGGTTATACTGTGAAAGGAAAGCCATATAGACTGCTCTTTCCGATAAGCAGCAAGGGGTCTTTTATATGCACTTTCCCACAGACAGGACAGTTCATACCACAGCCTTTGATGAACCAGTTGTGGACCAGCCCAAACTGCAAATGTGTTCACTGAGCAGGATCGATGACCCACACCGTCACAGGTGGACACTCTACCGACTGAGCTACGTCCCGCTCCACGGGAACGGAACCATCTCCACCATCCATCCGGATGTAAGCTGAAGCTGCGACCCGGCGTGCTGGGTCGCAGCTTCAGTCCTTACTGAGGGACCAGCAGAACTGGGAAACCCGGCATGCTGGGTCACAGCTTCAGTGCTTACTGAGGGACCAGCAGAACTGGGAAACCCGGCATGCTGGGTCGCAGCTTCAGTCCTTACTGAGGGACCAGCAGAACTGGGAAACCCGGCATGCTGGGTCGCAGCTTCAGTCCTTACTGAGGGACCAGCAGAACTGGGAAACCCAGCATGCTGGGTCACAGCTTCAGTGCTTACTGAGGGACCAGCAGAACTGGGACAACCCGGCATGCTGGGTCCCAGCTTCAATCCTTACTGAGGGACCAGCAGAACTGGGAAACCCGGCATGCTGGGTCACAGCTTCAGTGCTTACTGAGGGACCAGCAGAACTGGGACAACCCGGCATGCTGGGTCGCAGCTTCAGTCCTTACTCAGGGACCAGCAGAACTTGGAATGCCCTTATTGGGTTCAGTGGGTCAAACTGTCAGCGCTAACTGGGGGAGGTGGGGGGATGAGTAGAATAGAATCTCCGGAAAGAATATTAGCCTTTTTGATAAAATGGGAGAAAAAACCTAGAAATAGAATTAACTCTATGATGACTGACTTAGTGAGGAAAGCCCCAACTGTGACTCAACAAGTCAGTTTGATATATATGTGATGTAAATTTCTGGGACAGAGAACTATGATGATAGGTAGAACCATGCGGTATTTATACTCGCATAATAAATTATAACATGCACAAATTCGCTGTGGTTATGGGATTGATGATTATTATGATGATGGTGGTGGTGATGATGATGAGAGAGGGACTGTGTGTGTTGGTGTGACAAAGAGAGGAGCACACATGTAGAAAGACTGTGTGAATGGCAGAGGGGAGAGGGGAGTAGAGAGGTAGGGTAGAGAGGTAGGGAGGGAGGGAGGGAGGGAGGGAGGGAGGAGGGAGGGAGGGAGGGAGGGAGGGAGGGAGGGAGGGAGGGAGGGGGAGGGAGGGAGGGAGGGAGGGAGGGAGGGAGGGAGGGAAACCTAAAACACATACCCCAGGTCACAACAATAAATATTTTTTTGGTTATTCACATTAAAACATTAAACCTATAAAAGACAAAGACAAACGATGAGTGCGTGTTGGTGCATACCTGGTACAGGGCCTCGTCGCAGCCACTCTGAATGCCGAGATTCACCATGGTGTTGGTCAGAGTGCGCCCCATGTAGAACTCGAGTGACAAGTAGTAGATCCTCTGTGAACAGAAGGTTTAAACAGGCGAGTAAGCAGGGGTGAAAGAGACTGCTGTAATAATGTCCGCCATCGGATTATGTTGTATTGTCCGATGGTTTTGAGTTTCTGTCACTTTCTGAGATAAATATATTATACCGTATTCTCGCGGGTTAACGCCCTGGGCATTTAAATAGGCAAATCACTGAAGTGGGGGAGGAAGGTTTACCCACACATGGGCGTTTAAGAGGTGGGCGCTTACACAATATTTGGCGATTGGGGGGGCACTAACCCGCTAGAAAACAGTAGTATACCTACTTTAGTTTGAAGTAACTTATTTTAATTGGCTAACTTTTGATATATTTGAAGTGCAAATGTGCTAAATTAATTTTGGTAAGCATGCCAAAACTCTGACAGCATATGCTTTGAACAAATAGTAACAGGTTCTAGTAAAGAAATGACTTATTACACCCTTCTATGCAGCACACAAATGCTTAATAAGTGCACCAATATCTAAGTTAGATAAGTAAAATCAAACCCAGGTCAGTGTTTTGGTTTTGAAAATGTGCTTTCATCAGACTATGCAGCTTTGGTCGTAATGCTCGCATTGCGTTTGATGCGAGGGAAGGAAGAGACCCTCCCCCCGCCGCCTGGCTTTCTCACCTTCCCTGTCATCCCTCCCTCAGCTTTCTCCCCCTCGCCTCCTCTCCCTTCCCCGCCGCTTTCTCACCTTCCCCGCTCCTTCCCTTATAAGGCCGCCCGCCGGCCTCCCTCAGTCACTCGCCTTCCAGCCGTCCTCCCTGCACCTCTCTTTTTCTCCACCCACCCATCCATCTCTCCCTACATGCCAGTGGAGGGCTCTTCGGCGCCCCTCGCCACAAACTCTGAAAGCTCCCCCGGAGCTCATTAGTCATAAGCTTATTTTTTCGCTCCCTATGAGCTTTTCCTCTTCTTGCTCTAACCGCATTGTTTCCTTGTATATAGCTTGTTTGCTTTCCATGTCTGAGGTGTTTTCAATAAAGCGCCTCTTCTCCACCCCCGCCTTGCCTTCTTCCTTTTCGCGCATCAACAATTAAAACAATGCGGTGTATGTACCTCACACAGCACAATAGGATGCCAAGTTTTTATTGTTTTTTTCTTCTTCTTAAGTAAGATTATTATCGCTTCCATGTGGGAGGACGTAACATCAATTCCTGACCGAGTCCAACAAAAGACTGATAGGTTCTGTGACGGTAAAGGTTTATTTGTTGGGCCTTAGGCGTGGATTTGAACGTGTTGGAGGATGCCAAAGTCCCAGAACATCCCCCGTGGTCATTGAGGAAGCCGTCGGTTATCCTCTGACTGACGGAACTGAGAAGTCTGGGACATATCCACTCGAATACCAAGGACTGCATGCAGAGATTCAAAGCCAGTTTGCAGACCACCTCTCCATATACACTGATGGTTCGAAAGACCAAGGCCGGGTAGCTGCTGCGACAGTCTGCCGAGGGAAGAAATTTGGGGGAGGCTTGCCCGATCAGAGCTCGATTTTCACTGCGGAAGCCCCAGCGCTCCTTCTCGCGTTGGAGTGTATCGAGGTATCCAACCACACTAACTATGTTATATACAGTGATTCGTTCTCCTGCCTCCTGGCTGTTGATGGACCGAAAACAAATCACCCTATTCTAGCAACGGTCATTTATGAAATGAACCAACTGGCAACGATGGGTATGACATCCACCTGTGCTGGGTGCCTGGCCATGCCGGCATACAAGGAAACGAACGAGCTGATCGGGCTGCGAAGAAGGCCCTGAACTGTGATCTCAAACCGTGTCTGATCCCTCACTCTGATCTGAAACCACTAATAGCCACCCACATAAAATCCAAATGGCAGTATGAGTGGGATGAAAACATTAATAAACTTAAAGAAATTGAACCATCTGTGGGAAAACCACCACAGACTCATGCGGGAGGTCGGCGGGACCAAGACACATGCTTTTCTGTTCAAGGGGGACCCTCCCCCTGAATGTATTGGGTGTCAGTCCCGACTTACACTCAAACACATTTTGTTGAGTTGTGTCGATTTCTTGGCCCTGCGCCAACAGTTTTACACTGCAAGCAGCATGCACAACCTTTTCACAAAAGTAAAACAAGAAAACATTTTAGCCTTTTTAAGGGCAGCTGGTCTATATCATCACATATAGTCCCTTAAACAAATTAGATCAATTAGCAACCTTTAACTTTTATCTTAATTCTATTTCCTTTAGCCACAAATTATGC
The DNA here is from genome assembly GCA_030323885.1 of Branchipolynoe longqiensis. Taxonomy (NCBI): domain Eukaryota; kingdom Metazoa; phylum Annelida; class Polychaeta; order Phyllodocida; family Polynoidae; genus Branchipolynoe; species Branchipolynoe longqiensis. The sequence goes on along the minus strand of CM059186.1, from coordinate 174,219,812 downwards.
AACTTGAGCTTTTTAGATCCAGACTGTACTGACACAAAATTGATTCTGTGCTTTTGCATTCTGTAAAAGCGATGGTTGAATGAAAAACAAACAATTCTCGCCGTGAATATGGCCTATGCTGCCGACACGGCGTAAAGAAACCACCAATCAATCAATCAAACCAATGACATATCAAATTTATACTTGTCACTTCCTAGCCTGGCGGTCAACATTAATAGGATAGGGCAAGGACTGGTTAGCTCAGTGTCAGGATAATGTGACTAAGTGGGATATCGAGTCATGGTGCCAGTGGCCTGATTCCCCAGTTGGGCAGCACTATAAAGTCACAATGAGTGCACACTGTCACAAGTCAGTACCTGTCCTGATATGAGCATAGATGTTTCCAGGACGCAAAACTCCAACCAACACCTCCTGTCGCACACACACATATTTAGCAATGATACACACTCACACATGGGTGACAATTTAAACAATGAGGTCATGGTGGCGCCAGATGGAGCTCTAATTTAAAAATGTGCACGCATGGCGGATTTATAGTGCTTCCTCACTGCGATAGTGTGTTGTCAACACCATGATCTGACGTCCTATTCAGTCACATTATCCTCACTCAGCAAACCAGTCCTTTCCCAATCCTATAAATGCCAAACCAAAGGCACTATAGCATCAATTTAGTAAACATTTGGATTGATTCGGCCGCGGATCGACCCTACGACCTCCTGTACGGGAGGCAGGTACCCTACCTACTGGGTCATTCCTTCCGATAGCTGTGAATGGGTATTTCCAGTCAAGCTGTGGCTTAAATAGCAGCTTATAGTGAAACACCTTTATGATGGCTTTAGTGTAATCAACTGATTTTAAAGGCCTGAGTTGGACTATAAAAAGATCCCTTGGCAGCAATCTGACACTCCCCCAACTGTCTTCAAAGCCAACTACTCTCTGCTAAATCTCCCAAATATATATATGGAAAAAGACGACAGAACTATCTAACTATTCGTATATTACCCCCCGTAGTATGCTGTTTAATGTCTATAATTAGTATAAACCAAGATTCTACACAATTTCAATTCAAATAGTCCAAACCAGTGGAGTTAATAATTGACAGGATAGTCACCACATGGCAAGAAAGAACATGGTGCCACTCATTGGCGTCCTGATTGGTGGGCACAGGAGATGGCCATAAACATCAACACTGGAGGCAGTGTCATGTGACCTCTTGAAAATTGAAATAGGATACCTGCCCCGAATAAGGGTGTGGAAGTCTTAATTGGCAATGGATTGGTTTATCCTGTTGCTGAGATTCCTGCCTTTAAGACAAGACAATAGACGAAAGGAGGTTCGTTGAAGTCACATGGCATGTGCTTCCAGATTGATCTACATTTGTACTAGTTACTCCCGCAGCTCCAGATTGAACTACATTTGTACTAGTTACTCCAGCACCTACAGTTGTACTAGTTACTCCCGCAGCTCCAGATTGAACTACATTTGTACTAGTTACTCCCACAGCTACAGTTGTACTAGTTACTCCCGCAGCTCCAGATTGACCTACATTTGTACTAGTTACTCCCGCAGCTCCAGATTGACCTACATTTGTGCTAGTTACTCCCGCAGCTCCAGATTTATCTACATTTTCTCTAGTTACTCCCGCAGTAAAAGTAATGGAAGGGTAATTAAGGAAATGACCACATAAATGCTATGGGGTGAATCCTTTCTTACAGATCTACATTTGCACAAGTTTGAAGTTGAAGCTGCCAGTCCCCCCCCCCCCATGAAAAAGACAGTTGTCTGCTTAACATTACCAGCTGGATAATCTGTGCTTCTGCAACAGGCGTACCCCATACTTGTCTCCGGAGCTAGCCACAATACACGAGTTCCTACTTTCCAGTAAAACCCATATGATTGCTGAATCGTGGATCGCAGCCAGTATCTTAGAAGTAAAAGAAACTTTAGAGAACAGTCGTCTGTAACAGTTTTATGCAAAGCTATCCGGCACGGATATATATAAAGATTGTCTATATCTAAGCACTGAACATTTCTGAGAAGATAGTTTCTCTTTCTGCCCCCCAAATCATCTGACTACTGCGAAAAAACTTTTACATAAATTATTGCAATGCAGTGATGAATAGAAATTTAGATCGACTCCCAACACAGATATTACTATTTATTGTGGAGATGAACTTTGAAACACTGCTATAACTTATATAAGTATAACTTTACAAGCCAAAAATAACCCATAGAAAACGAGGAAGATGGAAGACCGGCTGCGCCCGAGACTGAGAGCGGAGTTATATTTGGCCCCAGTGGCACAATCTCGATACACACCACGTACGCGTCCGAGTTACTCACTCCTGTACAGCATTGTGACGTCATGGGGCAAGAACAAAGAATATATATAGACCTCACTGCTCAGGTTAGGAATCATATGTAATGACATTTCGAAAATCAGGCGTGTCTGATTCAGCAATCGGCGAAGACACCATGCTGCATCCATTTCAGATTTATTTTGCTCACACTCACACCCATGCCGAGTCAGCATTTATTATAATTGTATACAGCCTATAACTAGTATAAGCCCTATTACTATTAGGTAATTAGAATGTAGAACTAGAAGAAACAATAGTAGTATAATAAAGGGTGAAATAAGGTTTAAAATGCAATCTTTTTAAACGGTTTAAGCGCAGTCACTTGCAATCATCCAGCTTGCCCAGGTAGGTAGTCTGCTAAGGCCTAAGCTAAGGTCAAATATTTGCATAGCTATACCTATAGGTCGTCTACCCAGGCCAGGATCAGTGTACGCTGTAAATGCCAGTGCCGCTGTAGCTAACGCACTAACTGCCAGTGGCATTGGGGTAAGGGCGTATGAGCAGCATGGACATGGGCACGTAACCCAAGAGCTAGATAGAGTAAAGGAGATGGTAGTTGTTCCCAAATTGTGCAGAACCCGTGTAGCCTACGCCCATGTTCTACCGGAGGAGCACAGCTACTCCCGGCCGACACGGGACACGCCTACCCTGTCCCCGGCAATTTCCAATGCAGGCCAGGGCCCATCGATAAGCTATGCGAAAACCGCGCTAACATGCCGTTTTAAAAACACTGTCACCAGACTCGTGAAGCTAGCCTGTATCAAATACCTTCGGATCTTTTTCGTAGTAATACTGTTGAGTGCGAATCCATCTTCCAACTAGATGATCTCGAACTGTGTGGGCCAAGGCGAAGAAATAATCTCGCGGAGTGGCCACATTTCTGTCCTTCACCAAGGTGTAGTGGAGATGCCGATTGAATGTTGTTTTGATGTTGGATACATTTTCTACCTGTGCAATGCCACGCACGCTGATTTGCTTGCGACGATCACTATCCGTTTGAGGTTTCGCCATTATTAAGCCGTGCGAAATAGCTAATAACAGTTAATTTGCTCGAGAATAATTAGCACCTAGGCGAGACTGTCATGGCAGAGACTGTCTACCGATCCGAAGCATGCGCACAGTGCAAGGACAAGGTGTCCCACGCTTGTCCCAACTCTCACTTCATTTAATTCTCTAGTGTCGGATTATTACACCGAGAGAGTGTCGAATGTCCTTGACCCCTACCTCGTTTCCGCTCAACACACGTGTATCTCCTTTTATCGACGCCATGGGAAAGAAGACGAAAATGAAAGAAACGGGAAATAATCAAGAAGATGAGGAATTTACAATTGATCTCGTCCAACAGTTGGGCGGAACAAAGGTGATAGCTATCTGGGGTCTAATCTAATTATCTTAGCTCTTAATTTTATTACTGCTAATTGACCCTAAATTCTATTTTTGCTAAAGTATCTACTACTACTACTAGTTTGTCTAGTACTAGTTAGTCTAGTACTACTACTACTACTACTACACTCTACTCACTGCTGTACAGACACTCACTACTCACTCAATTCTTTTATTTGAACTCTGCAAGGTATCTTTACAATAAAGTGAGGTGATACAATAAATGCATACACATTCCTTACAGACAGAAAGGATCCCAGAAAAGCGATGTTTATCTACTAATCTAGCTGGTCTCCATGTAGATAAAAGATTCACCCGGTACTTGTAGTACACGGGTGAAGACCAGCCTTATATAAATACGGGCGAAAATAGGGTTAGTATGGAAGTGAGGCTCCAGTATCAAATGGCTACCCATATTATGCATATAGGCACAGAGTTGGTGAAATGGGAGAGAATGCAAAAAAGACAAGATGGCGGCCGCAGAACGCCGTCGATTTCACTTTTAAATCTTATTAAACTAGATATTATATTATATTTTTCAACTCAAAGGTAGCGGGTAAATAATGAAACAGATGTAAAGAATAATTGTTGCTTCTTAGATTATTAAATTAGGCCCTCAATTCTTTTACCCGCATTTTCGCCACCTTTTACATAGGGTTGGTTTGCACCCCTACTGCAGCAGTACGGGGTGAATCTTGTACCTAGTCTCCATGATGTGAATGAACAAGTGATGACAATAACAGATGATTAAACTAGCAATGTGGACAAAATTTTCAAATCAAACACTATCTGAAAATGAATGGCATTGTTGGAAAGAGCTTTGCAAACCATACAAGAAAATCCAACTATAGAGGGGGTGTAATGACGTCACGAATCAACTTCCGGTGGCCATATTGGATTACATATGAAAGGCTTGGAAGTGCTTACATTGTGTTTATTTACTGATTTGTTGGTTTATTTGCCACTGTTTTGAGCAGTTTTCCCTCAAAGGCTGGGGGAAAAGGGTTTTGTGATGGAGGGGAAGTATTTGATTAATCATGTAGCCTCATATCTTTGCTAAAGAGTAGTATGTTGACACTTTGGATGCTCTGTCAAAGAATTAGACCGGTTCAGGCAGTACCCCCTAGGTGGCGCCATATACTTCGGCAGCCCTGACTACAGGTAGGCCCAGTGGTGGACGTAGTGTTCTTGGTATAAGACAGGGGGCGCCATAGGTGGTATTAAGTGTAATCCAAGATGGCTAACCGCTGAGTGATGACGTCACATGCACTCCCTCTATTGTGTCAATAGGTTGATTATTAAGCGTGCTAGAGCTATTTCAATTTTGGTAATGAGGGGTAATTTCCTGCCATTATTTTAATGCTTTAGCATTGCAAGTGTGTGACCCAAAATCTAGATATTTAGTCAATTTTTGTTCTAACTTGCTTAATAATCGATACATCTCACTGAAATTTTCGGTGTAAGTAGATCCCTAGCTGCTCTGTTGATTTCACCCATTAAAATAAAAGAGACTTGGAGGATATATGCCATTAAAATAAAACTAAATGAATACATTAGTGATTTTAGAAGGAAGTTATAGAAATTTCTCATTGTTTAATGAGTATATCCATGGGTCCATTGTAACTACTTTCATCCTTACCTTTGTATTGGTAGATTTATAAGAATCTCATTAATACGTCCACTTACAAGTAAGTCTAGTATAACTATCATATATCCTTTGTTATAATGTTTTAGCATTACAAGTGTGTGACCCAAAACCTATATATATTTAATAAGTTAGTCATTTTTTGTTCTAACTTCCTAAATAATCGAGATATCTGAATGAAATTTTCAGTGTAAGTAGATGCCTATCTCCTATGTCAATTCCACCCATTAGAATAAAAGTAAATGCACACATTAGTGACATATTCGTGGATTTTTGGTTGTCATTGATATGATTGATCTTATAACACTGAAAATTTGGGGACCTAGCAAAGTACCTTTTCGACCTTACAGCATCATGAAACTTCACACAATGGTCAATTAATAACAGACTTAAATGTCCATATATAATATATACCTTTTAAAGCTACCCAAGATATATAGAAAGTGGAGTTTGAGTGTTGAAATCAAGTCAAATCTTCTGAATGTGCACAGACACAGAAAATGTGAATGGATTTGGAACATGAGGTTGTAGATGGACATTTTATCTACATCATAGGCTGAAATTCATGGGGGTAGCCCCTAAGAGGCACTGAAAAGAAAGCATTTTGATCAAAAAGAATCTCCGGTGGACTGGACACCTCATGAGGATGTCATCAGACAGGCTACCAAAGCAGATTCTCTATTCTCAACTGTCTTCTGGTTACAAAAAGACAGGGCGCCCTCGTCTCCGGTTCAAGGTTACCAACAAGAGAAACCTGAAGCTGAGAGACATTAAGACCGACTCATGGACGCAACTCTCACAGCAGAGAGCTAAATTGAGAGCGGCAGTCAAGTAATGAAAGCAGTCTTTGTCGCATCGCGACCGACAGCATGATGATGATGATGATGAGTAGAAGAGAGCTTTCGGTATGCTATCCTCGTCCATGTGGGCTACATGGCCAGCCCATCTAAGTTGTGCTCTCATGAACACGCAGTCAATGCTGACCATTTTTGCACTCTCTAAGACTTCAGTGTCTGGGATCTTATTCTGCCACCTGATATTCATAATTTTCGGGAGACCGCCTAGGTGGACACATGTCAGCAAGGTCAATGATGTGAGAACTACAGCCTGGTATACTTGAAGCTTAGTTTGAAGCTTGGGACCTTGTTTATCCCAGACTTTGGTGCGTATTCTTCCAAATTCAGTACTTGCCTTGGATAGACACTGAGTAATTTCATCGTCAATATGAATAGATGTCAGACACTGAAGTCTTATGGTGCTGTCACATTATGACATTTCTCGCCAACGCGCGTCGACGTGTGTCATTTTTTGGCGAAACGTCCGGGAATCGGCAAAGTTTTGTGCTTGCACAAAACTTTCAATGTGCGACAACGCGTGGGTGCCAACATTATGGCGACATTAGGGGCACGTCGAGATACGTTAAATGCGCTGGAATAACGTTATGCAAACGCTAGGTACACGCCGCACGTGTGAGGCTTGTTGCGCCAAACTGATGCTTTGTTGTTTTACGTCCTAGCTACATCTAGGGTCATATCAGGACAGCGCGCCAAACTTTTTTTTTCGCACAATGTCGGCCGCACGCTACCAATACGTTGCGCTGACTCCGAAAAGTTTGACGAGTCTTGACCATTAAAAGTGATTTTGCGTGTTGGCGGCACGCCGGCGAGATACGTTATAGTGTGACAGGGCGATTAGAGGGAAAAATTGGCCAGCATTGACTGCATGGTCATGAGAGCACAACTTAGTTAGGCTGGCCATGTAGTCCACATAGATGAGGATAGAATACCAAAAGCTCTCTTCTACTGTGAACTTGGTAAAAGGATGCAGAAATCAATGTGGTCAGAAGAAAAGTTTCAAGGACTGCCTTAAATACAAAGAAATGAAGAAATGTAATCTCAACTCAACCTGCAAAATAATGGCCATGGACAGGAATTCATGGCATGCTTCTATTCATTAAGGCACAACACAGTTTGAAACTGATCATGTATCTCAAGCTGAACAAAAACATCAGCAGAGAAAAGATCATCGCCTTCATCTACCAGACTACACACACACTTCATCTTTAGCTACACACACATGTCCAACGTGCCACTATATATTCCTAGCACAAATTGGACTCACCAGTCATCAATGAGTTCACAACAAATGATGAGTTGCTGTCGTCGTTGCCACCGGTGGACAACCAAGAAGTGACTAGATGTAGATGTGGGTTGGTTTAGTTTGGTTAGCAAAAATAGTCTGATAGATCACTAGGTATAGACTATGCTATAGTTACTCCTTCAGGCTTAGTACTTTCTCTAGTTACTCCCGCAGCACTGTGACAAGGTTGTTAAACTTAAATGGGCCTTAAATAACCCACGGAGACGGGAACCCTACTCCGACAAATGCTCTCCAAGCACAACTTTGCTTAGATTTTCTGTTCATAATATGAACACATATTTGGTCATAAATTATATACGAATATGGTGGCCACTGTTCTCTCCATTCAACTTTTAAAGTTGATTCATCTACACAATTTAATTAATTCTGAAAGTAGTGTGATATGGTAGATAAGTGTTTTAACAATATATTAGGCATATTCGATTGTGAATGGGGTGGGGTGTTCTCCCTGTACTTAAGGGAGAACCACCACTTTAATGTGTAGATTTCATCGTCTTGTGCCAACAATGTTCTAATGTAAATAACATGTGGGGCCGCTTTACCAGTTTAAGGCACACAAATTTGAGAGTTTCTAAGAACAACTGGACTGTGTCTCCTGTAATTTGAGCAATTTTGTGTGAGTTAAATGTTGCTGTCATTTGACACAAATCTTTTTATTTGATGCCATGGTGCTGGCTTAGTTCGGCTTGGTTAGGCACTGCCAGCCTAAAATGGTGGTATATATGTAGATCTGTATATATCAATTATCATATATAGTGTTCGAAATAAAAGCTTTTCAGGACACGTGAGAATTCAGACGGACAAGTGAAAATCACACCAGACTTGTCCGGTGGACAAGTGAATTTTGTTTGCTTATTTCTTTCACTGCATAAGTCTCAACTTATAACATCACAGGTATATATTAAGACTAATTTCTATTGCAATTATATATAGCAGCGTTCGAAATAAGAGCTTGTATGGGAAAAGTGAAAATTCAGGTGAACAAGGGAAAATCCTCCGGTGGACAAGTGACATTTGTTTGCTTATTATGCTCTGATATACTATATGACTTTGTGTATGTAAGTGTCTTAGTTGGCAACTTGGCATTCATGTGTGCATATATTCCCTTCTATTTTATTCCCACAGGCCGACTATGAGATGCTCCAGGGTATTGACGATTCGGAGAAATCCTTTGACCCCAAAGCTGTCGAGTTTGACTCTGAACCCATCAACAGAGATGACGTGAGTTTTAAAATCTATTGTTTACCTAAGAAGTATTCACTACGGAAATATAAAGCTGTGTGTTTCAAAATATACCAGTGACATGTATGCGCATGCGTAAAGATTGTTATGGAAATGTTATTTAAATGGAGCTTTTGGGCCTTTTCCCCTTTTATGACGTTGTTGGCTGGTGTTGCATGCGGTTTTGAGCTACCTGGGTATTGGGTTATCTGCAGCAAATTATGCCATGTGAGGATCTACAGCTGCAGGCAGCTCAGTTGCCGCCATTTACTTGTCATTTAGACCTGGAATTTTGTTTAATCCCATCGCTACATCTCTGAGAATCTCCCATCCACCACACCCTTTATCATGTTCCTAGGTTTACTACATGGTAGCTACCTGTACATGGAACCCATTTCTCAGCAAAATTGCTGATTTCACTGAAAACTCAGTTTCTAAATCAGCCCGGGAGGGGGGGGGGGAGATCCTGTCCACGAAAAACTAAATTCCTGTGGATAATTTAAATTTAAGTTATCTTTGTTCTGTTGACGTTGTAATTCATTAACAGTGAGTGATTGAGTGAGAATGTTACTTTTAATTATTTGTTAGTCTTAAAAGAATTTGAATTTGAATGCCAAAATATGTCTGAGTAGGTGCCAGATTTCACCATTTTAATCAGAGGTTTACACACATTCCAGGGGGGACATGTCCCCATACCCCCTAGTTTTTCAGGTTTTTTAATTTTTGTCACTCGGACCCCTGCTGAATCATATGTCATGATGTGCTTTCTTCTTCAGATTCGAAGCTTTATGGATGACATCGGTCTTGGTGACCTACGCAGACAGAAAAAGATAGCTGAGTATGTAATATTTTAATACAATCACATGTAAAGTGTAACCTGGCTAGATCTTCAACATAGCGATAAATATGGCTCATGCAGACATCTACCATTGGCATCTACATAATTTAAACCTTAGATGTTGCCAGGATGTAAGACCCCAACAAACAAATAATTTACAACAAATTTGGACAATCAACAGTACTTTTTATTTGCCTGCATTTGCTAGTGTTAAAGAATATGGGACAAACATAATTTTAATGATTATATTCCCGGGGTGTTCTCATTGTTTCCTGAAATAGTTCTTCCCCAGTCTCACTATGCTGGCAAACTCTTGTGATAAGAAAAACAACACCTAGGTTCCCAACCTCCTTGTGACCAAAACAAAGAAAACACAGGGGAAAGACCGGCTTGGGACTACAGGGAAGACAGGTTGGCAGTCTGTCGGTGAGTGGTCAGGGACTGATTTGCGACAAATTGGTGATCGATTGCAAATCAATCGCCGACCGATGCTGAGTGGTCACATGTACTTGCAGCAGTGCTACAGTCGTTGCCGACTGATCACCAACCTAGGAAAATGATTGGTGACCTCCGAGCAACCATTTTGGTCGCAAAGAATGTTTTTGGTGCAACACCTGCAACCTCCTTCCGACCACCGAGGACCAAGGATTGACCTTTTTGCGACCACCCAATTTAGTCTTTTTGTTGTCGCAAGAAGTCACAAAGTGGGCGTAAGTCTCGTGTGACTGGGATAACAGTACAAAGCCATGTGCCAGTATAGAGAGATTTGCTGTTGTTTTAGCTTTCCATTTTCTACCTTTCTGTTCACAGAGCAGAGGAGAAGGAGAAGGAACGTGAGCGGAATCCCAAGAAGATCAGGTTGGCGGTGATGCCAGGGTACATCGAGGATGACAGCGACCAAGAATTAAGCCAGGAAGAAGACAAGCCCAAAGGTAGGGCAGCAAGAAAGCTGAAGAAAGAAAAGGCTACTAAGGAGAATAGCACAATTCAAGACTCTGAAATATCGAAGAAAGAAAAAGCCATAAAAAACAAGAGCAAAATTCGGGACTTGGAAATATCGCACAAAGAAAAACTCGCAAAAGACAAGAGCAAAATTCGGGACTCGAAAATATCGAGGAAAGAAAAAGCCATCAAAGACAAGAGCAAAATTCAGGACTCGGAAATATCAAGTACTACTGTCATCGTGAAGAAGCCGAAGAAGCCAAAGAAGGCGGTCCTTGACTTTCTGAGCACACACCGCCCCAGGAAGCACTTGTTGGCCGCCAAGCAGGGAGGGAAGTGGTATGATGTAGAGGTGCGTAACCGTCTGTGTATTTAGAAATATTCACTCTAGAATCTCACTGCTAGTGTGAGGTTGTAGGTTCGATCCCCTGCTGCCAAAGCAGTGACTTATTAAATTGATGTCGTTGGGATGGGGTGATGAAAATTCGTTAATATAGCGCCTAGTGCACGATTCAAACCCATATTTCTTGTCATTCCAGGTTTTGTGCATTAACTATTACACTACCTAGGCTGTGGGTTCGAATCCTGCTCTGAGTTCAATATTTCCCCATTAGCTAGACAATGTTTTCAGAATGAATATAATCATAGGTTTTATTGTGGCTGTTGCTGCTATTACTAAATAGATTATATACATATGGGTCACTCTCCTGAAAACTGGTCAGCATGGGATGGGATTTTAAAACATCAATAAAAAAACCGTCCTACTTATTTTTTTCCTTATGCTTTTCATATTCATGTTCAGATTTGATGTAAGAAATAAGGGAAATAAAATAAACCGCATGCAACTTTGGTCTTTTTAGTTATGAAGTGTTTTTGTACCAAAAAAACCCATTTTACAGTCAGCCATTTGTAACATGACATATGGGACATGGTTGGATCCTTACTAACATCTTGTATTGTATTGATATATCAAACAAAACAGTTCCCAAATCAAAAGGAAGCTGGGAATTACTTTTTTTTATCAATATAAGCATTACATATTTCTGTATATTATGCCATGATTAATATGCTTCTCAGTCTGAATTTTTTTTATTCTGCTTAGATTTTTATTAAGCACACTGTGTGGTGTCCTAAACGTGTGTTACGCCTGAACAACAGATGTTATACTGCCATATGACATAGCTTAATCATGGACTGCACCTTTATTTTTTATTTCATCGAACAGACGGGATAGCAGAATGAGTTAGAGCGTCCGTCTCCCGTGTTGGTAGACCATGGGATCGTGGGTTCGAACCCTGGTCGAGTCAAACCAATGACTTAAAAATTAATACTTGTTGCTTCCTAGCCGGGCGCTCGGCATTATTAGGAGAGGGCAAGGACTGGTTGGCTCAGTGTCAGGATAAAGTGACTGAGTGGGATATCAGGTCATGAAGCTCTGTGGCGGAGTGGTTAGAGTGCCTGACTTTTTTCTAGGTCGGACTCGTAATCTGAAGGTCAGTGGTTCGATTCCCTGTGCCCCCACCTCTGCCAATTTGGATTTCCACCGCTGTGTATAACTTACAGCGTCATCAAAGGCCAGTTGCTCTCATACCATGTCTATGTGGTGTGGGAGGTTAAAAATCCCTTGGGTCGGTAAAAGTGTAGGCTCGGGCTTTCTATCGACAAACTGTCTAATGGTGAAAACAAGCCTATTCAGGCTTATCCATGATAGGCAGTATAAACCTTTAAAAAAAAAAAAAAAAAAAAAAAAAAAAAAAAATGAAGCTGGCGGCCTGGTCTCCCAGCGGGGCAGCACTATAACGTCGCAATGAGTGTGCACTGTCACAAGTCGGTACCCGTCCTGCTATGACCTTAGATGTTGCTAGGACATAAAACAACAAACAAACATTATCTCATCAATTTATATTTTACATAGATGTAAAGGGGAGATTTCCAGCTTTCATTTGCACACAAAAAATGCTACAAATTCAAATATTAGATTTTAACTCTCCATGTGACACTTCTGGCCAGTTTTCAGGAGAGTGACCTATATACATTGGCTCGTTGCTCATTTTTGTTTTGCAGTTTCCGAATGATCCGGCCACATTCGACCCTGGAACCACTGAGGACATGGAGAGACTGGAACAGTTTGCAGCACGCCTCATGACCGAAGACGTGGCACTCTACAAGAAAGGTGCGTAGGCCTCTAGAAACCATTTGTACATGCGCCTGCTTTGTGGGGGGGGGGGGGGGATATTTATGTTGCCCATCATGGTTAAGTCTAGTGACTTATTTTCAACACTATACAGTAATAGTCCTGTGGTTCCTGTTGTTTTGTCATTTTCAGTTGATGTCTAGCTATCTACTGCATGCATTATTTCTCTGTTTGTAAGCATTCTCCCACGTCTCCCTCCCCTCTGTGAGTGTTTGTTCTACAATCAATTAGTTGTTTGGTTACCTATAGTTACTTCTCTGACTGCCTTCACCGTATTGTGTTAGTGGTCATTAGTTTTTGGCTTTTAGTTTATCCCCTAGGTGTATCATGCATCGCAATAATACCCTCTAAGATTTTGCTTGAATCAGTGTATTTTTATTTATTCATTTTATTGACACTTCAGTGAGGTGCACTGACCTCCCCAGGTGAAATATCACGAGTAGGTGTGGGTAAGTTGATTGCATCAGGGAGCCCAGCTAGACTAATGATTACCAGATGGGATGGAAAAATGAGTTAGAGCGTCCATCTCCCGTGTTGGTAGATAATGGGGTCGTGGGTTCTAACCGTGGTCGAGTCAAACCAATGACTTAAAAATTGATACTTGTTGCTTCATAGCCTGGCGCTCGGCATTATTAGGATATGGCAAGGACTGGTTGGCTCAGTGTCAGGATAATGTGTCTGAGTGGGATATCAGGTCATGGTGCTGGCGGCCTTGTCTTCCAGTGGGGCAGCACTATAAAGTCGCCATGAGTGTGCACTGTCACAAGTCGGTACCCGTCCTGATATGACCTTAGATGTTGCTAGGTCGTAAAACAACAACAAACAAACTAACAAACAGACTAATGATTAGGACGCTAGCTCCGGAATGGTAGAAGTGGTGGTTTCAATCTCACTCTAGCCGCAGTGTTTCTCATTTGTAACTCCCCTCACTTTGCTCCTAGAACCCCATTCCTCCTGACAACTAAACCCGGTAGGGTTATTACCATACAATTATTTCTGTTGATTGCAGTGAAATTGTCCTCACAAATATTTTACATGATATAAAAAAATATCACTTCCTGTATCATGGTGTATGTGTATTCAGCACCTGCCAGTGGTAAGCTGTAGCTGTGACCCGATGTGCTGGGTCTCCACTTCGGTCTTTCCTGAGGGATCAGCGAGACTCTGAATACACTCTTTTTTTTTATTCAACTAAATGAGCTTCCAGTCACACCGTTCATTTTTCCATTCACAGAGGAGGAGTCGCACCGGAAGTCTGACGTCATGTGGATGCGCACAGTGCTGACATCTGGAACGCTGCAGGACAAGATCGCGGCGCTGATCATCCTCACGCAGGACTCCCCTCTTCACAACATGGGGGCTCTTGACACACTCGTTGCCATGGCAAAGAAGAAGGGTCGCCGAGAGGCTCTGGCGTCGATAGGTACGCCACTTTGTACTTTTTTGAAAGTATACTTTTTTTCAAGGAAAAGCTACTTTTTTCATACTTTGTTTTCAGGTGTAATTTCTTTTTTATACTTTTTTCTGCAAAAGAAATTGCCAATCTGGTAATTGAAAACTTTTCAGACTTAGAATTAAGGAATTTGATGAGATTGAGACATGTGCTTTGCTAGTCTCTGCAGGAGTGGTGTGTTTTCTGTTGAGTAGAACTTTTGCTGAGCTCTCTGCTGCCGGTGACCAAGTGACCGTGCACTTAACTGTGCAAAACTGAGGGCTTAACAGCCACAACACTCTATACATCATTCCTAAAGCATGTTCACAAGCAGCACATGTTAGCTTATACCCCAGTCACACGAGAGCCAGCGTCTGCCTCCTTATGACCAAAAGGTCGCCAACCTCCGAGTGTCCCACTCGCTACATTGATTCAAAAATGCGGTCGGCGGTGACAAGTCGGCGACTGCTTTGTCAGGGTGAAAGCTGGGTGTCGGTTTGGTTTTTGTTGTCCGCTCGCGACCTAGCGGCGACCACACAGTGAACTCGGCATTGCATGTGTTGGCATCGCCAGGTCACAGGCGGTTAGCGACTGGTGCCGACTGGTCGGCACCAGGTCGCAAACCAATGGTGACCCGGTGCAGACAGCACTGGTCGTAAGGTTGCAAGTGCAACAGCTGCATCCTCCTTGCGACCAAAATTTCCGAAATGGTTGCTGGGAGGTCGGCGACCTCGCGCCACCAGCATGTAAGGAGGACATATGAACATCGCGAATTGATCGTAAGCGAACGCAGGTTTCGTGTGACTGGGGTATCAGCAAGGTAACAAGTGGTTGCAAATCGGGGTAAGTTTACCCTTATTTATACTGTCATGGGGGTGATGAAAATGGGTAATATTGCGCCTAGAGCGAGATTGCATCTCTTTGCATTCTGGGCCAGTGTGCTCACCATTAAACCAGCTAGGCTCCCTGATATCACCACACTACCAACACGCCTACCTGTCTATGTGGTTACTTGCCTGAGAGGTCAGTGCAGACTACTACAATAGTTTTTTAATTCTTTTTTTATGGACAATTTTAATACTTAACAAAAAGATTTGATACTTTTTTGGGATAAAATCCGGAGTGGCAGTACTGACCGTGCGCATTGCGGGTGTTCTGGGAGCTACGCATTGCGGGTGTTCTGAAATTTATTCCAACAAAAAACTCACCTCTGTTGTGCATCCTTCCCAGATATCATGGCTACAAATTTCGATATTAACACCCCCCCCCCCCCCATACCCCACTTCCCCTTAAAATAAACTATTTAATCTCTGATTTAAAATCGAAATTCATCGCCGGAAATAGCTACAGATACACCAAATCGCTAACCGGGCGCGGTGGCAGAATCGATAGAGCGCAGGCCTCGCGTGTGTGATTTCGGTTCTCGCCGAGTCAAACCAATGACTTATCAAATTGATACTTGTCGCTTCCTAGCCTGGCACTCTGCATTAATAGGATATGGTAAGGACTGGTTAGCTCAGTGTCAGAATAATGTGACTGAGTGGGATATCGGGTCATGGTCGTGGCGGCCTGATTTTCTAGTGGGGCAGCACGATAAAGCCATGAGTGTGCACTGCCACAAGTCGGTACCCATCCTGATATGACATGATGTTGTCAGGACGTAAAACTCCAACAACCAACCAACCACAAAATCACTGCCTTCTCACAGCAGATGTGTATGCACTTCAGTCGTCCCCAAGTGTCATGGTTTTACGGTGGAAACTTGCTTTTTTCCAGATACATTGAAAGAATTGTTTCTGTCCGACCTACTGCCAGACCGGAAGTTAAAGGCCTTTGACCAGGTGAGCTTTGTCAGAGAATGTTTACTGTTGGCAGTCAGCATTGGCAGTATGGAATATTGCAATAATAATGAAAAGTTGCTTTAAATATGTGCCTAATTGTATTAATATTATATTTTTAAAGCTGCATAGTCCGATGAAGCATTAACATTTTAAAAACGAAACTAGATTTGATTCTGCACATCTAACTTACGGACCGATGAACTTATTAAGCATTTGTTGTCACATAGAAGGGAATACTGAATCAATTTAATAGAACCTGTTACTGCACAAAGACTATAGGAGCGTGCTTGTCCAAATTAATTTGCACTTTAGATATCTCGAAAGTTAGCCATTCAAAAGAAAAGTTACTTCAAACTAAAGATTATAATAATCAATACACATTATTCACATGCATGCGCTGTGGCAACTATCCCACAACCGTACTGTTCGCCGTCGTCATCAGATGTCGCATGCGTTGTGAATATTGCGTATTAATAGTGACTGACTAGTTTGGTACCCTGCGAAAATTGTCAAAAGGGTCCAAACATGAATTTTTCTTGGAAGCTCCAATGACCCAAAAGCAATATACTCTTGGAATTTTCAAAATATCCCCAAATTTGACTGACATATGTGCATTTGAAGGTTAGTAATTTCCATAGCTTTTATATGCGCTGTGGCAAAGTCCCACAACCGTAGTGTTCGCCGTCAGATGTCGCATGCGTTGTGAATATTGTGTATTATGATACTAGATTATAATATTCAATTTAATACTAGATTATAATAATAAATTTAATATATTTATCAGAAAAATGGCATAAACAGAGATTGAAGCGATAACATCGCCATTTTGGAAAAGAAAGTTTGTTACTTTTAGTTCGGGATTTTGGTATAAAGTTAACCCGGAAAATGCTTGAAACCCCCTTGAATTTTGACTTCCTTCAAGCATATGACCCCTGAATACATGGCTGACTTGTTAATCCTCAGCACCCATTGGCCCTCGTCGACGAGCTTGCATCGGGCAATAAGGACAGCCGTGACCGCCGGCTGCTGTTTTGGTACTTCGAGGCTCAATTGAAGGAGCGCTACGCTAGCTTCGTCAAAGCGCTTGAGGTGAGACCATCAGTCCCACCTTCACCGTGTCACTAGTCCACCATTGCCTCCTTTCCTATCTCCCTTGTTTTTTCATTTTTTCCACCATCAGCCCACTCTAACCAGATGAGGTGGCCGAATCGGTAGAGTGCAGGCTTCCTGTGCGCAAGGTCGGGAATTCAATTCCCGGTTGAGTCAAAACAATGAATTACAAAATTTATACTTATTGTCGTTAAATAAGCCAAAAACAACACTGGCGCTCAGTATTAATAGGATATGGCAAGGACTGGTTACGTCAGTATCAGGATAATGTGACTGAGTGTGAAATCGGGTCATGATGCTGGTGGCCTGTCTCTGAGTGGGGCAGCACTATAAAGTCATCATGAGTACACTGTCACAAGTTGGCAGGATATAAAACTCACAAACCAAACTAATCCACTCACTAATCATGTCTGATGTCAGTGGTTGAATTAATGTTGTGGATAGTAATCGTAGCCTGCTTTGTCGCAGAGGCTTTCCAACATAAACCTGCCCTCTGGTGTCAATGGCAAGAACTAATGTAGGTAGCAGTGCATGTGCCATGGAATATTTCTATAAGAACTCATCGTGCTTCCGGTTTACTTTGCCTGACCTGGTTTTTGGTGTATCGTGACCGTATAGAAATGTCCTTGGCCCACCTGGAAATAACCACAATCCAAAACAGGATATGGCCATACATAAAAACCAAACAAGATTGGCGATAATACAGTCACAGCAAGGACAGTTTAAACCTGACTTCTGACATTTTCCCACGATTCCCGAAGCATGCTAATCCTATAGAGGGGGTGTAATGACGTCACAAGACAACTTTCGGTGGCCATATTGGATTACATACAGAAGGCTTGCTACTGCCTACACTGCTTATTTACTGATTTGTTGGTTTATTTGTCACTGTTTTGAGCAGTTTGGCCTCAGAAGTTGTTGCTAAAGTGCTGTAAGTAAACACATTGGATGTAAACTGCCCAGAACCTCCCAGAAAACAAGAAAACTCTGTTTTACTGCATCTACATGCATTCACAACATGACTAGGGACAGTGCTCGTAATCCAAGATGGCTGGCTGCTGAGTGATGACGTCTCGTGCACTCCCTCTATTGGTAGGGAGGGTGTGGTGATTTCAGCGTGTTCCCGTGCTCAGACGTGTCCCGTTGCTTCTGCGCATGCGTGGATTTCGCATCAACTCGGGTCACCCCAGCCACTTATTGGCGCATGCGCACATCCTACAAACTCGGGTTGAATAATCGAATACGCTCGGGTGGACAGTTTGTTCTTTTTTTTTTTATAACCGATAAAAGTACAGCAAAATAGGATTTAAAGTATTGTATCATGGCCCAGTTTACCTATATTTCCATTTCATTAATCTAAGTTATTCTTTTTTTGCACACAGGACGTGTATTTTTCGACTCCACTCGTGTGTTCTATTTGAAATTCGGATGACCCGAGTCGCCCGGTTCGTGTTAATCGATTACGGCCATGTTTACTAGATTCTGACGCATGCGCAGAAGCGAGGGACACGTCTGAGCACGGGAACACGCTGAAACCACCACAAGGGATCCGCATTTTCAGGCGCATTTGGCATGGCGCCACCTGCTAGGTGGCGCCATGGTCTCTGCCTGATTTTCAGTTTTGTCTGATCAATGTACATACATATATATGCCAACAGCAAGGATACCTACCCTCAGACAGTTGGGTGCTAACGGTGAAATTTCAGTCACTGTTGAGTGTAAAAGCTTAAATACAATATCTATATACAAGATGATTAGTTCAACTAGTTGTATAAAATTCTTTTCTCCCCTCTCCCCCCCCCCCCTGTATTTAGGCTATGGCACATGACACTGTCACCGGACCCAAGCAAAAGGCTGTTGGTACGTATGCTGTTTATTTGATTTGTTTGATTTATTTGATTTGTTTATTCTTTTCCGCGAGATTTCTCGACATGCCATATGAGAGACAAAGGTTGAAAATTAAGCTATTTCACAGTCACCTAAGTTTCACAATTATATATCTGACCATTGATGTTACTCCGGGTTTGACATTGTATAAAATGGCAGAAATTTCAAACAATCTGCTTCCCGTACTAATTTCAAACCTCGGGATCACATGCAGGTGAAATATCTATCTGATTCTTTTTGAGATTTTGTTTGCTTTTAAATTAATATGTCTACGTATAATGTGGGGAATATTAAGTGAAAGGGGCTATTGTTATGTTCGGTTCATGCGGTTCTAGAACGAACTGACAGTGTTGTTGGAGCCACCTGATGGGGAGGTAGCCTGCAATAAGGTATGTGAAGTTTACATTTTACTTTATGATACGCTTCATGATACGCAACGGAAGAGAGAAGGTGGGGGTGGAAGAAAAGACATTTTATTTCAGGAAGAACAAAATGTCATGGATATCAAAAGCACAAAATCAAGAGAACTAAATACAATCAAGGTTAATATAAATCAGGTGTAAAAATGTCATGGTTAAATGTCTAGATAAAATGGGAGGTATCTGTAAATGTCAGGTGGAAGTACAGAGCCTCGAAGAAAAGATTGATTGATTGGTGGTTTTACGTCGCGTCGGCAGCATAGGCCATATTCACGGCGAGAAATGTTTGTTTTTTGTTCAAACCATCGCTTTTACATGTAAAAGCAGACAATTAATTATGTGCCAATAGACACTCATTAAATTAGAAAGCTCACAATCATATATTTGTGGTCAAGGGAAACAAATTCCCATAGAAAAAGAAAAGTTTTATTAATAATTGATAGAATCTATTTAGTAAACTATATGAGGTGGTACAGTCCAGCTGCCCTCAAAAAGGCTAAAATGTTTTCCTGTTTTACCTTAGTAAAAAGGTCATGCATACTGTCTGCAGTGTAGAACTGTTGGCGCAGGGCCAAAAAATCAACGCAACTTAGTAAAATGTGTTTGAGTGTCAGCGGGGACTGACACCCAATACATTAAGGGGGAGGTGCCCCCTTGAGCAGAAAAGCATGTGTAAGCCACAAGTGGCCAATACGGCAGCGGCTAAGGATCACTTGGTCCCGCCGACCTCCCGCATGAGTCTGTGGTGGCTTTCCCACAGATGGTTCAATTTCTTTAAGTTTATTAATGTTTCGAAGAAAAGAGAAAGGGTGGGCGGAAAAAGCAGAGAAGTGAAGCAGGAGGCGGAATGGCTGGAGGCAGTGAGGGCCCGGGTTATAAGAGGGAGATAGGGCCGCAAGGCACACCCTAACAAACCATGGTACCACGCATACACAGCCATATAAAGGCAGACAGAGGCAACACCAACAGGCCTTCACTGCACAAACTATAGAGCTGATGTTGAAGCCCTGGTCCAAGCTGCTAAGATATTGAAAAGCACCACAGCCACAGACTCTCAGATAGTTTTCCTGACTGATGCCAGGTCTGTCCTTGAGGCAGTCACAGAGAACAAACTGCCACGACTCCAGGAAGCACTTCAAAATATCCACTGCCTCAGAATTGTGCTGCAGTGGATGCCCTCACACTGCGGCATTCAGGGTAACGAAGAAGGTGACAAAATGGCAAAGATGGGTGCAGAGGCAGAACAGCACGAAAACAGTGTTGACTTTAAGGAGATGAAGACCATCATTAAGTCTCTGCATAGATCACCAGAATCACGAGACAGCTACCATCAACTGTCAAGACAACATCAAGTGATCATCTTCCGCCTTAGGACTGGGCATAACAGGCTTAACAATCACCTGCACAGATACTTCCGTGTAGTACCATCTGCCCTCTGCCCATGTGGGCAGGAAGATCAGACTGCTGAGCATATCCTACAGAGCTGCTTGAACCATCACTCACTGAGGGAAGAGATATGGCTAGCTCCCACTGACTTGCAGGAGAAGCTGTACGGGGCTGCAGATGTGCTACAGAGGACTGTCAATTTTATTATGAGAACTGGGCTCCAAGTGTAATTGAAGGCGAACGAAAAGAAGAAGGTCCCGAGGGGGTCAGTGAGGTGTCAGCTAGGAAGGGGGAAGAGCCGCTGGGGTTTGGGGGGGGGGGGGGGAGGTCGGCAGTGAGGTGTTAGCTAGGAACGGGGTTGGGAGGCGCGAACGGTCAGGTGTCAGCGTCGAGAGGAGGTGGGGGAGCCTCTTCTCCCGCCGCGAATCAACCGCAATTCAAGCATTACGACGAAGTTATTCAAGTAGCAATGCATAGAAATGGAGGCTTTTGTATGATTTTTTTTTTTTTAAGCCAGGTATGAAATTTGATATAGCGCTACAATTTTCAGATATCTACGGTTAGCCTTAACGATCTCATCTTCTTTTATTTAAGGTCTGATTAGTGAAATGTTATCGTCAAAACCAGAACAAGAGAAGGTAAGCTTTTTCGTGTTAAAATTTGATTATTTCTAATTATTGATGCATACATTTGATCTGTATATAAAATATGCAAATGGCTTTAAATTTACAGTCCCATGGCTTTAGTTTCTACCCTATTTAAGAAATAATATATTTCGTTGATCGTTATGATCTACTTTAGCTTACAGGCATGTGATTTCTCGAGTTTTAACCGGAATTCCGGTTTTATTCTGGCCGCCGAAAGCGGAATTCCGGGGTTTATTTTTAATTCCGTTTTTTTTTTTAAATACACTATTTGCATCCCTCTCGCGACTCAGTGTGATGCTGTATGTCCCCACGATAACCTTTAAACAAAATTTAGGTTTTGTTCCTGCACCCAATCACATGTCTGAGCTTAGTTTGAAGTAACATTTATTATAAATGGTTAACTTTGGAGATCTTTAGAGTGAAAGCATTCAACATTTTGGCATCCACATTGAAATACTGGACTCCATAGGCTATATTAAATTGATTTGCTATCGAAAGGAATAAATGCTTAATATATCCCCCAGTAGCTAAGTTCGATATGAAGGATCAAATCTAGTATTTTGGTTTCAAAAGATAATTCTGCTTTCATCAGATTTTGCAGCTTTAATATCAGGTGACAGATTATAGGGCTGGAAGTGAGAGCTCCAGTAAAAGGTCATTTACAGACATAGAAACCCTGCAGGAACAGGATTAACTGTATAAGATGGTTTAGATGTGGAGCGTCCGCTTCCCGCATGGTAGATTGTGGGTTCGATCTGTCGAGTCGAACGTATAGTTGCATAGGCCGATGGTTTTGAGGTTCTGTCATTTTCAGTGATAAATACCTACCTTACTTTAGGTTGAAGTAACTTTGATTTTAAATGGCTAACATTTGAGATATTTGAACTGCAATCATGCCAGATTAATTTCTGTTAGTACGGCAAAGCATAGGCTTCTGCAGTAACAGGTTCTTTTAAATTGCTTCAATATTCCGTTCTCTGTGGTAACAAATGTTTAATAAGTGCACCGGTAAGTTAGATATGTGGAATAAAATCTTAGCCTGTTGTCTATTGCCTCTGTACATGCATGTGTTTGCTTTTTTCAGTCATTGCTGGCATTGCTGGTGAACAAACTGGGAGACCCTGATTACAAGGTGGCCTCCACAACAGCGCATCACCTCTCCAAGTTAGGTGAGTCACTGCGGTTGGAGTTTTACGTACTGGCAACATCTAAAGGTCATGTCAGGATGGGTCCCGACTTGTGACAGTGCACACTCATGGTGACTTTATAGTGCTGCCCCACTGGAAAATCAGGCCGTTGGAAGGGACAAGTATAAATTTCAAAGTCATTGGTTTGACTCGACCGGGAACCGAACCCCCGATCTTCCGCACGCGTGGCCCTCGCTCTACCGATTAGACTGCCACATCCGGGTTTTTTTTGTTTAAAAAAAATAATGGACGTGGCTGATGCAAAAGCATTAAACTCGGTGAGCAACTTATGATGCGGTTTTTATTACACTTTATTATTTTGAATGGCGTTAACTTTGGATGCTTGTCTTGCAGTGGGAATGCACCCAAACATGAAGTTTGTGGTGGTGCTGGAAGTGGAAAGGCTGCTCTACAGACCCAACGTGTCCAACAAAGCTCAGTGAGTGTCGACTGCTTTAAACTAGTGTGCGATATGTTTGTTTGTTTGTTGGGGTTCTACATCCTGACATCTAGGGTTATATCAGGGTGGATACCGCCTTGTGACAGTGCGCAATCATGGCGACCCTGCAGTGCTTGCACATTGCGAGACCAGGCCACTGGCACCATGACCTTATTTCCCACTCAGTCACATTATCCTGACATTGAACTATCCAGACCTTGCCCTATCCTAGTAATACCGAGCAACAGGCTAAGTAGTGACAAGTATCAATTTTGTTTGTACGTCATTGGTTTGACTCAGACGCGTTCTAACTCCTGTCCTTCCGCATGCTGAGTCTGTACTCTACCGATTCAGACACCACGTCTAGTCTTGAATCATAAGTGATCGTAATTAATGTAGCATAGTCCGATGGTTTTGCGTTTGTATCGTTTTCTTAGATAAGTATATTAGGTTTGTCTACAATACATTATAATCTACAATACATTACCTTGAAGTAACTTTGATTTAAAATGGCTATGTTTGGAGATATTTTAAAGTGTGATACGCGACGGAGGAAGAGAGAGAGGAGGCGGGGGTGGGAAATAAAACATTTTATTTGCATAACAGGAAACAAAATGTCAGAATCATTATCAGATCAAATGTCAATATGTATCAATATAAATGTCAGATCAAATGTCAATAGTTATCAAATGTCTAGATAAATGTCAGATGTCTAGGAAATGTCAAGTATCAATGAGGTATCAAGTAGAGTCAATCAAATGTCAGGTAGATAGAGAGAGCCCCGAAGAGCGATAAAGAGAAAGAAAAAAGAAAGGGAGGGTGGGCGGAAAATGGAGACTTGTGGAGCAGACGGAGGCTGGAGGCAGAGTGGCTGGAGGCAGCGGCGGGCCCCGTTATAAGGAGGGGAGGATGGTCGTGGGGTGGGAGGGGGGGGGGGGCAATGGTCGGCGGGGAGAGGGGGGCTCCCCCCCCCCAACCGCGAATCAAGCTCAATGCAAGCATTACGACCAAACATACCAAGTTAATTTTGTCGTACTCGTCAAAACATGGTGGGATTACCGGAAGTGACCTGTTGGTGTCACAGAGCGCGCGGTAAACGGCTGGCCCGCAGCAAATCGAGCAAAGGCGTTCAAGGTCATAATAATAAATAATTACCGATAAATAACACAGTTAATCGAGCACCGCCAAGATATATTACGTTATGTGGCACGTATTATTATAATAGTATCAGTTAATTAAATCTATTATTATATTATTTTTTATTATATTGTAATATATTATTATTATATTAAGACGTCGATGAGAATCTTTCGGATTTATCCGGAATTTCCTATTTTTTATCTCCCCGATTTCTTTCTCGGATATGGTCAAATTTTGAAACCATTCCCGGTTCTCCCATCCCAAAAATTCATCAAATATTTTCCTGATTTTATTTTGTCAGGCCATTCTCATCTATGTTAAAAATCATTCCATAATTATGCAGCCTCATTCTGGTGGATTACGATATTACCGTTGTGTCAGGGATGGTGTTTTGAGGTTTGACCTTGTTTGGGATGGTGTTTTGAGGTTTGACCTTGCTTGGGATGGTGTTTTGAGGTTTGAGCTTGCTGTGACCTTCAGGTACTACGCCGTGTGTTTCCTGAACCAGCTGGTGCTGCGCAGTAAGGAGGTGAAGTTGGCGGCTCGACTCATCACCATCTACTTCTCTTTCTTCAAGGTGAGTCCTAATGACTCCTCCCACAGAGTTACCGCACATCCTTGAACAGGGTTAGGACGGGTTGTTGAAAACCTGGAAAGTCCTGGAATTTGATAATTCAAGATTCCACGCATGGAATGTCCTGGAATTTCTCTAATGATCCTTTAAAATGGAAAATCATGACCTTTCTTCTTCTTCTTTTTTTAAAGCCTATTTTCGCCGACGTGCCCCAACTTCAATCTGTGATGTTTTGTATTAAAAGTGATTTTTGTGGGTTTGTTTTCCTGCCTCTTGGTTTTTATATTAAAATCATGCATATCGTCATTGTGATTTCTCATGCTTATTCACAATTCACATCTTACTCAGTGAATCGACTGTATACAGCAGTGTTCCGGGGCACTGTAATTTTTTTAATGTCCTGGAATTTTGCACTGAAAGGTCCTGGGAAGTCCTGGAATTTGATATGTCAAGATGGGTTGAAGTGTCTTATAAGATCTCACAATTATTAGCCGCATTTTAAAGTTGCATAGTGCGATGCTTTTGAGTTTTGAGTGTCATTTACTGAAATAAATATATTAGGTTGATCGCTATAATCTCCCTTACTTTAGTTTGAAGAAACTTTTATTTTAAATGGCTAGCTTTTGATATATTTGAAGTGCAACCATGCCAAATTAATTTTGGAAAGCACGCCAAAACCATGACACCATAGGCTTCTGCAGTAACATGTTCGATTCAGTTGACTTGGTAGTCCCTTCTGTGTGGGAACAAATGTTTAATAAGTGTACCAGTATTTAAGTTAAATATGCAGAATCAAATCTAGATAATTGCTTTGGTATTGAAAATTTGATGTTTTCATCGGACTATGCAGCTTTAAAGGTGTTGGAAATTCCTTTAAAGAAATTTCTGTGTGTGGTCTTAAATTTGATTTAACTACTATATATTGTACTTTTTTCAAGATGTTCTAACACTAACAGGTAATAATGCAAAGCCCAAATATTGCAGAGCTGAAATGGCATGAAATTTGTTTGTATGTTTGTTGTTTTACGTCCTAGCAACATCCACGGTCACATCAGGACTGACGTGTGAAGTTGGAAATAATAATCACTGTAATTTAGATCTGCAAAACTAGGTATTTAATCAATTTAAAATTAAAACAAGAACAAAAATCATCCATACATTCCTGTCTTCCCTGCAGTGCCAACCCTTTTTTCTCCTGCATTTTTGTTGCTTTTGGTCGCCGACAAAGCTCCTTTTTTTGTTGGGTGGTCGGATATATTAACGATCTAAACAACTGGCTAGATATTGAAAACATCCAACTATATGCAGATGATACGGTGGTATATGCCGCAGGCAAAACAATTGAAGAAATTGAAACAAAACTGAATCTAACACTAAAAAAACTAATCGAGTGGTGCCAACTAAATAGGATAACCATAATCAACAGCAAGTCAAAAACAGTACTATTTGGTACCAGGCTAATGAGTAACAATAAAATAAAGTGTCTTCTGGGAAACACCGTACTGGAACAAGTAGACAACTACCGATATCTGGGAGTGGATCTAGATGGACACCTAAATTATTACCTCTGCATAACAAATACTATCAAAAATGTAAACCATAAAATATGGCTACTGGCTAAACTGAGATACTACATGACTGAAAACATGGCAATTAAAATATATAACGGCATGATCCTCCCCTACTTTGACTATGGCGATGTAGTATACATGGGAGGAAATACAAAACTATTAAACAAACTACAGGTGCTAAAAAATAAAGCCCTCAAAGTATGCCTTCAGGTGCACAAAAGATATCCCACAATCGAATTACACAAAAAATGCAATGCAACACTACTAACGAGTAGAAGGGAAACGCACCTCAAAATACTAGCACCTCATTACACCACAAAACCAGGCTACACAGCAACCCCCTACAGGGGCACCAGGCAAATGGCGGCCCCAGTGCTACTAACAGCAATAAGTAACACCAAAATTTATGAGAGAAGTGTACTGGCCATGGCGGCACATGCCTGGAATAATCAACCCACACAATAATGGGCAATCAGAAGCCTGGACCACTATAAAAGGTCCTTAAAGAAAACGTAATGCACAACCACCTACTGAAGGAACAATATCTTACCTGACCGTGGGTGCAGTCACTGCTTGCTGTGTTCTGGCACAAAAAGCAAAAGACAGGCCAGAAAAGATGGTAGATATTAAAAATACGGAAACTAGCCATACTAAGTACTAAGGAAGTCGAAATGGCTATCACCACAGGGCGCAGTCCATCTGGGTGTGTGTACTGGCACAAACCAAAGCAAAACTGGGCAGGCCATGGTCATGCATCAGTTTCACCCTGAAATACAAAATGGCTAACCATACAACACAACGGTACAGTTGCAGTCCTGAAGGGTCCAGGTGTGTTCTGGCACACTGGTGTACTATCTAAGGACAGGGCATGGGTGAAAGGATGCTGTAACAAACCACAATGGGATAGGATCCTCTCTCGCAGGCCTGTATGTCATCTGAGTAGATGTACATAGTAGGCTAAGTTATCAAATACAGGTTAGGAAAAAACTTTGAAAATTAAAAAAAAAACTAATATAGAAACTACTAACACCCAAAACCGCAAAAGGTTGGCCCGAGAAAGATCAGGTAAAGACTCCTGAGTGCGGGACCAGACCAATCCAGTATCACAGCTGTCCAGCGTTGAAAACAAGCACCCTCACAGGAGCTTACACGTTATGGGCAGAATAAAAAAACTTGTCACCAAAAAAAAAAAAAATAAGTTGATGGTAAGCGTGGCGTATTAATTGAGCATGCAGTGTCAAAGCTAGACAAGGGTTTTGGTTTAGACAATGTTGATGTTTTCATTGCACTGCACAGTTTTAATGTGTCTTTGTTTCAGTTATACATAAAGCGCGGGGAGGTGGACAGTAAGATGTTGAGTTGATTTCATTGGACTGTGCAGCTTTAACGGAATATGTCGTTGTTTCAGTTATACATATAGCACGGGAAGGTGGACAGTAAGATGTTGAGTTGACGATTTCATTGGACTGTGCAGCTTTAACGGAATGTCTTTGTTTCAGTTATACGTAAAGCGTGGGGAGGTGGACAGTAAAATGTTGAGTTGATGTTTTCATTGGACTGTGCAGCTTTAACGGAATGTCTTTGTTTCAGTTATATGTAAAGCACAGGGAGGCGAACAGTAAGATGTTGAGTTGATGTTTTCATTGGACTCTGCAGATTGAATGGAATGTATCCTTGTTTCAGTTATACGTAAAGCGTGGGGAGGTGGACAGTAAGATGTTGAGTTGATGTTTTCATTGGACTGTGCAGCTTTAACGGAATGTATGCTTGTTTCAGTTATACGTAAAGCGTGGGGAGGTGGACAGTAAAATGCTGAGTGCTTTGCTGATGGGTGTGAACCGGGCCTACCCGTACGCCAAAGGTTAGTATCCAGCATCCATGGCAGTATCATCTTTACTATCAGTGTGTCTCAATGGGCATTCACCGATAGATCCTGCTCAGTGGACCCATTTGCAGTTTGGGCTATTTTCCGTTCCAACCAGTGGTCTACAATTGGTTCATCAAAGGCTGTGGTATGTCCTGTCCTGTCTGTGGGAAAGTGCATGTAAAGGACTCCTTGCTGCTTATCGGAAAGAGTAACCTGTGGTGGCAGCAGGTTTCCTCCAAAAGAAATATGTCAGAATGACCATATGTTTGACGTCCAATAGCCGATGATAAAAATCTTTGTGCTCTAGAGAAGTTGTTAAATAAAATTAACTTTCAAAAGGGATTCATTGTGTTAAAATAAATATGATGCATAAATAGTCTGAAATAGAACATGTGCCCGCCAAAACCTTTCCCAGAAATTCTAAATGAGACGTGCACAGAAGCCGAATAATGCCTGAATTGAGATTTATTGCAGCACCGTTTTAGACCATGTGATTCTAACCCCTGGTGTGAAGATGTACTTAGATTCAAGTTCGCCAGTTTGTCCACCAGGTGGCGCCACCACAACTTTAATAATTAGACTATTGGGTGTTCCTGTAGTATAGTGATACCATAGGAACACCCCAGAGGCGCCATGTCTTCCGATTTGGCGGGAGATCTCCCTAAAATATAGCAAAGAACCCCCCAATCTCCTGATTTCCCGCTTTTAATTTTTAATCTCCCACCAAAGAATCATTTTAGCTTTTTTTCATTTTGTGCGTGTTTTCACTTCCAATAAATCACACCCACTAAAAATAAATGAATAAATACTGAGGAGGAGGAGAACGAATTTTTAAAAGGAATACAAAAAAAAAAGTAGATTATAATGATCAACGTAAACAAACCATTTTACTAACGCCATCTCAAAATGTTATCTCCAACAACATGATAATTATGCAATTCACAACACAAACGGCATACAAACCTATGAAGGGAAACTATGCACCTAACCACTCCGTAATGTAAAGGTCTAATCAATACACCTGTATGTATCTAGGTATGTATGAATACAACAAATAACTACTATTTTTATATGTGAATTGTCAAACTATACCATATGTAAGTCTTGGAAGATTAATATTGTTATTTCAGCTGACTTGAGCTAGCTGCTGATGACAATATCAGACTACATATAAGTATATTGTAAATAACTGTATTGTCACATGGCTGGGAAGACCAGTGCCACGGCGCTGACAAAAGACTTTATTCAATGAATAGACTATATTTACCAAAAAAAATAGAAATATATTATCTGAGGGCGGGTGGGGGGGGGGGGGGTAGGATGCCCAGAAACTCCAAACCATCGGCTTGTGCAAGCTTAATTGAAACGCCCGCTGGCTACAGGAGGCTAATTAATTACTTGTGCTGTATGTTGTATGCTAGTGGAGCGTGAGAAGGTGACGGAGCAGATGGACACGCTGTACCGGATGGTGCACATTGTCGCCTTCAACACCAGTGTGCAGGCTCTCATGCTGCTCTACCACGTCGTCGACACCAGGTTTGTTTGTTGGGGTTTTACGTCAGGGCAATTGCCGGACGAGGTGGCCGAATCGCTAGAGTGCGGGAGATCGGGAGTTTGGTTCGTGGTCGAGTCAAAACAATGACTTATAGAAATGATACTTGTCCCTTCCTAGCCTGGTGCTCTGCATTAATAGGATAGGGCAATTACTGGTTAGTTCAGTGTCAGGATAATGTGACTGAGTGGGATATTGGGTCATGGTGCTGGCATCCTGATTCCCCAGTGGGGCAGCACTATAAAACTGCCATGAGTGCTCACTGTCACAAGTAGGTACCCATCCTGATGTGACCTTAGATGTTGCCAGTACATAAAAATCCAATAACCAACGAACCAACATCCATCACAACGGGCACCGACTTGCAACAGTGCGCACTCATGGCGACTTTTATAACGCTGCCCCACTGAGAGACCAGGCTGGTGGTACCATGACCAAATGTCTCACTCAGTCACATTATCTTGATACTGAGCTAACCAGTACTTGCCTATTCTAGTAAGAGCACCAGGCTAGATAGCGACATGTATCAATTTTGTTAGTCATTGGTTTGACTCAGCCTGGTTTCTAACTCGCGACCTTCCGCACAGGAAACCTGCGCTCTACTTATTCGGCCACCACGTCTGGTTGACACCAGGTTTCATCTCCAGCCTTCTTAAATGTCAGAACTGGAGGGATGAATGTAGATAGCTGCTGCTCACTCATGTGGTAATGGCGTGGGAGTGAAGAAAATAGGAAATATCGCGACTAGAGCAGGCTTCGAACCCACACTTCTTGCCATCCCGGGGCTAGTGTGTTAACAATTATACTACCCAGAATCCCTGATGCAATCATACTATGCACGCCTTCCCTTATGTGCATCAAAATAATTTTACATGTTTTTATTTAAATATCTCTAAAGTTAACATTTTCTAAACAAAGTTACTCCAAACAAAAGTTAAGCAGATTATAATAATCAATCTAATATATTTGTTTAATATTGCTGAAACTGAAAACCATCGGACTATGTAACTTTATGTTTGTTTCGACCGTTACGTCAACTGATAGTACACTATTGATGTAAATATAATTTAGCACTCGTGAAATATTGTAATAAATGATGACAAAATGCTAAGATTCTGAACAAAATTATTATTCATTTCCAGTAGATGGCAAAATAACAACAAATTAATGCTGTATGATCTGATATTTTGTTAATATTTTGCACGAGTGACTTTTAAATTCTATCTAATCTAATTCTAATTAGATCAGTCTTATAAAAAAAAGTTGTGTTAACGAGAGGTTTGGTCACGAATTCATGTATCGTTTGACTCTGGATAACTGTGTGAAAAGCAGGGTAGGACAGTAACGATTTTTCCCACATGCCCAATTGGGCAAGTGACTGAATTTTATATTTGCCCAAGTGGCAAAACTACTTGCCAAAGCCTCTCCGTCTCATTGCCGAACCCTGTGAGTGGCATACTGTGTATTAGTAAAGTTGATGTGTTGGTTCCAGCGACAGGTCATCGGAACGCTACTACAGCGCTCTATACCGGAAGTTGTTAGACCCCGCCCTCAAGTTGTCGTCCAAACAAACCATGTTCCTGAACTTGCTGTTTAAAAGTATGAGGAAGGACCCGTCCGATCGTCGCGTTCAGGTAGGCGTTAAGTAGCGGTGTGGAGGTGGGCGGGGGGGGGGAGGTTGGAGGGGGGAGGGCATACTTTGTAACTAATAATGCACATGTGCAGGGATGAAAGATCTCCGCGATTTCGCGGATTTCCGGGATTTTGCCTGTAGATATAAGTGTATACTAATACCTCGCGACCTTCCTGATATGACCTTAGATGTTGCCAGGACGTAAAACTCCAACAAACAACCAACCAATACGTTATTTCACGCCGCAGCACCATCAGCGTATACTAATATGTGGTGCAAACGCCGCAGCACTAGCAGCATATACTACTAATGCCTTCAACCGCCGCAGCAGGGTCAGCGTATACCGATATGTGGGGCAAACGCCGCAGCACTAGCAGCGTATACTACTAATACGTGCTTCTAATGCCACAGCACTATCAACGTATACTGATATGTGGTGCAAACGGCGCAGCACTAGCAGCATATACTACTAATACATGCTTCAAATGGTGCAGCACTATCAGCGTATACCAATATGTATGAAATCGACTTTCGGGAATTTTCAGGGATTACCTGACAATGCTAAGCCTATGGGAGAATATCAGCATTTCCGCTTTTTTTCCCGGAGACCACTTTCATCCATGCATGTGTAAATATCGATATAGACTACATCACCATTCCAGCGGCGTGGTTCATTGTGGGATGCGTAGAAGAAAAACAAACCTGCGAGAAGCAAATGGCACATGCTAATACACTGGGTGCAGCTATGAAATGTGCTAGTTTCAGCTCATCTCAGCTCTTGTTTGAAACATAGAATATCAACGAAAAAAATATATATAAGAAATTAAGATATTAATATTTTATCCAGTATTGCATTTACATCGATATAATCAGCACATCTTATGCCATGTGCATTTAGATTTAGACAAATCTGAGCACTCAGACTAGTGTTAGACCCATAGCCAGTCAGTTTTACTTATTTTATTAATGTTTTTATTTATATCCTATGGTTAATGACATGTAGAACTAGAAAATGAGTAGGGTTAATCAGATATTGGTTATATATTTCTCTGAAACAAGTGTATGCTGACACATTTGGCATTTTAATATTTAGAACAAGAATTAGTAATGGTGATGTGGATATCAGCCTTAAAGTGACTGATTGTTTTGTGTGGAATTGTATGTTTCTTAGCTCAAAATGTTTAACTATGGCTAGTTTTGTCTTAGCTAAATTCATCAGATCATTATATTGCATGTATGCATACATCCTTATGCCAAATTGTTATGTATTTCTATTCATTTTGAATTTAATCGAAGTTTTTCCCTGTGCGTATCAGCAAATTCAATGGCCAGATGCATTTGCTTAGGTGCCAACGCCGTTTTCAGCTCATGCGCAGTCGGAACAGTGATCTCATCTATTGTCTCAAACAGGCGGCATGGTGTTTGTTTGTTGTTGGTATTTTATGTTCTAGCAACATCTAAGATCATATTCATATCACCTGGCGCGGTCGCCGAATCGGTAGAGCGCAGGCTTCCCGTGTGGAAGGTTGGGAGTTCGAATCCCAGCCGAATCAAACCAATGACGTAGAATTGATACTTGTAGCTACCTAGCCTGGCGGTTGGCATTAATAGGGTATGACAAGGACTGGTTAGCACAGTATCGGAATAATCTGACTTGGATATCGGTTCCGGTGCTGGCGACCTGGTCTCCCAGTGGGGCAGCAGTATAAAGTTGCATTGAGTGCACACCGTTACAAGTCAGTACCCATCCTGATATGATCTTAGATGTTGCTAGGATGTAAAACAACAAACAAATAATCTAATAAATGTTACTTCAGGCTTAAATAAAGTATATATATGACAGCAATTGATTCCCGTTCTTATGACCTTAGATGTTAGAACATAAAGCCCCCAAAAAGAAGGGTATAGGTATTGGTGATAATATGGTCACAACAAGAACAGTTGAAGCCTGACTTCGGGCATTTTCCCCGCAATTCCCTGACTGCTAATCCTGGGGGAGGGGGGGGGGGGGGGTCCACGTTTTCGAGGAAATTCGTTGTTGGCGACATAGTCTCGGCTTGATTTCCGCGTTTTTTGTCAGAGACCACGTTCATCCCTGCTTATGGAAAAATCATTGTCACACTTTGCAGGCGTTCACAAAGCGGCTTCTGCAGGTGTGCTGCCACCAGGGGGCGCCCTTCGTCTGCGCGTCCCTCATCCTCATCTCGGAAGTAAGCACTTGCACATGACACAGTTGAATACTTCCTGTCTCAGCCCTGGCCTCTAGCCATGGATACAGGGTCCGTACGGGGCCTTGAATGTCTTGAAAAGTCTGGAACTTCATTTTTCGCATTTCAAGACCTTGAATTTAACCTATTTTGCATAATTAGTCTTGAGAAGCCTTGACTTCCCTTAAACTGTCCCCACTGATCTAAATTAGGCTGAAATCGCCATCGCCATTGGTTTTTTCCCATAAATTCGAAATCAAAATAGTCTTGAATTCCCATCAAAAACAACCTTGAAAAGCCTTGAAATAACCTTTAATTCCATATCTTCACACGTACACGGACCCTGTGGATATATTTGAACGTTTAGGTTCAACAACGTGTGGTGGGTGGGGGGAGCTTAACAAAGGATCCATTATTTTTGCTAACAATTCCGGCTCATTTCACAACTTGCATTATTTCCATTTGGCATATTTGCAGTATAAGTGTAAAGATATAGGCTGAAGAGTAGGTGTGAAAAGAATAGCTTTGTGACTGACGCAATAAAAATTACAGCAGGGTTATTCTGTATGATAATACAACTATTTGCACTGCCGCTGATCCTTCAGTAAGGACTCAGCACGCCGGCTCACAGCTACAGCTTACATGGCGGAAGGTTGGGAGTGGGGGCGAATACACATACACCATGATACAGGACGTGGTATTTTATCACATTGTGTAAAATATTTGCCGTGGCTATTTCATTGCAATCTATGTTAGCAACAAATGTATGGAAATAATTTCACCAAGTTCAGTTATCAGGTGGCGTGTGGTTGTAGGTGCAAAGTGAATTTTTAAATTAATGGTGGAGTAAATTCACCAGTCAGCCATGTAGGTCATTACATCGGTTTAATGAAGCAGTCGGTTTAATGAAGCAGTATTTGCAATGCGCTTGTTTTTACTTTTTTTTAAACTTTTACTTTCCAGCTTGTGAAGCAGAAGAAGAATGTGTTGAGAATATCCAAGGCTGCGGAGGTAGGTTCCAACCCGGGGACATTGTGGTGTCCCTTCTTATGAGAAAGTTAGTTATTTTAAACATTACTTTCATTCTTTGTTCAAAGCCATTAAGAGGCAATTGTAAACACTACGGAAAAAGATCAAGTGTAACAATGGTTCGCACAATCTCGAAAAGGCCTTGAATTTTAAGGTGCTTCTTGAAAAGGCCTTAATTTTGAAAATACCCTGAAAAGGGCATGACAATGTGCTGAAAACCCCTTGAATTTTTAGATTGATTGAAGTCTGATTCAAAAGCAGCTGCCATTTCATTTGTTTTCGATACCAGCTGCATCAGTGAAACATTGACCAATGACAGAATAGCGATGTCAATTCTGGGCATTAGCTTATGATATTCTAGTTCATATCATCATAGCTACTGTACTATACATTTTTTGCTTATAAAAATAGCATGCAGAAACCTGGTGAAGTAAGACCATGTATATAATCATTATAATGTCATTTTTTCAGTCTTAAAAAATAAATTTATTACCTTAAACGGCACTTAAAAGGGCTTAAATTTGGTTGTAATAATCCCGGCTTGTTTTCCGCGTTCTTTGCCGCAGAACACTTTCATCCCTGGATATGTTGGAATAGCGCTAGGTGGTGCTAGTGGTGTCAGTTTGTTAGGGCTTATGGTAGTTTGAATGACTCCTTGCGACACCGAGAATTACCCATGCAGAGATGAAAGACCTTGGCGGTCTCGCGGATTTCCAGGATTTCTTATATTCACCAATTAACGTTAAATAAAATTCCAAAAGATGGCATGTATATGACAACAGTTGGGTGGTTCGAATCCCTTTCTTATATGACCTTAGATGTAGTTAGAACATAAAACCTAAGCAAGAAAGTGTTAGATATGGGCGATAATGCAAGCACAACAAGGCTAGTTGAAACCTGACTTCAGGTATTTTTCCACGATTCCCTGACAATGCTAAACCTATGGGAGAATATCCGCATTTCCGCTTTTTTTCCCGGAGACCACTTTCATCTCTGCCCATGTCACTAGTAACATGTACAGTGCAGCCGTTGCTAAGGGGATTATACTTTAATCTGGCGGATGATCTCCACCAAAGGACTCTGATGACGAGGAAGAACACTTTGTTGACGCCCCCGACGAAGACGGCCCTACTGTGGGGTCAAATGAGGTCAAGGTCGCCATGCAGCCGAAAGGCGGGCCAACGACCTCCTCATGGGTGCACAGGAAGAACAAGAGAGGTAAGAAACTGGTTTGTATAGTCAACGCCCAAACCAGATTAAAGCGGTACCGTGTTAAAGTTGCAATGTCTGCTATGTATTAGCTTTGATCATTATGACCTACTTTATTTTGTTTATGGTAGCTTTGTTTGTACGTCAAAATGCTAGATATCATTAGTAGTGACAGGGTCCATTATATTGACTTAGGATTCCTTCAGTGTGGCAATAAGTGTTTAATGAATTATTCCTTATCTTTGAGATATCTGAATTCAAATGTGTGCTTCTGTGGTGTGCATACATATAGTCATATATTAAGTCAGATATGTGGCTGTGTATGTGTAGTCATTTGTTGCACATCTTAGGTCAAATGTGTGCCTGTGTGTTGTGCATACATATAGTTGTTACATATGTTAAGTCAAGTGTGTCCTGTGTGTTGTGTATACATATAGTTGTCACATATGTCAAGTCAAGTGTGTCCTGTGTGTTGTGCATACATATAGTTGTTACATGTTAAGTCAAATGTGTGCCCGTCTGTTGTGCATACATATAGTTGTTACATATATTAAGTCGAGTCTGTGCCTGTGCATTGTGTATACATATAGTTGTTACATATATTAAGTCAGTTGTTACATATATTAAGTCAAGTGTG
The DNA here is from genome assembly GCA_030323885.1 of Branchipolynoe longqiensis. Classification (NCBI taxonomy): domain Eukaryota; kingdom Metazoa; phylum Annelida; class Polychaeta; order Phyllodocida; family Polynoidae; genus Branchipolynoe; species Branchipolynoe longqiensis. The sequence continues at coordinate 174,183,302 of CM059186.1, read as the reverse complement.
TCCTGTGTGTTGTGTATACATATAGTTGTGACATATGTCATGTCAAGTGTGTCCTGTGTGTTGTGTATACATATAGTTGTGACATATGTCAAGTCAAGTGTGTCATGTGTGTTGTGTATACATATAGTTGTTACATGTTAAGTCAAATGTGTGCCTGTGCGTTGTGTATACATATAGTTGTTACATAAGTGTGTCCTGTCTGTTGTGTATACATATAGTTATTACATATGTCAAGTCAAGTGTGTCCTGTGTGTTGTGTATACATAAAGTTGTTACATATGTCAAGTCGGGTGTGTGCCTGTGTGTTGTCTATGCATATATGATATAGTCATTTCATATGTTAATTCAAGTGTGTCCTGTGCATTGTGTATACATATAGTTGTTACATATGTCAAGTCAAGTGTGTCCTGTGTGTTGTGTATACATATAGTTGTTACATATGTCAAGTCGAGTGTGTGCGTGTGGGTTCTGTATACATATAGTTGTTACATGTTAAGTCAAATGTGTGCCTGTGTGTTGTGATTACATATGGTTGTAACATATATGTTAAGTCAAGTGTGTCCTGTGTGTTGTGTATACATATAGTTGTTACATATGTTATGTCAAATGTGTCCTGTGGGTTGTGTATGCATATATGATATAGTCATTTCATATGTTAATTCAAGTGTGTGCCTGTGTGTTGTGTTAAGTCAAGTGCATTCCTGTGCATTGTGTTCACATGTAGTCATTACACATGTTATGTCAAGTATGTGCATGTGTCTTATGTAGAAGAACGGACAGAGTACGACCCGCTGGGACGCAACCCGCAGTACTGCCATGCAGAGTCGGAGTGTACGTGGGAGCTGCAGCGTCTTGGTAACCACTTCCACCCGACAGTCGCCCTGTGGGCCCGTAACATCATGCAGGTCAGTTCACTTTGACCAGGCGCGGTGGCTGAATCCGTAGAGCTCCGGGCCTTACGTACGGGAGATGGGAAGTTCGGTTCCCACTCGAGTCAAACCAACGACTTATTAAAATTGATACTTGTCGCTTCCTAGCCTGGCGCTTTGCATTAATAGGATAGGGAAAGGACTGGTTAGCTCAGTGTCAGGATAATGTGATTGAGTGGGGTATTGGGTCATGGTGCCAGTGGCCTGATTTCCCAGTGAGGCAGCAATATAAAGTCGCCATGAGTGCACTCTGTCACAAGTCGGTACCTGTTCTGATATGACCTTAGATGTTGTTTTTTTTGTAAATATAGTTTATTCATTGAATAAAGTCTTTTGTCAGCGCTGTGGCACTGGTCTTCCAGCCATGTGACAATACAGTTATTTACAATATATGCACATGTAGTCTGATATCGTCACCAGCAGCTAGCCTAAATCAGCTGAAATAACAATATCTAACATTCAAAGACTTACATATGGTATAGTTTGACAATTCAAATACAAAAATAGCAGTTATATGTTGTATTCCTACACACTTGATACATACATACATGTGTATTGATTAGACCTTTACAGTATGGAGTGGTTAGGTGCATAGTTTCCCTTCATAGGTTTGTATGCCTACTATGTTGTGAACTGCAAAACTATCATGTTGGAGTTAACATTTTGAGATGGAGTGAGTGTCAGTAGAATGGTTTGTTTATTCTGTTAGATAGAGTGTGGTTAGCTTATAGGGGTATGCTTAAAAGGTTAATACCTCTGGTGTGTTTTTTGACTACATGAAGTAGTTTGAGTAAGTAGGTTGTTAGTAATGATGGGATAAACAATGCTTGGAGTATTGTACGTTTCAGTCATTTAGTAGTCTAGTACAGACTTTATTAGTGTCTATGTTTATACAAAGACCCCATAATCCCAAGACGGCTCACTCAGCCTGTACTGTGTAATCAAAATGATCAAACCCACCACTTGGTGCGCTGGCTGTTCCCCCGGCTAAACAGACGCTATATTATATGCACAAATGTATATATGAATGTGAAAGATGTGTGATGATGGTGACGAGGACGACGATGATGTGTGCCTGTTCATAGCAATTTCATATTGATGTGTATTCATGCTTACCCGTCTCATGCATGATATAACCGTATGTGTTTACACGTGAAACACCAATGTTGCCAGGACGTAAACCTCCAACAACCAACCTAGTGTCTGCAGCGATCACTAGTAGACAGGAATAGAGTAGAGTAGAGTGAAAGGCCCCAATTGCGTATCAGTGCCATCTATCGATACACATGTTCTGAGTTCCGCTGGTCCATCAGGAAGGACTGAAGCTGAGACCCAGCATGCCGGGTAGTCCGAGTTCCGCTGGTCCCTCAGGAAGGACTGAAGCTGTGATCCAGCACGCCGGGTACTCCGAGTTCCGCTGGTCCCTCAGGAAGGATTGAAGCTGTGACCCAGCATGCCGGGTAGTCCGAGTTCTGCTGGTCCCTCAGGAAGGACTGAAGCTGCGACCCAGCATGCCGGGTAGTCCGAGTTCTGCTGGTTCCTCAGGAAGAACTAAAGTTGCGACCCAGCATGCCAGGTCACAGCTTCAATTTACACATTGAAAGGTCATGTTGGTGCCCCTCCCACCTCCATCATTCACTCTAGGTCTACCTCCCTTGTCATCTCTATAACCACATGCATCCAAATAACCAAACTTGGCATGGCTCTTGTCATACATTTGTTTCGAATGTAGATTGCGGTAAAATTGTCCTAACATGGTTTTACATGGGATAAAATACCACTATGTGTATGTGTATGTGTATTCACCATTTCTATTTCCCCTCCCCCTCCACCTCCCACCCCCTCTTCCAGTATGTAAGCTGAAGCTGTGACCACAGCTTCAATCTTTCCTGAGGGACCAGCAAAATCCGGAACGTGTATATTAACTATTAATTGTGAAACCTTATTGCATGTGCTGCTCAGCACAATCACCCAATGGCCTGTGTCGCGTACTGATTGTGTGCGTGTTGTTTTTTTCAGGGCGAGTGTGTGCATTATAAGAGCGACCCGCTCAAGGACTTCACTCTGATCAGGTTCTTGGACCGGTTCGTCTACCGCAACCCGAAAAAGAAGGATTCAAGTAAGATGTGCCGCTAATACTACAAATCCAATATCGTATAGTCTGAGCCTTGTTTCGATAGCACCACTAGGTTTCACTTTAATTAGTTATGAATGAACATTTAGTATATATTTTAAAATATGTCTTCTTCGTAGTCATTATCATCATCATCACCAACATCATTCTCACCATCATATACCTTGTGTTAGATTATTCATTTTTCATTATATTTCTTTTTTTGTGTCTAATTGAATTGATTTGTGGGTTGTTTAAAAAAAAAAATGAAATTAAAAATAAACCCTCATGGGTTTATGGTTTATGGAGCTAAGTGTGTGGCTTATTAACTAATCTAGGACAATTGTTAAGTATAATAAAGATGTTAATTCCCTAGTTGGTTCTTTTGCTTTATAAAAATAGCATACAGAAACCTGGTGAAGTAAGACCGTAAAGAGTTGCCATGTATCATCATAATGTCATATCTTTTGGCCTTAAAAAATGAATTTCTTACCTGAAAAGGTCCTAAAAAGGCCTTAAATTTGGTTGCTGAATAGCTGTATGAACCCTGGCTGATGTCTTGCTCAGGTGCCGGTGTGGTGACAGCCAGGCGGCGGATGAGTGGCCGGGGTCTCGCCTCAGTGAACACAGACGAATACCTGGAGCTGGGCGAGAAGAACATACCTGCCGACGAGAAGTTTTTCTTCCGGTGAGATTTAAGTCAACGCGCATTCGTTGTTTTCACAAAAATGTAAATAGCATATGAGACCTCTTTACAAATGTAAAGCATGAACAAATTTGAGAACAGCTGGAGTCGAACCTCTCTTGTGACTGTTGTTATCTGTCTTTTGACATAAATTTTACCTTCTTTTGACACACCGGACGCGGTGGCCGATTCGGTAGAGCGCGGGCCTCGCGTGCGGGAGATCGGGAGTTTGGTTCCTGGTCGAGTCAAACCAGTGACTTTAAAATGTATACTTGTCGCTTCCTAGCCTGGCACTCGGTATTAATAGGGTAAGACAAGGACTGGTTAGCTCAGTGTCAGGATAATGTGAGTGTTTTTCAATCCATTCAGAGATGAAAGATCTCCACGATTTCGCGGATTTCCGCGATAATTAGTGTACTGGAATCCCACAGCACTATCAGCATACGTTAATAGTTTATGCCGCAGCACTATCAGCATATGTTAATAGGTTGTTCAAATGCTGCAGCAGTATCAGTATATAGCAATATGTACCTAATTTCAGGGAATTTTCCACAATTCCCTGACAGTGCTAAGCCTATGGGAGAATATCCGGGTTTTCGCGGAAATTCGCCGTCGGTTTGCAGATAACCTCACCGTATGAATAGATTTCCGCTATTTTTTGCCCCCAAGACCACTTTCATCCCTGTAAATTCACAGTTTCCATGTCTTGTGCTTAGCTCCAGTTCGTGTCTACACAATATTGTTAAGTTACATGAACAAATATAACTGGGGTCCGGACGCGGTGGCCGAATGGGTAGAGCGCTGACCTCCCGTGCAAAAGGTCAGGAGTTCAATTCCCGGTCAAGTCAAACCAAAGACTTACAAAATTGATACTTGTCGCTTCCTTGCCAGGCGCTCGTCATTATTAGGAGAGGGCAAGGACTGATTGGCTCGGTGTCAGGATAATGTGACTGAGTGGGATATCAGGTCATGGTACTGGTGGCCTGGTCTCCCAGTGGGGCAGCACTATAAAGTCACCATGAGTGCTGTCATAAGTCGATACCCATCCTGATATGACCTTAGATATTGCCAGGACGTAAAACTCCAACAACCAACCAGCCATATTTTATATTTGGAAGGCAGGCGTTTTCAGCGCTGAAAAGTGACTTATTCTGCTGAATAAAAATGTTTAGAATTTTGTTGTTGGTGTTAATTGTAGTGTTTTGTGTTGTTCTAGTTACTTCAACCACAAAGCAGCAGTCACACAGACGAAGACCGCCGCTGACCACGACAGCAACGCATCTGACGTCACAGACGATGAATTTGATGACTATCTAGGTAAGCAGATGTCGGATCCTCAATCGTACATGAGAATCTTCCGGATTTATCTGAAATTCCAGATGTTTTTATCTACCCGATCTTTTCCCCTGGATATGGTCAAAATTTGTGACCATTCCGGCTTCCCCCTTCACTTTAGAAGTCCACAAAATTCATAAAATATTTAGAAGTCCACAAAATTCATAAAATATTTCCCTGATTTTTTTGTCTGATTTTTTTTGTCTCTGATCCGATAGCTAGTGATTCAACATCGATATTTGGCTGGATGGAATGGCCGAATCAGTAGAGTATCCGCTTCCCTAGCAGGAGGTCATAGGCGCAATCTTCAGCCGAGTTGAAACAAGTTGTTGCCGTTTATTGGGACAAGAACTGGTTAGCTAAGTACCAAGATAATCTGAAATGGTCTGTGACTGAGTGGGAAATCAGGTCATGGTGCCGGAGACGTGGTTTCCAAGTGAGGCAGCACTATAAAGTCACCATGAGTACGTAGTCACAAATCAATACCTGTCCTGATGTTATCTTAGATGTTGCCAGGATTTAAAACTAAAAAACACACAAAAAACAGCTACTTAGCGGAGGTCATGGGATCGATCTCCGACCGAGTCAAACAAGACTTACAAAATATGTGTCTCTAGCTTACTATTGCCTTGCCTCTCGCTGGACATTTATTAAGATAGTGCAGGGATTGATTGGATCCGATAGTGTGACTGAGTGCGATACCGTATCATGGTGCTGGTGACACCCATGGAAATATGACAACAGACGTGGCCAGGACGTAAAACCCCAATCTGTATTTTCAGACACATTCGAAAAGGGACTGATGGAGGAAGGAAAGCGGGAGTTGGACTTTGCAGGGTAAGGTGGTAACCTCTTATCTCTGGTAACTTTGTGATACAATGGTTCCACTTCCATGTGATGACCTACTTTTTTCTTCTTAAAGGTACATAATCAGATGAAATCATATTTTCAAAACCAAAGCATCTATTTAGATTTTAACCTACATCTGCAACTAAGCTACTAGTGTATTTACTCTTAATTGTTTTTTTTTGTGGTTTCTCCCTTTAGGAACATTAAAAATTAAAGTTGCATAGTTCGATGGTTTTGAGTTTTTGCCATATTTAGAGATAAATATATTAGGTCAATCGTTAATATCTGCCTACTTTTATTTTGGAACAACTGATTATGAATGGCTAACTTTGGTGTCATTTGAAGTAAACGCATGTAAAATTAATTTTGGCATGCACATCGAAATGCTGACCACTATATACCCTCTCCCCTTCTCCGTCTCCCCACCCTCTTTCTCTTTCTATCCCGCTGTTTCTCTCTCTTAAATTTTTTTTTGTATTATTCTTGTAATTAATCTAACTTGCATGCCCCTGACAGAGAGCTGGAGAAGCAAAAGAGAAAGGGCAAGAAGAAAAAGTCAAAGGACGCCGAGGACAGCGACGTGGACGACCTGTCGGACGAGGAGGTTGACTTTGGTGACCTTGGTGACGAGTTCGAGGCTGTGATGAACGAATCGGACGTCGAGGAGGACGACGGCCCTGGATTTAATGAAGAGGATGTTGACTTCTCAGACGACGGTATGCCAATATGTTAGAAACCATATATACTCGAATATAAGTCGAGGAAATTTACAACCAAAAGAATCTCCTATTCTGAGGTTGTCTTATACTCGCGATAGCCCCCGAGGGAGCATCGATGGCACCCAGGACGACATCTTATGGCAAGATGAGTCTCAATCAGTGATGATAACTGAGGACATTGACATTGACGCTGGTCACTGGAATATTACAGTGATGCTCTTAGTCATGAGCAGGTACTGCAGTTACTGGAGGAGTCTGATGGCGAGTCTGACTTTGAAGGTTTTTGAGTGACCAGTGTTGTTGTCATTTTGTTGAATATTTGTGCATGTGTTACTGTATGAATGAAGTTAAATTTGTCAGTAAATAAAATGAAGCTCGACCTATAGTTGGGTTAGGCCTAATTCCAGATATTTCTTTCAAAAATACCCCTCGAAGTTGACTTATATTTGTGTATGGAAAATCTCCACGATTTCGAGGATATATGATATTTTTAAGACCACTGCAATATCGCAGCACAATCAGAGTATACCGATACCATACTGCACCTTTGCCGCACTCTCAGCGTGGGCGATAATACAGCATGGGCGATAATACAGCCACAACAAGGACAGGTGTGTCCAAAATATACTCCTATTAAATTTAATTAACTGTTTCAAGAATGGGTACTCATCACCAATTTTACGGAACCGAAAAACAGTTACCCATGGGTTCCCATGAGTACCAGGCATGGAACCCAAAAAGTGTTTCCCATGAAATCTGAAATCCTACACTACAGCCTGCAATTATATATATACATGTGCCTCTCGTCTTTCCCCTGTAGGAGACGAGTTTGGTGAGCTAACTGGGAAGGAGTTGAAGAGAGCCATGGAAGAAGATGCGGATGAGCAGGAGCTGCAGGATGGGCCCCCTTCGAAGAGGGGTCGCAAAGAAGTGTCCAAGGACCAGCGGGCTAACCCCGGGTAAGAGAAGAGTTCTCCGCTGTAACTAGTTCTCTGATCAGAATCCGTAAAACGCAGGCTTCCCGTGCGGAATGTTGGGAGTTAGAATTCTAGCCGAGTCAAACTGACGACTTTTAAAATTGATACTTGTTGCTACCTAGCCTGGTGCTTGATATTAATAGGATGAGAAAAGTACTCGTTAACACAATATCAGGATAATGTGACTGGGTCATAGTGCTGGTGACCTGGTCTCCCTGTGGGGCAGCACTATGAAGTCACCATGAGTGTACACTGTCACAAGTCGGGACCCGGCCTGATATGACCCTACATTTTGCTAGAACGTAAAGCAATAAACAACTCTTGTTACTTTGTATTTTTATTTTGAAATCAGAACAGTGGCCTTTTAAATATTACTTTAATAAAATGTAAATGTAATTTCCATGTACGCCAATAATGTTTTTTCTGTTGTTGCAGGTTGGATGGCCTGTTTGCTGCAGCTGACGAAGTGAGTTGCGTATTTTACCACAATATCCACTGTCAGTGTTCGAAATAAGAGCTTGTCCGCTTGTCCGGGACAAGTGAAAATTCAGACTGACAAGTGAAAGTCACACCAGACTTGTCTGGTGGACAAGTGAAATTTCTTTCGCTTATTTCTATCTCTGCATAAGTCTCAACTTTTAATATAATAGGTATATATTGAGATTAATTTCTATTGCAATAGAAATTAGCCCTCCTACGTACTAAGGAAATCGAAATGACTATCACCATAGGGCGCAGTCCGTCTGAGTATGTGTACTGGCACAAACCAAAGCAGAACTGGGCAGGCCACGGTCATGCATCCAATTCACCCTGAAATACAAAATGGCTAAGCATACAACACATCCATCCCACCTAGTCACAGTCCTGAAGGGTCCTGGTATGTCCGAGCACACTGGTGCGCTATCTAAGGACAGGGCGTGGGTGAAAGGATGCTGTAACAAACCACAAAGGGGATCCTCTCCCGCAGTCCTGTATGTCATCCGGGTTGATGTACATAGTAGGCTAAGTTATCATACACAGGGTAGGAAAAAACTGAAAAATACAAAAAAAACTAATAGAAACTACTAACACCCAAAACCTCAAAAGGTTGGCCCGAGAAACATCAGGTAAACACTCATGCGTGCGGGACCAGACCAATCCAGTATCACAGCTGTCCAGCGTTGAAAACAAGCACCCTCACGGGAGCTTATACCTTATGGGCAGAATAAATAACTTGTCACCAAAAAAAATGTGTTTCCACAGTTACAGGTTAACTCCTAATGTATCTTATAAACACCTGATCTTTAAATAGCAATTTTAATTCCCAACTGTTATTATTAATACCGGGCGCGGTGGCCGAATAATGTGGGAGATCGGGAGTTTGGTTCCCGGTCCAGTCAAACCAATGACTTATCAAATTTATATTTGTCGCTTCTTAGCCAGGCGCTCAGCATTAATAGGATAGGGCAAGGACAGCTTAGACAGTGTCAGGATAATGTGACTGAGTGGGATATTGGGTCATGGTGCCAATGGCCTGATTTCCCAGTGGGGCAGCACTATAACTCTGTACTCTGTCACAAGTCGGAACCGATCCTGATATGACCTTAGATGTTGTCAGGACGTAAAACTCCAACAACCACCCAAACTGTTATTATTGTAAGTGTAAGTGTTCTTGTAAAGTGCTCATGCTGCCAATGTGAATGCAGGTGGCGTTCTTAATGGATTACATTCGTTTTTAAAGTTACAGTAAAACCTCTGTAAATCGACCGACCATGGGACCGACTTTAAATGGTCCATTTAGGGAGGTGGTCGGTTTAGGGAGTTTATTTTTTATCGTTACAATGGTATTGCATGGACGATCGTTCGGGACCCAAATAAAGCGATCTATATAAGGGAGTGGTCGATCTGTGGAAGTGGTCGGTTAGAGAGGTTTTACTGTATTTTGTTTTGCTTGAAGCGATTCGCTGATTACTTCGGTTGTTTACACTGCCAGTGTTTATAAATACATTGTTTTAGGTTTATTATAGTTTATGTGCTATCTATTATGTGGGGGTAAACAAATCACCGTTACCATTATCATTTGACAAATTTAACCACTTCAAAATTGCATCCGGAATAATCTTTGCTGTCAGTTGACACAAATCTGACCATTTCAGATTTCCGTGTGAATTTCTATATAAAAGTGTGATTAAGCAAAACTGACAGAATAAATACCGCTAATATTTCATGGATATGGCCCTTGCTTCCGACACGGCATTAAGCCATCACCAATCAATCAACTAACAATTACCACTATTCACTATTTTTACTGTCATGCTTTGATGATTACACGGTTTTAAAAATAATTAAGTAATTACTAAGGACATGGTCTCCCTGTGATAGTAATGTTCTCTGTTGACAGTTTGCGCATCTGATGGACGAGAACACTGGGTCTGGGGTGGACATGATCGGCTCGCACGCAGTCTCGAACAAGGACAAAGCAGGTCAGTATACGCTTACATAGTGTAGCGATGCAGGTGTGGCTACTAGCCCGCTGTTCTCACCCACTTATTTGAAAGACGGTTAAATAGTGTAGCGATGTAGGTGTGGTTACTAGCCCGCTGTTCTCACCCGCTCATTTGAAAGATGGTTAAATAGTGTAGCGATGTAGGTGTGGTTACTAGCCCGCTGTTCTCACCCGCTCATTTGAAAGATGGTTAAATAGTGTAGCGATGTAGGTGTGGTTACTAGCCCGCTGTTCTCACCCGCTCATTTGAAAGATGGTTAAATAGTGTAGCGATGTAGGTGTGGTTACTAGCCCGCTGTTCTCACCCGCTCATTTGAAAGATGGTTAAATAGTGTAGCGATGTAGGTGTGGTTACTAGCCCGCTGTTCACACCCGCTCATTTGAAAGATGGTTAAATAGTGTAGCGATGTAGGTGTGGTTACTAGCCCGCTGTTCACACCCGCTCATTTGAAAGATGGTTAAATAGTGTAGCGATGTAGGTGTGGTTACTAGCCCGCTGTTCACACCCGCTCTTTGAAGATGGTTAAATGTGTAGCGATGAGGTGGTACTAGCCGCTGTTCCACCGTCATTGAAAGATGGTTAATAGGTAGCGATGTAGGTGTGGTTACTAGCCCGCTGTTCTCACCCGCTCATTTGAAAGATGGTTAAATAGTGTAGCGATGTAGTTGTGGTTACTAGCCCGCTGTTCTCACCCGCTCATTTGAAAGATGGTTAAATAGTGTAGCGATGTAGGTGTGGTTACTAGCCCGCTGTTCTCACCCGCGCATTTGAAATATGGTTAAATAGTGTAGCGATGTAGGTGTGGTTATTGGGCCATTGTTCTCACCCACTCATTTGAAAGACGGTTAAATAATGTAGCGATGGTGTGGTTACTGGCCCGCTGTTTTCTCCCACTCATTTTATCCAATGGTGATAATCACATATGTAAATAGACCCAATTAAAAAATTTAAATAAACGCGAACAATGTTTACATGATGGTAAAATTGTGTATCGTCAATTAGTTGATTTTCCAAATCTCTGACATGAGTGGGATATCGGGTCATGGTGCCGGCGGCCTGATTTCCCAGTGGGGCAGCACTACCAAGTTGGCATGAGTGTGCACTGTCACAAGTCGGTACCCGTCCTGAAATGACCTTAGATTTTGCTAGGACGTAAAACTCCAATAACCAACCAAGGAATCTAAGTTAAATATGTAGAATCAAATCTAAATAATTTGTTCTGATATTGAACATATGATGCTTTATCGGACTATGCCGCTTTAAGCAAATGTTCATGGGTGTCAAATGCTTTAATTTTCCAGATGTGAAGCAATTGAAGTGGGAAGCTGACCGAGAGCGGTGGATGCGGGATGCCGGCCACAAGCGGCGGGCAGGCGGCAAGAAGGGGGGGCCCGGGCGGGGCGCGAGGGGGGGCTCGGGCCCGGGCGGCAAGAGCAGAGTGGCAAAGCAGATCAAGAGGAAGAAATAACTTTTATCACTTCAAGTGTATATCATTTCATCTTTCAAAAAGAAACCCCCCCCCCCCGGTTTTAAATTGGTTTTAAAAGGCATAGCGTTCATTAGAAGCGATGGTCGGATGAGTTGAGCGTCCGCCTCTTGTTTTGGTAGGTCATGACGTTCGAACCTTGGCCGAGTCAAGTCAATGACTTAAAAATTTGTACTTTTCATTACCTAGCCTGACATTCGGCATTACTTGGATAGGGCAATCTCCAGTGGAATGGGGAAGACCAATTATACGCAACTGAAATCTACCCCGCTTAATCAACGAATGTACAAACAAACAAAAGCACCCACAAAGACTATTCCATTTACAAAAGAAGAAATCGCTTTGTATCAAATTAAATGTAAATTTCTGCAAATGAAATAAGTAAATGTCGGTTAGTGAGCAGTGTTTGGTACGTTTCATGTCAATTTAGTATTACGGTATAAGATAGTGAAATAAAGATGCATTCTGTATAAAGTCTAATAGTTGAGTTTTGCGTGTTATCTGTGAACCTATTAAATATACAAATACGTGTTTTTTCTGCCGTGAGTTATTTATCTGCCTTTTGGTTTGTGGTTAGATATTTTCAATAGTCCTTTCAATTCTAAGTCTAGATCTACATGATTTCATATTTAATAACTCAAAAATAATGGGCTATGATAAATAAGCATTTGAACTATATATTTAGCACTTTAGATTACAAAACCACGTGGTTATTTCCGTAATCCAGCATTTTTTCTAATAGCTTGTTCAGCAGACCGATCACAGAACGGCTGCTGGAGTTACTAGTTTCTTTTCTTGAAGATTTATACTGCATATCATAGATAAGTTTGAATAGTCTTGTTTTCAGCATTATACAGTTGGTCGATAGAAAGGATTTTTAACCTCCCACATCACATCAAGAGGGTATGAGAGCAACTGGCCTTTGATGATGCTGTAAGTTATACACAGCAGTGGAAATCCAAATTGGCATGAGGAATCGAACAATCAATCTTTAGATTAGGAGTCTGACTTAGGAAAAAACTTTAGCCATTCCACCACAGACAACACCACAAGTTACCAATAAGTTAACAACGAAAACCAAACTACTTCTGTAACAATTTATTGTATACACCTACAACAGTTGTCTGCATTCAATAACGTTTGGAGATCAAATAATTCGGTTACACATTTCCTCTCACCATGTAAAATTTAATAAATTAATAATACAAATATTTTCAAATACAAGACTTCATGCTTGTACTTATAAGTAGGGTTTCTTTTTGTTCCTTTTTTTTTAAATTACTAAAAAAAACAGCAATTTTTCTGCCAACATTTCTTAGCCTTATAATAGCTTTTACGTGACCAAAGAAAATCAAATATGTATCGGGTCATTGCCAGCGTGTAAATAAACATTTGGGCAGGGTTGCCAACATTGGAAAATGAAAAACCGGAAGACCTTAAGGGATGTTATATTGGGGGCTTTGGGGTATTGCCCCAGAAAAATATAAAAATGCTGTCTTGCATTCTAGACACAATAATCCATAAGATTTATATAATTTTGGCAAATGAAAACCGGAAGATCAATGTACGGTGATGATAGGGACGTAGATCATACACCTTATGGCGAAACTGCAAGGGTTGGCACCCTGTCTGGGTCCTGATATCCCAATTAGAATGCCTGTGACACATTTTAGTTTGCACTGAATATTAAAATAAAATCCATGCACATACTAGCAACCAGCTAAGACTTTCCCGCCACTGTAGAGGGCAGAGATTAGCCTGCTTTTCAGACACAGCTTACTCATCGGTCCAGCAAATAAAACCCATTTGGAAACATCTTGACGCAGCGGCTTCCCATGTGGAAGGTCAGGAGTTTGAAATCCTGGCTGAGTCAAACCAATGACTTACGAAATTGATACTTGTCGCTACCTAGCCTGGCACTCGGCATTAATAGGATAGGACATGGACTGGTTAGTTTAGTACAAGGATAATGTGACTGAGTGGGATATTGGGTCATGGTTATGGCAACGTGATCTCCCAGTGGGGCAGCACTATAACATCACCATGAGTGGACAGTCACAAATTGGTACCCATCCTGATGACCTTAGATATTGCCAGGGCATAAACCTCCAACAAACAAACCTCTGTAAAAAAAAGACCCACTAACAACTAGGTAATATGAACCATGAGAAGCTAAATGATTATTGTTACAGTTGCATAATTTGATGGTTTTGAGTTTCTGCAATATTTTGAATAGTATCACTCAGATGGTTTTGAGTTGGTCAATTTGTGAGATAAATACATTATGTTAATCGTCAGAACTTGAACTTACTTTTGTTTTAAATGGCCAACTTTGGAGAAACATGTCAAATGAATTTAAGCATGCATGTCAACATCTGACACCATAGGCTTCAGCAGTGACAGGTTCTGTTAGTGACTTAGTGTTCCTTTCAATGTGACACCAACAGAGCATAGCTATATAAATTAGATATGTAGGATTAAATCTAGATAAGCGCTTTGGTTTAAAAAAATGTGATGCTTTCATCAGATTATGCAGCCTTTGATTTCCAATCCAACCCAGTGAAAACAACTTAAAGATTTGATACTTTTTGCTACTTCGCTTACTTAGCATTGTGGATGTTACGTGTAACATTGGTAATTTTCGGCGGAGACGGGAATCACACGAACTGACTTACACCAGCATATAGATAGGCCCAGGACCGACTGCTGGGATCTCCATTGACCAGCGGTTCTCTCGGCGCCATCTGGTGGAAATCCCGTGACATGCTACAAGCATGATATAGTTCCCGGAATTCCTCCACGGTCAGTTAGCCACCCCGACAGTCACACGACCGCCAAACCGCTCGAAATTCTAACAGAACTGCCGCAGCCGCCACCGCCACAGCACCCCTCTCGTTTTCTTCGCCCACCCACACCGTTAAATGTAGAGGGTCAATAGTTTGAGTCCCGGTCCTTAACTTGACTCACACAGACCGGGGAAGCCTCGAATGCTCTGGACTGCCGGTTACCAATATTGTACCATTATAGCTGACCACTGTTCTGCATATCTGATATCATACATGACTATATGTATCTATCTGACTTATTGATCTGTGCCTGTTATTATATATCATATTGACCTGTTGCATCGTATGTGAGCCCTTTCCGATCAGAGATAAATAACCATTATATAATACCTCTGTCTCCGTCTCGTAAATTAGTAGAATAGGTACAAGGAGCAGTGGAATGAGGAAAACGAATTGTCTGCGATTAAAGTTTCTCCTACTTAATCAAAGACCGTAATAATAAAAATATTTTAATGAAAACATGGAAAATTAATTTTAGTGTGCACACTGAAGTATTGGATACCATAAAATTCGAACAATAACAGGTTTAAAAAAAATGAAATTAACTTAGGATTTCTTTTATGAAGCAATAGATGCTTAAATAGTGCACCAGGATCTGAGTAGAGATGAAAGTGGTCTCCGACAAAAAACAACAACGAGGAATCAAGCCGACATTGGCACCAATGACAAATTTCCGTGAAAATTCAGATTCCCCCCACCCCAGGATTAGCACTGTCAGGGAATTGCGGAAGTTAGGTTTCAACTGTTATTGTGGCTATATTATCAGCCATACCTAACAACCCGTACTTGCTTGAGTGTTATGGCCCAACATCTAAGGTCATAAGAGCGGAATTCAAAAAAATCAATTGCAGTCATATATTATATATATAATATATTGAGATTTTGCTTAACGTTAATCGGTCAGTATCAAAAGTCGCGGAAATCCGTGAAATCGCAGAGAACTTGCATCCCTGATCTAAGTAGGATCAAGTAGATGAGTATTTTGGTTTCGAAAATGTGAATCTTTTATCACACTGCAATTTTAACATGGAACTACAGGAGCACAAACCTTAATAAATAGTAACACATGATAAGTAGTTTCTCATCTTTCTACTGTTTCTGAATGTAAAGTGGTCCTGATAATAATAAGAGAAAGAAGTTCACAGCTATCCCAACTTCACAAAAAATGAATGTCTAAATTTTGGCCACGCCAATGCTAGGTAAACCCTTCCAAAACTGTTATGTTTGACACCTGACCATATTAATCGAATAACCCAAAAAGAATCCATGAAGAGGCAACCGGATGTACATGTAGGCAGGTACCGAGCGCCACACTTTTACATAGGGTGAATAGTTAGAACACGGTGTTTCGCCATGAGATCACCACAAATAAAGCTAGGATTCCATATACGCGTGGCATGCGAATGCAACATGAAATAGAAAACATGTAAATACAGGGATGAAACATTGTCAGGGAATCCCTGAAAATTCCCGGAAGTCGGGTTTCATACATATTGGTATATGCTGATAGTGCTGCACCGTTAGAAGCATGTATTAGTATACACTGCTGGTGCTGGTGCTGCGGCGTTTGCACCACATATCGGTATATGCTGATAGTGCTGCGGCATTAGAAGCACGTATTAGTAGTATATGCTGATAATGCTGCGCCGTTTGAAGCATGTATTAGTAGTACTAGTATACGCTGACCCTGCTGCAGCGTTTGAAGGCATTAGTAGTATATGCTGCTAGTGCTGCAGCGTTTGCACCACATATTAGTATACGCTGATGGTGCTGCAGCGTGAAACAATGTATTGGTTGGTTGGTTGTTGGAGTTTAACATCCTGGCAACATCTAAGGTCATATCAGGACGGGCGTGTATTAGTATACACTTAAAGCAACAGGAAAAATCCCGGAAATCTGAGAAATCCCGGAGATATTTCATCCTTGTAAATATATATGTTCAACTGTGAATGTAATTTGTGTAGATGGCAAATTGAATCAAGCCTGTAGCGATTGGTGAATGCTATATATACAAAATTGGATGGACTGATTGAAAACGCATGGGTATTCATATTTTGGGGATCACACAAATCGCATACCTCTTACATATTCGCATACCACATATATGGAATCCTATCGTTATTCCATTAGGTGGCGTCACTGTAGCTTAAAGAATAAAGTTGGTAAAACTGTCTTCTATTTAATCAGGAATGAAAGTAGTATCTGGCAAAAAGGTTGGAAATCGGGCTGAGACCGTGGTGCCACCTAGCGCGTTCCAGCAGAACCAAGCCATGTGTATCACACTAACAGCGAACTTCCGCGAAAACACGGATTTCCCACCCCCACCCCCACCCCCACCCCCACGTCCCCCATAGGATTAGCAGTTAGGTAATCACGGAATAATTCCCAAAGTCAGGTTTCAACTGTCCTTACTTTCATTGCATTATCACCCATGCCAAACTCTTTATTTAGATTTCATGTTGTAGCAACACCTAAAGTCATATAAGAATGGGATTCAAACCAACCAATTGCTGTTATCAGCATTTTGTGAAGTTAATCGGTGAATAGAAAAAATCGCACAAGTCCGTGAAATCAGAGATCTTTCATCCCTATTTAATACGTGAATTTAATTGTAATACAATTTCAGGAGTCAATTAATTGCTCGTCCATCCATCCATCCATCCATCCATCCCAACCCACCACCGCTATCCTCTCTTACGTAGTAAAAGTTAATTGTATTCATATTACCTAACACCATTATGTTTGGAATCAAATAAGCGAAGGATACGTGTCTGATAGGTAGTATGGGGGGCTGACGGGGGGCGGGGGGACGAGAGGGCGGGGATCTCGTCGTTTTAAATCACACGTGAATACTGGCTTATTCGCAAGCTGTGTCCAAGACGCAGGCAGTCCGCGCGCCACCTAGCGGGCTGGGGCGGCGGCCGGCCCCCGCGTCCCCCAAGGGGCCCGGCGCACCTGTCACGAGTCCTTGTCCCCGTCGGCGGTGGGCCCGGGGCGGGGGGTGAGGGGCGGCGGGTGTAGCAGCAGGCCTGGCCCGGCGGGGCCGTAGGACCCGTAGAAGGCTGGCGGGAGGTGGTAGGGCGGCGGGACGGGGGGACCCGGCGGCGTCTGGCAGCCCATCGCCCCGGGGAAGGAGCCCGGGGCTACCGGCGGTCTGCAAGACACATCGACACCGAGTTAAAACATGCACGTCTGTATACAGCGTCCCACTGAACCAGAAGCGTCAATGTAATTTGATTGTCCTCTCATTACCCGATGCATAAATTAAGACTTGGAAATCATGGACATACGTAATAAAGACATAGAATTGTTTCTTATAAATTTACACCCGGCATTGAAAATATGTGATATAGTCCTATCGTTTTTGTTCTATTAATTAAAAAAATAAATATATATATTTCTTTCCCTTTTGTGGTATAACATAATCTAGGTAACAAATAGATATAGCACCATCCCAACATGATTTGACCATTATGGGATGTACAAATGTGCTGCTAAAAAATAAAAGTGTTGGGGGGGGGGGGGGGAGCAGTTTCCTCAAATTTAAGACAACAACAAATTAAGAGAACAAAATACTTCCCTCCAATTTTGAGACACGTAAATAAATTACCGTAGATTAACCGCTAATAAAATGCTACATGTTGCACTACAACACGGGTAATTCAGAAATGGAGGGCACGAGTTACATTGCCACTGTCAAGTGGCACCACCACCGTCAATTCACGGAACTACTCAGCATACAGCTCCCACACAACCAGAACCTGAATTTTTCCCCACCCATCAGCCCGCCCGGTTGAGTGCTCCTCTGTTCCCTCATCGCAAAGTAATGTAACATCATGTCCTCCCTCAACCGCGAATCGTATATATATGTCCTTATGTTTCTTTCAGTGAAAACGAAGTGAACTCTTATTGAATACGTTGTGGTGTATTTCTGCGATAATTAAAACAGGCTTATATAATATTTATATATGAAAATGGTTTCCGGTGAGCACAAAAAAAAGTTAAATCTATGGTATGGTACATGTATATAATCAACAGAAAACAGAATCTTATCCTAGTAATTATTGCCTTACATTCAACAATATCATAACAATTCTGGGATGAAAGTGATCGCTGATAAAAAAACAAAGAGATGGAAATCGATGGTAATGTGGGTGATAATATGTTGAGTGGAGCACTCTCCAAGGATAGTCTGTACTGACTGACCAGTGCAATGGCGCTAGGATAGTGTTAGGAGAGTATTGGCCGGAATCAGACTTCCGGAATTTGTCTGCGATTCCCTGACGGTCCTAAGATATGAAAGATATGAAATTCACCCCCAACTCAGTATAAGGGAAACTGAGTCAAGGACTGGTTGGCTCAGTGTCTGGATAATGTGACTGAGTAGGATATCAGGTCATGGTGCTGGTGGCCTGGTCTCCCAGTGGGGCAGTACTATAAATTTGCCATGCGTGTGCACTGTCACAAGTCGGTAGCCATCATGATATGACTGTAATGTTGCCAGGACATAAAACTCCAACAACCAATCTTCCTGCATTTGTTCAGGCGTCTGCTCGAGCATTCTGTTCCCAAACCTGGCCGACATTGTATTGGACATTTTGTGTCAATTATCATTTACTTCAGCTAATTCTAAATTTATTTAAAGCTGCATAGTCCGAGGAAAAGATCAAATTTTCAAAACCAAAACAGTGATCTGGATTTGATTCTACATATGTAACTGGTGCACTTATCAAACATTTGTCGCCACATAGAACAGAATACAGAGCCAATAGACCCCCACCAGTTAAGCTAGTGACATCTATCGGCAGAATCTGGAACCACTCTATTCGGGTACATTACCCGAGTGCCTATGATTTCACATGCTATATCCACGTAAAGAATGCCTGGAGAAATAATAAAATGCCTGATTATATTCAGATATTCCTATCGCAACAGGATTCAAGCTCTTATCCTTGTAATATATATTCAAAGACAAGTATATTGTATTTTTCTTCTGGAATTTAGCTAGTGACATCTATTGGCAGAATCTGGAACCATTCTATTTGGGTACTTTCCAGCTTAACTGGCAGTGTCTATTTAATAGAACCTGTTACTACAGAAGCCTATGGTGTCAGAGCTTTGGCGTGCTTGCCAAAATTAATTTAATATGTTTGCACTACAAAGTTACTTCAAACAAAAGTAAAGTAGATTATAATGATCAACCAGACGGGATGGTTGAATGAGGTAGAGCGTCCGTCTCCCATGTTGGTAGATGGTGGGTTCGAACTCCGGTCGAGTCAACCCAATGACTTTAAAAATTGATACTTGTCGATTCCTAGCCAGGCGCTCGGCATTATTAGATAGGGCAAGGAGCAGTGGAATGAGGAAGACAAATCATCCATGATTGAAATTTCCCCTGCTTAAACAGCTAATGTACCAAAAAAAAAAACCTAATATATTTATCTCAGAAAATGACAGAAACTAAAAATTACCGGACTATGCAACTTTAATGTCTAGACGAATTGTAAGAAAGGGGATGCCTTTAAATTCAAGGATTATGTCTACCATTTCTGCCTTTGTCTCAATGACGATATCATTTTTGTTTGACGTTCTGGCAACATCTAAGGTCACATCAGGATGGGATGATTATATGATGATGAATTTATTTGTTGAGGTTTTACATCCTGGCAACATTTAAGGTCACATCACGATGGATATAAACTGGTGATAGTGTGCATTCATGGCGACTTTACAGTGCTGTGCCACTGGGAGACCAGACCACCAGCACCATGAGCTGATTTCCCACTCAGTCACATTATCCTGCAATGGAGCTAACCAGTCCTTGCCCTATCCTATGTAATGCTGCGTGCAAGGGTAGGTAGCAGCAAGTATTATTTTAGTAAGCCATTGACTCGGCCAGGATTCGAACTGCCGACCATCCACACAGAAATCATACACTCTACCGCGTTTGGTCTGATGATTGATTGGATTGATTGTTTTACACCAACTTGTATTCTGTCCATTTTCATTTAACCATCACTTTTACACAGAGTAAATGCTCACAATCAAATATTTGTCAAAAGACACATGTGAAGTTAAAAAGCTCACAATTATAAAAATAGTAGTCCAGGAAAATAAAATTCCAGGTAAAAGCCATTCTTAGTAAATTGGAAAAAATTGATTATGATGATGATGACGATGAGAATGATGTTATCCCAAATCCCAAATAAACATAAAGGATAAATAGCACCCACGGCAAAAAAAGTAAAGTATATACATTTGGGGGAAAAAAGCACACAAAAAGACAGAATGATGGTGTGAAGAGTGTATATGGTACCTAGGGAGGAGGAAGAGGGGCGCGAGTTACAATAGATATGTACAGATACAAAAAAAAGACATGACACTCACGGGTCCACCAGTCCCCGACGCGCTCATTTATGGGGGGGCGAGGAAGGACGGGAGGGCGGGTTGTCTTATTAGAAGTGTTCCAAGTGGGTGAGTTTAGATCTAGACACAGGCTAGATAAAAATTCCAGGGGTGAAGAAAAACCCACTAGAAAAGTGGCGAAAGCCTGGGTAAATGAAATGAGCACTTAAATTCTTAATCTAAGAAGCAAAATATATTCTTCACATACATCTTCATATTTACCCGCTACTTTTGATTTGAAAAATATAATAAAACATGTACTTCAAAAAGTACAATCGAGAGCATCCTGTGGTCGCCATTTTGTCTTTCTACATTCTCTCCCACTTCACCAACTCTGTGCCAGTATAGATAAACACAGCGCACTGGGACCAACCCCGCTTCAGTTAATTCCTACCGAAGCAGTTTTTGTTTTAATTTAAAGAGGGTTGTCATTCACCACTACTCTGGGAAGGGTTGAATCTTTTATCTAAACACAGACGTGTAAAGGGTCGCCTTAGCATAGCGGCTATAGTTGAGTTAGGTGGCCTAGCCGAGCCGACACATGATGGTAATGAGGGGTTAGTGTGGAGAGGCAGATAAGTAAAACTGCGAATACCGCCAGTCGTGGAGAGGGTAACAGTACCAGGGCGGCAACCAGCAGCACCTATCCATGCATTAATAAATGGAACAAAGTCAGCCGCCAGCACACGGACAGTCACACCAAACAGTCACAGGGTCTGCACATTGTAAACATATGCAATTCAAGGTTTTTCAAGGCTGTCTTTGATAGGAATTCAAAACTATTTTCATTTGGATTTCAGGGAAAAAACAATGGCGAATGGCGATTTCGGACTAATTTAGATCAGTGGGGACAGTTTAATGGAATTTAAGAATTCTCAAGATTAATCACCCAAAATAGGTTAAATTCAAGGCCTTGAAATGGGGCAAATGAAGTTCAAGACTTTCCAGGCCCCGTACGAAACCTGCAGTCACACACTGAACTGGCCAACAGTTGATTCATGAGAGGTCACTATTGCTAGCATTTCAATCAATTTCATTATTCTTTAAAAAAAATTACGTTATGACTATATTTATTATTAAAATTTAATTTTAAAATAAAAAACTTTAATAATATTTATTTTGTCATTGTTATTTTTAAAGAAATGTTCTGATTCTAAATAGGATTTTGAGTAGGATTGAAAAATAATCACGGAGGTTTATGCTGTCAAAGCAGAGGCGATATAATTGGGGCACTCTGGAAGCGAACATTAATTATGTATTTGTATACACACACACACACACACACACACACACACACACACACACACACACACACATGCTTTTGTTATTGATTTTTTTAAAACAATTATTAAAATATTAATATATACATACAAAATATGTTTGTATATAATAAACAAATATATGTATATATTAATATTTAAACAAATAAATTTAATCGATTAAAAAAAGTATCGAACTGTTTAGAAGAGACCCAGAGACTGAAAGCAGATCATTCACATTAATAGCTGCTACACATGATCTACATGTTAGAGTTAGAGTGATGGCAGGCTGGGGGAGGGGAAGGTTGAAGAGGTAGGTGTTCTCTGTGGCGGAGTGGTTAGAGTGTCTGACTTTTTTCTAGGTCAGACTCCTAATCTGAAGGTCAGTGGTTCGATTCCCTGTGCCCCTACCTCTACCAATTTGGATTTCCACCGCTGTGTATAACTTACAGCGTCATCAAAGACCAGTTGCTCTCATACCATGTCTATGTGGTGTGGGAGGTAAAAAAAATCCCTTGGGTCAGTAAAAGTGTAGGCTCGGGCTTTCTATCGACAAACTGTTTAATGGTGAAAACAAGCCTATTCAGGCTTATCCATGATAGGCAGTATAAATCTTCAACAACAACAACAAAATGTTATAGCTGCCAACATTTGAAAATGGGAAAACGTAAACCCTTTCACGTGAATTGCGACATAAAATATCAGAGCTGCCAACCATTATGATTTCCTAACAATGTTGACCTAAAACGGAACATCAGAATATCTGTAATAAATTGCAAGATATGCAATGTTGCCCATTTCTCATAACTCTAACTTTTGGATTTGCGTATTTTATAAAAGAAAGTTTCAATGTAATGATCTAATAATTTCATATATATGGGATATACATTCATGGATATACATGAATGAGTTGTTTCTGAGATATTTAATAGCAGACGGGTTATATAGGGTTTTTTTCTTTTCAATTTGTGATACATATGATTCATAGGGGTGGCAGGTTATTTAATGGATTAAGCGTTGGGGAAAAAAAGGTGGGATTTACAATAGTTTTCAGAGTACGCCCAGCACAATGGCACAACGAAAGACAGAAAATCGCAACGATTGACAGCTCTGTTTTAAATATGTGACTGCGTTTTTGTATATATGTAAATGTATATGAGACTGTCTCAAAAGGTGCTAAGCAATATGGGACAAAACTTGGTCCATTGTAACGATCACCATACTATCTGCCTATGCATTTGCTCAGGATAAACTGATTAGTTTTTACAGGGTGTTTCATAATCCCAATAGAATACATATTGATTTGAAGCAAATGTCCTTGTGTTTTCAGTGTAACCATTTCTGTGCTGTTTTGTGTCAATCGTTACAATGGACCACAAAAAAAAGAGTTATCACCTTTTGAGACAGGCTCATATGTGTTGTGTGTTGCATGCTGTGTGTCTGTGTGTCTGTCTATATGTGTTTGTGGAAGAGCCTAGATACTTACGCGCATGAGTTGAAGTTGGGGAGGCCCAGCCCCAGCGGCACTGGGTGCGGGAGGAGCCCGGTGTGCGGGGCGGCTGCTGGGGGGACGGGTCGGCCGGGCCCCACCAGGCGCAGCCCGCTCAAGTCCTCAGCGTGTCCCGCCTCGTCCGCCCGACTCAGCGACTTCCGCTGGTCCCCGAACCGGGCACCTCCAACCCCCCGCCCCTCATTGTCATGGCCGCCGTAGCGACAGTCGGGCACCAGCGGGCTGCCCCCCGCCACACCGCCACCCCGCCACCAGCCGTCCCCGAGCCCGCTCTCAGGTTGGTTCCCGGCGTGCCCACCAGAGGCGCCCGTGCTGGTGCCCGGGCTGCCACCCGCCGGCCCAGCGTCCAATCCTGCCCCGCCGCGCTGTTCCCTTGTGCGCAGCGCGCTGCTCGACAGTATGTGGTCGCGCAGCTCGCTGTCGGCTGTCAGCGTAGTCCCAGCGTCTCGATGCGCTGGCGAGCTGGGAGCGCCACGGGGCCCGTCCACGGCCCGGCTCTCCTGCCGGACCGAGGCGAGGTCCCCGTCCCCGGCCCGGCCATCCTCCCGGCCGGAGGCTGGGTCGACCCGGGGCCCGTCCCCGTCCCTGGCCCGGCGCCCGTCCCCGTCCCGGCCCAACGGCCTTTCCAAGTCGTGGTCGACCCGGGGCCCGTCCCCGTCCCTGGCCCGGCGCCCGTCCCCGTCCCGGCCCAACGGCCTTTCCAAGTCGTGGTCGACCCGGGGCCCGTCCCCGTCCCTGGCCCGGCGCCCGTCCCCGTCCCGGCCCAACGGCCTTTCCAAGTCGTGGTCGACCCGGGGCCCGTCCCCGTCCCTGGCCCGGCGCCCCTCCCCGGCCCGGCCCAACGGCCGTTCCAAGTCGTGGTCGACCCGGGGCCCGTGCCCGTCCCCGGCCGCTGCCTGCTCCGGGCTCTCTGCCCGGTGGGATGTTGGGCTCATTGCCTCCTCGGTGGACTCTCCGGACCCGCTTTTAGAATTGGCATCCTTTTGGAAGAAAAGGAGGAGAAAGTGATTTTGTTTGTTTGTTTGTTTGGTGTTATGTCTTAGCAACAGACAGTGTAAATTTATAGTGCTGCCACACTGAGAGACCAGGCAACTAGCACCATGACATGATATCACACTCAGTTGCACTCATCATGGTAAATTTATAGTGCTGCCCAACTGAGAGACCAGGCAACCAGCACTACGATCCGATATCCCACTCAGTTGCACGCATCATCGCAGTCAATTTATAGTGCTGCCCAACTGAGAAACAAGGCAACCAGCACCATGACACGATATCCCACTGAGTTGCACCTATCACCACAGTAAATTTATAATGCTGCCCCACTGAAAGACCAGGCAACCTGCAACATGACATGATATCTCACTCAGTTGTACTCATCACTGTAAATTTATAGTGCTGCCCAACTGAGAGACCAGGCAACCAGCACCATGACACAATATCAGTTGCACTCATTACGATAAATTTATAGTGAGCGCCCCACTGAAAGACCCGGCAACCAGCACTATGTAACACTCAATTTCACTCATCATCATGGTAAATTTATAGTACTGCCATACTGAGACCAGACAACCAGCACCATGACCTGATATGCCACTCAATCACATTATCCGGACACTGAGGAAACCAGTCCTTGCCCATTCCTATTAATGCGGAGCGCCAGGCTAGGTAGCGACAAGTATCACTTTGATAAGTCATTAGTTTGGCTCGGCTGCGATCCAATTCCCAACCTTCCACACAGTAAGCCTGCTGATTCAGCTGCCGCATCTAGTTGTGAAATTTCAAAGATTATGTAATACTACAATGATTTATTTATTAGAAACATAAACAACAACTATTTACATCAAGGCTTAATCTAATCGCACGCATTGCATGCAGATCTCAGTGCCTCTCAGGGGACAAGACGGTAAAGTTTCAAGAAAACACTGACACCCAGAACATTCAGAATTGAAGAAAGACGCCGTACCTCGGTAGCAGAGGAGTCATCTAATGGCTCTTCCTCTTCCTTTTCCCGCTTTTTCCTGCCTCGCTTTTTAGGCGGTAACCGTTGTTCCTCTGTCTTTTGCTTCTTTGGCCTACAATATACAAGTTTCACACCTGTGTTCTTTCACTTAAATTTTTGAAGCCTTGAAATCTCTTCTTGTTCAACAGATTTTAAAAGGTCTTCATTTTCTTTAGCTGTTCTTCAGTCAGTTAGTTAGTTAGTGCTGATTCCTTTTCAGGGTTCCTACCCATTTTGACATATCAAATTCCAGAACTTTCGAGGACCTTTCAGTGCAAAATTCCAGGATATTTTAAAGACGTTTATTAAATTAAAGTACCCCAAAACACCCCATATTCATAGTTAATTCATTCTGTAAGATATGATGTCTAAAGAAGCATACAAAATAACAACAAACATATGCAGTTTTAATATAAAAATCAAGAGTCAGTATAACAAAACCACAAAAATCATTTTATATACAAAAAATCACTGATTAAAGCTTGACACGTCATTGAACAAACCCTGCTTTTCTTTAGCTATTCTTCAGTCAGTCAGTTAGTTAGTGGTAATCCCCTTTCTTTAGCTGTTCTTCAGTTACTTATTTAGTTATTTAGTGGTGATTATTTTATTTAGCTATTCTTCAGTTACTTAGTTAGTGGTGATTACGTATGTTGACGAGGCAACATAGTTAATTCGCGAACGAGGCTAGTCGAACCTGATCTCGTGACCCTTCCCCGCCCTTGTTCTCCAATTCGCTTCTGGCTCTCGTGCGGGCAACCTCAAAAAAATTACCCACCCCTCCTACCCTTTTCTTTATGGGGTTAGGTGCTGATTACTGACACTGATTGTTATTGTTTGATTTACAAAATGTCAACTTTATCTCGCTCCAGAAGCCATAACCGATTATCATTATCCTGTCCTCATTCGACCTATCACTCCTGACTCTGAAGCTGAATCTTCATGCCTGATTATCCTGACATCACCTGAACTCCAACAACCGACAGAAGCCAGCCTTCCGCAGTCGCACGTGCCAGCCACCTGCACTCAGAGCCAGCCTCTTCGCCTCCGGGCACTGACCTTGTTTAGATTCACTTACTCATGACTTTGATCGATCATGATTGCTGATCAGATATCTTATTATGATTATTAATGATTCAATAAATTCTTCGTTATAACCATTGTTCTGTTCTTCTTCCGAGTGCTGTGAATTACTTTTATTTAGCTGTTTTTCAGTTATTTGTTAGTTAGTGGTGATTACTTTTATTCAGCTGTTCTTCAGTTACTTATTTAGTTAGTTAGTGGTGATTACTTTTATTTAGCTGTTCCTCAGTTACTTATATAGTTAGTTAGTTGTGATTACTTTTATTTAGCTGTTCCTCAGTTACTTATTTAGTTAGTTAGTGGTAATTACTTTTATTCAGCTGTTCTTCAGTTACTTATTTAGTTAGTTAGTGGTGATTACTTTTATTTAGCTGTTTTTCAGTTATTTAGTTAGTGATTACTTTTATTTAACTGTTTTTCAGTTATTTAGTTAGTTAGTTAGTGGTGATTACTTTTATTTAGCTGTTTTTCAGTTATTTAGTTAGTTAGTGATTACTTTTATTTAACTGTTTTTCAGTTATTTAGTTAGTTAGTTAGTGGTGATTACTTTTATTTAGCTGTTTTTCAGTTATTTACTTAGTTAGTGGTGATTACATTTATTTAGCTGTTCCTCAGTTACTTATTTAGTTAGTTAGTGGTAATTACTTTTAGTTAGCTGTTTTTCACTTATTTAGTTAGTTAGTGGTGAATACTTTTATTTAGCTGTTTTTCAGTTATTTAGTTAGTTAGTGATAACTTTTATTTAGCTGTTTTTCAGTTATTTATTTAGTTAGTGGTGATTGTTTAATGCTGTTCCTCAAAGCCAAAGTTTGGCTTTTCTTGCAACGTTTTGGTCTGGTTATCAGCATTGGCAAAGAGTGATTTGTTGTTGTCAGTTTGCAGTTGCTTTTGCCTTTTCTTTACAACGTCAAATCATTTTTGTGAAACTTTATTTGTTGCATAATTTCAAGCACTTTTCCAGAACACTGGACAGGACTTTTCGTTATTTTCATGGGCCATCTTCAGACAGGGATTTTAAAATCACGAAATGTGAAGGACTTTCAAGGATTTCAGGGCAGCATATGAAACATGCAAATAGTATATGCAGGGATAAAGGTTATCACAAAGAACAAAAAGTGGAAAGCGAGGGCGAGGTTGGTTGGTTGGTTGTTGGGTTTTACGTCCTGGCAACATCTAAGGTCATATCAGGATTTGTACTGATTTGTGACAATGTGCACTTATGGCGACTCTATAGTGCTGCCCCAGTGGGAAATTAGGCCACCGGCACTATGACCCGATATCTCACTCACACATTGTCCTGACACTGAGATAACCAGTCCTTGCGGTACCGTATTTATGCCGAGAGCCAGGCTAGGAAGCGACAAGTATCAATTTAATATTTGTTT
The DNA here is from genome assembly GCA_030323885.1 of Branchipolynoe longqiensis. Classification (NCBI taxonomy): domain Eukaryota; kingdom Metazoa; phylum Annelida; class Polychaeta; order Phyllodocida; family Polynoidae; genus Branchipolynoe; species Branchipolynoe longqiensis. The sequence continues at coordinate 174,155,233 of CM059186.1, read as the reverse complement.
GTTTGTTGTTTTACGTCTTAGCAACATCTAAGGTCATATCAGGACGGGTACCGACTTGTGACAGTGCGCATGGTGACTTTATAGTGCTGCCCCAATGGGAGACCAGGCCGCCAGTACCATGACCTGATATCCCACTCACATTAGCCTGACACTGAGCCAACCAGTCTTTGCCCTATCCTAATAATTCAATTTAATAAGTCATTGGTTTGACTCGACCGGGAACTGAACTCCCGCAAACGAGGCCCGCACTCTATCGATTCGGTGACCGCGCTCAGTGGCGAGGTAGGAGATAATATGGACACAAGGAGAGTGGAATGCTCTCAAAGGATGGTGTACTGGCTAATCAGAGGAATGGAGCTAGGATAGTGCTAGGAGAGTACTGGATGACGCATGACTTCCAGATTTGCACCCACAATTCCCTGACAATGTTAAGCCCATGAGAGACTTTCATCATTTTCACAGAAACCATATCCAACTCAGTGCAGGGACAGGGCCGATTGTTTCAAATACCTCCCCGAATTTTGCGGTATTTAAATAATAGCTGGACAAAACCCATAGAATATCTTACAATATCATAGATAGGATATTTGTTAGAAATGGAACGAATCGAAAATCACCAAAAATAGCACAAGTCCGTGCTACAGCAGAGACCTTTTATATAAATCCTGTACATGTATCTCTATTGCATGACTATGAAAAAGAGATATGCACTGATCAACAAACATCTCACTGCAAAAATCGCATTAGATGGGACAAAGCATGTTAGAATAAGTTGCACAATTTGATGAACTAATATTTTCAATAGATAAAAAGCCACCTATATTTGAGCATACACTCATTCATTATTTCAGTGGTCTTTTCCCCACTTGGTTAAAATTTCCGGGCTTCAACATGACAATGACAAATTTTCCCTGCTTAATCAACAAATGTATTATGTCCCCCCCCCCCCCCACCCCCACAACCTCAACATTTACTGTGTGGTCTTACCTGCCACGTTGTCGCTTGGCGGGCTGTGCAGGTGTAGACTCATCAGACTTGGTGGCTGCGGGTTGGCGGGGTTGTCTGGTGGGGCACGCGACTGGAGCCGGGTCCACAATCTCCAGTTCAGACTGCGAGTCGTCATCCTCCTCCGTTTGCTGAAGATCCGCTATGTTTGGCATGCCGGCCACCAGGTCGCGCAGGAAGTCAAACTTCTTCTCGGATTCGATGATATGTTTTCTAAATGAAGCACATCATTAATTAGTTGGGTCTGTCTACTCACATACAGAGGCGCTTTAGTCAGGGTGGGAAATCGCTCTCACGTTGGTTTCAATTGGAAGTAGGTTGTTAGTACATGGTTCTTCTACTCACGCCATACAGCGGTAGTAAAACATACCGACATTATTATTTTGAATGATATCCTTTCAGTTAATTGTGAAATAACTAACATATGTAAATAAAGTGGGTAGCTTAGTAGCAAGACATGCAGAGTAAGCAAAGAAGACACCTGTAGAACTAGGCCCACCATGTGCTGGGTGAGCAGCTAATTGTCAAGGAGACAAATATAGCTTCATCTCCCTGGGCTCAAATAGCCAAGCAGCTAATGCCCAAACTAAAAATTATTTGAAGTATATATATATATATATATATATTATACAAATATAAATATACAGAATTGATCATGTTGTCTATTATTATTGTATTTCTCCGCCAATGTGTGTGGACATGTTTATCAATCCAATCGCCCATTATATAAATTATCAGAATATACTTACATATGAGCAGTAGATAAAGTCCTAGCGTTTCTGGATTGCGTCATGTCATTGGACTTGAGAATGAGGGCCTCAATGAACAGCTCCAGCGCGCGGGCTAATGTCCATAAGGAAGATATCACACGTTTCTCAGAGATATGATAGTTATTCTAGACTTACTTGTAAGTTGAAGTATTACTGAAATTCTTACGAATCTACGAATACGAAGGTAAGGATCAGGGGAGAGGCCAAGCCCGCGCAGGCCGGAAGTAGGCCCAGTTTTTTCAAGTTTGGAGCGGAGCAAAAAAAACCTAAATCCAGGATCAGGACCCCTATTCCCATAATAATAATTTCCTATAAATAGTCAACCTTTGATTGTTCTTTATACTCAAGCTTGCTCGGGTTCTCTTCTACTCACTCATAGGTGCGGGCCCCTGATCCTTACCTTTGTATTCGTAGATTCGTAAGAATCTCAGTAATACTTCAACTTACAAGTAAGTCTAGTATAACTATCATATTCTTACTTCATCTTCCGAATACCGGAAGTTAAGTACCCAGGGGGAGTCTTCGAAGCATGGTTTTTTGTGCACCAACCTTTTGTCTTTCTTGACTCTTTTCCCCTCATCCTCTTCATCCTCTTCTGTCTCCTCTTTCTATCTCTCTCTCTATCTCTCTCATGGCTTTCTGTAAGTATAAGTCATGTGCTGGTGCACTCGTATTAGGAGATCCATTTCGTCGCTGACTATTTTTGTACTCACGTGCCCGTGTGTAAATATATACACATATATATAGATATTTAATAATCACATTTTTTATGTTCTCTACTTCCCATTGAGACACTCTTTATTTCACACTTCATACATAAGCTTATGCGTTGAATACCTTCACATATATCCATATAATAATCATTTCTCTTGTTATCTACAGTGACACAACATGGTAGTTTTAGTTTCACGTCTTTAGTTTTTTAAATCTGGGTAGGAGTCTTACTACGACTAACTGTCTTCCCCTCTACGTTTCACTATGTTGGTTTCCTAATGTCTATTTGTAACTCTGCTCAGAATGGTCCTCTGTACCTCACCAGGATCATCCAGAGATTTGTGGTAGAACTGTGCAAATGTCTTGCTGTCTCTCCATGACGCATTCCGCATGATTGCGTTCAGGTTCGCGCCCACCACCTGAGTCGAAGAGGCTGCTCGTGCTGTGACCCTTGCACCGGGGTGTCTATGCCTGCTAGGTTTAGCACGCATATCATCCACCTGGCCAGTGTTGCCCTTGATATGGGTCCGTGCGGACCTATATAGGACAGGAGCAGTTGTGTGTTCTGTCTTCGGATGGCCCTAGTTCTGGCCACATATTTCCTAATTGTCCTGACTACACAGTCTGGGTACTTATAGAACCTCACCGAGTCCAGTAGCTGGCCCAGTTGGTTGTACTTTAAGAGCTTCTTCATCTTACAGACCACAGAGTCCTCTTCAATCCTCAACCTGTCCACTGCCAGGTTCAGTATTGTCTGTCCCCTCTGGGACGAGACTAACAACAACAGTATGACAAGTTTGTATGACAAGTTTGTAGGACAACAATTTTAAACTCATTTCTATATTATTGGGGAGTTTTAGTATCCAATTTAGGACAATGTCCAGACTCCAGAAACTGTTGTATCTGGGCTGTGGAGGTCTCTGTTCATGGCAGCTTATGCACAGACACTTTACCAAATAGTGTTCCCCGATTGTTCGGCCCCCTGAACGGGGCAGGATCATGCTGAGTGCGCACCTTGCTGCATTTAGTGCGCGTACCCTACCCGCGATTCATAGTAGATGTTTGTTGTTGTTTTATGTCCTAGCAACATCTAAGGTCACATCAGGACCTTCCGAGTAGAGTCGGAGGTAATGTAGTACATCTGCTTTCTTAGGGTTCAATACAGTGACCCCTTTTCGATGGCCCATAGCGCCCAGCTGTTTACATGCATTAAATAGTTCTTTCTTGTGGAACTTCTCCACGTATGTTTAAGGTACTGGAGAGTTTTAACGTCTATGTCATACCCTTATAACGTCCTGGCCAGAAGAGGTACTCCATCAATTTTATGTCATTTAGCCCCTCATCTGACCTGTCTGGTATTTGGTGGCCTATCCCAAAGAGGTTGCCCTCCTTCCTGGGGAAGTTGTTCCACCGACTCTTCTTAGAGTAGTGGGTGCCAGGGCTGAGCTGGCCAATGGGGCACGACCACGATCGCCCTCATCCCGTCCTTCTGTAGCTTCCTCACTACCCTGGGCATGAGGCTGAACGGGGGAAAGCAATTGATTATCCCATTTGAGCAAGAAGGTGTCTGTCTTCCAGTTTCCGGGTTCTGGTTCCCAACTTACGTACATCTGTGCATTCAACCTTGATGCAAACATGTCCACCTCTGGTGTGCCCCATTTTGAGCACAGTTCATCAAACAGTTCAGTTTTTAATTTCCATTCTAGATGATCTGAGAATTTTCTTGATCTAAGGTCTGCCAGGACGTTCTCAACTCCTGGTATATGAGTAATGGTAAGCCAGTTCTCCCGTTGCTCTGCCCATACCCAAATTTTTATCGTCTCGATCAGGCAGTCTTCTGATTTTGTGCCACCAATATTTTTTACGTATGCTAGGGCGGTAGTGTTGTCTGTTCTTATCCTAATGTGTGTGTAATTTAATTTACAAAAACTCATTAATCCGAAGAGGATCGCTTTTAATTCTAACACATTTATGTGTACTAGCTCGTAATGGTGCAATGCCCCCCCCCTCGTCTGTTCTAGCTTGGTGCGTGCCCACCAGCCCATCAAGGAGGCATCTGTTAGTAGCTCTAGGTCGGGTTCATCCTTCCTGATAACTCTTGGTCTGTTTAGGTTCCTCAACCACCAATGGATGTCTTCCTTCCCACCGTGCGAGACCCACATGTCCTCATCAAAATTCTCCTTTCTGTGTTTTAGAGCCTTACTTTGACCTCTTTCTAGTCTTTTGAAATGAGCCCCTGAGTAGTCTACTGCTGGCGAGTAGGCTACCATCAGTCCCACCAAGCCCGCCACATGGCGGATTGTTGGTGCTGGTGCGGAGAGCACTTCCTCTGCCGCATTTGTTAGTTTTTCTACTTTGTCCCCTGAGTGAAACTGTCATCTCCAGAGAGTTTATGTCAAAAGCCAGAAATTTTAGGCAACGTGTTGGTTCCAACACCGATTTCTCCTTATTTACTTTGAACCCTAGTTCAATGAATAGAGTGGTTAAGTCATTTATTGCTAATTTGCATTCATCTTTTGTGTTACCGATGACAAAGCTGTCATCCATGTAGGGGAAACATATATGACCCACTTGACCCCATTTCTGAATAAATGGGTTTCAGTAATTTGGTGAAGATACGTGGTCCAGGTGCTAACCCGTTTCACAGGACCTGATACTCGAGTAAGGTGTGTTCTATATGGAACTGCAGGTAGTTACGCTGTGACTTTTTTTTTTACTGGTACTGAGTAATACGCGTCTGTCAAGACTGCACTTGCCATCCAAGGGCCAACATTTAACAAATCAAGTGCAGTTTTTAGGTTAAGCATTTTAAAGTGTTCATAGTATATGACTTTGTTTAACCCCGTTAGGTCTAGGATCATCTGGAACTTTCTGTTCTGTTTAGGTCTCAGGAAAATATTTGAGATCCTCTGGTCATGTACTGGACTTACTACACGTAACACCTGTTTGTTTACACTTTTACCACAAAACTCTTTTCGTCTGCATCCATTCTGAATGAAAACTGCTCCCACTGCTGTAGCAGAGTGTGCTGGAAGTGTATGGTTAGACCCACCATGCAGTTTAGGATCCATTTATCACTTGTTAGATATTCCCAGTTTCTTACATGGTTTAGAATGTTACCAGCCGTTAGCGTGATAGTATCATGCTCACCCTTTAGTAATGACGTGGAGATCCATTTCGTCGCTGGGCGGGGCGCCTCATTTCTGAAAACCCCAACTCAGGTTTCCATGACAACGCCCCCCCCTTCGTGATGACGATGGGACGTTCCCATACTGCGCGCAATCTTCGCTCATTCTGCCGTATCGCTTCTCTGGGGCCTGCTGTTTGTTGCCCCAGGATGCACCTCTGGATCCTCGTCCACGGAACCGGCTGTTCCATTGGAACTTGTAGGGTGCCCCCATACATCCTTGGTGGTCGTAGGAGTTCCTGCGCTTGGCTCTGTACACCAGGTTCATGCTCATGCAGTTGTCTGATGCCTTTACTGACTTTAACAGCTGTTTGTTCCTCTCGCCTAGGTTTTCACCTGGCAGAAACCATTGGCTCAGGGAGATCTCAGTACGCATCTCTCTTCTCCTTTCTGAGCTCTTTACCCAACCGGGAATGTGCCACCTTAGTGAGACTCGCCTTGCGATCCATTCTCGCCTGGCTGTGGGTTGTGACTGCTAGCTGAATAGCATTTAACACGTGCAGGTAACGAAAGCACTCTCCTTCTTTCCTGCCCTCCGCATACCTAATCTCTTCGTTTAGAATTTGCAAACGCGCTGCCGGGACATCTGCAAGTGCCGTATAGTGCCTATAGAGCTCTCTAATGATTTCTTGAAATGTTTCGGTGTGCCGTCAACCGGTGTACCTTAGTAGTAATGTATCGCACTTGCCATGCTCTCGCTGATAGTAATGTGAGGCGTGACCGGTGTCTTAACTTTCTTATAAGTTTCCCGTAGTTCACTCAACAGGGTTCCCTCATGCAACCCCTCATCCAGCTTGAACTCTCTCCTCACCTTCGGTGTCTTGATTGAGGTTGTGCTGGTGCTCGCTGCACCTGATGTTGTCGGCGTTACGACCTGCTCCGCCGGCATAGGCTTTGGCAGTGGTGGCGCCCTGAAGCTGCTGAATGGCAATGGCTTTCCCACACTCGCCACGACCGGTTTGGTTATTGGCCTAGCTGCCGTAGTTGGCTTAATGGGAGCCGAGGCTCTTAGCGCCGTTAATTGTTCCGATGTACTCATGGAGCTGAGGGAGTCGCTTTCCTCATCCTCCCAGTGGTCAATATCATCATCACCGTCATAGTCTGGCCATGTGTCGCTTGCGCCACCATCATGACCTACATATTGTTCCCACTCTTCTCTCTGGCTCTCTTGCCACTGCTCCGACTCCGTCTGTAGAGTCTTCACTTCTTCTCTCAAATGTTCCATTTCCTCGTACATTTTCTTGAATTCAGCCATATCTGGCATGGTCACATTAGCTGTATTGGCTGCCCCAAACAGAGTCTTTGGCCTGGTATCTGCCACCATTTTTTTTTTGCAGTTTGGATTTTGCCAGTTTTGCGGGTTCTACTGTCTCACTGTCTGAATCGCTCACAGGGCGTAGCGCAATCAATGGCGGGTCCTCAACGGACATCATTTTCGCCATGACAGACAAGCAATGTGACCACACCGTCTAATAATATCTGAAGCGTATTACCGATCGGCCGAGAGAAACTCGCATGTGCTTTCGCAGTCTTACTTTTGGACGTCGTTCTGAATGACACAGTTTTGGCGGATTAGTACATAATCTCTGGCCAATTTTCACAATGTTAACACACAGTGATGTACTGGTGCCATGCACCAGTACTAACAATCTTAATAATACAATTTAAGTCCTCCTGTACGACTTATCTACACTTGTGTCGTAGCCTCCTCCAACTCACTGTTGCTCCTCCCCTGCCGAGTTGCTAACTGAGGCTACTTTCGGCCTGCACAGGCTTTGATTCTCCCCGGGTACTTAACTTCCGGTATTCGGAAGATGAAGTAAGAATCTAACTTATATTCACCCATCTCATCATGTCTGTTATGCCTAAGTCAAATAACCTTCCACAGTTCTAGTTTTTTGGGGTGTTTTTTTAACCTCACTAAAATACACCGAACAGTAGATTCTTATTTCCGAAAGTGTATCTGCGGAAGTAGTGAATTTTAAAATGAAATAATTATAGAACAAACTAAATAGGTTCAAAATAATGCCACATTAAAAAAATGCTTGTTCACATCCAACCATTTAAATTTGTCCAGGTCGGATGATAGAAATGGGCTAAATTTGTCACTTGTCCACAGGACAAGTGTGATGTGGTGTGATTTTCATTTGGCCATTTGAATTCTCACTTGTCCTGGACAAACGGACAAGCTCTTATTTTGAACGCTGATCTTATTAACAAATTTTCTCAGTTGGCTAAAGCACACTGCTCAGTCATTTCAGTTTTTGAGAACAGTGACAGCGTAATCAAGAAACACTTAAAATAATTCTGATTAGTAATAATAACCGATCATTTGGAAGCAGCTAGGTTAGCTATAAATGATTTCCACAACCAAACCACCCTCTGACGGCAGCAGAGGAACTATAAGCTGTCAGTAGCAGACAGCATGCTCTGAGGAAAAGGTTGTATAGAGGATTTCTACGAGCAACCTGCCCTCTGGGAGTAATGGCAAGATTGGCAACTATGGTTAGCAACTACCCCGAAATGGTATTTTTTCTCACAGCAAATGGATACATATGATAACCGGAACTGCTGCTGCTACTTTCCCAACGTCTTCATCCGTCTGCATGATCTTCTTTATCCTCGCCTAGAATAGAACATTGCAATTGGTTCAACGAAAAAAGTTAATTTTTATTTAACGATGCCTCTAGAGCACATTGATTTTTACCATCGGCTATTGGATGTCAAACATATGGTCATTCTGACATTTCCTTGGAGGAAACCCGCTGCAGCCACATAGGCTACTCCTTCCGATAAGCAGCAAGGGGTCTTTTATATGTACTTTCCCACAGACAGGATAGCAAATACCACAGCCTTTGATGAACCAGTTGTGGACTACTGGTTGCAATTGGTTCAAAGCTACAATATAAATGTATTGGGTTAATTGGTATAACCTATTTACTTTAGCTTGAAGCAATCTTGATTTAAAAAGGTCTAGTTTTAGAAATATTATAAGTGAAAACATGCACAACTAAGGCTGGCGTACACATAAAATGCTGGACATAGGCTTTGTTTACCTATGTTCAACCGACGCAGCATTGCATACACAAGAGCACCAAGCTACATAGATCAAAGATTCGCCCCGTACTTGCAGTAGGGGTGAACGACAACATAGTCTAAATACGTGTGAAAATTGCTCCAGTATGGAACAGGAAGTGGAATTCCTGGTTCCAGTATCAAATGGCTACTTAGATCGGCACATAGTTGGTGAAATGGGAGAGAATACAAAAAGTCTAAATGGCAATGATAGAAATATTAGAATGCTGTCGATTTCACTATAACTACATTTTTGTTATATTTTTCAACTCAAAAGTAGCGGGTGAATATGAAGATGTATATGAAGAATATATTTTGCTTCTTAAATTAAGAATTTATATGCTGATTTCATTTACCCAGCCTTTCATCACTGCAAGTACGGGATGAATCTTTTATCTACAAGCAGGTACCCCAAACTAATTTTTTAAATGTATATTTGCATTTCACTTTTGTGATAGAACTTTATACGCTGATTTCGGGTGGTATAAAATTTATCTTGATGTGATAATCGATTCAAAAGTTATGAGCATTTTAATTTTTAGGACCTTTTTCATCCAAAAATGTAATTTGCCAAATTAGCAAATTCACAAAGCCATAGAACATGTGCAGATGGGTCGTTAACCTAAGAGCAAATTTGTGTGAAAGGATTTAAAAGCAGAGATAATAGTGAAATTTGGGATATTCTGAGTGTCAGTGCCAGTGGTCACAACTTATTAGCTATAACCAATTGATCAAAATTTTGATTTCTAGGAAAACTAAATCGTTGATAACTTTGGGACGACTAATCATATTTACTCGAATTAAAAAACCTTTTAATCAATTCAGTGAGCTCTGTCTGTCTACCGATTTTCACTACTGTGCAACAATTTTAAAGTTTTCATGAGATGTACCTAACCAAGTCTCAGACCCAGTTACAGTAACTGAGTCAGAAGAGACTTAAGCCGTGTTTACACGGGAAATTGTGAAGCGATTTAGGCAAATCGATTTATATGAGGCGATGTAGTGGCGCGTTTACACGAGCGAGTTTGAAAGTGTGTCGGCGACCGGGAACCAGCAGCCTTAGTGTTGCGCCTGTAGCCGGCAAGCACTGCTATTTGTTTAGTTTACACAAGTCGATTCGACGACGATGTAGCTGCTACGTTAATATCGCTTGGAATTTAAGGTTAATTTAATTAAATTTCATTATTTGAGTATGTAATTCTGTTAAATATGATCGCATTCACTAGATTTCGGCCTAATCGGGCCCTAACACTGCCGGGCACCAGCGATTAGTTACAGCTATGCCTGTTGCCGGCAAGCACTACTATTTTATACTATCGCTGCCCGGGAACCAGCTGAATCGCTTCATCTATACTACCTCGCGAGGTGGTATACATGTACCGATTTATATGAATCGATTCAGCCCTAAAACGCCTCAGTCGCGTTTACACGGCAAATGTGAGTCGATCTAGGCAAGTGGTTTTATATGAGGCGTTTTAAATCGCCCGTGTAAACAGGGCTTAAGAGAACAACGCGTGAGAACATTATGTAGGTACGTGAGCCAAACTCGCCGATCGCCGTCATAGCGGGCGCCATTCTCCTGTGACGCCGATCTACGGTTTCTATTGGTCGACCCAATTAGATCGTTCCAAATAACTGCCTCCTGACTGGCTAGAAATATGTTTTTGCACATGTAATGGGCATGACGTCATAGAGGATTTCCCGATCTATTGCCTCGTGTTAATTTTTTTCTGAATGACAGTTTATTTCTGGTAGGGGAAGAATTTCCCCCAACTTAGCAGATTTTGTACAGTATTCATGACCAAAATTCTACATCAAAGCAGGCATGGTCCCTAATTAAAATATATAGTTCCCATTCTGTATGTATTCATTGTTGCATCTGTGAAATACCAGGAGATAATAAGCACGAGAACTGCATTAACGAGCTCGCGGAATTAAAAAAAAAAAAAAAAATCATGCCAAATGGGAAAAACAAAATGGTGACTCAAGAAATTCTGCAAATTGCACACAAATGTAATCATCACCAAAATTTCACACCAAAGCAGGTTTGGTCCCTAATTATAACATATACTTCCCATTCTATATGTATTTATTGATGTATCTGTGAAATACCATGAGGAAATTTGTAAGAGAAATGTAGCAACGAGCTCGAGGAAAGTTTTTTTTAGCAAATGGGAAAACAAAATGGTGACTCAAGAAATACAAAAAATATGGCATTAACCTAATAATTATTATGTTTGATCATTATTAATAATTATTTCCAGCTGTTCAATGATGATTTTTGTGATTGATCTAGATAGAGAATTCTTCTGGTGTTCAGATACTTAAAAGATTTAGGGAATTTGTTGAGAAATAAGAAAGTTACATCATTTTCCCTAACAACACAGTAAATTTTGATCACACCATCTTCATTTGGTTTAAGGTTAATTGTGAGGACATAATTTGGCTAATTAAAAATAATGAAAAAATCATAACTTCTTTATTTCTCAATGGATTGCAATGATCTAAGAGTCATTTTCTTTGTCTCTTCAACCTCTTTCAATTGAACCCAGTTGCACTGGAATTGGAGGATTTTGAATTTTTGACTCACATACCTACATTATGTTGACATCGACGCGCTGCGCGGCCGCCGTGTTGTCCCCGATCGCTGTGATCGGGAGTGCGCGAATGGTTCTCAATATCTCTACCCAAATCGCTTCTCATTGGCTAACTAATGGTGGTAGCGGGGAATCCCAATGAAGTCATAGTTAAGGAAACCTCTCCCGATGTCCTCGTTTTCGAATTTGTCATTTCTGTTGCTTAGTTCATTCTTGACATTCTTTCAATCATTTGCCGTACTTTTCGCATGCTCAAATCGGTTCAAAATCACTTTGGACGTAAATAAAAAATATATAGACGTAATTATTAATGTCTTTTCTCACTATATACCAAATATTATCATGCTCCTATATGTCGAAAGTGGTTGATTTTGAATGGCAAAGTGTCATGGTTTGCGCGACTTTGGTGCGGGGTGCATGCCTCGTGGGGAGGACTTCTGACACTCTAGTAACAGGCTCACCTCTGCGTTGCTCAAATCGGTTCAAAATCACTTTGGACGTAAATAAAAAACATATAGATGCAATTAGTAATGTCTTTTCTCACTATATATAAAATATTATCACGCTCCTATACGTCGAAAGTGATTAATTTTGAATTGGAAAGTGTCATGGTTTGCGCGACTTTGGCGAGAAGGAAATGCACTCGTACACGCACAAAACCACTTTGGACATAAATAAAAAAACATATAGACGCAATTATTAATGTCTTTTCTCACTATATACCAAATATTATCACGCTCCGATACGTCGAAAGTGGTTAATTTTGAATCATACAGTGTCATGGTTTGGCGACTTTCTCTTCTTGTGGGAGGAATCATGCAAAAATCTTGTAAATATCAATAAAATTAAGTATTTTCTGGCATATTTTGTGTTTGAGCTACTCTTCTGAGATTAATTAATCAATTAATTAGTTAATTACTTACTAATACAAAATCAGGCTTTGATGCAGCCTTAAAATGGACCTTTTCTTGTTTATAATCTATAGCCGTGTTTACACGGAGAATTGTGAAACGTTCTAGACAAAGCAATTTATATGAAGCGTTTTAGAGACGACACGACAGAGTTTTGAAAGTGTTTTGTCGCCGGGAACAAGCAGCCTTAGGTCCGCCTGTAGCCGGCAAGCACTGCTATTTGTTTAGTTTACACAAGTCGATTCGACGCAGATGTAGCTGCTACGTTAATATCGCTTGGAATTTAAGGTTAATTTAATTAAATTTCATTATTTGAGTATCTAATTCTGTTAAATATGATCGCATTCACTAGATTTCAGCCTAATCGGGCCCTAACACTGCCGAGAACCAGCTGAATCGCTTCATCTATACTACCTCGCGAGGTGGTATAGATGAAATGTTTCATACGAATCGATTCAGCCCTAAAATGCCACAGAGCCGCGTTTACACGCCAAATGTGAGTCGATCTAGGCAAGTGGTTTCATATGAAGCATTTTAAATCGCCCGTGTAAACAGGGCTTATTACCTAAATCATGTAAATATCATGTAATTTAAGGAAGTTATGGTATATTTTGTGGTTGAGCTACTCTTCAAGATAATTAATTAATTAATAACATAATTAGTTAATTAAATAATTAATAATACAAACTCAGGCCTTGATGGAGCATTAAAAAGGACCATTTCTTCTCTTTAATCTATTACAAAAACCATGTACATATCATGAAAACTACTGAAGTTATGCACTTTTTTCATTCAGTTTGCATTGTTTAGGGTCACACCCATTCCCTTTGTTTCAGTCTAATTATAGGACACAAAAACATGCAATTTTAAATAAATAAAAAATCATAACTTTCTTAATACTAGACCAATATGCATGATCTTTGTGTTATTTAAAAGCATTTGTTTGGCTCCTTATAATCATAATGGTATGAGTATCATTTCTATATGGTAAATTAAAAAAAAATTCCAACATACCTACATTATGTATTGCACTAGAATTTCCCTCATAGACATAGGCTCATTAGTTGTCATTTTAACATTACATGTAGTACAATATATTGCATGATCGTGATGGTTGGTTAGTATGGCACGTCACTGTAGCCTAGTCAGTCACGCTAGTAGTAGTGGTGCAGGCCAAATAGAAATAGTGAAAGATCATAACATAAGATGGTTACTTTTTTTTAAGTCTATTGCAAAACGCTGGTACATCTGGCACAACACATGCATTGCGAGCTCAAGAAATCAACACATCTATCAGATGGAATAGAACTCACGGGCGGGAAGCGGGCGTTGTATTTCTTCTTTTTGCTCGGCATTTTAATAATTTTTACCTGAATTAACAACAAACAAAAGCTTCAGGGACAGCGGAAATAACCGGAAGTCCTGCAACGCGTGTGCGACACAACATTAGTCCATCTTCACACTGCATATTTAGCGCTGTCGTAGTGTGCCCACACATCGAAAGGGGGCGCCAGCTATGACCGAGCTAATGACATTCAGCTGGTTATGCGACACGCGAATGCGACATGCGACTTCGATACCCATGCCTAGCCCCAATAAGCGAGTTAAGCATCTCGGGCGCGCGGTGGTTGATGGGAAGTCATCGGTATAAACAAACCCACGTGCGTCATTACTGCATGACTATGCGCAGTGCAAAACGTTAGTTTCATTCAAAATTAATAAAAATCCAGAACCCTAACCTTATCAATGTAATATAATCTTTTTGGTAAACATGTTTTCTAAGTGGTGTGGTTTTAGAGATATTTCACTTTTTCTGTAAGAAGATTGCTCACGGCCATTGAGTTTGCTGGAACGTGCAGTGCGAAACGTTCGTTTTATTCAAAATTAATAGAAATCCAGAACCCTAACCGTATGAATTTAATATAATATTCTTGGTAAACATGTTTTCTATATGTGTGCCAAACGATTTGTTTCTAGGTGGTATGGTCTTAGAGATATTTCACTTTTTCTGTAAAAAGATTGCTCACTGCCATTGGGTTTGCTGGTACGCGCAGTGCGAAACGATAGTTTTATTCAAAATTAATAGAAATCCAGAACCCTAACCTTATCAATGTAATATAATCTTTTTGGTAAACATGTTTTCTAGATGTGTACCAAGCGATGTGTTTCTAAGTGGTGTGGTTTTAGAGATATTTCACTTTTTCTGTAAGAAGATTGCTCACGGCCATACGTGCAGTGCAAAACGTGGCTTTGTTTATACCTACAGCGCCGACCGGAAGTCGTACCCACACATGCGCACAGACAATGCTGAACTCGCTTATAGCCGATGTCTACCTTTTGTGTTGTGGGGTCGTTAAACAAACAAAAAAGATACCCATGTCATTTGTGGGTTTTTTTGCTCCAAATTTGTGAAAGAAAGTCAAAGTTACTGTTCCTTTCTATGGAAAACGCGACAGCATTCGCATTCGCATTCATACCGATCGGTCCATGGGTCGATCCATTTGTCACATTCGCATTCGCATTCGCAATCACATTTGGATGTATGGAAGCACTACTATGCCTTTACATGCTTTTCGATTTTTTTTCCGCGTTCGCATTCGTATTCGCATTCGCATACCGCAAACCTCATATAATCTTAGCTTAAGTACTCCCAAGCCTCGTGTGAATTTTGGACCCAGTCTCAGACCAAGTTACAGTAACTGAGTCAGAAGAGATTTGAGAGCAAAGAAACTTATTTATTTTGGCCACATCATTCGTCAGAGTTCAATATACTGTACATTGTTGGAAGGGAAGGTGAATGGCAGCAGAGGGAGAGGGAGACCAAGAACATCATGGTTTACAAATATTTCACAGTGGACAGGCTTGAATTATGCACAGTCTATCAGAACAGCACACCATCGGGACAAATGGAGAACCATTGCATCCAACCCTCGACTAGAGGATGGAACTATTGATTGATTGAGCTTTAGTACTGTAAGACATTAGACATTTTAGGCATTTTTTATTCACAATTTCAATACATATTCTATCAAAATAGACTCACCTGTTGACAATAGAAATTGTAGGAACAGTGTAACCATTAATGGTTGTCTTCCCACTGCCCGTTATAAACTTACTCCTAGAGTGCTGTCTCTAGGATCTACTCCGGATAGGAGTGAGTCTTTTATCCAAGAGGAGAGATGTGTTCATGACCATACAACTATATATTCTCTTATATTTCTTACGATATAACTGGCCCCTACCCAATGCCTAATACATAAGATAACAGCATACTCACAGTTATCCTTGGAATCACAAATTAACATATTAATACTTAGCCAAATCTGGTAGATTTTTTTCTTGAAGATTTATACTAGTGTAGTAGTCTGAACATGAGCTCTACTATCACGCGGTAGCAGCGGAGACTACGACGCCATCAGCGCAGTACCACTACACTGCGCTAGGTGGCGGCACGGGTCACCACCGGTCAGACCCCAACTGGGCTGACCTCTACTGCGTGTGGTTGACCCACCCCCCCACACACACCTATAGAGTCGATGTGGGATCTGGCGAGTCAGGGGGCGGGTCAGACAACTACTGACGCCGCGGAGAGCAGATGGTTCAATAAACCCAAGGTGAAGCGTACACTGAATTGAATCTTGGTGTTCTTCCGTGTGAAAGAGTGAGAGTCGGAGGGCCGTGGGCCATTACATTGGTGCCGTGAGCCAGCTTGCCTTCTGCGTAAGGGGGTGAGTATTGGACCTGGGCCATGGACTCCGAAGGTAGGTTCTCTTCGTAATTTGTAGTTATGGAGGGAGCGACGGCCGGCCAACTGCGTAGTGGGCGCCAGTACCAAAATGATGGTACAGGGAACCCCAGCGCAGTAGGGTCGCCGGTAAGCGTGGACGCTTCTATGGTGAGTACACCGGACCACGCTTACAGTTCACCTGATTGGGATGTTGATGTTTTAACGTTCATTCCTAATACAGGTGCCGGCGTTGTAGGGGACCGCCGCCAGGTGTCAGTGAGTGGGAGGGGTATCCCGTGGCAGGTTCTGCGCGTATTCCAACGCTGCGTCCTAAGCCATTTACAGGTATTAAGCAGGAGTGGAATACCTGGTGGCGGGATTTTACGTTGGATATGCGGTCTAACATGTGGGATGAGAGGGTGGCTCTTATTCAGCAGTTGCCTCTGTTGAGGAATGGGCCGGCGCAGGACTGCGTGGACGCGTGGAGGCGCCATGGGTTGACGACGATGAGGGAGTTGCTTCCTATCATCTCGTACAAGTTTCGTCCAGTGGACCCCATGGCGCGGTGGTACCAGTGGAAGAAGCGCGTCCAAACTGCCCGTGATGGATCGTACCGGGCGTACGGTCTACAGCTGCAGGTTGATGGGCGGGAGGCTGCTAGAGATACTGGGATGAGTGAGCGTGCGATCGAGACTAAGATAGTCGAGTGTTTCGTGTGCTCACTCATTGATCCGGGTGAGCAGCGTGCCGCCTATGACCGGTGGCGGCCGGGCAAGTCGTCTCTGGAAGAGATGTTTGAGGTGGTCGACGATTACTGCGCCAAGGTACTGCGTGCTGGGCGGTCGACTGCGGTAGAGGCTATTCGGCTATCAGATGAGTCGGATAGTGAGTTCGAGGTTGAGGTGGCTGCGTATAACGCGCCACGTGATCCTCAGCGTAATGGCGGCGGTAGTTACTCTCGGGGTGGTTCTGGGGGGAGCTATCGTGGTGGTAATTCCTATCGGGGTTCGTCTGGGGGTGGCTATCGGGATGGTGGCAATTTCAGGGCGAGCTCTGGGGGGGGTTATCAATCGCCACCTATCACTAAATCGATGGTCCAGGGGTGGATGCGTGATGTGATGGGGGAGCAGAAATTTGCTGCGCAGGTAGCAACGGGTGGGTCTGGCTCATCTGGGTTATCTGCGCGCAGGCGCGTAGTTAGGAAAGATACGCGTGCTCGTGATCACGAATGTGGTCGTTGCTTTGCTTTCGGTCATTGGCCTATACAATGTACTGGAGTAAAACGTACTCTCGAGGAGGCTGTGATAGCCGGTGATCGCGAGGGTAGGGACAACTCGGGTGTTGATCGGGCAAGGTTGGCGCGTCTCCGTAAAGACAGGGACGTTAAGGCTAAGCCTAATTTAAACGCCTAGGGTTGGACCGTTTGGGCTTAGGCCCAACCCAATTGGCAAGCCCGGATACCGCCAAAACGGATGGGGTGTTGACTATCAAGGAAGCCGGTGTGCAGTCTGATGCTAGCGCGGGACCGCCGGTGATCGCCCCTGGTGATATTATCCCAGTGGAGTCGGTATTGTGGGATGGCATGGAGCAGATAGCGCGTTGCGTTTCTGCTCTGGCTCCCGCACCTTTGGACGACTGTATGCAATTTATAGTACAGCGTCAGGGGTGCGACCTGTCTCACCCTTGTGGTAAACGCTTATTCGTGGATTCCACTTTCTGGACGCTGGACGGAAAACGGTGGTATGTGAGAGTGTGTGTTAGAGGAACTATCGGGTATTTTTTAATAGACAGTGGGGCTGCGGTCACATGTGTTGGACGAAAATTCTTCGATAAGTTAGATGGTGATAAGGTGTTTTTCGATAATAGCGTGAAGCCTGTCACTGTCACCGGTGCACCACTCAAGCAGTACGGACAAGCCATACTATCTCTGGAGATCGGGGGGAAAATATTCCATTATGCCCCTACTGTTTCCGATATTTCAGAAGATGGTATTTTGGGTGCGGAATTTTTGGAGTATTATGGTTGTGAGCTGCGGCAGGCAGGCAGCCTATATCTTCGATATCCGTATCAACTCACGGTGCAGTGTGAATTACGTCGCGATAGTCAGACTGTGTCTGCTGTCGCGCAGGATATTCGCATTGCTCCGATGACCGGTTGTGATGTTAAAATTACAGCTGTAGGGGTTGACGGTGATCACCAGAGCCTATTTGAACCGATGGTCTCAGAGTTGCATGAGCTGGGATTAGTAGGTCAGAATACGCTAGTGTGGAGTCCTGTTGACTCGGTTGTGCCATTGTTTAATCCGAATCGTTATGCGGTTAGGTTACAGAGGGGTACGACTATCGGGTTGTTGAGTGAGGCTACTGACTTTGGTAATGTTCATTGTGAATACGCTAAGGCGGGGTTGTCTAAACAATCTGGTGTAAACATTGCTCGCGGTGACGGGGTCACTGAGTCAGCTGTTCCCGCAGTTGACTCAGTGGACAGGGTTGGCGCGGGGCGATGTGGTGCGGTCGGCTGTTCGCAGTTACCGGGTAATTGGAGCAGTGGTTGGCCTGTACTGCGTGTCGCGCGGGCGGCGCAGTTGGAGTGCCCTTCTAGTGTTGTGAGTAGTAGAGGGGAAGTGGGCGTTGCTGCGTTGGGGGCGGTGGCCGATGTGGTTACTTTTGGTACGACGGAGGAGTGCGTGGCACCTTCTGTGGTATCTCGGACCTTCGATGGGAGCTTGCCTGCCCATCTTATACCTTTGGCTATGGGGTGTGAGGTGGTTGATGAGTCTGATCGCTCTCGGGTAGTTGAATTTCTGGGTAGAAATATCCAGGTTTTCGCAGTGCCTGGTGAGACATTGGGCTGGACTGAGGTGGTGAAGCATGGCATTGATGTTGGTGAGTCGGCTGCTTTTAGGATTCCCTATCGGCGTTTCGTGCATTCCAAGAAGGAGGCACTGGAGACTGAGCTGCATAAGCTGCTGGATAGTGGGGTGATTAGGAGTAGTGATTCACCGTGGAGTTCACCTGTCCATTTAGTCAAGAAAAAAGATGGTTCAATCCGTTTTTGCATTGACTATAAAAAGCTCAATACTGTGACGCGGAAGAATGCTTACCCATTACCGCGCATAGATGAGTCGCTCGAGAGTTTAGGGGGTAATGAGTGGTTTTGCACTCTGGATCTGCAATCTGGGTATCATCAGGTTGCTATGGATCCGGGGGATATTGCTAAAACTGCTTTTAGTACTCACTTAGGCTTATTTGAGTGGAACGTGATGCCGTTTGGGTTGTGTAATGCTCCAGCCACGTTCGAAAAGATGATGACGGATATGTTAGCTGGTCTTCAGTGGAAGATTTGCTTGGTGTATTTGGATGATATCATTGTCTTTGGTCGGACACTAACCGAATGTCAGGATAGGCTTCAAGCAGTGTTCGATCGTTTACGTTCCTATGGGCTGAGACTCAAGGCTTCAAAGTGTAGACTTTTTAGGCGCGAGACGCAGTACCTGGGGCGAGTAGTTTCTGCGAAGGGGATTAAGGCAGACCCGGAAAAGCTCTCTGCAATTGCGGGGTGGCCCAGACCTGAGGATATGAAGGAAGTGAGATCATTCCTTGGGTTTGTGTCATATTATCGCGATTTCATTGCTGATTTTGCGCGGTTAGCTGTTCCTTTGCAGGACTTGGTCGTTACCGCGAAGAAAATAAAATTTGTGTGGGACGACGCTCAGGAGGCGGCATTTCTGGGCTTGAAACGTGCCTTTACTCAGACCCCAGTGCTGCGATATCCGCGGGCAGTGGGGCGGTTCATTCTGGACACTGATGCGTCAGGGTTTGCGATCTCAGGTGTATTAAGTCAGGTGCAGGATGGGGTGGAGGTCCCGTTGTCTTTTGCGAGTCCGTTGACTCAGGAATTGTCTGGGCATCGGTGGCGCCGTCTAGCGTGTGACTTTGTGTCCGGGTTTAAGACGACGTCTAGGGGAAATGTGGTGATGATGGTAGTCCAAGACTATTACACTAAGTACGTGCAAGTGTACCCCTTAAAAGATCACACTGCACCCACTGCAGCGCAGGCGTTGGTGGATAACTGGGTTTTGATATTCGGTGCCCCGATGCGGATCCATTCGGATCAAGGACGGGAATTTGAGTCCACACTGTTCCAGTCCATGTTGCGCTTGCTGGGCGTTAAAAAAACGCGTACAAAATCGTACTGTCCACAATCGGATGGTATGGTAGAGCGTTTTAATAAGACGTTGATATCTGCGTTGGCTTGTACCGTGAATGACTTTCAAGATGATTGGGATTTACAGGTCAAGTTTGTGGCACACGCATATAACTGTACGGAGCACGCATCTACGGGTGTGACTCCGAACAGGTTACTATTTGGGGAGGAGCTCCGACTAGCAGCTGATCTGCAGTTTGGGGTGGTGAATCGTCAAGTAGACCGGCCTTGTGAGATCGTGTTTGTAAGATGGTTGGAGCATTGCTTTCACCACGCGTATAGCACAGTTCGCGATGCTTTAGGTCGGGCAGCGGTTCGTCAGAAATATGACTACGAGCCTGCTGCGTGGCGCCAGTTCAAAGTGGGGGACCGAGTGGTGCGGTATCATGCGCCGCTAGCTCGGGTCAAACTCGCGAAGAATTGGGATGGTCCCTTTACTGTAACAGAAGTTGTCTCTGACACCACAGTTATTATGAAGGGCAAGGATGGTAAATACCGTAAATCTAACGTTAGACGTCTTAAGCTTTACACCGAGCAGATGTCTAGAAACGCTGGACCATCCTCCTGGCTTGATGCACATGTAGGGGACGAGCCCGCACCTGCGAGGGTGGAGGCTGGCACTATAGATGTGGTTAGTCAGAAGAAAGTACCTGGGCTTCCAGTTACTGCGGGGGAGGCTATGCGCCCTAGGCGGCATAGGCCTAATAAGCGGAAAAATAAACGTCGGCGTCGTTCTAGATCAGTGTCTGATGTCGATAGTGTTGTTTCTGTACGCAGTAGCTCGGATAGTGACAGCGACTTTGTGCCAGTTGGACAGGGGTCTGATGTGGGTTCGGATGCACCGCCTGTGCGGCGATCTGAGCGTTTAGCATTACGACGCAGATAACTGGTATGGGGTGGGGTAGTAGGTATTAGGCTACTCCACCCTGGTGTTGTCTGGTCTCCGGGGGTTGGTTGTACATCAGATACGCTGATCCCTGTCACACAACGAGTAACGCAGTACATATGTTCAGTTAAACTTTACTACGCAGTTATTTAAGATTGGTGGGGAAAGACCGGGGGCCCCGGGGGCGCCAATGAATGGGCGCAGTTACTACTGTTCTGCGTAATGCCTTTGCCTAAGCCGTGTGTTTATTATCTGCTATTTCTTGTCTAACGCGTTGGTTATGGTTAACGGGGCGTACTGCGTGTTATCTGCTATAACCGGGGGAGTGTTTGTGTCGCTGCGGGCATGGGGTGTGTAACTGGTGCGACTGTTGGTTAGGCGTAATTGGGTCACTTATAGCATGTGCGTGTAACCGGGCGAGGGGTTGCTGGCGCTACGCAGTACGTGTTGTTGTTTGGTGGGTACTGCGTGAGGGCCGGGGATTTGTCGCCGGGGGTGGCTCAGTATTGTGCACTAGCTGGCGGGCGGGCTTTGTGGTTGAGCTAGCTAGGTCACCCTATTATTCTGCGGTTGGGGTTTCTCCGTGACCACGTGGTGCGGTGACGTCAGCGGTACTGCGGGGGGGACGGGGAATGCCGCCGTCGGGTGGTTTGGCTTGGTTCCTATGTAGGTCACGCTAGCTGCACCGGTGGCGCACCTGGTGTTGTGCGGGGAGAGCCATTCATTCTCTGGTTGGTACGCCGACTGGACTCTGCGGTTCTGCGAGAGAGGACGTGGAGCCAGTCACTCTACCGGCTGCCGGCAGACAAGGTGGGTGTATTTGTCCTCGGACATTGATCCTATCTATTCGCGTATTCCTTATTTTGTACTTGTTTGTTGCACAGCACTTTAGGAATACAGCAAGGCCGGCCGCGTCTGTGTTGGTCTGTGCGTTTATCGCGCAGACTCGACACAGCGTGTACGGCGATCGTCGGGCGTGGGGGATGCACAACTTGAGCTGCTGTGGCAGTTCGTTGTGCGTAGACCATGTCTGACGATGTTCTAGATTCGCCCAGCACTCCATTAGGGGGAGCTGAGGCTGTTGACTCTCTCGGTATACTCTTCGATGAGGCCGAGGGGGGTGAGGCGACAGGTTTAACCTGTATAGGGACCATTAGGCCTTTAGGCGGTAGGGAGATTGTTGCTACAGTCTCCCCGCAGCTGTCTAGTCCCCTATTGTCGCCCATGTTGACCGTGGTAAGAGGTCCTCGGCGGGTTACGGCGTTTCTCCTCCTGGAGTAGCTAGCCTGTCGTTACGTTCCCCTGAGGTACCCACCGGTCCATGCGTAGCTTCTATGGTCGCTAGTACAGGGACTGTGGTGAACGCTGACGAGTTGTCACGCTTTCGAGAGTGGCAGCTGCGTGAGACGGCTTTGAGGGAGTCGGTTTGTTCGTCCCGCACGGATCCGTTCTCGCTCAGCCCAGCTGAGGTGAGGATGGCGCAGCCTCTCAGCGGGAGTTCATCTGGTTCTTGCCAGGTGGGACTGCCGACTGAAGTTGCTGCCCGACCCCCTATGTTGCCGTTCGCAGGCTCTGAGGATGTAGGCGCTAGAACCTTAGGGAGTCTGGCGCCGGCACCTCATGACAACGGACGGTCAGTAGGGGGAGGTTCCAGTGTGCGGATGGACGTCGACTCTGTCGAGTCTACCCCGGTTGTGGGCGGTGAGTTGCTTCGGCCTCCTGCCCCTTCTCGTGAGTCCGGTGCGTTGACTGAAGCGCAGGTGAGGATGGCTGTAGAGCAGGCTAGAGCCTCTGTACAGCGTGACACTAGTCCTCGCTCGGAGGTTGTGTCGGTGCCCCCTAAGGCATCGATCCCTCCGGAAAAGGTGTCGTATGGGTCGTTTGACTATCGCTATCATAATAGCGATGGTTCTAAACGTACCGTGCCCGTAGATGTGGACGACGTTCCTGTTGGTGGCAGTGTGGAGACTGCACGTCCGTCGAGATCGGTCGCTTCCTGTTCTCAACAAGAGCAGGGGGGGGAAGATCAGAGGACGGGTCGGATAGCTCACATGCTTGCGTGTTGGGCTACCAATAGAAGGTATGAGGTGGAGCTCGGCTATGCGATCTCTGAGGATCCTACTCCATCGTCTGAGTGGATTGTTAGGTCGCGAGGGGGTGGACCGGTTAAACTGGCGCGGTTTCTTTCGGGAAACGTGGCTGGTTTGACCGAGACTACCCTGTCGCGGCTATGGAACGACCCTCACAAGCAGTCATGTAGTATTAGAGACTATATGGTCTGGGAGCTGGATCGTCATCGGCTGATGCGGTCTCAGGGCGCGCACGGAGATTACGGTGTCTCCGATGACGAGGGCTGGGCCGAGCCCGAGAGTCATCCCCGTGTTCCGTTGGAGTGGTACAACCTCCATTTATGTGACATATTTGGAGGGTTGAAAGATCCAATGAGAGGGGATGGCTACACGAAGCAGGAATTGGCGTGTCTGGGTTATGTCCGCCGTGTGTTTCGCCCAGGACAGACTTGTCTGTTCTGCGAGCTTAACCCGGTCGGGCGTAGGCAGACCCCGAAACCTGTTTTCTGCGGTGGGGGCCGTTGGCTAGGCACATTTGTGAAAGCCACCTGCACACCGCTCCTCTATGGAGGTGCACGAGACCATTTAACGTGGCGAGTGGGTCGGAGGGCTGTCCAACGCTTAAGGCGACTGGACAGTATTACTCGACTCCTCGCCGCTGTGAGATGATCAAGCATCTCCTGGATGGCCACGGACGTATGATAATGGACGTCGTGAAGGGGCTGAGTGTGATTCAGTGGGATCCTCAGTCCGTGTCGAAGAGAGCGGTGTCCTTCACGATGAAGCAGCGCACGGACTTCCATTATAGCAGGGAAACCCTGACGCTGCCTAAGCAGCAAAGGTTGATTGCCCTGTTTATATATGTTCCTGGGTCGGCGGAGGTACGTCATGAGCGGTTTTACACCGGTCGCGGCGCATCTTCGGCGAAACGGGGCAGGGGTCGTGGTGCTGTTGCCGTGAGGAGGGACCAGCAGGGGCGAGCAGCTCCTGTGGCCTCTTCGAGCTCTGGGCGGGGTGTTAGGTCCGTCCAGGGGAAAGGCAAGGGGAGAGGTAAGAGGTCCTCGTCCCTGGTGCCGCTGCGCGATGGCTCTGCCATTGAGCTGCAGCGGGATCAGGGGTCGGACAGGTCAGCTTCGCCTCCCCCACCGCCGCCTCCACCCCCTCCATCCGCTGCCCAGCGGGGGTTGAGAGACTGGCCTGAGTTGCCAGTCGTGACTGTCGATCCGGAGGTAATGGGGTCGAGGGGCGTGCGCCGTCGTAAGCGTCGGAAGGTAGTGACCGAGCTGACACCTGACACTCTGAGTGCGGTGGTGGCACGGGCTCCGCCGACCGTGGTGACGGTGCCAGTGGCATCGGTGTCGCATCCGGTGTCATTGGGTCAGGTTCCGCGGCGACGTGTGTCGGCGGCTGCGGGATCTGCCTCTCAGTTGGCAGGGACGCCGTCTGCAAGCTCGGTTGTGAAACCAGCGGCGGACTGCTCCTGTGGTTAGTTCCGCTCCAGTGATGGTGCCTGAGCGACCGGTGGTGGCTGCGGCCCCGCTGGTCGATCACGGCGTCGCTCTGGCGTTGGACGGGATCACGGAGCGTCTCTGCGAGGCCAACCGTGTGGACGTTACGGCCAGGATTTCTGAGTCAGTCGGCGGCCTGGTCAAAGCCTTCATTGGGGGCTTTGACGCGGTCGTCGCGCAGACGCAGGAAGTTCTGACGCGTCAGGCTGAGGGAAGGCGTGGTGCTGACTTCGACAATGTCGTGGAGGACAAAAAGATTGTCGAGCGGAAGTTGGCAGTATCACGCGAGCAAAGGGCGCGGCAGGCTGCAGTCATTGACGATATCGACATCACTTTTTCTGCCGCGTTCCACTCGGACTTCCGGAGTTGGGATGGTTCATTGCGCACTTTGGATCTTTCCGGCTTCAGCGTCGAGGACAGGCTGCACGGCCTGCCGGCCAGCTTGGTGGCTGATGCTGCTGCGGCACATCGGGCGCTGCTGGCGCGGGCGGCAAGGGCGCCTGCTGACGTTGACGACGACGTTCAGATGACAGGTGACGGGAAGGTGGACGGCGATTAGTCGTCGTTCTGTCCTGTCTGGTCAATTTTGGACGTCACGTCGAAATTCAGATGACAGGTGACAGGGTGGTGGACGACGGGTAACTGTTGGTACAGTTGCGCGTCGCTCTCCTCTGTCCGAGGGATTCTGGATACCGTGATGTCTCGGATGACAGGTGGCAGTTAGGTTAGCGGTGGTTGACTGCTCGCGCAGGTAATCGGCGCTAGCCCTGTCCGAGGGATTCCGGGTTCCACGTCGGGGGTAATTGAAAGACCAGCACCCCTGTGGCGGTTATTAATTTTTTTTATATAAAATATACACATTAATATTATATAAAATAATTTTTTTTCTGATAGTTCATCTCCCTTACGGAGGTGGATACCGCCTTGTATATATATATATGTATATTGTTACTAATATAATATTGTATATACCTTTTTAGTACTACGGTGCTATTTTTACATTGATAACCATGATGTATTTAGCATATCGTACTGCTCTATTCCAACATTATTTTTCTTTGCAGTACGATTGTTCATGATATATGTTATGGTGAAGAGCTTAGCTTTCTCCCGATTGGAGGATCTAGCTTCTTGTGTTCTGCCTATTTTTCTGCAGTAGGGGTCGGAATAATCTTTAATATATATATATACTAAATAAATTATTTCTAAAAATATTCCTCAACTTTCACCCCGTTTTGACTTCCTTGTTCCACACTATTAGGACATATTATATTCTAAATTAATTTAGTGGAACGGGGTGGTCAATGGTGTGGGAGTTGGTGGGTAGACACTGTCCATTTTACACTAAAAGATTTTCCTATGCAGTGTCGCCCTGGCTCTTATTTTATGCTGCATTCTTTATTTCAAATTACTACTATGGTAAGCGCTTCCAACAGAACATGAATGACAGCGTGTGCGTCGGCTCCTGTTTATAACAGGGGAGGATGCACATGGGGTGTAATTTTCTTTGTAGGAGGCCGGGTTCTTGCTGGCGCCCATTGCTTCTTATAAAATGTATTGCATACTAAACGTTGTATCTGCGGAGACTTTCTCAATTGTTATAAGTAACACCGCCCTTCTACTTTCATGCATTCTGCACGGAGCGGGGCACCGAGCGTGGCGGGTCCTGGGTGTGGCTGTTTGGCGTGTCCGCGGTTGTAATACGTCTGTGATCTACTGGCCAGGCGACGCGGGGGCACAAGGAGGACGGACTGAGGGAAGCTCGAAGAGGAGCCGCTCCGCGTAGAAGGAGGAGCGCCCCGCTAACGGTTCTTCTGAGATGGGGGGCGGCGGGGGGCGGACTGAGTAGTTCCTTGCTTCCTTCTGTCGAGGGGGTTCCCCCTTGTGGGGTATGAATTCTCTCCCAGCAAACAAACATTCTATACACCAACTACATAGAGGCTGGGAGAGGTCGTCTTTGTGCGACGCATTTAAAGACTCTTTCTTCACCTAGATTGATGACATGTTTGCCTTGCAGCTAGCTAGATTCACATCGCTATTTCGCTGCAGGCAGGTCTAGGAATTGCGCAAAAGGATACATAGCTTTGTAAGGCTTCTCTCCCTTTCAAGTTAGTTCTCATGTTGACTTCTATCATTTCTCGATTCTCATCGGTTTGCATTCTGCAACCGGTGAGACTCTAAGGGGGGCAGTGTAGTAGTCTGAACATGAGCTCTACTATCACGCGGGTAGCAGCGGAGACTACGACGCCATCAGCGCAGTACCACTACACTGCGCTAGGTGGCGGCCACGGGTCACCACCGGTCAGACCCCAACTGGGCTGACCTCTACTGCGTGTGGTTGACCCACCCCCCCCACACACACCTATAGAGTCGATGTGGGATCTGGCGGGGTCAGGGGGCGGGTCAGACAACTACTGACGCCGCGGAGAGCAGATGGTTCAATAAACCCAAGGTGAAGCGTACACTGAATTGAATCTTGGTGTTCTTCCGTGTGAAAGAGTGAGAGTCGGAGGGCCGTGGGCCATTACACTACCTATTGTAAAAGTACAATGTCTGAACACTTTGACTTCTGGATACTGAATGCTTTATTCACCATCCAGGGGCCATGTGCATGACGCGGTGTTAGCGAGCCAAAACGGGTTTTGGCTGGGATTTCCAGTTTAGCGGCGAAAGTCAGTATGCAAGGAGCGGTGTTACGGAAACACCGCGAGTTTAAGGTCGGGTACACTAACACCACTCCGTAGCAGGTTTAAGGGCGGTGTTAGGTTCCGATTAGGCCCAAATCTATTCAATGCTATCATATTTAACAGAATTACATACTCAAAAAGTGAAATTTTATCAAATTAACCCCAAAATCGAAGCGATATTAAGGCCGCTGCTACATCGGCAGTGATATGTCATATTGTCGAATGTAAACAAAACAAATGGCCGTCGATGCGGCGGCGGCGTTAATATCGGTTCGATTTTGGGGTTAATTTGACCAACTTTATTTAACAGAATAACATACAAAAAAAGTGAAATCGAAGCTATATTAACGCCGCTGCCGAATTTTGGTCAAATTAAACCAATAATCGAAGCGATATTAGTGCTGCCGCCACCGCCACTGCCACTGCCACCGCCACCGCCGTGGGATCTGTGGCGATATTGTCAAATAGCGGTGCTCGCCGGGAACAGGCTCAGAGGGATTTCCCAAATCTATAAATAACTGCACGTTTAGCTAACATGAAGGATTTAGATGCCCATACATACTGCGTGACCTACTTTGCGAGGTTGGTGATAGCTGTGAAAGTACAACGTCTGAACACTTTGACTTCTGGATACTGAATGGTTTATTCACGGCCTAGGGCTCGCTTGACCCGCCGGCTAAACTTTCCATGACGTCATCTCATTAACATATTCCTTTGTCTCAAACTCTGGCATCTCGTTAATCATATATTAGCCACACACCTATACGTCTATTACGCACATATCACATCCCCCCCTCAAAGTATTTCTGAAACATGAAATGTTTCAAAATAACCATGACAACATAACATATAACAGTCAAACGAATGCACAATACCATATATGCGTACTTAACTTCAACACAAGGCCTTGCAAATGTCCGAGCGCCCTCTAGCACTGAAGTCCTTTAACTGTCCGGCTGTAACGTCTCACGACATAAATTGTCCATTAAATCAACTAACACAAACATATAGCTGAAACTAACTTAATCCTACATGCACATGTTATATGTGTACACACCCAATCCACACTGAACTACTACAGGTCTAACCTGCTCGCCGGCCTAATCAGCCGACCTGACCTACTTAGATTAGCCGCACTGTTTACATTCGGCAATGACGCTGACCTAGTTTGCATCTGCCCGACCAGTTCGGGCCGCCCCCCCACAGGCGCCCTGATAATCTGCACCCGGTTCCGATACAACATATTACCGGACTCATTCAAAATTTGATACTCGCTCCCAGAAACACCAGTCTGTCCCAAAATAACCCCTTTTTTCCATTCCCCGGCATGATTTTTGTACTTTATTTTACTTCCGACTTTCATAGGTTTGTGCGGCTTACCACACTTCCTGTCATGAAACGCTTTCTGACTTTGCTGCCGTTTTGCCGTCTGGACTTTCTTCGGATTTTGCGTTTCGGGCACCAAAATTTCCTCCGCCATCGGGCAACCTGCCCCTCAACCTTCTGCTCATGAGCATCTGAGCCGGAGATGCATTCAGGACGGGCAACAGGGTGTTACGATAAATTTAGCAAAGCTAACTGAAAATTAGACCCAGTCTCTCTCGCACTTTTTTACATGTCCTTGACTGTTTGCACAAACCGTTCTCTACCTGCCCATTGCTACGGGGATACTGTTGGACTGGAATATACGGCCTTTAAACCATAGTGCTGCGCAAACTCCCTTATACTCTTGGCTCTTAACAGTGCGGACCATTGTCTGAAATAACCTGACTAGGAATACCGTGCCTTGCCAAATATCCTTCAACGCCTCAATAACAGTGACAGACGACGTATCGCCCAACAGCGTCACCTCTGGAATATTTCGTTGTGTAGTAATCTACAGTTATCAGGTAATTCTTATGGTTTAACTCAAACAAGTCTGCACCGACTTTTTCATACGGTTGACAGGCGATCGGGTGATTTATCAACGGCTCGTTATGCAAACTTTTCCGGTTGTTTTGGCAAGTGTCACACTGACTGACCTTATCCTCAATTTGCTTATTCATATTCGGCCAAAACATACAGTCCCGCACCAGCTGCTTGGACTTTGTCACACCTAATGGTGTCTCATGTAACACCTAAATCATTTCACCGCGGAGACTCGGAGGAACCACCACCCGATTGCCTTTCATGACAAGATAATTTTCTATCGTTAACTCGTGCTTGTATGGGATGTACTGTCTCAGACACAGTGGTGTCTGTATGCGTGTCGTGTCCCACCCATCTTCAATGTGTGAGATCAACATGGACATGGATACATCCTTCTCATACTCTTTGACAATCTTACTCAACAAACTTGACGACTGCATGTCCACTGCGGCAACGCAGAACGTGTCATCGAACAGGCTATCCTGACCTACTTTGGCGCTATGCGTCAAACAACCCTTCACATGACATAGCTTAATATTGTAATTCTGCAACCGCATTCGCATTCTCTGCATTTTGGCCGAAAGTTAATGAATTGGCTTCTGCATTATCGCCAATAACAGCTTGTGGTCCGTTTGAATTTGAACTTCTTTGCCAAAGATATAGTCATGAAAGCTCTGGCATCCGAAACATATGGCGAGCATTTCTTTTTCAATAGTGGCATAGCCACACTGCGCTGAGTTAAGCGCAAGAGATGCGAGTGCGATCGGCTTGTCATCTTGCATCAACACAGCACCTAACCCCGACTGACAAGCATCTACCTGGATCACAATGGGTTTCTTAACATTGTAATACGACAACACAGGAGCAGTTCTTAACTTTTCCTTTAACTTATCAAATCCGCCCTGCTGTTCGGTCTGCCAGTGCCACGCAACGTCCTTAGCCAGGAGCGTGCGTAGTGGTTTGGCTATCTCGAACATGTTGGGTATAAACTTGTGTACATATCCAACCATGCCCAGGAACCTTTGGACGCCTTGTTTGTCACACGGCTCTGGCATGTCAACTATTGCTTGTATCTGTCTGGATCAGGCTTCACACCCTGCTGGGTAAGTTGATGACCGACATACTTCACTGGTAGTCTTAATAGCAAAGATTTTTTTGTTTAACTTCAGGTTAACCGACCTAGCTCGGTCCACACGGCTCGGAGCCGCTCGTTGTGCTCTCAACCGTTGACCCATATACCAAAAATGTCGTCCGTGACTATCCCGATACCGGGTATATCACCCATGACACAGTGCATTTCCTGAATAAAAATGTCACCGGCTGTTTTGATACCAAAATGCAAGCGGGTGTACCTGTACCGGCCCCACGGAGTATTGAACGTGCAAAGACGTGAACTTTCTTCATCTATCTCTATCTGCCAATAACCTGTCATCGCATCCAAAACTGACAAATATTTCTCATCTGCCATTTTGGAAATAATTTTGTCAATAGTTTTGGTAGGGAAAGGCCCTCTCTTTATCGCCTTGTTCAACTTAGTCAGATCCAGACAAATCCTTATCTTGTTTTTTTTTTAACGACAGTTATGGAATTAACCCACTCGGTAGGTTCATCTTGTTCAACTATGACACCTAACCTCTACATGGATCAAGCTCACATACGTACCTTACCTGAATGGCAAACGGAATTGTCTAGGCGGATCAATAACAGGTTGTACAGATTATCGATATGAATAACAGCATTTGCTTTGATCAACCCCAAACCCTGAAAACACATCATTGTATTGCTTACCAGGCTTTCTCCAGCACTGAGCGCTGGGACTGTTGTTGGCTTGGAAAAGGTTCGTCGGCCACAAGCACCAGGGCACCTCATCCACATGCACCAGCGGGTTCAATGTCACACAAGCCTTGGGGGCTTGCCCAAGAATAGCTGATAGTCCATTGTGGTTCACCCACTTGGGAAACATGAGCACTCTGTTTCATTGACGTTCCAGACGGCGCCTCCCCGTCAGGAGTGATCCGAATGACCCCGAGAGGAGGAGAAACGTCACCAATGAACACTTGGTGTTCGTCAGCCGCCCCGGAGCAACTCTGTCGAAGACGTACCTCGGCAGCACGTTCGCCTCCGACCCGGTGTCGAGCTTGAACTTGACAGGACAACCGGGTCCGGGTCTTGCTCAGCATTGTGAGGGTCGGGCTCTTCCATGGTAATCTCGTTGGCTCTGCCCAGTCTGCTCCTGCAGACCTTACCGAAGTGCCCGATCTTCTTGCAGGCTATGCAAGCCTTTCCTTTCGCTGGGCAGACTCCCCGGCGGTGTTCATATCCACAGTTCTGGCAGCAGATCTTGAACTCTCCAGCACTGGCGCCGCCGGCATTCCAAGATGGCGATTTCCAAGATTGTGTCGCCGATGACCGAACCACTAGTGCACCGGTAGGCGCATTAGCATAGTTCCATATGAAATCAATCTCCTTACTTTCCACGTCTGACTTGGTGTCCTCCAACAGATCAGAACTGAACTCACTCATTTCACAAATACTGACACATTTTTCCAACGTTAACTCAGTAGTTTGTCTTGTTACGCAAATTCACATTTTTTACACCAGCCACTAACCGATCGCGCAACAGCGACTCCTCCACCGTACCGTATTCACAATCCTTCACTCTGTCTCTCAATGCTGTAATGTACATAGCCATATTTTCCGTAGCCTGATTATGTGTATTAAACTTATATCTTGTCATAATAAGACTGCATTTGCCTACACAATATGGCCGAAATGCTTTCGTGAGCGGCACGATCTTATCTTCATCAACGAGCACGATATCCATATTGGCGAAAACGTTTTGCGCCTCCTCGCCAGCAACGTGAAGAAAGATGCAGCATTGCACTCGTTCTGTCTTCATTATGACACCTGCAGCTGTGACATATATGTCATATGCTCTGATCCATGTTTCCAGTTCGATATCGCGTTGTGGCTGAGGACAAGCATCGTATTAGCGGGCGGCATTCTTTCTCATCTGACACCATGTGAAAGTACAACGTCTGAACACTTTGACTTCTGGATACTGAATGGTTTATTCACGGCCTAGGGCTCGCTTGACCCACCGGCTAAACTTTCCATGATGTCATCTCATTAACATATTCCTTTGTCTCAAACTCTGCATCTTGTTAACATATATTAGCCACACACCTATACGTCTATTACGCATATATCACAATAGCTACCCGGTGTTAGGGTTTAACACCACGCGACGCTAACACCGCATCATGCATACGGGCCCAGGCCTCTGCACCAACAGCTAAACTTTCCATGACGTCATCTCATTAACATAATCCTTTGTTCTCTCTCAATGCCTGGATCCCATTATGCATCTTATTAGCATATATTACATCCCCCCTCAAAGTATTTCTGAAACATGAAATGTTTTAAAATCACCAAAAATACTGAGTTTACATGTTTAGCATACAATAATAATAAAATATACAAGCACTTAACTTAAACCACAGGTTTATCGAATGTCCAAGTGCACCATGGCACTGAAGTCCTATGAACTGTCCAGCTGCTTAGCCTCCAAAATGACACATTGTCCAGTTTGATATAAGTTACATACACATCAATACAACGACTCTGAAACCAACAATACTTAACCTACATGCACATGTGTTCATGTGTTCATCTAACTTGCCACTGACTACTTATAGGACTAGCCTGTCTGCCGGTCTAATCACTCGACCTGACCTACTTAGATTAGCTGCATTGTTTACATTTGACTGCGAAGTCGGCACACTTTTTGCCTGCCCGACTAGCTCGGGCTGCCTCCACTCAGGTTCTCTTATTATCTGCACTCTATTCCTATACAACATATTCCCTGATTCGTTCAAAATTTGATACTCTCTACCTGACACACCTGTACGCCCTATCACTACTCCTTTCTTCCACTCTCCTGTATGATTCCTATAGTTAATTTTGTCGCCAGTTTTCACTGGCTTATGTGCTTTACCGCACTTCTTGTCGTGAACAATTTTCTGATCTCTTTGTGGTATCTTTGACTGTGTTGTTTTCGGGTTCTGCATTTCTGGCAGTAAATTCTCTTCCGTCAAAGGCAATCTACCCCTCAGCCTTCTGCCCATGAGCAGCTGAGCTGGAGATGCATTCAAGATGGGCAACGGAGTGTTTCTGTAATTTAACAAAGCCAACTGAAAATCCGTCTGTGTTTCTAAATAATTTTTTAACAATTTTTTCACTGTTTGTACAAACCTTTCGACCTGGCCGTTACTTCAGGGATAATGCGTACTCGAATACGTGGCCATGAACCCATAATGGTTAGCAAATTCTTTATACTCGTGACTCTTAAACTGCGGACTGTTGTCCGAAATCCCCTGGCTCGGAATACCATGCCTTGCAAAGTTATCCTTCATAGCCTCGATGACTGTTACAGACGCTGTATCTTTTAACAACGTTACCTCAGGATACTTTGTGTAATAATCTACAGTAATCAGGTAATTTTCATGATTTATCTCAAACAAATTTGCCCCTATCTTTTCATAAGGTTGACATGTTATCGGGTGGCTCACCAAAGGCTCGTTGTGCAAACTTTTCCGATTATTTTGACATGTGTCGCACCGACTGACTTTGTCTTCAATTTGTTTATTTATGTTAGGCCAAAACATGCAGTCACATCTGATGCCCAAGTGCGTCTCGTGTAATGCTTCAATCATTTCACCGCAGAGCTTTGGAGGTACCACAACCCGATTGCCCTTCATTACTAAGTTATTTTCTACCATGAGCTCATCTTTGTATGGAATGTATTGTCTTAGACAAGGAGGTGTTTGTATGTGTGTGATGTCCCAGCCACTCTCAATCTGCATTATTAACATGGACATTGACACATCTCTCTCATACTCCTGGACAATTTTACTTAACAGACTGGATGATTGCATGTCCACTGCAGCGACGCTGAGTTTATCGTCAAACAGGTCAGCGTGACCTATATTGGCACTGTGTGCTCGTGACAACGTGTCTGCAAAGAACATCAGAGAACCCTTAACATGACACAACTTAAAGTTGTAATTTTGCAAAAGCATTCGCATTCTTTGCATTCGTGCCGACAGCTTATGAATGGGTTTCTGCATTATCGCCACCAACGGTTTGTGGTCCATTTGAATTTGAACTTCCTTGCCAAAGATATAGTCATGAAAGCTCTGGCATCCGAAACATATGGCGAGCATTTCTTTTTCAATAGTGGCATAGCCACACTGCGCTGAGTAAAGTGCACAAGACGCAAGTGCGATTGGTTTGTCACCCTACATTAACACAGCCCCTAAACCCGACTGACAAGTGTCTACCTGAACAATAATGGGCTTTTCGACATCATAGTACGCTAACACAGGTGCAGTTTTCAACTTTTCTTTGAGTTTGTCATATGCAGCTTGTTGTTCCCTCAGCCAGTGCCATGCGACATCCTTAGCTAGGAGCATGCACAGTGGTTTGGCGATCTCGGACATGTTAGGTATGAATTTATGCACATACCCAACCATGCCTAGAAATCACTGCACGCCTTGCTTGTCACGCAGCTCTGGCATGTCTACAATCACTTGTATTCTGTTTGGATCTGGTTTCACCCCCTGCTTGGTAAGTTGATGACCTACATACTTTACTGTAGTTTTGCATAGCAAAGATTTTGACTTGTTTAATTTGAGATTAACCGACCTAGCTCGGTCTAACACTGCTGTGAGCCTCTGTCATTGTGCTCTTCTACGGTTGACCCAAATACCAAAATGTCGTCCGTGACTATACCGATGCCGGGTATATCGCCCATCATGCAGTGCATTTCCTGAATAAAAATGTCACCGGCTGTTTTGATGCCAAAAGGCAGACGGGTGTACCTGTACCGGCCCCATGGAGTGTTAAATGTGCATAACAATGAACTTTCATAGTCCAACTCGATCTGCCAATATCCTGTCACAGCATCTAACACTGAAAAATATTTAGCATTAGCCATCTTAGCTATAATTTTGTCAATGGTTTTGGTTGGAAATGGCCCTCTCTTGATAGCTTTGTTCAACTTAGTCAGATCCAGACAGATTCTTATTTAACTTGTTTTTTTTAATGATAGTTATAGAATTGACCCACTCGGTGGGTTCATCTTGCTCAACAATAACACCCATTTCTAGAGGGTTATGACTGTGTTCTCACTAAGTTCATTAGCAATAGTACTAGTACTTATACATTGTATTACTGTATGTTTCAGATGACCGTCGTCATTGTTCAACACACTGAATAAATGGTTCCATACTTATCTATGACGACGGCCTAAACTGACGTGAAAAATCAACAGCCATGCCTGCAGTGAGATGTCCCATACCTGACTGTGAATATATCACAGAAGACCTCGATGTCGCTATAGTGGCTGCACTCATCACAGCCCACAGCACCATTCATCAGCGAGGTCCAGCTACAGCCGCAAAAGTCGAAAAAGTAAAGCGACCGACCATCTCAGCTGCCGGATCCAGTGAAGAATGGGCGTACTTCAAATCACGATGGTCAGAATACGTTGTTGCCACAAAGATCACTGGTCGGGAGCGAGTCGTGCAATTGCTGGAATGTTGTGATGAACCCCGACAGAGACACAAAACTCTCACCAGCCATGTGTGTATTCGGCCACCCAATCAGAGACTTCATCCCAGTCCCCCCAGGCAGATACAAGCCGCTCAACACCTGGTGCGAAACCCTGCTCGCTCGAGAAGAGGCACTACGCAACCGCCACATGAGAGCCGCAGAACGCTGGTCAGAGCACACCAAAAGATTAGCACCACTTGCTGTTGGAGATCATGTGCGCATCCAGAATCAGGCAGGCCAACACCCCCTCAAATGGGACAAAACCGGCACTGTCATCGAGGTTCGCCAGTTTGACCAGTATGTCGTGAAGGTTGACGGATCTGGAACGGTCACACTACGCAACAGAAAATTCCTTCGCAAGTACATCCCCATCCAGATACCTCCACCAAAGATGTGCGTCGGACCCAGGATACCGACAGCAACAAGGATGCCTCCAGATACCGAGGCACCAGCCACACCACAGCCGCTCATGCCACGCGACGACAACCCGAGTACCACAAGTGATCCACCCATGATGCCGCCTCGCACACCAACTGGACCAGCTACAACTCCTAAATCGGGAACGCATCCTGAATGTAGTACAGATCACAGGCGGCGCCATTTGGTCTATGAGGATACCACTCCATTGGGGCACACAACCTCACGGCCTGGCAGTCCGCTAAGCACCCAGGTATCGCCAGATGATAGCATAGCCTCAAAGCGACCTCTGATGCCATCAGTTGATGCAACACCACCGGCTGGCCCAAGACGATCGGGACGGGTTACCCGCGAGCCTGTATGGATGTCAGACTACAACAAGTGAATAACTGAGGATGAACAGTCGCCACGCTGCGACGTTATTCAAGACAGTATTTCAAATATTAGTTCAGTCTTACTCTTCCTATCTCATACATGTTAACTAGCATACGTGTCAGTACAGTATAGTATATTTTCACATTAGATAAGCTTCGCTTGTCATATAGTATGTATTACACATATCTGGCTTAGATAAGTTTGACTTAGCCTAGCATAACATGTGTAATCTATTTGTGTAGTTAAGTCAGTCTTTACCATCTAATCGTTATGATTAACAGTACCAAAGACTTGGGGGAGATAGAGGGTTATGACTGTGTTCTCACTAAGTTCATTAGCAATAGTACTAGTACTTATACATTGTATTACTGTATGTTTCAGATGACCGTCGTCATTGTTCAACACACTGAATAAATGGTTCCATACTTATCTAATTTCCACCATACGCTTAAGTTTGTTGCGAACTTCGTCCTGAATTGCATACGGAATCCTCCTCGGCGGGTCAACAACAGGTTGTACAGATTTATTCATGAATGACAGCATTTGATTTGATGAGACCTAGACCCTGAAAAACGTCTTTGTATTTGCTTACCAGATGTTCGGCACTCGCACTGTGTTCGTCGGTCGGTGTGGAAATGTTCTTCGTCACACTGAACTGAACCTCATCGACCTGTGCCAACAGGTTCAACACAATACAAGCCTGTTTACTGAGAATCGGCTGACAGTTCCGCACCACTTGGAACGTGAAGTCTCTGTCGTCGATCCGAAGCTGTGCCTCACTCTCCGGGGTGATCCGATGCCCCGAAAAAGTCAGAAGAGAACAGCGGGTGTTCGTCAGTCGGCCCGGTGCCACTCTGTCGAAGATGTTCCTTGGCAGAATGTCCGCCTCCGATCTGGTGTCAAGCTTAAACTTGACTGGATGACCGTTCACTCAGACGGTCGGATACCAGAGTTTCTCCTCGTCTGTGCCGTGGTCGACGGTCCCCACAAACAGATCCGTCATCAACACATTGACTTCCGCCGGATCTGGGTCTTGTTCAACGTTGTGAGGATCGGGCTCTTCCACGGTTACCTCATTAACCCTGCCCAGTCTGCTCTGGTAGACCTTCCCAAAGTGCCCGACCTTCCTGCAGACGACGCAAGCCTTGCCTTTCGCTGGGCAGACTCCACAGCGATGTTCATAACCACAATTTGGACATTGAATTTTGAACTCACCTGCACCGGTGCTGCTAGCTTTCCAAGATGGTGACTTCCAAGATGGCGGCACAGACGGACGAACCACCAGTGCACCAGTACGTGCAGTCGCATATCTATTGAGAAAATCAATTTCCTTGACTTCTATGTCTGATTTCATGTCCTCTAACTGATCAGAACTGAACTCACTGAGTTTGCACATGTTTATGCACTTTTCTAACGTCAAATCTGACGTTTGTAGCAGTTTGTTTCTCAAATTTGTGTTCTTTACGCCAGCCACCAACCGATCGCGCAACAGCGACTCCTCAACCGATCCATACTCACAGTCTTTCACTCTGTCTCTTAGCATACCCTTTAAAATTTACCTGCAAATACGTAGACATATTCTCAGTAGCTTGGTTATGAGAATTGAACTGGTAGCGTGTTATTATTAAGTTGCTTTTACCTGTACAATAGGCTTGAAAAGCATATGTGAGCGGTCCGATCTTGTCTCGATCAGCGAGCGCGATGGACATATACCTTTTGCACTTCCTCGTCGGTGACATGAAGGAAGATGCAGCATTGCACTCGTTCTGCCTTCGTTATTACACCGGCAGCAATGGCATATATATCATATGCTCTGATCCATGTTTTCCAGTTTGATCGTGCATTGTTGCTGAGGACGAGCTGTCCTGGCGGCCTGAGACCCGGCAGTGTATTAGCGGGCGGCATTCTTCCTCATCTGACACCATGTAAAAGTACAATGTCTGAACACTTTGACTTCTGGATACTGGATGCTTTATTCACCGTCCAGGGCTCTGCACCACCGGCTAAACTTTCCATGACGTCATCTCATTAACATAATCCTTTGTTCTCTCTCAATGCCTGGATCCCATTATGCATCTTATTAGCATATATTACACCTATCATGGTTAAGTCTGAATATAATTGTTTTCACCATTAGACAGTTTGTCGATAGAAAGCCCGAGCCTACACTTTTACCGACCCAAGGGATTTTTAGCCCCACACCACATGGTATGAGAGCAACTGGCCTTTGATGACGCTGTAAGTTATACACAGCGGTGGAAATCAAACTTGGCAGAGGTGGGGGCACGGGGAATCGAACCACTGAACTTCAGATTCGGAGTCCGACCTAGAAAAAAGTCTGACACTCTGACCAGTCCGCCACAGAGATAACCACAGATAATTCCAAATTAGATATATAGTTTCGATAGATAACTAGGTTTGTTTTCGTCTTTTGTTACAATCACAATAATACAAATAAAAGATACCGCATACTTATTATGTCTGCACAGTTTCTATTTTAGACACGTCACAACAACATATTAGGTAACAATAAATATTATTTCGGCAACATGTTAATCTGATGATGATGCTGATCATAAAGAATATGTAGGGCCTAATATCGACAGTGCTATCAATGATGGTTGCTACGTACAAGTGCTATATGAGCAGTACCACAGTCAAATCATTATTAAACTGGATGCTTTTTTAGATATATATTTCGTTTAGATATATATACAATAATCATTCAAACCTACTTTGAAGATCTTTTGTTTTATGAGGGATTGGCTTCTTTTTTCGTAGCCAGAAATAAAATATATTGTATATATTAGTGCGTCCTTGCATTTTCAACAAGGGAAACTTACATTGTTTTGTTAATGAATGGCATGGAAATGATCAAATTTGTTTTATTTGAATTCTTTGTCACATATATTGTTTAAATGATTGCACTCGCACAGTGAAACAAATTGTTTTGGTTTATATCATTTGATGTAACCGAACTCTGGGTCTCTGCCACCAATAATCAACACGATACTGCCTGGCCTACATTATGTCCTGACTTATTTGATTAAATAAATATACTTAAAACTTTTTTCTCATCTTGTCTCTTTGTCCGAGTGCAGTGAATTACGCATCTTGGCCCACGAGGCTAACATAGATAATTTGCCCACGAGGCAAAGGCTATTTTTGTCTTTCCTCGCTAAACTTCCTCCAGCTAGTCCGTCACTGCACTGCCTGCCCTCCGCTGAACAACATCAATCACCCACCCACAGGATGATTGGCTTGAGCGCCGACTACCGGACTGATTGGGAACTCCAACATGAATTGACCTGAACTCACCTGCTGAGCTGCTAACCAAACTCCGGGTCTCTGCCACGATACTGCCTGGCCTACATTATTTTGACTTATTTTTATTAAATAAATATACTTAAAACTTTTTTCTCACCTTGTCTCTATGTCCGAGTGCAGTGAATTATTACTTAGTTGAGTAGAAATGTTTTTGCAATTTTACTATTTTTGCAATTATTTTATTCCTTACAGTTGTCTTATTCTAGTCTTAACTTAACCAAGTATTGTAGCACCCATGAGGCTTTACCATGCCTGGTGTGCTCTTAATCTTAACTTTACCACTTACATTTCATTCGGTCTTAAGTTCTACAAGCTGATATAGGAAGCTTAATCTCCACTTACTACTTACATTTCATTCCACCTTAAAGTTGCATAGCCCGATGGTTTTTAGGTGCTGACATTTTCTGAGATAAACACATTAGGTTGGTCATTATAATGTACCTTGCTTTAGTTTGAAGTAACTTATATTTTAAATGGCTAACTTTTGAGATATTTGAAGTCTAAACGCGATAAAAAAAAAATCAATTTTGGTAAGCATGCCAAAACTCTGACAACAGAGGCTTCTGCAGTAACCAATTCTATTACATTGACACAGTGTTCCCTTCTATGTGGCAACAACTGCTTAATAAGTGCACCAGTATCTAAGTTAGATATGTAGAATCAAATCTAGGGCAGTGCATTGGTTTTGAAAAATGTGATGCTTTCATCGGACTATGCAGCTTTAAGTTCCACAAGCTGATCTAGCAAGCTTAATCTCAACTTACTACTTACATCTTATTCCATGTTGTATTCTACAATCATCACTTGCCTCTTTAACCGGTCCCGGTATTGCGGTTTCCCAGGGACACCAGTTTGCGAGGGACACGTCGCTTCTGCACATGCATCAAAATCGAACGGCATCGTCACTAACCTTATAAATTTAATGTAATGTTTTTGGTAAAGATGTTTTCTATATGTGTACCAAACGATTTGTTTCTAGATGGTGTAATTTGAGAGATATTTGACTTCTTCTGTATTTTCTGTATGAACATTGCTCACGACCATTGACAATGCCTTGAGTTTGACGGTACGCGTAGTGCAAAACGTTAGTTTCATTCAAAATTAATAGAATTCAAGAACCCTAACCTTATAAATTTAATATAATCTTTATGGTAAAGATGTTTTCTATATGTGTACCAAGCGATTTGTTTCTAGATGGTGTAATTTGGGAGATATTTGACTTCTTCTGTATGAAGATTTGCTCACGGCCGTTAACAATGCATTTGAATGGAAGTGTTCCTGGCAAACTGGTGTCCCTCGGAATCCGCATCACCGGTGCCAATTCGCTGGGTGGCTGGTGGTGTCTGTGATATATGCGTAATAGACGTACAGGTGTGTGGTTAATATATGTTAACGAGATGCAGAGGTTTGAGACAAAGAGTTATGCAAATGAGATGACGTCATGGAAAGTTTAGCCGGCGGGTCAAGCGTGCCCTAGGCTGTGAATAAACCATTCAATATCCAGAAGTCAAAGTGTTCAGACGTCGTACTTTCACATGGTGTCAGATGAGGAAGAATGCCGCCCGCTAATACGGTGCCGGGTTTGCGGCCTCCTGGTCAGCTTGTCCTCAGCCACAATGCGAGATCGAACTGGAAAACATGGATCAGAGCATATGATATTTACGCTACTGTGGCAGGTGTCGCATTGAAGACAGAACGAGTGCAATGCTGCATCTTTCTTCACGTAGCCGGCGAGAGCGCAGGTCGCCAAAAGGTCTTCGTCGCCAATATGGAGTAATCGCTCCTCACCGCTGATCAAGACTAAGACTCCGCTGCCGCTTCACGGGAGCGCATTTAGGGGTTATATTTGTGTCGGTAAATTGCAGTATCAGCACTATCAGCCACGCATATAAGTGTTAACTCACTCACATAATCAGGCGACAGAAAATATGGCTACATATATAATGGCATTGAGAGACAAAGTGAAGGATTGTGAGTATGCTACGGTGGAAGAATCGCTATTGCGCGATCGGATTGTGGCTGGCGTAAAGAATGAGAATTTATGGAACAAACTGCTGCAAACTACGGAGTTAACGTTGGGAAAATGTGTCGATATATGTGAGATGAGTGAGTTTAGCTCTGCGCTGTTGGAGGACACCAAGTCAGACATTGAAAGTAAAGAAATTGATTTCATACGGAATTATGCTAATGTGTGTACCGGTGCACCGGTGGTTCGGTCATCGGCGACGCCATCTTGGAAATTGCCATCTTGGAATACCAGCGGGGCTGGAGAGTTCAAGATCCGCTGCCAGAACTGCCGGGGAGTCTGCCCAGTGAAAGGAAAGGCTTGTGTAGCCTGTAAGAAGATCGGGCACTTCGGTAAGGTCTGCAGGAGCAGGCTGGGCAGGTTCAACGGGCTTACCATGGAAGAGCGTGACCCTCATAATGCTGAGCAAGACCCGGATCCGGCGGAAGTCAACGTCCTGGCAACAGATCTCTTCGTCGGGGCCATCGACCGCGGTGCTGGTCAGGATGCCGAGCTGTGGCACACGATCGTTCGGGTGAACGGTTGTCCTGTCAAGTTCAAGCTCAACACCGGTTCGGAGGCGAACGTGCTGCTGAGGTACGTCATCGACAGGGTTGCTCCGGGGCGGCTGACGAACACCAGGTGTTCGTTGGTGACGTTCTCCGGTCACCGGATCACGCCTCACGGGGAGGCACTGCTGGACGTCAACGACAGAGTGCTCAAGTTCCAGGTGGTACCGGATTGCCAGCCTATTTTGGGCAAGCAGGCTTGTGTGACGTTGATCCTGCTGGTGCGGGTGGATGAGGTGCACTGCGCTGCGCCGACGAACATTTCCGAGCTGACGAACATTCCCATGCTGACGAACATTTCCGGGCCGACGAACAGTGCCCGCGCTGGGGCGGAGAAGCTGGTAAGCGAATACAAAGATGTATTTCAGGGTTTGGGGTTGATTAAGGCAAAAGCTGTCATTCATGTTGATAGATCTGTTCAACCTGTCATTGATCCGCCTAGACGGATTCCGTTTGCCATTCAGGGCAAGGTATGCAGTGAGCTTGATTGCATGGTTGAGTTAGGTGTTATAGTTGAACAAGATGAACCTACCAAGTGGGTTAATTCTATAACTATTGTCAAAAAAACAAACAAGATTAGGATTTGTCTGGATCCGACTAAGTTGAACAAGGCGATAAAGAGAGGGCCTTTCCCTACTAAAACGATTGATGAAATTATTGCCAAAACGGCAGATGCAAAGTATTTTTCAGTTCTAGATGCAAAGACCGGGTATTGGCAGATAGAATTAGATAACGAAAGTTCACGTTTGTGCACGTTCAATACTCCGTGGGGCCAGTACAGGTACACCCGTTTGCCTTTTGGTATCAAAACCGCCGGTGACATTTTTATTCAGGAAATGCACCGTGTCATGGGCGATATACCCGGTATTGGGATAGTCACGGACGATATTTTGGTATATGGGTCAACGGTTGAGGAACACAATGAGCGGCTCCGAGCCATGTTGGACCGAGCTAGGTCGGTTAATCTGAAGTTAAATGATGCTAAATCTTTGTTATGTAAAACAACAGTAAAATATGTAGGTCATCAACTTACCCAGCAGGGTGTGAAGCCTGATCCAGACAGAATACAAGCAATAGTTGACATGCCAGAGCCGCGTGACAAACAAGGCGTCCAAAGGTTCCTGGGCATGGTTGGATATGTACACAAGTTTATACCCAACATGTCCGAGATAGCCAAACCACTATGCACGCTCCTCGCAAAGGACGTCGTGTGGCACTGGCAAGCCGAACAGCAGGGCGTGTTTGATAAGTTGAAGGAGAAGTTAAGAACTGCTCCTGTGTTGTCATATTACAATGTTAAGAAGCCCATTGTGATTCAGGTAGATGCTTGTCAGTCAGGTTTAGGTGCTGCATTAATGCAAGATGATAAGCCGATCGCACTCGCATCTTGTGCGCTCAAATCAGCGCAGTGTGGATATGCCACGATAGAAAAAGAAATGCTCGCCATATGTTTCGGATGTCAACGGTTTCATGAGTATATCTTTGGCAAAGAGTTTCAAATTAAAACGGACCACAAGCCGTTGGTGGCGATAATGCAGAAACCAATACATAAACTTTCGGCTAAAATGCAGAGGATGCGGATGCGATTGCAAAATTACAACATTCAGTTATGTCATATGAAGGGTTCTTTGATGTTTTTTGCAGACATGTTGTCCAGTGCGCATAGCGTCAAAGTAGGTCAGGATAGCCTGTTCGATGACACGTTCTGCATTGCCGCAGTGGACATGCAGTCATCGAGTCTGTTGAGTAAGGTTGTAAATGAATATGAAAAAGATGTGTCCATGTCCATGTTAATTTCACACATTGAAGATGGGTGGGACACTACACGCATACAGACACCACCGTGTCTGAGACAGTACATCCCGTACAAACATGAGTTAACGATAGAAAACAAACTTGTAATGAACGGCAATCGGGTGGTGGTTCCGCCGGGTCTTCGTGGTGAAATGATAGAGGCTTTACATGAGACACACCTAGGGGTGACCAAGTCCAAGCAGTTAGCGCGTGACTGTATGTTTTGGCCGAACATGAATAAGCAAATTGAAGATAAGGTCAGTCGGTGTGACACTTGCCAAAACAGCCGGAAAAGTTTGCATAACGAGCCCTTGATCAGTTACCCGATCGCCTGTCAGCCATATGGAAAAGTTGGTACTGATTTATTTGAATTAAATCATAAGAATTACCTGATAACTGTGGATTACTACACGAAGCATCCTGAGGTGACGTTGTGGGCGATACGTCATCTGTCACTGTTATTGAAGCGTTGAAAGACAATTTTGCAAGACACGGTATTCCTAGTCAGGTCGTTTTGGACAACGGTCCCCAGTTTAAGAGTCATGAGTATAGGGAGTTTGCACTACACTATGGGTTCAAAGCCGTGTA
Organism: Branchipolynoe longqiensis; assembly: GCA_030323885.1. Classification (NCBI taxonomy): domain Eukaryota; kingdom Metazoa; phylum Annelida; class Polychaeta; order Phyllodocida; family Polynoidae; genus Branchipolynoe; species Branchipolynoe longqiensis. Next base: position 174,110,293 of record CM059186.1, on the reverse strand, counting down.
TTCCAGTCCTCAGTATCCTTGTAGCAACGGGCAGGTAGAAAGGTTTGTGCAGACAGTCAAGGACATGTTAAAGAAGTGCGAGAAAACTGGGTCTGATTTTCAGTTAGCTTTGCTAAATTATCGTAATACTCCGTTGCCCGTCCTGAATGCGTCTCCGGCTTAGCTGCTCATGAGCAGACAGTTGAGGGGCAGGTTGCCTATGGTGGAGGAAATTTTAGTGCCTGAAACGCAAAATCCGAAGGAAAGACAGACAGCTAAATGGCAGCGAAGTCAGAAAGCGTTTCATGAACGGAAGTGTGGTAAGCCGCATAAGCCTATGAAAATCGGGGATAATGTAAAGTACAAAAATAATGCTGGGGAATGGAAAAAAGGGGTTATTTTGGGACGAACAGGTGTTTCTGGGAGAGAATATCAAATTTTGAACGAGTCAGGTAACATGTTGTATCGTAACCGGGTTCAGATTATCAGGGCGCCTGTGGGGGGCCGACCTGAACCCGTCGTGCAGACGCAAACTGGGTCAGCGTCAGTGCCGAATGTAAACAGTGCGGCTAATCTAAGTAGGTCTGGTCGGCTGATAAGGCCGGCGAGCAGGTTAGACCTGTAGTAGGTCAGTGTAGATTGAGTGTGTACACGTATAGGATGTGCATGTAGGTTTAAGTTGTGTTTCAGCTATGAGAATATTGTTGATATTGATGGACAATTTATGACGTCAGGCTTACGGCCGGACATTGTGGACTTAAGTGCATTGAGCGCTCAGACGTTGTCAGGACTTGTGTTTAAGTTAAGTACGCATATATGTTGTTTGTGCCTTCGTTTGACTATTATGTGATGTTATCGTCATTGTTATTTTGAAATATTTCATGTTTCAGAAATACTTTGAGGGGGTGATGTGATATATGCGTAATAGACGTACAGGTGTGTGGTTAATATATGTTAACGAGATGCAGAGGTTTGAGACAAAGAGCTATGCAAATGAGATGACGTCATGGAAAGTTTAGCCGGCGGGTCAAGCGTGCCCTAGGCCGTGAATAAACCATTCAGTATCCAGAAGTCTAAGTGTTCAGACGTCGTACTTTCACAGTGTCCCACCACAGGGTTTCCCATGCTTGCTTACCCAAGCAATTGCCCACGGCCCCAGTTTTTGTATGCTTATTATTCATCTGGGGTTTTCATGCCTGTCCCTTCCTCCATTATGCTTCCCAATCCCTCTCTACCTTTAGTTGATACCTTCCCTGTGCTATCCCACAGTTTAGCCATACTGCTGTCCATCTGCTTGGGGGCACCCGTCCTGATATGACCTTAGATGTTGCTAGGACGTAAAACAATAAACAAACCATCTGCTTGGGTTCACTGTGAGTCAGTTCACGGTTCACTGTGAGTCAGTGGTCGCCACTATGGAGTTCTGGTTATTGTAACATTACCATGTTTCCTATGTTTCTGAATTTGGTATGATTACATTACCATGCTTCGCGTATTATTAGTATTGTTACTGGACCGTGATTCCTAGATATTATTTAGTAAACCCTCATTAGAATGCCATCAGTACAGTTATTCCCCTTACTCTAGGAAGACAATAATCAACTCACACATGACTGCTAGTGACAATCCCACAGAACACAACACATATATCTGACAACACAACATCTTAGTAGAGAATCAATCAATCCTTTAATTATCATCATTTTGGTAATACATAGTAGTACAACAATATCTGCTTGGAGAGTGTAGGAGAGTCTGCTTCTGATTGGCTGTCCTCCCCAGCCCCAGATGGAGGTGGGAGAGACTGACCCCCTCCCCCCACAGCCCCACCCACCTACACACACTGGCTGTAATATATGCTAATGAGATGCATAATGTTCCAGGCATGGAGTGAGAACAAAGGAGTATGTTAATGAGGTGACGTCAGGGAAAGTTTAGCCAGCGGTTCAGAGAGCCCTGGACGGTGAATAAAGCATTCAGTATCCAGAAGTCAAAGTGTTCAGACGTTTTACTTTTACATGGTGTCAGATGAGGAAGAATGACGCCCGCGAATACACTGCCGGGTCTGCGCCGCCAGGTCAGCTTGTCCTCAGCAACAATGCGAGATCGAACTATAAAACATGGATCAGAGCTTATGACATATACCCCACAGCAGCAGGTGTCATAATGAAGACAGAACGAGTGCAATGCTGCATCTTTCTTCACGTCGCTGGCGAAGAAGCGCAACAAGTTTTCACCAATATATCCAACGCGCTCGCAGATCGAGACAAGATTGGACCACTCACAGAAGCATTCCAGGCATATTGTATAGGCAAGTGCAATTTGATAATAACAAGGTACAAGTTTAATTCGCATAATCAAGCTACAGAAACTATGGCCACATACATTACGGCGCTGAGAGACAAGGTAAAGGATTGTGAATATGGAACAGTTGAGGAGTTGCTGTTGCACGATCGGATGGTGGCTGGCATTAAGAACGTTAATCTACGGAACAAATTGTTGCAAACAGCTGAGTTAACTCTGGAGAAGTGTGTGAGCATGTGTGAAATGAGTGAGTTCAGTTCGGATCTGTTGAAGTTAGGGAAATAGATTAGAGAGACAAAGCGAGAGAGGGAGAGGGAGAGAGAGAGGGGGAAAGGGAAAGAGAGCGGTTTGCATTGTCTAGGAAGGAGACACAATTTGTAGCCAATAACCGTGTGAAGAATACATGGTGACATCATATACCCGGATCTTCACACTGCTGGTTTGAAATGATACGTGTAACAAATGGGCGTACACCCTTCACATGCATACATCAGTTACACATTCTGGCGGTGTAGAAGTGAAATCAACACCCGCACCACCATATGACTCACACTTACCATTAAGTGGGAGTTCCAGTTGCACGTATTGTGTACGCAACCATCGAAACAATGGTGGATAGGCATGCAGACATGTTGAGATTTTTGTTTGTTTGTGCTTGTTTGTTTGTTCAAGTAGTTTTATTCCTCTGAATAGCATGTTGTCAGTGCTGATGTAATGGGGGACTTTTGTTGCAACACCCTTCTGACGACAGGTGTCTCAAGGTCTTGCGTGTTTTGCCATTTCCAAACTCTGAGCGTATCGGCAAACTGAATGGCCGTAAGAAAAAGGGAAATATCTCTAAAGCCGCACAACTTAGAAACAAACTGCTTGGCACACAAACAGATCAAATGTTTAACAAACAGATTATATTAAATCTATATGCTTAGTGTTTTGTATTTCTATTAATTTTGAATAAAATTGACGTTTTGCACTGCGCGTATCGGCAAACTCAACGGGCATGTGCCTTTGTGAAGGACAGGTGTCGCGGTTTCAGCTGACTGCCATTTTCAGCTGACTGCATAGACTCAAACTCAAGGCATTGTCAATGGTCCTGAGCAATCTTTATACAGAAAATACAGAAAAAGTGAAATATCTCTAAAACCACACCACCTATTAACAAATCGCTTGGTACACATATAGAAAACATCTTTACCAAAAACATTATATTAAATTTATAAGGTTAGGGTTCTTGATTTCTATTAATTTTGAATAAAACTAATGTTTTGCACTGTGTGTACCGTCAAACTCAAGGCATTGTCAATGGTCGTGAGCAATCTTCATACAGAAAATCCAGGAAAAGTGAAATATCTCTAAAACCACACCACCTAGAAACAAATCGCTTGGTACACGTATAGAAAACATCTTTACCAAAAACATTATATTAAATTTATAAGGTTAGTGACGATGCTGTTAAATTTTGATGCATGCGCATGAAACTGACAGTCAGCTGAAAACGGCAGTCAGCTGAAACCGCGACACCGGTGTCGACTGCTGCCGCCGAGCATGTAACCAGAGGAATCCGCCGAGAAAGTCCCCCATTGCCACTACACAATAAACAAAGTTCTAGAAATATAGATAGATAGTTGCAAGACAATAAGAAAAACATCGAAAGATCGATATGAATGATTCGTAAAGAAGTAGATAAGAGAAAAAAAGAAGCATAGTGGGAGGTAACTATGTTAGACTAGCATGGTGAGTGGTAGTAGTGGCGGGGGGGGGGGGGGAAATGGAATATCTTTCTAGAGGTGACATACTCAGTAAAAGGGTGATGATAGGTTATCCAATGGTGGGACCTATTGTGTAAGTAAGTGTGTTAACATTGATTAATTATGCTGCTGGGATGACCTCATTGATACTTATTTAACATTGGATACTTACATATTGATACCTTTTGATATTTTATTCTTGATGGACATTTACATTATCCTTGAAAATAAATCTGACACTTTATTTCCCAGCTTGTCTCTCTCTCTTACTTCGCCGCGCATCAGGAATGCACAACTTGGATTTGGAAAAAAAAATGGAAAAAGGGTTTGGTGGTGGAGGTGGTGGAGGTGGGGTGGAGGGGGGTAATTGAAGAAATGATTGTAAGTATATGAGATTGATTCTACTAGTAGGCCCCAACACGCATAGTGCTCGGTGTATTTTCGCATACAAAATAAGAAGGGGATCCCATAATACAATGTCACATAATATAATGTCACATAATATAATGTCACATAATATAATGTCACATAATATAATGTCACATAATATAATGTCACATAATATAATGTCACATAATATAATGACACCTAATATAATGTCACATAATATAATGTCACATGATATTATTATTACATTACATAAGGAACACAAGACAGGAAGTTGGATCGAGCCAATAACTCTGGCTGGCCCCCTAAAGAGACCTACCGCATAGTTTATTTGAGCAAAAATAGGAGGTGGAGTGGGCAGAAGGAGGGGGAGCAGGAGGCCACCTGGAGGGAAGGCGGGGAGTAGGGCTGCTTGGAGCAGCTAACCTGCCCTCCAGGCCGCACACCAACCACCAGCTCCAGCTACCCAACACACTAAACTTATACAAGTTGTCCAGGAGTTGGGGAGAAGACAAGTAGAGAAGGATAAGAGGATAATTACATTGCATGAATAATATACGCATAAGAGTTTATACATAACATTATTATTACATTACATAAGGAACACAAGACAGGAAGTTGGATCAAGCCAATAACTGGCTGGCCCCCTAAAGAGACCAAACCCCCCAAGCAAGAGTTCACAACAATTGATCCAGGATCAAAGCCACCCGCATGTCGGTGGTCAGTCTCTCGGCCAAAGAGGCCTGGAGATACAGGAAGACAGCGTCTGACTTCCAGTCACCCCTCTCCTTTATCACCTCAATGGGTGCGCCACACAAGCGAAGGAAGGTAGCACCCCCCCTCCTGAGACTGTGTGTAGAGAAATTATCCGGATCCAGACCTGCACCTGCACAGATCATCTTTAACACGCTCAGATAGTAGTTATAAGTCAAGGGGACGGAATGCCCTCTTCTAGGCATCCTGAAAGCCAAGGCTCCAGGGGGGGCCGGGCAATCTGCAAAGTGCTTCCTTACCCAGTACACCGCACACAATGCCCTATTCCCCACATTAGCCACAGGGATACGGTGTACCTTTTCATTGTATTGAATGGTTTTAGATCTCCTCACGTGCAACATGAGACCCCATGGGTGGAAGGTTACATCCTTCCTAGCAAATGCACAATCTGAATCCGTCACGTGGCCTTTCCTTAACAAGGCTCTGAATGACAGTAACATCGCGGCCCGCACTGCGGTGTGCCCCAGGGAAGGTCGTAGCAAGTCAAAAACTTTTAGCAGCCCTGGGGGCAACATAGGGGCGGCCTGCCTCACACCGTCGCCTTTCAAGCGCCTAATACCTGTTAGACACCTCTTCACCTTGTGGCTGCGATAGTCAATGGGCGGACACTCTAAGTCCTTTAGGTGATTTGATAAGGCGTTCAGGTAGTTTCTGACTGAAGATGCACAGAGACGCCTAGCCAAGAAAGTCATATACAGGCAAACTTGGTCATCACCACAAGGGTAGGGTTCTAGCCTGTCCTCGAACATTTCACAGAACTCCAAGTAAGCACGAACCTGGACCGACCTTGTTTTCTGTGTGGATGCTGCGTAATGAGCCCTCTCAAAAACCCGCCGTTCCCTACCGAGGGCCTCCCAGTCTGCAAGAAACCAATTCAACAATCAAACAAGTGGTGGCAACACATTCTTTTGGCTACGTCTGCATCCCTGATCCTCGCTATATTTTTGAAGGCAGACAGCCGGCTGAGGCCATCACAGATGATGTTATCTTTTGTGTTAATATAAACTGACATCACATTAAAATTCAACCTCACCGATTCCCAGAAAATCAGCCTAAGCCATTTCATGGTTGTTTTATTTTTACTCCTACCCGTGCGTAAGGCCGCGACCACCTGGGTGTTATCTGAGACAAACATAACGTTAGACCCCTTCCAACCTTCCGCCCATCGTCTCACCCCCACAAGGACCGGCCACATTTCTAACACATTTATATTATCACTTTGACAGCCCTCGTCCCTGGCCCCGCATAAGTGATGGCCCAGTTCCAACCCTACTACCTGTTTGCCATCGAAGACTCCCGCCAGCCAGTCATCGCCGTGGAGCGCGCCGAAACCTGTGAGCGAAGCATCACTGTACACCGACACACAGTTAGAACTGGGTGGTATTATACCCGCTTTCCCATTAAAGATGGCCGCAAAGTCAAGCCACCATTCGATGTCCCGACGAAAATCTTCGTTCAGTCTCACTTTATGATGGCTTTTCCTGACTGACGCTATTAAGTCATAAACTCGCCTAGAAAAGGTCCGACCGCCATGCACCACCTTGCAACAATGAGCCAATATTCCGCCCAGGACCTCCAGCTCCCCCTTTGTGGCTTTTCGTCTACCAAGGAAGCCCGCCAGTTGCCCCTGCAGTCTCTCGAGTTTTTCCTTTGGGAGGCGTAGTTCCAGCTTGACTGAGTCTATTTCTATCCCCAGAAATTTTGTGATCTGTTCAGCTGGGGTCAACTTCTTAAAGCTGATTGAGAAACCTAACCTTCTTAGTGTCGACATTAGAGTCCCCTGGGCTGCACAGCAGTCGCCCACTGTCCGTCCCAGCACACAGAAATCATCTAAGTAATTTACGCACTGGTCATAACCTTCCCTGCATAGGCAGCGCACTATCAGGTCACTTATCTTCGAGAAGACGAACGGGCTACTGCTCAGGCCCATGCATAGCCTGTTATCCCTTAAGAAAACAATACCTTCGCCAAAATCCCACGTTAGCCCCTGTTTCTTACGTGAGTCTGGGTGTGTGTTCACCGCACGGTAAGCATTGCTGATATCAACCGTCGCGAGGACGTCCCCCGCCTGCAATAATTCTGTCACGTCATCTACCGAGTTGTAGCTGAACTTAGTTCTACACGACCATGTGTGTTCGTTCACGCAGCTGTCCGCCGGGCTGGAGCAATCTACTATGGCCCTAAAATCGTTGTGCCCTTTCGGCACGCTACCCAAGGCATGCGTACACACACACCGCTTCTCCACCACTGTTAACAAGCCTTTTTCTATTTCGTCTGTAATGCGGGCCGACATAATATCACACACTCCGGTGTTCGTAATCGAGGTGTATTTGGCACAATAATAATTGCTGTCACAGTCGTCATCCACCACCCTGAAGCCAAAACATGCACCCCGTAACAAATACTCCCAGTCTGGGTCTGCATCGCCCCTACACAGACATTCCGCGAACATACGGCAAGGGCGGAGCTGGGCTGGGACACCCTGTACCTCAAATATACAGTTACAATTGCCCTGTAAACAAGATGTAAATATATCAATAAACAGTTCGACAATACCCTCATCTTGCACGTCTATCACCCACAAGGTACAGAAGAGGCCCTCCATAGCCTCCCGAGCCTCGGCCGGCCCAACCACACGCAGCCAGTCTGCATTATTGCTACCCAAGCCCGGGTGCGCGCCTGCGACTGGGGCACCCACGTGGTCCCTGCCCGCCACTGGCTTTCCCGCGGAGTTACCTAGGCGAACACGCGCCCCTACCCCACTCCACGTGGTCGCTGACGCAACCTCCCTGGGCTGCGGCCTGCGGCCGCTCGACCTGTTGCAGCTCAGCTCGCCCTGGGTCGCATCGGTGCTAACATTTTTATCGAACGGGACATTATGGATAACAGTTTCGAAACCCCCACCAACAATATCGGTATGGGGTTGCACAGAACATTCAATCAAGCAATTAGGGGTATAGGTGGCATCATCTAGCATGCAACCAACAGCAACTTGGGGAGCATCTACCGCTACATCCAAGTTTTTAACATACGTGTCGGGAGTATTAAGCGAGTCAACTTTATTGGTAACAACAACCGAGCGTGCATTAGAACAGTTCCCAACGGCGATTTGATTAGTGTCTTTGGCAGGTCGTGTGACGTTATAGCCACACACTGAGTCGCTTCCCGACCCACTACTACACTTACATTGTTGAACATTTGGACACACGATACATTGTTGAACATTTGGACACACGATATCACTTACGCAACCGTGGGCAGCGGACGGCGCCCCTTCATAGCCCACAACCCGCTCCCCGCCGGGCAAGCCGTTAATGTCACCCGGCCTGGCAGAAGCACCGCCTGGCCCCCCGCTAGGCTCATGTGGCCCTAGCCCACACGTGTTTGCCTCTACTTGCTCGCACATGCACAACTCCCGCCTACACGCATGCGCCCCGACCCCACCAAGGCGGAGTCAGTAGCGTTTATTCACACACGATTCGATCGAATGATCTTTGCTTTTGCACGCGAGACAGCGGTGTTCCCACTTACAGTCCTTGGCTGTGCATCCGTCTTTGTTGTAGTTAAAGGCGTAACACGCACCTTTGACCTTACTACTACGCTCCGAGCTCCTCTTAGCCCCCGTGCCCGTGCGTGCGGCTGCCACCTTCTTAGTATCTTTTAGCGCCTTAGCATTGTCCAGATTAAAGTGTAGGAGTGACAGCTCCTGATCACCTAGCTTAAAATGTTTGAGGCCTTTTTCCTTCACCTTCTCGCGTACTGCTTTATCATAGCCCCTGTACGCATCGTCCGTATAGTTTGCCGTGGTGGCATGCATACAAAGATAAGCTAAATGTCCCATGTAGCCACGGGACATTATATCATCTCACATAATATAATCTCACATAATATAATCTCACAGGGGGAATTTTCTCTCGAAACAAGAAAGGCCAGTGTGAAACTTTCAAGAAACAAATGAGGTCAATGAACGCACGAGCGTTTTAATTGCATAGCAACGCGAGATGTCATATTAGGACGGGTACTGACACGTGACAGTGATTGTATCACTATTAGTATTATCATACTTCTAATTTTAAATGCATAGACATAAGGACCTCGACCAGACCGGATGGCCGAATAAGTTGAGCGTCCGTCTCCTGTTTTGGCAGATCGTGGGATTCGAACCCATGGATTCTAACCCTGGTACAGGTCAAACCAATGCCTTAAAACTGATACTTGTCTCTTCCTAGCCAGACGCTCGGTATTACTAGGATAATACAAGGACTGGTTGGCTCAGTGTCAGGATAATGTGACTGAGTGGGATATGCAATTCAATTCAATTAAATTCTTTATTTCAGACTCAGCATTATGGTAGTTACATAATTTGGTCCAGAGTAGGTAGATATAAAAATAAATGTGAATAACATAGAAGTAATAGTATGAATACTACATTACTCTACATACAGTAGTTTGTACCAATGCCTCCATATGACAGATGTAAATCAGAGATCTCTCTCTCCTATTTTCACAAGTCCCTGTCTTATAGCATTTTCTGACTTGTGAAGTCTAGTAATAAATTTGAATATTAGATTCCTGATAACAGCCTGGAAGGGTGGCAAATCAATATTGGCAATTAGCTGACTAGCACTTTGACCTAAAAATCCCACAACCAACCATTAGGGCATATATAGGCCTATGTAATCATATAAACGCACGTCGCTTATGCACTGAATACGTCGTATATAACATGCATTATAAATACCAGCCCTGCACGGTAGCCTAATGGAAGCTCAGCTTTATCACTTTCTTGTACCAGAAAAAAACACACGCACGTCGCTTACACATAACACATATCACTTACGCATGACGCACGTCATATATTGTTTGCAGAAAACTGAATATTCTAATGAAAGCATAGATAGATAGATAGATAGATAGACAGATAGATATATAGATAGATAGGCCTATCTTATAAGCCTACAGTACAGTGGGGAGGCAACATTTTGCCTACACACCACTCATATTGTTCTTCTCGGTAATATAAGTAAAACAAACATCCATAGATCTGCCTTACATTCATAGAGATGCATTAATTGACGGTGCCATCACAGCATGTATCCTGTTGTAAAAATATACAGATTTTCGGTTCGGATATATATATTGGCAAAGAACATTGGTCGTAATGCGAAGCATTACGTTTGATGCGAGGGAAGGGAGAGACCCTCCCCCGCCGCTGTGGCGCTCCCTACTCACCTCGGCCGAGCCCCGGCTCGCCCCCCCCCCCCCCCCTCTCCTGCCAGTCCTTTGTTCTGGCGCTCACGCCTCACCCGACGCCCGCTGCTCGCCACATCTCACCCTCCCCCGGGCCGCCAGCATTCGCACCTCACCGCCTGCCGCCCCTTATAAGGCCGCCCGCCGGCCCTCCTCAGGCACTCACCTCCCTGCCGTCTTCTGCTACCCTTCACTTTTTCCTCCGCCCACCCACCCTACTCTCCCTTACCTACTCACTCCCGAGGGTGGAGGGCTCCTCGGCACCCCCTCACTCCACTGACAAATAGCCTGGCCTCCGGACTTACTGACTCTCTCCTGCTCCTTATGGGCCTCTCTGCTCCTTCCTGGGAGCCCCTCATCATTCTTCTTACCTCCATTGTTCTATTTACCACTGTGCATTTATCTTTTATTTCTTGTACCTACACACCACTGTGCATATATTTCATCATTTGTATGTACCTACACTTTCCACTGCATATATTTCACTATGTATGTACCTAACATGTTTTCTGCTGAGGCGTGTAATAAACGCGCCTTTCTTCCACCCCCGCCTTGTTTCTTCCTTCTCGCGCATCATTATTCTCGGGCGACAGAGTGGGGACCATGATTATGTAACAGAAGCAATGGGTGCCCCACTTGCTTTGTGACATAAGCGCCTGTGTGGAAATGTGATAAGACATAGCGACTGAGATTGTGATGTGATGTTCATATTTAAGAGACAGTTAATAATTATTTAAATGCTCCCTTCATGCACCAGAAAGAGTGCCATTGAAGGAGAGAAGCATTGATATATGTTTGTTGTAACTGTTGACGACTACTTGTTAACACGGGACTGCTGGACAAGTACAGTCAGACCTTCTGCATATATTAGGCACACCACCTGCAGTCGGGGTTGAGTGACAGCTGCATCCTATTAGGGCGTCGCCCACCCAGGCTGTAGAGGGTGTCAATAACCTGCATTCCTTATACCTGACACACAGACCCCACATGAAGCACTCCTGGAGAGGATTCCACTTTCTACACTCAAACTAGCAACATGTATTCCAAAGACACTGAGTTGTGTGCAACAACCATTGGACTCAGGTTCAATGGGCTGTAGGCACTAGTTCTGATATACACAAGAAAGAGTCATGAGGATCTGTGTGTGCAGTTGGTAAGGAGTGAGGGTGATAGGTCACCAGTAAGTGAACAGGAGTTGATGCCAATAAAGCACAACCTCTTCACTGTCAATCTTGCGCGACTTGCCTTCCTTTTTCCTTAGGAGTTGTTGAGAGTAATTACAGGTGGGGACTGACAGACAGTTGTCAGAACACACCTGTGGAGCATAGTAATGTTTGGGATTCAGACGGCCGAGTCCCGATATATTAAACCGTGGAAGAGAATTCCAGTCATTCACTATTTTTGTGTGAGAAGAAATGATCTCTTATCCTATTGTTTACTCTTATTTGATTGATCTTAAACTGAAATGCCACGAACTAAACTGTTCGAAATCAAAACACATACCTAGATTTGATCGGCTGTATCCAAATTAGAAACTAATAGGCCTACCGACGAACTTATTAAAGATTAGTTGCTGCGCAACAGGGAATATAGGCATATAGGCCTACTAGATTCTAAGTGAATTTAATAGAAGAACAACTAGGCCTATTCCTGCCGCGCAAGTATAGTCGATTTCGTTCGGACAATCTCAATATTTGATCAGATACAAAGATTTCTTTGCCTGTATAACATTTGCCGTGGTTATTCGCCACCGCCACCTGATGTAACATTGTACCGACATCCGGGTTAAAAGAGAAAACGACAGAGAGACGGAGAGACGGAGATGGGGTGGAGAAGGAAAGCGCGGGTTGCTTGGTTTGGTTGTTTGAGTTTTACGTCCTGGCAACATCTAAGGTCGTATCAGGACGGGGAAAGCGCGGGGGAGATAGATAGAGAGATAGAGAGAGGATAACGAGAGAGGGAGAGAGAGGTGAAGGGAGGGAGAGGGAGAGAGGGGGCAACGAGAGAGGGAGAGAGGTGGAGACTGGAAGGGAGAGGAAGAGAAGGACGGAGAGAGGTGGACGGAGGGAGAGGGAGGGAGAGAGGGGATAGGGAGAGAGGGAGGTGAAGGGAGGGAAACGGAGAGAGGGGATAGCGAGAGAGAGATATAGGTGGAGACGAGGAGGAAGAGGAAGAGAGAGAAAGAGAGGTGGAGGAATACGGAAAGGAACAGAGGGGATAGGGAGAGGGAGAGCGGAAAGGAGAAGGGAGGGCGAGGGAGACAGGGGACAGCGAGAGAGGAAGAGAGAGGTGGGAAATGGGAGGAAGAGGGAGAGAGAGGGGATACGGAAAGCGGGAGAGAAGGAGAGAAGGAGAGAGAGGGATGGAGTGAGGGAAAGAAGGAGAGAAGGAGACAGGGAGAGAGGGAAAGAGAGACACACCAAACGAGCTAGAGAGAGAGAGAGAACGAGAGCTGGGATGGGATAGGGCGAGGGAGGATGGGAGAGGGAGGGAGAGAGAGATATGGAGAAATTGGGAGAGCAAGAGAGACAGAGACATACAGAGGCAGAGACCGAGAAACAGGGAGAAAGAATAAATACATGAGTAGAGTGCGAAGGAAAGGTTTAAAGAAAAAGAAAAAGACACACCCACACAATTTAAACAACAACAACAACAGAAGTGGTTGCTATAAATATGATCCGGAAGAGTGTGGTTTGTGCATAACCAGGAAAGGGGAGGTGATGCGTCAGGATCGAGAAACTTGTTACAAAATTCCAGATCATCGTCTGCCTCTCTGAAGAGGTGCGCCATTAAGTGTCAGCCCGAGGCGCCCTCTAGAGGTCTATATTCGCAGATGTAAATGAGCAACGCCCGCAGACAGTGAAGTGGAACCGGCTACCACGGAACACAGGCGCGATGATGCCGGCGACGGGTCGACTCCAACTGGCACTCCTGACTTCTGGCTTTGCAATCTGCATCGTCACATCTTCAGCTCAACGCGTAAGCTCCCCACACCATATTACATTATTTAGTTGTAAAGGTCATTTGCATTTTCTGTTGAAAAGAGCGCGTGCTCGGCGTGGTTTTTATTTATTTATTTATAATTAAAAAATATTAATATAGAGGCCATAAGATGGGGGAAGGAGAGGGAGGGAAGCTGGGAAAGAGGGAGAGAGGAGGAGAGGACGAGAGGGAGAGAGAGGTGTGAGCTTCGGGGGGGGGGGGGAGGGAGAGAGGGAGAGAGGGAGAGAGGGAGAGAGGGAGAGAGAGGTGTGAGCTGGGGGCAGGCGAGAGGGAGAGAGGAAAGGAGAGAGGTGGCAGCTGGGGGGGGGGGAGGGAGAGAGAGAGGTTGGCTGTGGGGGTGGGGGGGAAGAGAGGGAGAGAGAGAGGTTGGAGCTGGGGGGGAGGAAGAGAGGGAGAGAGAGAGGTGGGAGCTGGGGGGGGGGGGAGAGGAAGAGAGGGAGAGAGAGAGGTGGGAGCTGAGAGGGAGAGAGGAAGAGAGAGAGGTTGGAGCTGTGGGGGGGGCGGGGAGAGGAAGAGAGGAAGAGAGGCAGAGCCAGAGGTGGGAGTTCGGGGGGAGAGAGGGAGAGAGAGAGAGCTTGGAGCTGGGGGAGAGGAAGAGAGGGAGAGAGGTTGGAGCTGGGGGGGAGGAAGAGAGGGAGAGAGAGAGGTGGGAGCTGGGGGGGGGGGAGAGGAAGAGAGGGAGAGAGAGGTGGGAGCTGAGAGGGAGAGAGGAAGAGAGAGAGGTTGGAGCTGTGGGGGGGGGGGGGGGAGAGGAAGAGAGGAAGAGAGGCAGAGCCAGAGGTGGGAGAGAGGGGGGAGAGAGGGAGAGAGGAGGAGAGGGAGAGGGAATCATGTTCATAAAAGTAACGTTTTAGACAATTATAATAATATTATGACTATTTATTAAACGCCGAGTGGAATTTTAAATGCCCAAATGGCGTAATTATGTAATGCTTTCCCCTCAGTGCGAGGAAAGTGATATTGGAGCTGGTTTGGTTGGTATCGCTCGTTTGACATTTTACAATGACTAGTGATATATTAAAATATAATTTAATTTCAATGTTCGCTAATGTTTGATATCTAAATACACTTTATTAACTCTTTATTGCACTATTCGTACTATGCGGCTTGTGTCACTCAGGCCATTTGAATGTGGATGGGCCTTATGGTCCGATGGTCTTGAGTCTCTGCTATTTTCGAGGATACATACATTAAATTGGCCACTATAAATATAATCTACTTTACATAAGTTTAATTTTTGTTTTAAATTATTGACTTCGGAGATAATTGAAATGAAAACATATTAAATTAATTAGTAGGTCAAAATTCGAACACCATATGCTTCAGCAGTAACAGGTTCTATTCAATTGACTGAGTATTTGCTTTCAAGCAGCAATAAATGCTTAATAATATCCCGGCATCTAAGTTGGATATGTAGGATGAAATATAGGTGAGGGCTTTGGTTTAAAAAAAGGTTTGATGCTTTCATCGGACTGTGCAGCTTTAAGAATTTATCTTTGCCAATGCTCATCCACAAGTCCTCCCCCACCGGGGCCTCAAGCGCGATATCAGAGAATATCTGAGAATATCTAAAAATATCTGAAAATATCTGAGAATATCTGAGAATATCTGACACCATCAATAGGTATGCAGGTATTGCAGGTATAACAGTACCTCAGGGAGTTTGACGCCCCTGCCTTGCAGAGTTGTAAACCACTGCCTTGTGGTACAGGTTCTTGACAGAACCGAAGGCTAAGGGAGCAAACCCTAAACAGAAAACCATGTCACTGTGGCAGCATTAAGGGCGGTTGATGTATGGAACTCCCAACATCTCCCGACCAGCCACTGCAGGGACAAATAGTTTTGCGCCTGTCTTGACATGTTCTTGCCGGTGTGAAACCTCTATTTCCTCCCCGAGAGAGTGCCGCTGGTAACTTGCAAAAGCCAGCAGCACTTCAACACTTTTGCAGGCAGCTTTCATGAAATGTGGATATGATATTCTGTCTCCGACAGCTACAAGAAAAGTGCATTGAGCAGGACCGACCACTGTACATGGTATTTGTCAAATTCACTAAGGCATTTGATACAGTCGGGAGGACCGGGCTATGGCAGCTACTGAGGAAGTACGGATGCCCAGAGAAGTTCACAACTATGATCGAGGCTCTACTTACAGGAATGATGGCGAACGTTAGTGCTGGAGGGGAAGTCTCAGAATCGTTTGGGGTTACCAATGGGGTCAAGCAAGGTTGTGTACTGGCCCCCACACTCTTCTCCATCTTCCTATCAGCAATGCTCGACGAGGCTTTCCGAGACATGGGGGATGGCATCTATATACAGTCCATTCAATGTCGCACACTTCAGAGCGAAGACCAAGACTACTCAGATACTGGTGAGAGAGCTACTATTCGCAGATGACAGTGCACTGGTTGCCCACTCTGCTGAAGAGATCCAGAAAATAGTGGACGCTTTCTCCGATGCATCAAAGAAGTTTGGCCTGAAGATTAACATCAAGAAGACGGAGGTGCTGTACCAACCCAACTCTACAAGTACCCGAGAGGAGGAGATGATGGTTGACGGAAACAAGCTGAACTCTGTTCCGGAATTCACCTATCTCGGAAGCACTATGTCAAGTGATGGACGCATTGATGCTGAAATACAGAGAAGGATGGCCAAGGCTAGTGCATCTTTCGGCCGACTACGCCAGAGACTCTGAAACAACCACCATGTGTCCATTCGGGTCAAAGCTAAGATCTACCGTGCAGTCGTGCTATCCACCCTACTATATGGAGCCGAGGCCTGGACAGTGTACAGACGACAGGTGAAAAAGCTGCATGCCTTCATGATGCGACATCTGCATTCAATCATGAGGCTAACCTGGAAGGACAAAGTGACAAATAAGGAAATACTCAAACGAACAGGGCTGCCCTCTATGGAAGATCTTCTGATCAAAAAGAATCTCCGGTGGACTGGACACCTCATGAGGATGTCATCAGACAGGCTACCAAAGCAGATCCTCTATTCACAACTGTCTTCTGGCTACAGAAAGAGAGGGCGCCCTCGTCTCCGGTTCAAGGATACCATCAAGAGAAACCTGAAGCTGAGAGACATTAAGACCGACTCATGGACACAACTCTCACAGCAGAGAGCTAAATGGAGAGCGGCAGTCAAGTAATGAAAGCAGTCTTTGTCACATCGCGACCGACAGCATGATGATGATGATGATGATGATGATGATCTGACACCATCTGACAATATCTGACAATATTATAAATATCTGACAATATTATAAATATCTGACAAAATCTGACAATATCTTAAATATCTGAAGCATCGGACAATGTCGAAAATATCGACAGTATCTGACAATATCTGGCAGTATCTGACAATATCTGACAATAACTGACGGTGATCACTTTTAAGCTAACTATTCTCTGTGGGTTATTTATGGTTTAATAAGTAATACAGACAGGTCACTTAGGCCCAAGGGGGTTAACCAGCACTATAACGACCCCTTCAGGGAACTGGGCACTAAATTCCAAAGCACACTCTACCTGATTTGAATTCCGACGAAAAAATACTTAGGATCATCATGTCTAACAGGAATTCCGCTGCAATAGAAAGGTATCACAAATGAACAATGCTACTTCAGTAACAGAGGTGGAAGATCGGTCCTCCCACACACACACTACACAAGGTGCTGACCAGTTTGTAGGTGTGACACCAGGGGCCGTATTCATGATGCGGTGTTAGCGAGCCAAAACTGGTTTTGGCCGGGATTTCTGGGTTAGCGGCGAAAACTCAGTACACAAGGAGTGCAAACACACCGAGTGTAAGCTAACACCGCATCGTGAATATGGGCCCTGCACCGCGTTCAGGGTACACCTCAGAGTCAACTCTGAGACGGCTCCGCACCGTCTTTTTTTGCGAATTTGCGTTCAACATGCGCCTCGGGGTTGACTCCGAGATGTCACGCTTTTCAAGTAGGAGGCAAAAACACCTCCAAAATGGCCGAGTGTGTCAACCTATCAGAGCTGTTCTTTCAATTGCAAATGGCTGCAGGAAGTGCACGCTATGGAGGCCCCCATTTTCGAGGCACCCATCAACTAAATCACATTCAGACTAGAGCAACATTCAGAATTTCTCCGAGGCTCCTCCGAGGCGCACACTTGAACGCAGCCCAGGTAGTGGGTCAGTTGTGTGCTGGTGCACCCAGGGATCAGGCTGTTCATGCATTCCTGCACCTTTACCAGAACCGTTCACACTCTCACTGACACTCACTGACACACTCACTGACACTCACTGACACACTCACTGACACACTCACTGACACTCAGTGACACTCACTGACACACTCACTGACACACTCACTGACACACTCACTCACTGACACACTCACTGACACACTCACTGACACACTAACTGACATACTCACTGACACACTCACTGACACTCACTGACACACTCACTGACACACTCAATCACTGACACACTCACTGACACACTCACTGCCACACTCACTGGCACTCACTGACATACTCACTGACACTCACTGACACACTCATTGACACACTCACTGACACTCACTGACACACTCACTGACACACTCACTCACTGACACACTCACTGACACTCAGTGACACTCACTGACACACTCACTGACACACTCACTGACACACTCACTGGCACTCACTGACACGCTCACTGACACACTCACTGACACTCACTGACACACTCACTGACACACTCACTCACTGACACACTCACTGACACACTCACTCACTGACACACTCACTGACACACTCACGGACACAATCACTGACACACTCACTGACACTCACTGACACACTCACTGACACACTCACTGACACTCACTGACACTCACTGACACACTCACTGACACACTCACTGACACACTCACTCACTGACACACTCACTCACACACTCACTGACACACTCACTGACACACTCACCGACACTCACTGACACACTCACTGACACTCACTGACACTCACTGACACACTCACTGACACACTCACTCACTCACACACTCACTCACACTCACTCACTCACTCACACACTCACTCACACACTCACTCACACACTCACTCACACTCACTGACACACTCACTGACACACTCACTGACACACTCACTGACTCACACACTCACTCACACACTCACTCACACTCACTGACACACTCACTGACACACTCACTGACACACTCACTCACTCACACACTCACTCACACACTCACTCACACACTCACTCACACTCACTCACACACTCACTGTAATATATGTAAAAGATGTCACGCGTGCGGCAGGGCTAGCCGTGAGGGTAGGGAGCCCGTGCGTGGGCAGGGAGACATCCTGGTCGTCGGAGTGTTCACATGTTGTTATTACATGGTGTCAGAGGCAAAAGAACTGACGAGAATGGCGTTCACAGGGCTCAAACCACCAAGTCCGCTGAGTTTGGAAGGAAACCTGGCCTTGAACTGGAGGTCGTGGTTGCACTCATATAATATATATGCAGTAGCATCAGGAGCAGCAAACAAAACGGAAAAGATACAATGTTGCGTATTCCTGCACGTGGCGGGCAAGGAGGCCCAGAAACTACACTTGAACTTTAAATTCGATGAAGACGAACAAGACAAGATAACACCTTTAGTCAACGCGTTTGAAAGGTATTGTACGGGGCATACAAACATTACGGTTATCAGATATCAGTTCAACTCCTATAACCAAAATCATGAAAGCATCGACACGTACATTCGTGAACTAGAACATAGAATACATCTGTGTGACTACGGCAAACTCGAAGATTCTATGTTGTGCGATAGGTTGGTGTGTGGTGTGAGAGACCGCAAGTTACGCGATAAACTGCTGCAGACCCCTAATTTACAACTAGACCAATGCCGAGATATGTGTAGACTCAGCGAAAATAGTCATGCACAGCTAACGGACACTACAAGTAGTCACAATGAAAGTGTAGATTTCATGAAAAAATGACCGGCCGCCATGCAGGGTCAGTACGCGTCAAAAACACCACATGCTCGCACAAACTCAGAGCGGACACCAAGATACACACAGCCGAAAGTACAATGCAACAAATGTGGATATAACCATCCAGTGAACCAATGCCCAGCCAGGGACAATCCATGCCTTTATTGTAACAAAATTGGGCATTTTCAAAAAGTGTGCAGAGCGAAAAGTGGAAATAGAACACATGTGAATGAAGTAGAAGTTGATGACCTACACAAAGAAATGTCGCAAGAAGAAGAAGAGGATGATGTTAAATTCTGCTATTAACATGCAGCAGAATAAGTATTATTATGGTAAAATAAGGCCACGAGGGGCCAACGGCTATAGGATAGTGTATCAATCGAGCTCTCGTCATTATTTGTAGTTACCAATCCCGGCGTGCAGGTGTTTCTAGGGTGGGTTTATATCTATGTATATACCTCTAGGGTGGGCCGTTGGCCCCTCGTGGCCTTATTTTACCATAATAATACTTATTCTGCTGCATGTTAATAGCAGAATTTAACATTATAATGGTAATTAGGCCACGAGGCCAACCGCTACTTTGTATTGCTGCTGTGCGCCTGGATTGGTCCTTCTTTTCCTGGTAAATAAATGGACAAGTCAACAGTGTTGCCTATTGCTTTTTATTTCGTTTTATTTTTACCGTAGCTCTCAAGCTGTCTATTACATGCGTACCTCAACGGGTTTCTTGGATAGTATAATGTCATTACATTTTAGTGTCCCTGCTCCCATAAGGCGGGTATCAGGTTTGTCACCTCCATATCTTTGGCGGCTGGTCTGTTATAGAATCTCTGGAAGGTGCCATCACCTGTCCAACCTGCGCCCTGTAATATGGTGGCCAGCGGTACCTGCCTCCTCGTCGCTGCACTCGTGCTCGCATGCCTGCATGAGTAAGGTGTGAAGGTGGTCATATCCACCCCTGCCTCCTGCAGTGTGCCTCTCACGTATCTGGTCAGGGTTTCCTGTGATGCCTGGACATGTGGGCTGCGGGTGGTTGCAAAGACTGCCGGGTGTGCCCCTTTTAGCTCCGCCCGGTCTAGGTACCATTTCAGGTGTTCATACACACAGAGTTCTTTCACTCCATATTCGTGGAACCTCAGAATCAGTGGGTTTTTAGCCGGATTGTTCGACTTCATCTTTGTCGTGTACCTTATTGTACAGACCCCATCCTCCCAGATGAAGTCCCCCCTCCGCATTAGACCTAGGGCTTGCAGCCTTTGTCCCGTAGCTAATAGGAATAGACATACTGTCCTCCTATTCAGTCTGTCTGTTACCAGTTCTCTTGTAGGTCCCCAGCTCTGGAGGAGATCCAGCAATGTCTTTGGATCCCACATCCTGTCATACCGTGGTGTTGCGGGTTTGAGATTCCCGATCCCTTTCAGGAGCCTAGTCACTAACTGGTGCTCCCCAAAGGGCTTCCCCCCCACCGTTACGAAGGTAGATAGCAACGATTTAACTGTGTTGATCGTGGTGTGTGCCGCCCCACCTGCGAATAGTTTTTGCAAGTATTCGATCCCCTCCTTCAGTGTAGGTTCAGTAGGGCTAATACCTTGGTCATTGCAGTGGCGGTTCCAACGGTTCAGTACTAGTGTATATTGTTTCTGCGTGGCATTCGCCCAGGAAGCTGTTAATGTGCTCGCCGTGTCCTCCGACATGCCCATTCCTTGAAACATCTCACCTAGAGTGCGATTGCTAGCAATCTCATTTTCCCTTCTAATGGGAATACCTTGGTTCTGTGACCTCCCTGGGTCAGGGTACCTTCCTGCACCGGGATCTCGATCCCGGCTGTGAATCCCGGTTCTTGTTTGAGTAACGGGTACCAGGGTTGGGTTGGCCAGTTCGGGATGATGAGTATCCCTCTCGGCCTGTCTTCTCTGATCTTGATGAGGACCCTCGACAGCAGGCTGAATGGTGGAAAGAAATAACCATGAATATATGACCAATTCATAGATAGTGCATCGGTGCCATGTGCAGTCAATTCAAACTCCCGTGAGATATATTTAACCATTTTGCGGTTCCACCTCGTGGCGAACATGTCTATCTCGGGTGTCCCTAGTTTGCAAAACACATACTTTAATACCTCATCACTTAGCTCCCATTCCCCTGCGTCCGTGAAAGCTCTTGATGCCTTGTCTGCCTCCGTGTTATTGATTCCCGGGCAGAATCTCATTGACATTGTAATGTCTCGTCCCTCTACTAGCTCCCAGATAGCCTCTGTTTCTTGGTGGCATTGTTTTGATCTGGCTGAGCCCCCTTTCTCAATACATGCAAGTGTGGTTGTGTTGTCTGTGTACACCCTTATGTACTTCCCTGTCAACTTCTCACCTTGGTGTTGTAACATCCTTCTGACGGCCCTTAACTCTAAGACGTTTATGTGTGTGGACTCGCTTACTACCTCGTCCCACTGTTCCCCATAATGTAAGTGGTTGGTTTGGTCGTAGTATCCCCACCCTTGCATTGAGGCATCTGTGTAGAAGTACACGTCTACCGCCTTCTGTGTGTAGTCTCTGTACGTCTCTGAGACGTTTTCCGTCCAGTAATCTAAAGTCTCTCGCACCCTCCTTGTTATTGTGCATTTTCCCTCATAGCTTCCACCTGCTTCTCTTAGGTTCCAGTTTAGGGCCCTTACTATTGTTTTTGATCTAATGTGTGCCCATCTGTTTCCTGGATCTGTCGCCACTATTTTGCCTACCAATCCCGCTAGCAATCTTGTCTTTATTGTTCTAGCTGTCAGCACCTCTTTAATGAGTGACTTGAGTTCCTCGTACTTATCTTTAGGCAGTGAGACTCGTAGGTTATTTGTGTTTATTATAAAACCTAGGAATGTCAATTTGCGTGTTGGTGTGATCACTGATTTTCCTTCATTAATGGTGAAGCCCAGTCTCCTCAGTAGTCTCAGCGTGGTATCCACTGCTCTAACCACCTCCTCCTTGCTGTTCCCCATTATTATTGTGTCATCTATGTAGAAACATAACATTATGTTGTACTCTACTCTGAGGTGGCTCATCACTGTCTTCATTATCTTTGTAAAGATTCTTGGTCCTGAACTCAGACCATTGGGTAACACTCTAAATCTATACCTCTCATTGTTATACACAAATTGTAAGAGGTCCCTGTCTGCCTCTCGTATCATCAGGCTGTGATATGCTTGTGATATGTCGATGCTCGCTAGCCACGCCCCTTTGTGTATCAATTGCATCACTGTTCTCAGTTGTTCCATCTTGAAGTGCCTGTAAGTTACTTTTTCATTCAATTTTGAGAGGTTTAAGATGGGTCTAAATTCTCCCCCTTTTTTGGGTATCAGAAAAAGGTGTGACACGAATGTTCTGCTTGTCTCTGACGCTCTCTCGACCACCCCTTGTCTTAACATTTCGTTTATTTTTATGTTTAAGATGTCCCCTTTGTCCTTGGTGTCTGACCTCGGTATTACATATTGTGTTGGCAGGCTGTCTAGTTCAATGGTTACACCCTTCACCATTTGGAGTATCCACTTATTACTCGTGATACTTCCCCATTCACCCGCATTTTGCGATACACCCCCTGCTTTGAACTCAGTACGATTGTTACTTACATCTACTGCCTGTACTGTCGGCCGCGATAGGTGTTGGCATTGTTGTTGTTGTTGTTGCCTCTGCCCCGCCCCCCTCGGTGGGGGCGTGGCTGCGCGCCTGAACTTTGCCTGGGGGCGTGGTGCTGTCTCGTCTCCTCCCCTCTTGGCCGTGGGACGTATTGTTGATGGTGTTGTGGGTGGCGGCCCCTCCCCTGGCCGCCTCTGAAGTTTCCCGGCTTCCTCATGGTTGGTTTGATCCCAAACCCTCGTATCAGTGTACTAGCCGTTTTCTGGTTGGTCTCGAGCTTCGTTACTTGTGTTGTAAGGTCATCCCCTAGTAGGTATTGGAAGCCCTGACCCCCATCCTTCTTTGCTAGTGGTCTTATTTGCGGTAGTAGGGTCGGTCTGAGATTGTCCCTCCTCAGGCCCAGTAGTGCGTTATTAGTGCGCGCCAGTACTTTCAGTGTTGTTACTAGTGCCGTCACCATCTCCTTCACTTCCAGTGGTTTTCCACGTTCTATGTTATCCAGTGCCGTCGCCACCGGTCTTGCTGCGAACTGTACCCCCCACTGTGCCGCTGCCAGTGCCGTATCATTGTCTCTCACCCTTGCTGGTAGGGTTGGTTCCAGCTCCGGCTTTAGTCTTGTTTTGTGTAGACTGGTTACATTGGCTGGTCTGGGGAGCGTACCGTATAGCTCCGAAATTTCCGTTCTGCTTAGCGGATTTTCCCATAGCGTGTTTATTAGTTTCGCCCTGCTTTCCGCTAGCTTCTCCCCTTCTGCGTCCAACGGCGCTTTCTCCGTTGGCAGGAATTGTTCTAGGTATGAACCTCCCGTGTGCGTCTCCGCTACTGTCGGTATCGGTTGCCTCTCCCTCACCTCACGTGTCCCGGTAAGCTTGGGTGTGGTCGTCTCGGGTGGCGCCCGTGGCGTTGGGGCCAGTAGTGGCACTCTCCTGCTCTCCGGCTCGGGCGTGTGTCCCGGGTAGGCCGGGGGCTCGCTCCCCCCCTATCCCCAGTTGACCTTAGTGGGGCAAAAGCCGAGGCCCTCGGACTCTGTTGTCTCCGTGTCTGGGTGGGTGTTCCGCCTCTGTCACCCCTTCCCGTGACGGAACCACCTTCCGTCCAATTGATGGAGTAGCCGGCATTTCTTTCCCTTATTTCGGCTTGTAATTCGGCTCTCCTGACCTCCAGCCTCTCCAGCTCCGCCACCGGCGTTGGTACGTAGCTCGCACCTCGCCATTGATCTGCACTAGCTGGATCTGGTGGGGGGCTGTAGGTCTGGGTTAGGTCCGCTACCACCATCCGTAGGCCGGTGTGCAGGTCCCCCATCGGGGGTGGAGTGTATGTCGGTGCTGTTGAGGCTAGCACCAGCCTCATACCTCCTCCGTCCGTTCTCACCACCGTGCCCTCGGCCGGTTCACCTTTCCCCGTGCTGTCTGTTTCCGATGCCGTATCTGTCCTCTCGTCCATGGTAGGAGTGGCGTTCCCTACCTCCAGAGGGTCCACCTCGGACACCGAGTCCCTGTCCGATTCATGTGGCAGAGGTACAAAACAGTGCTACATTCGGCGAGGTAGTGCGCTGTCTTTCCGCCACCTCAATGTACGTGGTCAGCATACTTGCTGCCCTGTTTCCTTCTTCTCGCATGTCGTAGTCATTCTCTGTCGGCGAGGGTGTGCGAGACATACGATGTGCCATGGTGAGGTAGTTTAGCCGAATGACGTAAACCTCCCTAATACCCGGTTCTAGTGAGGCTCTACCGAGTCGCTCACGCTATTAACCTTAATTTAATTAAGGTTTTGAGCCCGATTATGGTGCTCTGACCTCTGGACACCAGGTGTCCTGGGTCTTCGCCTCTCGGTCGTGACCTCCAGTCGTGACCTTAGGTCGGTTAGTGCGTTCCTCCCCCCCCCCCCCCCGGCCCCTTCCGCGCCTACCCGGCGGTTGGTGGAGGTGGGAGTGGGGGGGGGGGATGGGGCTTCCTGCCCGCGGGGATGGGTGGGAGCTGGCAGCCGCCACTCCGCCCTTAAGCAGAACTCTCCCTGTTAAACCCCGACCGGGGTGGGAAGTGAGGATCTGAATCCTAGTAAGCTTACGTTCTCAGAACCAACCTCTGGTGAGTGCCAAGGCAACTCTACCACGCGACCGCGTAGAGGTGGCTGGGGTGCCCCGGGCAGGCGGAGCCGTCCCGCGGTACCCCAGGTCTCCGTGTGAAGTTGCCGCTAACGGCCGGCTGTCTTCCCACGGCTCATTACTTACCGTTAGGGCGTCCTAAGCGGCGGAGCGCCCTAAGACGTGTTGCTCTCTCGATAGCTAATCCAAAAGTGACGAGAGCTCGATTGATACACTATCCTATAGCGGTTGGCCTCGTGGCCTAATTACCATTATAATGACAGTGAAGACCTGTACATCGGTGAAGTGGAATGTTCGGGTGAAAACAAAAAACAGTTGTGGTTCGAAAAAATCATAGTGCAAAATGAACAGATAAATTTCAAACTTGACACCGGGTCGCAGGCTAACATCATACCGAAAAGCATGTACATGAGGCTACAAAATACAGTGCTACATCCGTCAACAAGTTGCCTAATAACCTACTCGGGAGAAAGAATCATTACGGAGGGTGAAATACATGTCGATGTCGATGGATTCGACATGTGTTTCCAAGTAACAACGAGCGGCACGGCCATTCTGGGAAAGGACGCATGCGTGCAGCTCGATTTGGTCAAGCGAGGATGCCGAGGTGGCATCAAGCGGGTGACGACGCAACAACTGAAAACCAACCGAGTGAAAAGGATGCGGGCTGCTGCGACAGATGAGCTACACATGGTCGACAAGGACGCGAACAATTTGGTTAAGAAATACAATGATATATTTGAAGGTTTAGGAACGATAAAAACAAATGCAAATATATTTATCGATAACAATGTAACGCCAGCAGTTGATCCGCCACGCCATATTCCGCACGCGGTATCTAACAAAGTAAAAGATGAGTTAGATAGAATGATAAAGTTAGGTGTAATTGTACCGCAATTGAAACCTACTCCATGGGTTAGTTCTATAACCGTCGTTAGAAAGCCAAATAAAATTTGGGTATGCCTCGACCCAACAAAATTAAATGCGGCCATATTGCGCACGCCATATCCCACTAGAACCATCGAAGAAGTAATTGCTAGAACCGCAGGGGCAAAATATTTTTCGGTATTAGATGCCAACAGCGGTTATTGGCAAATTAAATTAAACAAATAGAGTTCAGAACTGTGTACCTTCAATACACCATGGGGTAGGTACCGTTACACGCGACTTCCATTCGGTATCAAAACTGCTGGCGACATATTCATAAATGAAATGAATGACATACTAAAAGATTTGCCAGGTGTCAACGTAGTTACAGACGACATATTAATTTATGGCAAAACGATAGAGGAGCATAACAGGAATTTAGAAAGGGTGTTTCAAAGAGCAAGACAGGCGAACTTGAAGTTAAATCCGAAGAAATCAAAAATATGTAAAACGCAAGTCAATTATGTCGGACATGTTTTAACTCAAGACGGGCTGAAGCCAAATGCTGACAGAGTGCAGGCTATTGTAGAGATGCCCAGCCCCACTGACAAGGCTGGAATACAAAGGTTTCTGGGGATGGTCGGGTATGTCAGCAAGTTTATCCCGAAATTCTCAGAAATAACAAAACCACTCCGTACAGTATTAGAAAAAGGGTCAGCCTGGCACTGGCAACATGAGCAGGAGGTAGCGTTCAAATTGTTAAAGAAATTACTCGTTACAGCTCCAGTCTTACAGTATTACAATGTCAATGAAACGGTAACCATTCAAGTAGACGCGTCCAAATCTGGACTGGGCGCAACTATGTTCCAGAATAATAAGCCTGTGGCCATGGCATCTAAAGCGCTTGATGAGACGCAGGCAAATTATGCAGTCATTGAAAAGGAATTGTTGGCGATTTGTTTTGGTTGTGTCAAGTTCCACGAATATGTCTATGGTAAACAGGTCATTATCGAAACAGACCATAAACCTTTGGTCAACATCATGGCTAAACCGTTACATTTATTGTCTGCATGTATACAGCGCATGAGGATGCGCCTCCAAAATTACAACTTGATATTAAAACATGTTAATGGATGTCACATGTATTTTGCAGATGCCTTGTCCAGAGCGCACACTGACAACACCACACCCCATGATCTGTTCGACAACACTTTGTCGATCGCAAGTGTAAATGTGTCGAGCGACATGCTACGACGCATACAGCTAGAAACAGCAACAGATGCAACACTTCAAGAAGTGATGCAGTTGGTAAGATTAGGTTGGCCAGCGAACAACAAACACATGCAAGCAGAGGTGAAACTGTTTTATATGTTTAAAGAGGAGATAACTATGAGTGATCAAGTCCTATTAAGATGTAGTCAACTCATTATACCAAAAACATTGCAAAAGATAACTCTAGATTTAATCCATGAGACCCATATGAGCATTATCAAATGCAAACAGTTGGCCCGAGACCATGTATTCTGGCCTGGAATGAGCAAACAAATAGAAGACCAAGTCAGTAAATGCGTAACATGCCAGCAGTATCGGAATAATCCGCATGCCGAGCCAATGGTATCTCATGAAATACCAAAACACCCGTTCATGAAAGTTGGAACCGACTTATTTGAAATTGACCGGAAAATGTATTTAATAACTGTTGATTATTATTCAAAGTTCCCTGAAGTCCGAGAATTGAAAACAACCACATCAGCATCGATTATTAAAGCATTATCTGAAATTTTTGGGACTCATGGAATACCGAAAATATTAATGTCGGATAATGGTCCGCAGTTCACTAGCAATGAGTTTGGTGAGTTTGTAAGTAGATATGGGTTCATACATATCATGTCGAGCCCGCATACCCTCAAAGCAATGGGCAAGTTGAACGTGCAGTACAAACAATTAAGAAATTAATCAAAAAAGCACTAGTAAATAACATGGATTATAATTTAGCGTTGCTGAATTTCAGAAATACAACACTGTTAACGTTGAACGCCTCACCAGCACAATTACTTATGAGCCGAAAGCTCGGGTCGAAATTGCCAACGCTGGCCAGCCAATTGAAACCAACAATACAAGGGTCAAAAGCCAAAGAGTTCAGAGAAATACAATCAAAACAACAAAAGTATTATAATAAACATGCAACGACAGCGCACAGACAATTAAACGTGAAAGATCACGTCAGATATAAAACATATGATGGTAAATGGGAAGCTGGGACAGTAGAAAAATAAATTGTCCAAGTACACGAGACTATCAAATTAAATCAAGGACAGGAAACATACTAAAAAGAAACCGCATTCATTTGTTCAAAATTCCATGCCCAAAGGGCGAAGTGCCTAGTACGAACAGCACACAAAATAAAAACAAAACAGAACATGGAAGCGTACGTGACACAAATGAATACAGAACCAGAGCCGGACGAGTGTCCCGCAAACCAAAGTATTTTGGGAGTATTACATAAGTACAGGTCGGTCCAGCCGCAGTAGGTAACTGTCTTGGCCTACATGGCAGTCAATGGACCATGGACTAGGTGATCTAGATCACGTACACATACCACATGCCAAAAGACAAATAACCATGACCGATAAAAACGCAACAACCGCTACATGCATACAGACATGCACACAGACATGGAGTCATGTACAAACAAAAAAAAGTATAAATTGTATGTTATGTTCTCCATAAAGGAAATACTGTTATTCAAATGTAGTTGAAATATCTTGTATGACATGTCAGGTGATGAGCTACGCATAGCAAGTCACGAAGTGGGAACGTCTGGATTCCCCTTGCCAAGGTAGTTAAGGATTAGTTAAGAACCTCGCTTATTACAAAGTTTAAAGAACATTGAATGTGGGCAAATATAACCACAGAGAAGAAAGTTCAAAGAACAGACTATATAAATATTAACCAAATTTAAACCAGGTTGTAAATTCGTTGGTAGAATTAAGTCAACACAGTTGTTAACAATCTTTTCGATAAAAAAAAAAGGGAGATGTAATATATGTAAAAGATGGCACGCGTGCGGCAGGGCTAGCCGTGAGGGTAGGGAGCCTGTGCATGGGCAGGAGGACACATGGGTGGTAGAGCTAAGAATAAAGCACTTGTATCCTGGTCGTCGGAGTGTTTACATGTTCTCATTACACTCACTGACACACTAACTGACACACTTACTGACACACTCACTCACTGACACACTCACTCACTGACACACTCACTGACACACTCACTCACTGACACACTCACTCACTGACACACTCACTCACTGACACACTCACTCACTGACACACTCACTGACACACTCACTCACTGACACACTCACTCACTGACACACTCACTGGCACTCACTGACACACTCACTGACACACTCACTGACACACTCACTGACACACTCACTGACACTCAGTGACACACTCACTCACTGACACATGCACTCACACACTCACACACTCACTCACTGACACACTCACTCACACACTCACTGACACTCACTCACACACTCACTCACACACTCACTCACACTCATTCACACACTCATTCACACACTGACACTAACTCACTGACACACACTCACTGACACACTCACTGACACACTCACTGACACACTCACCCATACACTCACTGACACAGTCACTGACACACTCACTCCCACACTGACACACTCACTCACACACTCACTCACACACTCACTCACTGACACACTCACTCACACACTCACTCACACACTCACCCATACACTCACTGACACAGTCACTGACACACTGACACACTCACTCACTCACACACTCACTCACACACTCACTCACTAGAGGTGTCGTTAAATAAAAGAAGCTTTACTTTCACTCATTCACTCACTCATTCAATCACCCACTCACACTCATTCACTCACTCACTCACACTCATTCATTCACTCACTCATTCATTCAGTCAGTCATTCTTTCCTTCACTCACACTCATTCACGCACTCATTCACTCACAGTCACTCATTCATTCACTCAGTCACTTACACTCAGGCAATCACTCACAATCATTCATTCATTCACTCACACTCACTCAATCACTCCGAATAACTCGTGCATTCACTCACTTATTCACACACTTAGTCATCCACTCACTCGTCCGTCCGCCTGATGGGAGGCAGGACCTATCGTGAGGGCCGGCTGGAGGTGCGACATTCCTTGGTGTGGGGCACCGTGTGTGATGACAGCTTTGAAGACGGCGACGCTCGCGCCATTTGCCAGCTGCTGGGGTTTGCGACAGGCGTGGTCAACCAAAGCACGGCTAGAGAAGGAAGTGGCCGGATATGGCTGGATGAGGTTTGTTTGTTTGTTGTTGTTTTATGTCTTGGCAACATCTAAGGTCATATCAGGATGGGCACCGACTTGTTTGTTGTTGTTTTACCTCCTAGCAACATCTAAGGTAATATCATGACGTGTACCGACTTGTGACAGTGTTCATTCATTGGCGACTTTATTGTGCTGCCCCACTGGGAGATCAGGCCGCCGGCACCATAACCCGGTATCCCACACAGTCACATTTTCCTGATACTGCGCTAACCAGTCCCTATCCTATCCTATTAACACTGAGCACCAGTCTAGGTAGTACTATTAAATTATAAGTCATTGGTTTGACTCTGCTGGGATTCGAACACTTGACGCTCGGATGAGGGGAGTTGAACATGGGCATTACCAAGTCAACAATAGCATGAGTATGCAACGAGTGAAAAGAAAAGGCGATAAAAAATGGGCATGTAATATATATCTGCTATAACCTATGATTCGCCATGTGCAAATAATATATATTATATAATATTAGTATTAGTATTATAATGAGTACCGAAATGGTTGAATAATAATCGTTACATATAACATGTATCTACTGTAACTTAAACCTAATTGCTCTGATAACCACATGCAATATATTTGTTAACAGATTAATTGTCCACCAGTGATTACTAGTATTAGCGACTGCATGACTTCTAGTTGGGGAACACACGACTGCAATCACGGGGAAGATATCCGACTGAGATGCCAAACTGGTAAGTGCATATATCTTTAGCACAAAACCATCCCGCACAACATTATTGGCACTAAATAAAGCACAGTTACTGGTCACGTGAACCACCTGCTTATCTCCCACTCCCTCCTCCCGCCTCCCCCCCCCCCTCCTCCCTTCCCTTCCTCCCCTCCCCTCCCCTCCTACCTCCACCCTCCTTCCTCCCCATCCCCCTCCTCCCCTTCCTCCACCTCCCCTTCCTTCCTCCCCCTGTTGTTTTTAAAATGGCTGGGTGAGTGGAGAGAAGGGAGAGTAAAACTGGGGTATTTTCAATCTTCTTTAGAGTAGTTCAATCAGGAAATATATTTGTGTAATGTAAAATATATGTTAGTACAATTACATTATTCAATGAGAAACAGATATAGATGAAAAAACGTTTTTATGTTGATGAATGTAAAAAAGGTTCTGCTGTGTATGGGGTTCATTTAAACATAAAAACTAAACAAAGTTGTGCTTGGAGAGCATTTGTCGGAGTACGCCCAGTGTCCCAGCGAGCTATAGCTGGTCCCTTTAACTGTCTCTTACATAGGAACATTATGTCATAATCTCGGGCAATATGTGTTATCATATTTTCCACATAGTCTCATATGTCACACAGCGAGTGGGGCACCCATTGCTTCTCTGTTACATAATCTTGGTCCCCACTCCTTCGCCCGAGAATAGTAATGCTCTCTGCCAATATATAATTCTGAACCGAAAATCCATATATTTTTGCACAATGTTACCATTCACTAGTTTACATCTCTGTATTAGATGTGGGGCTGACTGACCCCTCGCACATGTGATTAAGCTGTGCCTACTAGAGTCTTTCAACCCTAATGGTACTTCTTGTGAGAGACGTGACTACCCAAACGCACCCGCTTGGTGATGTGGGGAGTCACATGACCAAAGGGAGTTGTTGTAATGGAAAACTGTGTGCATAATAAAGTGACTTACGATCACGAAGTCAAGGAGTCCACTCAGTTTCTTACATGGTGTCAGATGTGGGGTATGACCAATGGCGCTCACAGGATTGAAGCAACTGACACCGCTATGGGAGGGTAACTTAGCGCTGAATTGGAGGGAGTGGCTACACACGTACGAGATATACGTAACAGCAGCAGGAGTGGCAGGGAAGGCCGATAAAGTGCAATGTTGCGTCTTTCTGCATGTGGCAGGCAGGGAGGCACAAAAGCTGCACCAGACATTCATGATTGAGTCAGCCGACAAAGATAAGTACACACCGTTGGTGGAGTCATTCCGGTCATATTGTTAAGGAAAGGAAAACATAATTGTGGTGCGGTATAAGTTCAATACCTACAGACAAACAACACAAGATATGGACACGTACATTAGGGAGCTCAAAAACATACGATAAAATTGATTACGGGGACCTTGAGAATGTGTTATTGCGGGAGAAGTTGGCATGCAGTGTGCGCGACAATGAGTTACGCGACAAGTTGCTGCAGACTGAAGAGCTCACACGAGAGAGGTGTTTATGGTGCAGTCACACTACGACGCTTATCCCGGCGATCCGTCAGCGTTGAAAATAAAATCTTACGCGTCGAGAAACATGCAACTTTTCGGCGGTTTGGGGACAAAGTTCGTCGTCAGCGCGGCGCGTTATTCGCGCGCGGCCAACGGGTGTCGACGCATTGGAGGAAAAAAAAAAAAAGTTTAGCGCGACGTGCTCATATTACCTTAGATGTTGGTAGGATGTAAACCAAGAAAGCAACGATTTGGCGCAACGTGTGCAGACGACCCGCCCGCGCGCGCGCCATCTGCTTAGCGTTCCCATAACGTTATTCCGGCGCGTACAACGGAGCTCAACGTCTGCCTAACGTCCTCCTAACGTCCTTACCCATATATTTGCGCGCGCTGCCGGTCGTTGTTTTTTTTGACATGCTTAAAACCTTGGGCGACCAGCAACGCGCGCCGACGTTGTCCGCCGACCATCAACGTCAAGGATAGTGTACCGACGTGTACCAACGCGCGCATAACGCGCCCCCAGCGCGTCTCGATATTTCACTAATTATCGCCCAAAAACACCACACGTCGCCGTGTCGCCAGCGAGAAGCGTCGTAGTGTGACTTCACCATTAACCATGTGCCAGCTGAGCGCGCACAATACGGAGCAATTCAAGGATGACCAAACCGCCGGCACTGAGAAAAGTGACCAGGTGAATGCAATGTCACGAGACAACACGGGCGCACACAGTAACAGCCAATACAACAGCCAGGTGATGCGGATTCTGAGGGACACCAGTTTGCCAGGGACACTTCCATTGAAATGCATTGTTAACGGCCGTGAGCAAATCTTCATACAGAAAAAGTCAAATATCTCTCAAATTACACCACCTAGACACAAACCGCTTGGAACACATATAGAGACCATGTTTTGCAAAAAGATTATATTAAATTGATAAGGTTGGGGTTCTGAATTTCTATTAATTTGTAATAAAACTGACGTTTTGCACTGCGCGTACCGTCAAACTCAAGGCATTGTCAATGGCCGTGAGCAGTCTTCATACAGACAATACAGAAAAAGTGAAATATCTCTAAAACGACACCACCTACAAACAAATCGCTTGGTACACATATAGAAAACAAGTTTAGCAAAAACATTATATTAAATTTATAAGGTTAGTGACGATGCTGTTCGATTTTGACGCATGTACAGAAGCGATGTGTTCCTGGGAAACTGGTGTCCCTGGGAAACTGCAACACCGGGACTACTGCCACCAACATGGAAACATCCCCAACAGCAGCAGCACCGGCAAGTAAGCCCGAAAACAACGTGTGGGAGTTGCGGCTTATAGGATGCGAAATGTCAATGCCCAGCTAGGGACAAAGCGTGTGCAGTGTGCCGGAAAATGGGGCATTTTGCAAGAGTGTGTCAAAGCCAAAAAGCACCCGGAAATGTGGTCAACGCCATAAGCCGTGTTCACACGGGCGAGTTAAGCCGATTCATATAAATCGCCTTGCCTAGTTCGCCTCACATTTGCCGTGTGAATGCGATGCTGAGGCGGATTAGGGCTGAATCGATTCATATGATTCGCTTCATATAAACCACCTCTGTATGTGATTTATATGAAGCGAATTTTATGAATCGACTTATATCGCCCGTGTGAACGCAAGCGACTTAGTTGAGGCGGATTAAGGACGTGACAGTCGAGACCTGAGTGTGTTGACTTTCCGGTAAATTTGCTTTATGAACCTGCTAGAGGTGCACATATATTCTTTTCATCATTTATTTTTAGGGTTTCACTGCCCAGCAGAAGTTTTGACTGTTCCAAACCAATACGATTCAGTCCATACATATCTAGGTCGAACCCACACTCTCTCGACGTCGACGAACCCAAACTGGTTAGTCTGGACTTGCACATGTGCAGATATCCACTTCCGCCTTAATTCGATTCAAAGCACTGCCCGTGTGAACGCGAAACACTTTCAAACTAAATCGATTCATATGATTCGCCTTGTCTATATCGCTTTATATTTTGCCCGTGTGAACACGGCTATAGACATGGATGAAATTGAAGAAGAAGAGTGGGCACCGGAGATGGAGGACGAACTGGACTTGGACATGTTCATCAGGAAGATGGAGGAGCGGACGACCAAAGGATCGACGCTGTGGTACACGACCGTATGAGTGGGAGATGAAGATGTGAGATTTAAGTTAGATACGGGATCAGAAGTAACTTAATTCCGGAGTCGGTGTTCAACAAATTTCCGAACCAGAAATTGGATAAAGTGACATGTAGGCTGGTTACGTATACTGGACAGCGTGTCAAACCAGTTGGTGAAACTACGTTGAACATTAATGGAAGGTGGCTCAAATTCCAGGTTGTAAAAATATACGGATTTTCGGTTAAGAATTATATATTGGCAGAGAGCATTATTATTCTTGGACGTCGGAGTGGGACTTAAGCTATGTAAACTAAAAGTAACTGAAATCAATAGAATCCCACTCCCATTGTACATGATGCTGAGTGAGGTAAACTATGTGTTATATATTATGAGTGGAGTTGATGGAAATGTACATGATGCTGAATGATGTAAGCTATCTGTTATATATGATGTTTGGAGTTAATGAAACGAGCTCCTTTGCAAGAAACAGTACATGATGGTTGAAATGTTCTCTATGTGTTCATAAAGAATACAAAGGAGGAAAAGAATGATTTTACTATATACAAATCTGTAACTGTTTGCAACATCCTGTCCACCCAAGACCACCGACTGACCCACCTGCCTAATTTGCATATATGTATAGAGTACACCACCTGCAGCTGGTTTGAGTGACAGCCCCTAATGGGGTGGTCACCCACCCAGTCTGTGGGGAGTGTCTCATTGGCTGGCTGGGGCATGTCTGGTCACCTGACTCCCTTGGCCTATCCTGACCACACACTAGTCTCAGCTAATGAATTATTCAAGAAGTTTGCTTCAGACACACTGAAGGAAAATGACTCTCATCCTGGCTTTTGAGTGAGACACACCTACTCTAGAGCAGGACCCCAGACACTCTGTCTGATGCTATCCAAATTCAGATATTCAAATTGAGTGCATCCACAGCCATAGGACTCCTGTCCCATGGGTTGTGGGCACTGTTTCAATATACAGGCTAAAGTGACAATGAGACATAGTGTGGGCAGTATATGAGGAGTGCAGGTGCTAGGTCACATGTAAGGGGGATGACAGGAGTTGCTGCCAATAAAGCACAACTTATTCACTGTTCATCATTGTGACTAGTTTTCCTTCCTCATTCCAGACATGGTTAAATTGATTAGGCTGATTGCATCACAGGTGAAATGAAGGGGGAGAGTTTTGTAATTACATAGGGTGCTCACAGCGGCAAAGCATCCGTGTTTTTATAAGGTGACCGAGTCAGGGAGCCCATTGCTGGGCGTAGACACGTGCGTGGTGTTGAACATGCTGGCAAGAATAGATGCGGTCGACCGTCAGGATCAACGCAACGCAGGTGCTCACAAACAGGTAAATGGTTATGACACTGTTTGAGGGTCTGGGGAAAATTAAAGTAGATGGGTCATTCTCTAAAACTGGGCACCAAAGTGTGACATGGAAACCAAAAGTGAAAACCTTCCAAATAATAGCAAAAATCCTTCCAAATAATAACCTAGTCCAATGTCCTATGAAGGTTTGTATGTTGTGGATATGTCAGAGTTGAAAAAAATGAGTTTCACTTTTTGAATTAGATCTTATACAAATTGAGCAATACATTAATATCACTCGCGTAACATGAAAATCAAAGACACATCCAGAACCTCATTTTAACATATACAACATAGTCAAACAAGATATTATTGATTACTGTTAAGCAGACAAGGTTATGACTTACAAGAAAAAAGTTGAACAAAAAGTTGAAAAACAGTTTGGCTACATGTATGGGGGCAATGTGTAAATCTTTACATTTTCACTCTAGCGCAACATCATACAATTATAATTTTGATATCCTATATGCGATAAATTCAATACATGTAGAACTGCTAACACACCTAATAGGCAAAGGCTACAATAATTATTTGACTTGCTATCGACAAAACAAAGACTTAATTATCAGCATCGTAACATGGAGACCAAATATGTGGTGCCCAGTTTTGGAGAATAACCCAGATGCACAAATTTACAGTGATGACTCAGTTGACCCAGTAATTGATCCACCGAGGAGAATACCACACGCAATAATTGATGCTGTAAAGAAAGAGTTAGACAGAATGTTAGAGTTAGGGGTAATTGTGCTGCAAATGGAACCTACTCCATGGGTAAACTCAATTATGATAATGCGGAAGCCCAGAAAAACGCGGATTTGCTTAGATCCAGCAAAACTGAATAAGGCCATATTGTGGGGGCCATATCCCACACAAACTATCGAAGAGGTCGTAGCGAAAACGTGTGAGGCTAAATATTCTTCGGTCTTAGATGCCAATAGCGGCTATTGGCAAATAGTGTTGGGAAAAAACAGTTCAGAACTTTGTACATTCAACACTCCATGGGGTCGGTACCGTTACACCCGCCTGGTGTTCGGGATAAAAACGGCGATTGATATATTCATTGAAGAGATGAATAACATTCTGAGTGGGATCGAGGGAGTAAGTGTAATAACAGACGACATATTTATCTATGGTAGGAGCATAACCAGAGGTTAGAGGAAGTATTGAACCGAGCAAGGGAGGTCAACTTAAAACTGAATCCAACCAAGTCGTGTATATGTAAACAGCAAGTCAAATATGTAGGGCATGTGCTATTCAGGGAGGGTTTGACGCCAACCAAGGAAAGAATACAAGCTATAGTCGAGATGCCGACACTGGTAGACAAACCAGCATTACAGCGTTTCCTGGGCATGATTGGGTATGTAGGGAAATTTATTCCGAATCTTCCAGAGATCTCAAAACCATTACGGACCATGTTAAAGAAAGACATTGCATGGCATTGGCTACAAGAGCAGGCAAAGGTATTCAATAAGCTTAAAGATTTGTTAACAAATGCTCCGATTCTGAAGTTGTATAACGTTAAGCAGCCAATCATTTTGCAAGTGGACACGTGTAAATTGGGACTAGGGGCGACCTGGTTTGAAGAAAATCGGCCCGTGGCAATGGCTTCAAAGGCCCTAAATAAAACGGAAGTAAATTATGCGATCATTGTGGTTGCACTAAATTTCATTATAATATATAAGGTAAATCAATTACAGTACAAACCAATCACAAGCCGCTAGTCTCGATCATGAAGCCTTTAGATATGTTATCCGCTCGGATGCAGCGCATGAGGATGTGGCTGCAAAATTATGATTTGCAAGTAACACACATTCAAAGTAACCAAATGTACTTTGCAGATACATTGTCCAGAGCAAATTTGACAGACACCTCACCAAGCAACTTGTTCGACAATGAAGTCACGATCACAGAAAAGAACATATCCAGAGAATAGAGCAAGAAACAAGTAAAGACGAGATACTGCAACAACTGTTCAACCTAGCAAGAAATGGGTGGCCCGAAAACAAACAGACATTAACACCAGAGGTCAGGCCATATTTTACATTCCGAGATGAAATTACCATAGACAAAAAATTAGTGTTAAGGAATGACAGGATTATAATACCAAAGTCGATGCAAAAGCAATTGCTAAATACGATACACGAATCGCATTTAGGGGTAATTAAGTGTAAGCAGCTAGCGAGAGATAGCATTTTTTGGCCAGGCTTGAATAGCCAAATTGAAGACAAAGTAGCGCGATGTGAAATATGCCAAGCAGTTCTTAACAATCTGCAGCAAGAGCCTTTAATAACACACGAAATAGAACAAATACCGTTCTATAAGGTGGGCATTGATTTCTTTCAGGTGAGGCAACAAAACTTTCTATTAGTGGTGGATTATTGGTCAAAGTTTCCAGAAATCATTGAAATGACCAGTACGACTAGTGAGGAAACAATAAAAGAATTAAAGAAAGTGTTCTGTAGATATGGAATTCACCAAGTGGTTGTTACAGATAATGGGCCGCAATTTAGTTCCCAGCAATACAGATCTTTTGCAGCATATTATGGGTTCAAGCGGGTATACATCATCATCATCATGCTGTCGGTCGCGATGCGACGAAGACTGCTTTCATTACTTGACTGCCACTCTCCATTTAGCTCTCTGCTGTGAGAGTTGCGTCCATGAGTCAGTCTTAATGTCTCTCAGCTTCAGGTTTCTCTTGATGGTATCCTTGAACCGGAGACGAGGGTGCCCTCTCTTTCTGTATATATTTATGTAGTAGTCTGCACTGACCTCTCAGGCAAGTAACCACATAGACAGGTAGGTGATATCAGGGAGCCTAGGTGATATCAGGGAGCCTAGGTGGTGTAATGGTTAGCACACTGGCCCGGAATGCAAAGAGATGTGGGTTCGAGTCCCACCCTAGGCATAATATTTCCCATTTTCATCACCCCCCCATGACACTGGTTGCCGTGTAGCCAGAAGACCGTTGAGAATAGAGAATCTGCTTTGGTAGCCTGTCTGACGACATCCT
The DNA here is from genome assembly GCA_030323885.1 of Branchipolynoe longqiensis. Taxonomy (NCBI): domain Eukaryota; kingdom Metazoa; phylum Annelida; class Polychaeta; order Phyllodocida; family Polynoidae; genus Branchipolynoe; species Branchipolynoe longqiensis. The sequence continues at coordinate 174,071,185 of CM059186.1, read as the reverse complement.
CATGAGGTGTCCAGTCCACCGGAGATTCTTTTTGATCAGAAGATCTTCCATAAAGGGCAGCCCCGTTCGTTCGAGTATTTCCTTATTTGTCACTTTGTCCTTCCAGGTTAACCTCATGATTGAACGCAGATGTCGCATCATGAAGGCATGCACCTTTTTCACCTGTCGTCTGTACACTGTCCAGGCCTCCGGCTCCGTACTAGCCAGGGTGGAGAGCACGATTGAGCGGTAGATCTTACCTTTGACCGTCATGGACACATGGTGGTTGTTCCAGAGTCTCTGGCGTAGTCGGCCGAAAGATGCGCTAGCCTTGGCCATCCTCCTCTGTATTTCAGCATCAATGCGTCCATCACTTGATATAGTGCTTCCGAGAGATAGGTGAATTCCGGAACAGAGTTCAGCTTGTTTCCGTCAACCATGATCTCCTCCCTGGTTCTTGTAGAGTTGGGTTGGTACAGCACCTCCGTCTTCTTGATGTTAATCTTCAGGCCAAACTTCTTTGATGCATCGGAGAAAGCGTCCACTATTTTCTGGATCTCTTCAGCAGAGTGGGCAACCAGTGCACTGTCATCTGCGAATAGTAGCTCTCTCACCAGTAACGAGTAGTCTTGGTCTTCGCTTGAAGTGTGCAACATTGAAGGTCAGCGCTCTGTCTGGACTGATATAGATGCCATCCCCATGTCTCGGAAAGCCTCTTGAGCAGTGCTAATAGGAAGATGGAGAAGATGTGTGGGGGCCAGTACACAATCTTGCTTGACCCCATTGATAACCCTGAACGATTCCAAGACTTCCCCTCCAGCACTAACGTTCGCCATCATTCCTGTAAGTAGAGCCTCGATCATAGTTGTGAACTTCTCTGGGCATCCGTACTTCCTCAGTAGCTGCCATAGCCCGGACCTCCCGACTGTATCAAATGCCTTCGTGAAATCAACAAATACCATGTACAGTGGTTGGTCCTGCTCAATGCACTTTTCTTGTAGCTGTCGGAGACAAAATATCATATCCACGGTGCTCCGGTTACCTCTGAAGCCACACTGTGACTCCGGAACTACGTCAGGTGTTATGTGAATAGATAGTCTGTTGAGTAGGATCCTGGTGAAGATCTTGCCTGCTCTGGAAAGAAGAGAGATTCCTCTATAGTTCCCACAGTCTGTTCGATCACTTATTCATGAAGCTGCCTGCAAAAAGGTGAAGTGCTGCTGCTTTTGCAAGTTACGCGCACTCTCTCGCAAATGAGCAAATAGAGGTTTCACACCGCAAGAACATGTCAAGCACGGCGCAAAACTAGTTTGTCCCTGCAGTGGCTGCGTCGGGAGATGTTGGTAGTTCCATACATCAACTGCCCTTAATGCTGCCATAGTGACATGGTTTTCTGTTTAGGGTTTGCTCCCTTAGCCTTTGGTTCTGTCAAGAACCTGTACCACAAGGCAGTGGTTTACAACTCTGCAAGGCAGGGGCGTCAAACTACCTGAGGTATTGCTATACCTGCATACCTAGCGGGTATACAGCAATCCCCTATATCCACAAAGCAATAACGGCCAGGCTGAGCACTGTGTGCAAACGGCAAAGAATATGGTAAAGAAATGCATCATAGATAAGAAAGATCTGAACATAGCATTATTGAATTAAAGAAGTGCTCAAATACAGGGTCTTAATGCATCGCCAGCCCAGTTGTTGATGTCACGTACATTGAGGTCATGCATTCCAGTGATAAAAATTAAATTACGTTCAACAGTAGCACACACAACGAGCCAAACAGCAAAAAAACGACAGCAGAAGCAAAAAATGTACTACGACCAAAGGGGTGTGAAAAATCACAAGCAATTGAAGGCAGGGCACAATGTATGGTATAAACACCACACCAAAACATAGGAAAAGGGCCTAATAGTAAGGGCCCAAATGCCCGGGCCAAGAGATCATGTAATTAGGAACGGTGAGAATCACATGATTCGAAGAAACCGCAGACACTTAGTAAAGTGCCCAAGCAGTAACAGCGGACAAATCACAACAAAAACCAACACACTCAATGTTACCACCAGTAGCGATCAAGCGATGCGACAGCATGCAAATTACACTACAAGGTATGGGCGAGTGAGCCAGCCGGTACAACGATATGGGTATCAGGGGAACACAACAGGAGGAGAGAGATCATATGGTACAGACAATATTAGAAAGTAATGAGGAAAGTGGATTACCTCTAATGTTAAGCATTGTCACATGTCATAAGAAGATAGGTTATGTAGGTGGAGGTATCATCAAAAGCAAAAATAGTTGTTGTTGGGGGCTGTGTATTACTACAATGTGTAACTAAGAGGGGAGTGTCCCATTAAGCGATAATAATATCACAAGATGTTGTTTTCTGCTGTACAGGGTAATATGAATGGAGATGTACAGTGTATTTAGTTTGTTTATATTTTTGTATTTTTTGTTTTTGTTTTGATTATTTGTTATTTTATTTTTGTTATTATTGATTGTTACAGATATTATGTGATGAAGTATCGCATCGATTATAGAACAGGTTGTTAGTTGTTCTTGGGGATGTGATTTCGTACTCTTGCATTTGGTATTGATGCGTGAGATTGCCCTTTGTCAAGCTGTCCTTCTCAAATAACATTGTACTTTGCGGGGTACCGCATCTAACGCAGTGTTCCGGGAAGGAGAGGTGGAGGATGAGGAAATTGTAACGTGAGTACGGAAAGAACGATGGGACTAGGGTTAAGCACTAGTACTTAAGAATGCGACCTGTAATAACGATATGTAAAATCAAGGTAAACCTGAACGAAGAATCTAGACCTGTTCAATGAGGATCAACATGATTAGAAACAATGAGTGTGTTAAAGGACTTGAGCGTGTGATATATGCGTAGTAGACGTCTAGACCTGTGGTTAATATATGTTAACGATATGCAGAGTTGGGGACAAAGAGATATGCAAATGAGATGACGTCATGGAAAGTTTAGCCGGCGGGTCAAGCGTGCCATTCAGTAACCAGAAGTCAAAGTGTTCAGACGTTGTACTTTCACATGGTGTCAGATGAGGAAGGATGCCGCCCGCGAATACTTTGCCGGGATTGCGGCCGCCTGGTCAGCTTGTCCTCAATAACAACGCACGATCGAACTGGAAAACATGGATCAGAGCATATGATATATACGCCACTGCGGCAGGTGTCATATTGAAAGGAGAACGAGTGCAATGCTGCATCTTCTTACACGTTGCTGGCGAAGAAGCGCAAAAGGTATTTGCCAATATGACTTTCGCGTACGCCGATGAAGACAAGATCAAACCGTTAACTGAAGCGTTTCGAGTTTATTGTGTAGGTAAGAGCAGTCTAATTATCACACGTTACAAGTTCAATTCACATAATCAAGCGTCAGAAAACATGGCGACGTACATCACAGCGTTAAGGGACAAAGTGAAGGACTGTGAATACGGTGTGGTGGAGGAGTCGCTTTTGCGCGATCGAATTGTGGCTGGGGTGAAAAATGTGAATTTGCGTAACAAATTGCTTCAAACAACCGAGTTAACATTGACAAAGTGCATAAATATGTGTGAAATGAGTGAGTTCAGTTCAGATCTGTTGGAGGACACCAAATCAGACGTTGAAAGTAGAGACATAGATTTCATTCGGAATTATGCTAATGTGCGTACCGGTGCACCGGCGGTCCGGTCAGCGGCGACGCCATCTTGGAAATCGCCATCTTGGATTGCCGGCGGCGCCGGTGCAGGAGATTTCAAGATCCGCTGCCAGAACTGTGGTTATGAGCACCGCCGGGGAGTCTGCCCAGCGAAAGGGAAGGTGTGCATTGCCTGCAAGAAGATCGGGCACTTCGGGAAGGTCTGTAGGAGCAGGCTCGGGAGAGTCAACGAGCTTCATGTCGAAGCGCCCGACCCTCACAATGCTGAGCAAGACCCGGATCCGGCGGAAGTCAATGTACTGGCAACGGATCTGTTTGTGGGCGCCGTAGATCGCGGTGCTGGTCGGGATGCCAAGTTGTGGCACGCAATCGTTCGGGTGAACGGTTGTCCTGTCAAGTTCAAGCTTGACACCGGATCGGAAGCAAACGTGCTTCCGAGGTTCGTCTTCGACAGAGTGGCTCCGGGGAGGCTGGCGAACACCAGATGTTCGTTGGTGACGTTCTCCGGTCACCGGATCACGCCGGATGGAGAGGCACTGCTTGATGTCAACGACAGTGTGCTTCGGTTCCAGGTGGTGCCGGATTGCCAGCCCATCCTGGGCAAGCAGGCTTGTGTGACTTTGAACCTGCTGGCACGTGTGGATGAGGTGCACAGGGCCATACCGACGAACATTGGCAAACCGACGAACATTGGCAAACCAACGAACATTGCCACACCGACGAACAGTTCCAGCGCAGGGGCAGAGAAGCTGGTAAGCGAATGCAAAGACGTATTTCAGGGGTTGGGGTTGATCAAAGGAAAGGCTATCATTCATGTCGATAAGTCTATTCAACCTGTCATAGATCCGCCTAGACGGATTCCGTTTGCAATTCAGAGTAAGGTACGCAGTGAGCTTGATCGTATGGTAGAGTTAGGTGTTATAGTGGAGCAGGATGAACCTACCGAGTGGGTTAATTCTATCACGATCGTAAAAAAAAACAAATAAAATTAGAATCTGTCTGGATCCGACTAAATTAAACAAAGCGATAAAAAGAGGGCCGTTCCCAACCAAAACTATTGATGAGATTATTGCCAAAACAGCTGATGCTCAGTATTTTTCAGTTTTGGATGCGAAGACAGGTTATTGGCAGATAGAACTAGATGAAGAAAGTTCACGTTTGTGCACGTTTAATACTCCGTGGGGCCGGTACAGGTACACACGGTTACCATTTGGAATCAAGACAGCCGGTGACATTTTTATTCAGGAAATGCACCGTGTCATGGGCGACATACCCGGCATTGGGATAGTCACAGACAATATTTTGGTATATGGGTCAATGGTTCAGGAACATAACGAGCGGCTCCGAGCTGTTTTGGAACGGGCTAGAGCGGTGAATCTTAAGTTAAATGATGCTAAGTCGTTGCTATGTAAAACTACAGTAAAGTATGTAGGTCATCAACTTACCCAGCAAGGTGTGAAGCCTGATCCAGACAGAATACAAGCAATAGTAGACATGCCAGAGCCGCGTGACAAACAAGGCGTCCAAAGGTTCCTGGGCATGGTTGGATATGTGCACAAGTTCATACCAAACATGTCCGAGATAGCTAAACCGCTACGCACGCTCCTAGCCAAGGACGTAGCGTGGCACTGGCAAGCCGAACAGCAAGGTGCGTTCGATAAATTGAAACAGAAGTTAAGAACTGCTCCTGTATTAACATATTACAATGTTAAGAAGCCTATTGTAATTCAGGTAGATGCTTGTCAGTCAGGTTTGGGAGCCGTGTTGATGCAAGATGGTAAGCCAATCGCACTCGCATCTCGTGCACTTAATGCAGCGCAGTGTGGATATGCCACTATTGAAAAAGAAATGCTCGCCATATGTTTCGGATGCCAACGGTTTCATGAGTATATATTTGGCAAGGAAGTGCAAATTCAGACAGACCACAAACCGTTGGTAGCCATAATGCAAAAACCAATACACAAGTTGTCGGCTAAAATGCAAAGAATGCGAATGCGATTGCAGAATTACAATATTCAGTTATGTCATGTGAAGGGCTCTTTGATGTTTTTTGCAGACACGTTGTCCAGGGCGCATACCGCCAAAGTAGGTCATGATAGCCTGTTCGATGACACGTTCTGCGTTGCTGCAGTGGACGTGCAGTCGTCGAGTCTGTTGAGTAAAATTGTAGCTGAGTATGAAAAAGATGTATCCATGTCTATGTTGATCTCACACATTGAAGATGGGTGGGATACTACACGTATACAGACGCCACCGTGTCTGAGACAGGACATTCCGTACAAGCATGAGTTAACAGTTGAAAATAATCTTGTAATGAACGGCAATCGGGTGGTGGTTCCTCCAGCTCTTCGTGGTGAAATGATAGAGGCGTTGCATGAAACGCATTTGGGGGTGACTAAGTCCAAGCAGTTGGCGCGGGGACTGTATGTTTTGGCCAAATATTAACAAGCAAATCGAGGATAAAGTCAGTCGGTGTGACACTTGTCAAAACAACCGGAAAAATTTGCATAACGAGCCATTGATAAGTCACCCGATCGCCTGTCAACCATATGATAAAGTGGGTGCCGATTTATTTGAGTTAAATCATAAGAATTACCTGATAACTGTAGACTACTACACCAAGTATCCTGAGGTAACGCTTTTGGGCGACACGTCGTCTGTCACTGTCATTGAAGCGTTGAAAGACAACTTTGCAAGGCATGGTATTCCTAGTCAGGTAATGTCGGATAATGGTCCACAGTTCAAGAGCCATGAGTACAGGGAGTTTGCACTGCATTACGGGTTCAAGGCCGTATATTCCAGTCCACAATATCCGCGTAGCAACGGTCAGGTTGAGCGGTTCGTACAAACAGTGAAGGACATGTTAAAGAAGTGTGAGAAGACTGGGGCTGATTTTCAGTTAGCATTGTTGAATTATCGCAATACTCCGTTGCCTGTCCTGAACGTATCTCCAGCGCAGTTGCTCATGAGCAGAAGGTTGAGAGGCAGATTACCTATGGCAAAGGGTATTTTGGTGCCTGAGACGCAGGATCCTAAGAGAAGGCAGACAGCTCAGCGGCAGGGCAGTCAGAAAGCGTTTCATGACCGGAAGTGCGGTAAGGCGCACAAGCCCATGAAGGTTGGAGCTAAGATTAAGTACAAAAATAATGCTGGGGAATGGAAAAAAAGGGGTTATTTTGGGACGGACTGGGGTGTCCGGAAGAGAATATCAGATTTTAAATGAGTCAGGCAACATGTTGTATCGTAACCGTGTGCAAATCATTGGAGTACCAGTGGAGGGGCGACCCGAGTTGGTCGTGCAGGCGCAATCTGGGTCAGCATCAACGACGCAATCTGGGTCAGCGGCAGCGCTGAATGTAAACAGTACGGTTAATCTAAGTAGGTCAGGTCGGCTGATAAGGCCGGCGAGCAGGTTAGATCTATAGTAGGTCAGTGTGCTTCTGGCGTTTGGAGGGTTAACATGTGCATGTACGTTAAGTTTATTTCAGATTTTGTGTTTACTGTTGATACTTATGGACAATATGAGATATCAGGCATTACGGCCGGATTGTAAGGACTTAAGTGCATTGTGCACTCGGACATCTGCAAGTTAAGTGCGCATATATTTGATATTGTATATTTTGTGTTTCTTCATTGTTATTTTGTAACATTTCATGTTTCAGAAATACTTTGAGGGGGGGATGTGATATATGCGTAGTAGACGTCTAGACCTGTGGTTAATATATGTTAACGATATGCAGAGTTGGGGACAAAGAGATATGCAAATGAGATGACGTCATGGAAAGTTTAGCCGGCGGGTCAAGCGTGCCCTACGCCGTGAATAAACCATTCAGTAACCAGAAGTCAAAGTGTTCAGACGTTGTACTTTCACAGAGCGTAGCTCATTTGAATTGTTTCGATGAAAGGGAGATGTGAGAGACGTGACTACCCGAACACACCCGCTTAGTGACGTGGGGAGTCACGTGACCAAAGGGAGTTGTAATGGAAAAACTGTGTGCATAATAAAGTGACTTACGATCATGAAGTCAAGGAGTCCACTCAGTTTCTTACACTTCTCAGCTGTTAGAGTGACATAGGCCAGGGAATATGTACAGAAATGGAGAGTCTTTCTCGGTTATAAATACAATGCATTAGAACCCCCCCCCCCCTAAAGTACCACAAGCCTTAATTGGAATGATAATGACTTTGAAGCCCTTTACTTATGCTTTATAACCTAAGTAATTCCACCTATCCCTTCACTGCATGGACCGGACGCCGAATCGATAACAGTGCAGGCTTACAATGACCATGCGCTTCACTTAAAAGTTGGATTTGAATACGATGCTATATTTCATCCGTAGATCCTTGTGCTGCCATTACATGTTTCCATGGAGGTTCATGCCACATAGTTCATGCAGCACCCAAATGTCAGTGTCCAGCAGGATTCACAGGCGTGCACTGTGAGACGGACCTTGATGAATGCCTCAGCAGGCCTTGCCAGAACAATGGCATCTGCTTCGACAAAGAGAACGGCTACAAGTGTGAATGCTTCCCTCGCTGGGGAGACCGACACTGTCAAACAGGTTAGAATATTTAATCCACTGAGTCCACAAGCGGCATTAATGCTTCCATACAACTATGTGCTGATGTTCTCCGATACTCCTCTTATGCCTACATACTGAATTTCTTCTTGCAATAGGATCAATTACAATAACATTATTTTATCATCATGAATGAAAAATAAAGAATTAAAAATAGCTTACAAACAACATCAAATATCATTAAAAAACTTTGAGCATAAACATTCATAATAAAACTATGACAATAGTGATAAACTAACTTAGCAAATGTGCTATAATGGCATTTAAAAACCCTAGAGAAATAGCGGGCTGCATGCTCGCAACGGGGAAGTAATTAGAAGCATTATGAATTAGTTAATAGAGATTAGAAATGATCGGTGTTAAAGTTGCATAGGCCTATGGTTTTGAGTTTCTGCCAAATTTCTTAGCTGACTGTTAGATACATATATGAGGTTGATCAATATAATCTGTTTTACGTCACTTTGAAGTAATTTCTATTTTAAATGGTTAACTTCAGATATATCTTAGGTGAAAACATGCCAAACTAATATCAGGTGTGCATGTACAAATTCTGGACAGCATTGAGTATTCCTTCCATGCGGAAATAGAAGTTTATTGAGTGTGCCACTATCTAAGTTGTATACATTGTATTGTGCTTGGGTTTTAAAAGTTTTATTTTCCAAAACTCTATTTAGCTTGAAGTAATGATATCATATCTGTTTAAAGAATGTTTCCTTAAAATTGACAAGTGTACATTTTCTTCAATGAAACAATTCCTTAATTTTTCTTTATGCGCATAAATTCCTTGGCTGTGTCAGGGTACAACATCCACTTGTACCGGGTGCCTGGTCATAATGGTATCCAAGTAAATGAGCAAGTTGACTGAGCTGCATGAGTGGATCTGTATGATGTTGGTGAACCATGTCAGATCCCTCACGCTGATCTGAAATCGAAATACATCCAATCAAAATGACTACATGCATTTAAGAACATCTACAATATCATGTTGGATGTCGGCAGGACCAAGTGGTCATCACTCAATGCGGTATTTGCCACTCTTAGCTGACTCATGCATTTATATTAAAGGGCGAACCACTCCTGAGTTCATTGAGTGTTAGTGCCCACTAACAGTAACACTCAGATACATTCTGCTCAAATGTGTAAATATCATGGCCTTGTATCAACACCGTTTGAAAGTAATTAGCATAAGAGCTCTCTTTACCAATATAAAACACACAAACATCTAAAGAAACTGGCCTATTTCACTACTTGTAATTTTGACTATTTTTGGGGAGTTAGATCTTGCTGTCAGTTGACTTTAAAATTGCATCAGAGATGATTTTTATGTACAGTATACAGAGTATGAAGTATGGTTTTTTTCCCCAGTAAAATAGCATTTTAAGATTGCCTCCATTGCCCCCTGGGTTGGTGCAGAGCATTGGTGCCGGCTTTTTCACTGGAGAGTATAGTAATAGAACATGGTTCATATTGTTTGTATGTATGTGATACCGCTCCCACCGACCACCACTACCTATCATGGGGATGGGGGTGGGTGGAGAGTTCCTATTTTGTGAGAACCCCCATGTACGTATCCCAGGCTACTAGCTCCACTCCAGTTAATGTGTGTAATATAAATTTCACTACCAGTGGGAATCATGTGGAGGCTGACCCAGCAAGTTTGTAGCTGTCTATAGCTGGAGTGGGGAATGTATAGTTTGGTATTTGTTGATTACAGTGGCTAAAATATATAACAAAAATTAGAAAAGTACAAAAGCAGTCCCTCATTACAAGTAAAAGTAATCCTAAAGAACAAACACCTTGCACCGAGTCAATTTCATAATAACCCATTTAAGTATTGCAACAAAATAAATGTACTTTGTCACATCCTACCATTATAAGACCCATTACCATATTATGAGAACCATCCATCTACTAATGAATAAACCAGAATGTAACAACTATTTGATATAATGCTAAAGACAAAATCAGATAATCATTCGATTATGGTGACCAGGCAATTAGCTTAAACATTACATTTGAATACAATTCTATATTTCAGCCATAGAACTGTGTGCTGCTGTTACATGTCTCCATGGAGGTTCATGCCATGTGGTTCACGCAGCACCCATGTGTCAGTGTCCAGCAGGATTCACAGGCGTGCGCTGTGAGACAGACCTTGATGAATGCCTCAGCAGGCCTTGCCAGAACAATGGCATCTGCTCCGACAAAGAAAACGGCTACAGGTGTGAATGCTTCCCGGGCTGGGGAGACCGACACTGTCAAACAGGTGAGACCACAGGGAATACTGAATATACTAACAATGAATGCAGTAAAACCTCTCTAACTCGAGCGGCCATGGGACTGACTTTAAATGTTTAATCTAGGGAGGTGGTTGGTTTAGGGAGTTTTTAATCATTACAATGGTATAGTATGGGTGATCGTTTGGGACCCAAATAAAGCGATCGATATAGGGGAGTGGTCGATCAGTGGAGGTAGTCAGTTTGAGAGGTTTTAATGGATACTAATATTGAGAAATAGCCTATACTCTCATTTTTAATCAACATTCATGTATTTTAGATATTGATAAGTATTGATGTGTGTGTGTATATATACATATATATATATTCACTTCATAGTAATATATAGCCATTCGCCTTGACTCAAGAAATGAACACTTCTTCATGCAAATTACATACAAATATTGTAAGATCTAATAAATGATCTCTATTTATTTGTAAGTGTCCTATGTGTAACATATGCATAATAGATATCTAGGCACACGAGGAGAACAAAGGAATATGCAAAGTAATCATGTGATAGGTGTTGGAGCCATCTGCCTTAGTACCCTGGATGGCGAATAAAGTCACTCGATAACCAGAAGTCAAAGTGTTCAGACGTCATATTTTTTTTTCACATGGTCTCAGATAAGGACAATGCCACCTATGAATACACTGCCTGGCCTCAGGCCGCTGGGCCAATTAATTCTAAACTTGAAGCAATGATATCACACCTGTTTAAAGAATGTTTCCTTAAAACTGACAAGTGTATTCAATGAAACAATTCCTTAATTTTTCTTTATGCACATAAATTCCCTGGCTGTGGCAGGGTACAACATCCACTTGTGATGGGTGCCTGGTCATAATGGTATCCAAGTAAATGAGCAAGTTGACTGAGCTGCATGAGTGGATCTGTATGATGTTGGTGAACCATGTCAGATCCCTCACGCTGATCTGAGACCAAAATACATCCAATCAAAATGGCAACATGCATTTAAGAACATCTACAATATCATGTTGGATGTCGGCAGGACCAAGTGGTCATCACTCAATGCGGTATTTGCCATTCTTGGCTGACTCATGCATTTTTACACAAGGGCGAACCACTCCTGAGTTCATTGAGTGTTAGTGCCCACTAACAGTAACACTCAGATACATTCTGCTCAAATGTGTCGATATCATGGCCTTGCATCAGCACTGTTTTAATGTAATTAGCATAAAAGCTCTCTTTACCAATATAAAACACACAAACATCTTTGAGTTCCTAAAAAAACTGGCCTATTTCACTCCTTGTAATTTTGGCTATTTTTGGTGAGTTAGATCTTGCTGTCAGTTGACTTTAAAATTGCATCAGAGATGGTATTTGTGTACAGTATGCAGAGTATGAAGTATGTTTTTGTTTCTCTCCAGTAAAATAGCACTTTAAGATTGCCCCCATTGCCCCCTGGGTTGGTGCAGAGCATTGGTGCCGGCTTTTTCACTGGACAGTATAGTAATGGAACATGGTTCATATTGTTTGTATGCTTGTGATGCTGCTCTCACTGGCCACCACTACCTATCATGGGGATGGGGGTGGGTGCAGAGTTCCTATTTTGCGAGAACGCCCATGTACGTATCCCAGGCTACTAGCTCCACTCCAGTTCATGTGTGTAATATAAACTTTACCACCAGTGGGAATCATGTGGAGGCTGACCCAGCAAGTTTGTAGCTGTCTATAGCTGGAGTGGGGAATGTATAGTTTGGTATTTGTTGATTACAGTGGCTAAAATACATAACAAACATTAGAAAAGTACAAAAGCAGTCCCTCATTACAAGTAAAAGTAATCCTAAAGAACAATCACCTTGCAATGAGTCAATTTCATAATAACCCACTTAAGTATTGTAACAAAGTAAATGTACTTTATCACATCCTACCTTTATAATCCCATTACCAGATTATGAGAACCATCCATCTACTAATGAATAAACCAGAATGTAACAACTATTTGATATAATGCTAAAGACAAAATCAGATACTCATTCGATTATGGTGACCAGGCAATTAACTTAAGCATTACATTTGAATACGATTCTATATTTCAGCCATAGAACTGTGTGCTGCTGTTACATGTCTCCATGGAGGTTCATGCCATGTGGTTCACGCAGCACCCATGTGTCAGTGTCTAGCAGGATTCACAGGCATGCGCTGTGAGACAGACCTTGATGAATGCCTCAGCAGGCCTTGCCAGAACAATGGCATTTGCTCAGACAAAGAGAACGGCTACAGGTGTGAATGCTTCCAGGGTTGGGGAGACCGACACTGTCAAACAGGTTAGACCACAGGGAATACTGAATATACTAACAATGAATGCTGTAAAACCTCTCTAACTCGACTGACCATGGAACTGACTTTAAATGGTCAATTTTTGCAGGTTGTTGGTTTAGGGAGTGTTCTTTATCATTACAATGGTCTTGTATGGGTGGTCGTTTGGGAATCAAATAAAGCGATCGCATATAGGGAGTGGTCGATCAGTGGAGGTAGTCGTTTTGCAGAGGTTTACAGCGGATACTATATGTGGAGAAATAGCTAGTATTCTCATTTTTAATCAACATTCATGTACTTTAGATATTGATAAGTATTGATGTGAGTGTGTGTATATATATATACATACATATATATATTCCCTTCATAGTAATATATAGTTTCGCCTTTACTCAAGAAATGAATACTTCTTCATGCAAATTACATACAGATATTTTAAGATCTAATAAATGATCTGTATTTATTTGTAAGTGTCCTATGTGTAATATATGAGTAATAGATATCCAGGCACGTGAGGAGAACAAAGGAATATGCAAAGTAATCATGTGATAGGTGTGTGGGAGCTATCTGCCTTAGTGCCCTGGATGGCGAATAAAGTCACTCGATAACCAGAAGTCAAAGTGTTCAGACGTCATATTTTTTTTCACATGGTCTCAGATAAGGACAATGCCACCTATGAATACACTGGCGGGCCTCAGGCCGCTGGGCCAATTAATTCTAAACTTGAAGCAATGATATCACACCTGTTTAAAGAATGTTTCCTTAAAACTGACAAGTGTACATTTTCGTCAATGAAACAATTCCTTAATTTTTCTTTATGCACATAAATTCCCTGGCTGTGGCAGGGTACAACATCCACTTGTGATGGGTGCCTGGTCATAATGGTATCCAAGTAAATGAGCAAGTTGACTGAGTTGCATGAGTGGATCTGTATGATGTTGGTGAACCATGTCAGATCCCTCATGCTGATCTGAGACCAAAATACATCCAATCAAAATGGCAATATGCATTTAAGAACATCATGTTGGATGTCGGCAGGACCAAGTGGTCATCACTCAATGCGGTATTTGCCATTCTTGGCTGACCCATGCATTTTTATACAAGGGCGAACCACTCCTGAGTTCATTGAGTGTTAGTGCCCACTAACAGTAACACTCAGATACATTCTGCTCAAATGTGTCGATATCATGGCCTTGTATCAGCACTGTTTGAAAGTAATTAGCATAAAAGCTCTCTTTACCAATATAAAACACACATATCTTTGAGTTCCTAAAAAAACTGGCCTATTTCACTACTTGTAATCTAGGCTATTTTTGGTGAGTTAGATCTTGCTGTCAGTTGACTTTAAAATTGCATCAGAGATGGATTTTGTATACAGTATACAGACTATGAAGTATGTTTGTTTTTCTCCAGTAAAATAGCATTTTAAGATTGCCCCCATTGCCCCCTGGGTTGGTGCAGAGCATTGGTGCCGGCTTTTTCATTGGAGAGTATTGTAATGGAACATGTTTTATATTGTTTGTATGTATGTGATACCGCTCCCACCGACCACCACTACCTATCATGGGGATGGGGGTGGGTGGAGAGTTCCTATTTTGTGAGAACCCCCATGTACGTATCCCAGGCTACTAGCTCCACTCCAGTTCATGTGTGTAATATAAATTTTACCACCAGTGGGAATCATGTGGAGGCTGACCCAGCAAGTTTGTAGCTGTCTATAGCTGGAGTGGGGAATGTATAGTTTGGTATTTGTTGATTACAGTGGCTAAAATACATAACAAAAATTAGAAAAGTACAAAAGCAGTCCCTCATTACAAGTAAAAGTAATCCTAAAGAACAATCACCTTGCACCGAGTCAATTTCATAATAACCCACTTAAGTATTGCAACAAAATAAATGTACTTTGTCCCATCCTACCATTCATTATAAGACCCATTACCATATTATGAGAACCATCCATCTACTAATGAATAAACCGGAATGTAACAACTATTTGATATAATGCTAAAGACAAAATCAGATACTCATTCGATTATGGTGACCAGGCAATTAGCTTAAGCATTACATTTGAATACGATTCTATATTTCAGCCATAGAACTGTGTGCTGCTGTTACATGTCTCCATGGAGGTTCATGCCATGTGGTTCACGCAGCACCCATGTGTCAGTGTCTAGCAGGATTCACAGGCATGCGCTGTGAGACAGACCTTGATGAATGCCTCAGCAGGCCTTGCCAGAACAATGGCATCTGCTCTGACAAAGAGAATGGCTACAGGTGTGGATGCTTCCCTGGCTGGCGAGGCCGACACTGTCAAACAGGTGAGACCACAGGGAATACTGAATATACTAACAATGAATGCTGTAAAACCTCTCTAACTCGTCCGACCATGGAACTGACTTTAAATGATAAATTTAGGGAGGTGGTCGGTTTCGGGAGTTTTTTTTATCATTACAATGGTCTTGTATGGGTGGTCGTTTAGGACCCAAATAAAGCAATCGATATAGGGGAGTGGTCGATCAGTGGAGGTAGTCGGTTTGAGAGGTTTTAATGGATACTAATATTGAGAAATAGTCTATATTCTCACGTTTTAATCAATGTTCATGTACTTTAGATATTGATAAGTATTGATGTGTATATATATATACATATATATTCACTTCATACTTATATATAGTCATTCGCCTTGACTCAATAAATAAATAATTCTTCATGCAGGTTACATACACATATTCTAAGATGTATTAAATTATATCTATTTATTTGTAAGTGTCCAGCCAAATCAAACTGATGACTTATAAAATTGATACTTGTCGCTACCTAGCCTGGTGCTTGGCATTAATATGATGGGACAAGGACTGGTCAAGGGGCTGTCACATTAGGGTTTTTTGCAGGAGCGTATGGCGGCGTAGGCGTGTTACGTCATATACGTCGGCATACACCATATACGCCACTCATACGCTACGCATACGCTACTCATACGCTACTCATACGCCGCCAGGTGACGGCTTATGTGAAGTGTATGAGGCATACACCGCCATACGCTTTCATAAATCCGTCCGTCCAAATTTGTTTGTGCATGCTCAAAAAACCTCGACCTATGAGGGTGTATGGCCCATACACTATTCATACGCCGGCATACGCTCCTCATACGCTGGCGTACGCTCCTCGTACGCTAGGGGTATGCTGGCATAGGTTTTTCATACGCTGAACTTGTGTCACCGGCATATCTCTAGCGTATCTCTAGCATATGTCGCGTACACATAACCTACGAGTTACGTATGGGAGCGTACTCCTAGCGTATGCACAGCGTATGCACAGCGTATGCACAGCATATTCAAAGCGTATGCCATAGGTCTCGACATCGATCTTGACTCATACGCTCATATGCTCATCCGCTATGCATACGCTACGCATATGCTACGCATACGCTATGCATACGCTCCACATGCCAATCAAAGCCGTCAAAACATCTCACAGTACGCTCACATACGCTCCTGGTACGCTCCTCATACGTTCCTCGTACGCTCCTCATAGGTTCCACATATGCTCAAACCCACCCGAAAGGTCACCAAAGGTCATGATAGGCCGGCACCCGCAGGACTTACGTAGGTTTTCAATACGCTCCCGCCATACGCCGTAATGTGACACCCCCTTTAGCACAGTATCAGGATAATGTGACTGTATGGGATATCGGGTTATGGTGCCGATGGCCTGCCCTCGCAGTGGGGCAGCATTATAAAGTCGGCTTGAGTGTGCACTGTCACAAGTCGGTACCCATCCTGATATGATGTTATTGCTAGTACATAAAAACAACAAACAAACACTCTCACCATTAATGACTGTATGACTTTTGAGGGTGATGTATTAATAATGCATTATACCTGATCATTCTGCAGGCGACCCATGCTCAGCCTGTTCCATCAACACGCTGTCATGTACCACCACTACACACAATAGAGGACATGCAAACAAAACTATAATCAACCAAGTATCCACTCAGACTACACCCAATCAAGCTTCGCCCAGTCAAGCTGAATCCAATCAAACCTCGCCCAGTCAAGCTACAACCAATCAAGCTTCGCCCAGTCAAGCTACAACCAATCAAACTTCACCCAGTCAAGCTACAACCAATCAAATGGCGTCTGGTCAAGATGCAACCAATCAAACTTCACCCAGTCAAGCTGCAACCAATAAAACTTCACCCAGTCAAGCTGCAACCAATCAAGCTTCACCCAGTCAAGATGCAACCAATCAAACTTCACCCAATCAAGCTGCAACCAATCAAACTTCACCCAGTCAAGATTCAACCAATCAAACTGTAGCCTACCAAGTGATGCCAAGTGAAATGGAATCCTATAAAACGACTACAAATCTACTGGCGAGCAATACTTTAAGTGTGAATCAGTTTACATGTTTCTGTCGACAAGGATATGAGGGTGAACTCTGCGAACGAGGTAGGCTTCATGTGTTTGTTTTAATACTCCAGTCACACAACACTTGCGATCGCTTGCCCACCACTTTGCTACCACTTTGCAACCAGCAAAAAGGGGTGATCGCAAAGTGGTCGGCGACAGGTTAGCGATCGGTCAGCGACCATTTTGATTGTTATAATCTACCTTATTTTTGATTGAAGTAACTTTTATTTTAAATGGCTAACTTTTGAGCTATTGAAGTGCAAACATGTAAAATTAGTTTTGACAAGCTCTGACAACATAGGCTTCTGAATTAACAGGTTCTATTAAGTTGAATCAGTATTCCCTTCTATGTTTATATATATATATATTTTTTTTTAATTGAGATGGTATTTATTCTGCACATAGCGTGTAAGCTCCTGCGAGGGTGCTTGTTTTCAATGCTGGACAGCTGTGAGGAATGTTATGGTGTATGCCCAGGTTCCAGTTCCAGGTTGGTATCTGGGCCATCCACCAGCATTTATTTAAGTAGTTAGTATCTATGTTAGTTTTTTTGTTTTTTTTAGTGGGGTATAACTTCCTATCATATAACTAATATCTTAGCCTAGTATGTAGATCTAGTGAGATGGTAATAGGCTTGTGGATGAGGGCATGTTCCCAGAATTTCTTTGTTTGTTTTGTTTGCAGCTTTCCTTTCACTTGTGCCCTGTCCCTAGTGATGCCGCAGTCACACTACGACATGTTGCACCAACATTGGACAATGCGTGCCAACGTGTTGAGTTTTTGGGCGAAACGTCGGTACACGTCTGGCACGTTACCGGCGCGTCACCAGCGTGTTACCGGCGCGTCGGTACACGTACACTGATAGCAACGTGTGAGCCAACACGTCGGCGCCCGTTGGCTCGCGCCAATCGTTTTGTGCTTGCACAAAACTTTCGACGCACCCCGACGGGTTGGAGGGGACGTTTCGGACACGTTAACAACATGTCGAAACCCATTGCGGGTGCACCGGCGGAACGCTGGCAGACCGTTGAGCAACGTCGCTTAACGTTGGCATTTTTTTCACCAAAATGCGACCGTTCCGTCGACTCGTCTGCAACGTCCCATCGACGGGTAGTGGGCGTGCCATTGGCGTTGCTCCAGCGTTTCTCAGCGCGTTGGACGTGTTGCCGGCGCGCCTGGACGCGTTGGCCGCGCAGTGTGGACGTGCTGCCGGCGCATCCTGACGTGTTGCTGACGGGTATGTACGTGCTGACACGGTACTAACACGACACCAACACGCTACCGGCACGCCATCAACACGCTACAAGCACGCCAATAACACGCTACCGACACGCTGCTGACGGGCTAATAGCACGCTACTAGCGCGCCAATAACGTGCCAATAGCATACCACCAACCCGCCACTAACACGCTGCGCCCCGTCAAACTTTGTCCCAAAACGCCGAAAAGTTGGACGTGTCTCGCGTGCTAGCAAATATTTTGTGCGTTGGCGGCACGCCGGAAAAGACGTCATAGTATGACTGCACCATGAGTGGTAACAAATGCTTAATATGTGTCATCAGTATCTAAGTTAGATATGTATAATGAAATCTAGATAAATGTTTTGGTTAATAGAAATGCAGAACCCTAACCTCATAAATTTAATATAACCTGTTCATTGAATATGTTTTTTATATGTGTCCCAAATAGTTTGTTTCTGAGTGGTGTGGTTTTAGAGATATTTCACATTTTCTGTATGAAGATTGCTCACGGCCATTAACAATGTATTGAGTTTGCCGATACGCACAGTGCAACACGTCAATTTTATTCAAAATTAATAGAAATCCAGAACCCTAACCTTATAAATTTAATATAATCTTTTTGTTGAATATGTTTTGTATATGTGTGCCAGGCGGTTTGTTTCTAAGTAGTGTGGTTTTAGAGATATTTCACATTTTCTGTATGAAGATTGCTCATAGCCATTGAGTTTGCAGTGTAACCCTGTGTTGTCCTGCAGCCAAGCTGCGCGCGCACTGATCTAAATACCTATGCTGACGTCACATGAAATAGGTATGTTTGTCGTCTGTAGTAGTCGATAACTGCGTGAACGTGACGTGTGCAAATGGCGGCACATGCGTGGTGACGGTGGCAAGCTTCTTCTGCGTCTGCGCACACGACTTCGAAGGTGCGCTTTGTGAAATTGGTGAGTAGCGCTTAAACTTTGATGCGCGAAAAGGAAGAGAGGAGGGGGGGGTGGAAATAAAGGTTTTATTTTCACCTCAGAGACATACAGGGCATACAGGGTAACAGGGAATATAAGTAAATAAAGAACAAGGATAAAATGATGAAGAGCGGAGTAAATAAGGAGCAGAGTTCAATTGTCAGTGGAGTGAGGGGGTGCCGAGGAGCCCTCCACCTGAGGAGGAGAAGGTAGGAGGAGTGTAGGGTGGGTGGGTGGTGAAAAAGGAGAGGTCTGGGAGGCGGCAGGAGGGCGAGTGCCTGAGGGAGGCCGGGGGGCGGCCTTATAAGGGGAGAGGGAGGGGCGACAGCAGGTGAGTGTGAAAGCTGCCGGCCCGGGGGAGGGCGAGAGGTGGCGAGCAGCGGCGTCGGGTGAGGCGTGAGCGCCGCGCGACGCGGAGGGCGGGGGAGGGGGGGGGGGGGGGCGCCGCGCCGTCTGCCGAGGTGGGAAAGCAGCGCGACAGCGCGGGGCGGGGGGAGGGTCTCTTCCTCTCCTCGCATCAAACGTAATGCTTCGCATTACGACCGATGCGCGAAAAGGAAGAGAGGAGGGGGGGGTGGAAATAAAGGTTTTATTTTCACCTCAGAGACATACAGGGCATACAGGGTAACAGGGAATATAAGTAAATAAAGAACAAGGATAAAATGATGAAGAGCGGAGTAAATAAGGAGCAGAGTTCAATTGTCAGTGGAGTGAGGGGGTGCCGAGGAGCCCTCCACCAAAAGTAGGAGAGGGCTTGAGGCGCGCCCGAGGTGATGATCCGAGGCGGGGGCCCGGAGGTGGAGGTCTGGGCGGAGAAGGCTGGCGGCGCGCCCGAGGCGGAGCAGGTGGGGCGGGCCGGCCGAGCGGTGGGCCGTGTCGGGGGTCAGGCTCCCTCTCGGGGCGGGGAGTGTCGGGGGCCTGCGTCGACAGGGAGCGGGCGGCCAAAAAGGGGGAGGCCCGCTCCTTGGCGGGATCCGGTGAGGAGGTCCGACCAGGGTCGAGCAGGGGGGCAGCGAAGTCCTCGGGGCTGGATGGGGTGGTGGTCGGGGTCTGGGCGGTGTTGAAGGCGGTGTCGTGAGGATCGGTGGCAGAGGGTTCCTCCTGAGGCTGGTCTGGGATGCGGTCCGAGGTGTGATGCCCGAGGTGATGATCCTCGGCTGGGGCTTGGCGGCGCTGCGTTCGATGGTCACTGGGAGGTTGTCGGCTGGGCTTGCGGGGCTGTCGGCAGTGGTGGGGGTGAGGCGCCGGGGGGTCCCCCCGGGCCGGCCGGGGGGAGGCCGGCGGATCAAAAATCCGCCGAGGTGGCGGGGGTCTGGCGCTCACGGGCTTGCTTGGTGATGCAGTCGGCCTCGGAGTGCATAGTGAGTACGCGCCTCACGTTTGCGCAGTAGGCGCATGCGTGACGGCGCTTGTCCCCCACCTCGCCGTGGGCTTCCCCGACGGAAGCCCGATCGCACGAGGCGGGGTCTCGGTTCCAGGCCGGGCAGGGAGCCCCGTGAGTGAGCCTGTCGTAGGCGACTCGGGCGTCGACTTGGACTCGGGTGGAGTGTGGGGCTCGGTGTGGAGGGTCGAGTGGGCGGGGTGCGGTGGCGGTTGTCTGCTGAGGTGGCATCGCTATGCATTCTACCCTAAGGAGGTTGAGGGCCACTGGGTCGTGCCACCCGTGGGGGAGTCGGCCGTCCGCGATCCAAGTAAACACCGTCTCGGAATAATGGCGGACGGTCGCCCACGGGTAGACGAGGTGATCCTGGAGGACAGTGAGGATGTGGTGATGTAATCCGGGGGCGGAGTGGGCGGGGAAGTCGGGGTGGTTGATGAGGGTCAGAAGGGCGAGGTTATACTCGTCCTTCGTCGCTTCCCCCCTCTTGACCGACTTCCTCTCCGCCCCTCTCTGCACAAGGTCGGAGGGGAACACATAGTCAGCCGGAAGACCTTGCCGCCTCACTGAGTGGAGCGCCTCGGCGGAGGCCAGGATCTCCCGGACGGCGTCGGCTGCGGATACCGGGGTGTGCTGTGTCGGCTCCTGGTGGTAGGCCGGGGACGTCGGCAGAGGAGCATGGCCGCCGAGGTGCTGATAACGCTCGTACTGTGGATGGGCGGCTCCTGGCAGGGCTGCAGGCGGCGGCGGCGGCGGCCTGGGACCCACCGAGGCGCGCGCCTGAGGTGCGGGGGCCGGGGCGGCCCGGTGGCTGGGGGAGGGCGCCTCGGGGATGGGCCCCGCCTCCCCGGTCTGTAAGCCGTCGATCCTTGCGTGGAGGTCCGCGGTCGACTGGCGTTGTTCCAGCCGGATGCGCTGTAGTTCTTCCAGGATGGCATCGATGCCCGAGGCGCGGCGTGAGGTGCCCGGCGAGGAAGGGGTCGCCGGGGCGGATGGGGGTGGCTCGTCCCGCCTCGGGGTTGTAGCCGGCCCCGGGGTGCCGTGGGCGGCTGCCCGGGCGCCCTTCCGTCCTTTTCCCTTTCCTGGCATAGTGTAGAGGTCCGAGGTCGGAGGTGAGCCAAAGTTGAAAAAGGAGAGGTCTGGGAGGCGGCAGGAGGGCGAGTGCCTGAGGGAGGCCGGGGGGCGGCCTTATAAGGGGAGAGGGAGGGGCGACAGCAGGTGAGTGTGAAAGCTGCCGGCCCGGGGGAGGGCGAGAGGTGGCGAGCAGCGGCGTCGGGTGAGGCGTGAGCGCCGCGCGACGCGGAGGGCGGGAATGGGGGGGGGGGCGCGCCGCGCCGTCTGCCGAGGTGGGAAAGCAGCGCGACAGCGCGGGGCGGGGGGAGGGTCTCTTCCTCTCCTCGCATCAAACGTAATGCTTCGCATTACGACCAAAGGTCATCTTAGGCGTATACGATAGACGGGTTCGTAATTCCAGCCGCGCGGTGCATTGAGGGATGTGTGGCAACAAAACAAACCCGCGCGAAGAACATGGCTAATGCTAAACCATTGAGTGCAGCAATGATATCTGTTAGTTTCAGTTATTTCAGCTAATATTTTTAATGTAGAATACCAAATAAATAAATAAAATAAATAAATTAAGATGTTAATCTTGTATCTAGCATTGCATTTACACCAATCTAATAAGGATGTCTTATACCATCTGCATTTAGATCTAGACAAATCTGGTCACTCAAACTAATGTTAGAACTATAGCCAGTCAGTTTTACTTATGTTATTTATGTTTTTATTTATATATATATATCCTATGGTTAATCACATCCATAGGGCTAGGAAATGTGTAGGGTTAATCAGACATTGGTTATATATTTCTTTGGAACACATTTCTGTTGACACATTTGATGTTGTAATATTTAGTACAAGAATTTAAAATGGTTATGTGAACATGATCCTGATTCACTGATTGTTTTGTGGAGAACTCAATGGCCGGGCGCATTTGTTTTGCTGCCGACGCCGTTTTCAGCGCATGCGCACTCGGAATTATGTCTATTGGTAGGTTGAAAGCTGCGCTAGAACCGGTTTGTGTGTTATAGTTTAGTTACAATATTTAAGTATGTGGGTAGTCTATTTGCAATAACAGAGTATCATCTGCCCCAAGTTGATTAGCAGAATAAAATGAGAAAACAAAAAGAAGCTATTACTATTAGGCATAGGCCCTACTGATACTATGGAGCCGACAAGCATGACCTGTCGTGGCCTGTGTGTGGAAATAGTTGTTATTAATATTATTCACAATAATACATTTGTTAGCGCCGAGGTACTGGTCTTCATGCCAAAATGGTCGCCATGAGGTCGGCGACCACTGAGGACCAACTAGAGACTTCTTCTATGCAACCATTTCCGATTGCTTAATTGCGACCAACCAGGTTTTTTTTGGTCGCAAGTGGTCGCAAGTCTAGTGTGACTGGTGTCGAGGCAAAGTTGGTCCAATTTGTGAAATTTACAAGGGATTTATGTTGGTTGATTGGTTGTTGGAGTTTTACGTCCTGGAAACATCCAAGAGCTACACATGTGGGCCCTGTTGATCGACAGTTTTGGAGGGTTGGAAAGTGTCTGAACTAAGCGTCATGTGGTGGGGGGTGGGGGTGGGGGGAGCGGGGGATGTTGTCCGGATAATGAGACTCAGTGGGATATCGGGCCAACGTGCCAATGGCACGGTATCCCAGCGGGACTGCACTGGAAAGTTGCCACAAGTGCGCCTTGTCGCAAGTCTGTATCCGCCCTCGTGTGACCTTGGATGTTGTTAGGGCGAAAAGCCCCATGACATTTTTTTTTAAACATTGAAAAAACAAAACATTTAAAAAAAAACAGTTCTCACATACAAAACCAATACAATAAACTACATCGCGGTTCCAGTAGCGCGGTGCATTGTGGGATGCATCAGAGCAAAACAAAGCCGTGAGAAGCACATGGCACATGCTAATACACTGGGTGCAGCTATGAAATGTGCTAGTTTCAGCTCATCTCAGCTCTTGTTTGAAAGAGAATACCAACTAAAATATATATATAATAAATTAAGATATTAATCTTTTATCCAGCATTGCATTTACATCAATATAATCAGCACATCTTATGCCATGTGCATTTAGATTTAGACAAATCTAGGCACTCAGACTAGTGTTAGAGCCATAGCCAGAGTCAGTTTTATTTATTTTATTCATGTTTTTATTTATATTCTATGGTTAATGACATATGTAGAAATAGAAAATGAGTAGGCTTAATCAGATATTTGTTATATATTTCTTTGAAACAAGTTTTTGTTGACACATTTGACATTTTAATATTTAGAACAAGAATTACTTCTGGCTAATCAATGGTGATGTAAACATCAGCCTGTAAAGTGACTGAAATTGTATGTTTCTTAGCTCAAAATGCTTAATTATAGAGAGTTGTGTCTTAAACATATTCATTATATTATTATATTGCATCCTTCCATCCATGTTTGTGGCAAATTGTTATGTATTTTCATTAATTTTGAATAAAATCAAAGTTTTTCCCTATACATAGCAAACTCAAAGGCCATACGCCCTTGCTTTGCTGACAACGCCGTTTTCAGTGCATGCGCACTCGGACCGGTGATCTCGTCTATTGCTGCAACTACTAAAACAGATGAAGGAAGAGACTTGGTAGTTAGTGCACTTGCATGACACCCATTTAAGGCCAACCTCCAATTCCCTCTGATCTCGGAGTCTAAGATACACAAAACAAGGTTACTGAATGAGTAGTCATGGCTGCGCGGCCTATAAAGGAAATTAGTGTGCCGGTGTGGCCGTCTCAGCTGCCACAAGGCTGATTTGCCAAATGTCGCTTCTGCGCATGCGTCAGAATCCAACAGCGTCGTCTGCGCATGCGTCAAAACTGAGCCAGTCTCAAAGGCCGTAATCGATTAACACGACCCGGGCGACTCGGGTCATCCGAGTCGTCAGAATTTCAAATCGAACACCGCGAGTGGAGTCGACAAAAACACGTGCTGGTACCTGTAGGATAACAGCTACCACTACGAGTTTTTTTAATGCTTTTTTTTAAATAACCCAGATTGTCAGCTTATACGATCCTAAAATACTTTAAATCCTATTTTGCTGTACTTATATTTGTTATTAAAACAAATAATTAGGTTTTAGATTAAGCCACCATTTTTTCCACCCCGAGCGTGCAGAAGCTTATTCGGTTATTCGACCCGAGTCTGCAGGATGTGCGCATGCGCCAAAAAGTGGCTCGGGTGGCAAATCAGCCTTGTGGCAGCTGAGACGGCCACACCGGCATGATTACCTCAAATCTGAGGTCAAACTCTACTGACCAAGAATTTAACCAACCTAAAAATTACAATAAAGGGGCAGAGGGAATTTTCTAAGAACAAAGGCGGTGAGGTCATCTGACGTCTGTGTGCACTCACAACCATAATTCAAGACATCTGGTGTTCTCTGTGGCGGAGTGGTTAGAGTGTCTGACTTTTTTCTAGGTCAGACTCCTAATCTGAGGGTCGGCGGTTCGATTCCCCGTGCCCCCAGCTCTGCCAATTTGGATTTCCACCGCTGTGTATAACTTACAGCGTCATCAAAGTCTGGTTGCTCTCAATGGTTGGTGTGGGAGGTTAAAAATCCCTTGGGTCGGTAAAAGTGTAGGCTCGGGATTTCTATCGACCAGCAGTGGAATGAGGAAGACCAGTCGTCTATGACTGAAATTTCCCCTGCTTAAGCAACTAATGGACCCCCAAAAAAAAAACTCCTACCAATTCTTTAAATGACCTCATAACCCAACCTCACTAAGTCACAGCGTAAACTGAGTATCCCTACTAACACTAGCGCAGAGGTGGCACCAAAAAAAACTGATATAATTAAGGCTAGCAACTAACAGCTAAGATGACAAGGGTACTACTACCTATTGTTGTTCAGCAATGAAAACATGCCGCGATGCAATTTACTCATTATGGAGAGGGTAAATAAGCCATCACAACTTTTTTTTTTAATGGCCCAAACTAAGTCAGACACATAATTGTTGATATGGCAGGAGCGGGACGTAGCTCAGGCAGTAGAGTGTACACCTGTGACGGTGTGGATCATCCAATCGACCCGGCTCAGTGGACACATTAGCAGTTTGGGATATTTTCCGTTCCAACCAGTGGTCCACAACTGGTTCATCAAAGGCTGTGGTATGTGCGGTGCTGTCCTGTCTGTGGGAAAGTGCATATAAAAGGCTGCTTGTCGGAGAGACTAGCCTATGAGGGAGCAGCGGATTTCCTCTAAAGAAATATGTCAGAATGACCATATGTTTGACGTCCAATAGCCGATGGTAAAAATCAATGTGCTCTAGAGGCATCGTTTAAATAAAACCAACTTTTTTTGTTGATAGGGTGGACGCGCTCCTTTGCCCAGCTCAGGTCGGCCCTGGCCGGACCCTCGCCTCTGCTGGTTCTCGCCGTGTCTGCAGCGGCCACAACGCTCGTCGTTCTCGTCATCCTCTCCTTACTCGGGTGAGTTAACTTTTTTTCCTTTACTTCTTTTTTTTTTTTTTTTTTTTTTGTAAATGAATTTGATTCATATATATCTTTTGTCAGTGCTGTAGCACTGGTCTTCCGACCAGAAGTGTTACAGGTATATAGGTATTTACACAATGTTTTTCTTCACATGGTTTAAATAGTAAATGGTTGGGTGTTGGAGTTTTATGTCCTGGCAACATTTAAGGTCATGTCAGGATGGATATAGTAAATTGAAGTGTGAAGTAAATTCTGAAGTTAAAGTGTACGCAATGCAATAAGTAATGAGTATGAGGTATATCAAATCATTTTGCATTTACCTGCAAGGTTTTTGTTGGTTTAGAATTTCCAATTCAATAGATATTAATACCGTTAATCACTTAGTCTTAGTTCAATGTGATCAGATACTTTTTATTATGTTATTTTGGGCACAGTGTTATTTAGGTGTTAGTTGGGGTATTTTTGTGTTAGTAGATCAAAATGTCTTGGCTATTCATTTGTTCTGTACATAAATGTCTCAGGGTTATTTTAAGACTCTTTTTTATCACGATATGAATTGTGTTAATGTCATTCTGCCCCAAGAGTGATCATGTTCCTTTCAAATAGTCATCGGCCAGGTAAGGTAACTCATTTTGTCACGTTAAAATAATGAGTCTTATCTGGATCTTTTATAGTTCGAATTAAAGCTGCATAGTCCGATGGTTATTAGTTTCTGTCATTCTCTGAGATAAATCTAGTAGGTTAATCATTATAATCTACATTTCTTTAATTTGAAGTAACTTTTATTTTAAATGGCTAACCTTTGAGATATTTGAAGTGCAAACATGCAAAGGTAATTTTGGCAAGCATACTAAAACTCGTGACACCATAGGCTTTTGCAGGAACAGGCTCTAATAAATTGCCTCGGTATTCCCTTCTGTGTGACGAAAAATCTTTAATAAGTGCACCCGTATCTAAGTTAGATATGTAGAATCAAATCTAGATAATTGCTTTGGTTTTAAAAATTGTATGTTTTAATCGGGCTATGCAGCTTTAAATTAAATATCACTTTGTAGTTTGTGTACTCACCACCTCGTTAACTTCCGGTTTGTAAGCTGAAGCTGTGACCCGGTGTCGCAGTTTGAGCGCCCTGCCAGTTTCAGCTGACTGCATACACTCAAACTCAAGGCATTGTCAATGGTCGTGAGCAATCTTCATACAGAAAATATAGAAGACGTGAAGTATCTCTAAAACCACACCACCTATTAACAAATCGCTTAGTACACATATAGAAAACATCTCTACCAAAAAGATTATATTAAATTTATAAGGTTAGGGTTCTTGATTTCTATTTATTTTGAATAAAACTAATGTTTTGCACTGCGCGTACCATCAAACTCAAGGCATTGTCAATGGTCGTGAGCAATCTTCATACAGAAAATACAGGAAAAGTGAAATATCTCTAAAAACACACCACCTAGAAACAAATCGCTTGGTACACATATAGAAAACATCTTTACCAAAAACATTATATTAAATTCATAAGGTTAGTGATGATGATGTTAGATTTTGACACATGTGCATGAAACTGACAGTCAGCTGAAACTGGCAGGGCGCTCAAACTGCGACACCGGCGTGCTGGGTGGGTGGGTGGGGGGGGGGGGTTCAGTCCTTCCTGCAGGGATGAAGCACCTCGGAATCAATCAATCAATAGTTCCGTCCTCTAGTAGAGGGTTGGATGCAATGGTTCTCCACTTGTCCCGATGTTGTGCTGTTCTGATAGACTGTGAATAATTCAAGCCTGTCCACTGTGAAATATTTGTAAACCATGATGTTCTTGGTCTCCCTCTCCCTCTGCTGCCATTCACCTTCCCTTCCAACAATGTACGGTATATTGAACTCTGACGAATGATGTTTCTTTGTCTGTATAGTCTAAATTTGCTTCCATTAATTACCATTGCTTACTATGGGTAAATAGTTGGTAGGTTCCCCTTCCTTTCCAAGGTGACTGGCCACTTACTCATCTTTGTCAGAGTGTGCCCTGATGAGCCACATCATCTTGCTGTTACACCTTCAAAGCTATTGATCTTCTAACTCATCTGCTGCTCCAGTCTTCATGCACTTGAAGGTGTGACATCCCCTGACCACACCAACAAAGTTGATGTGCACCGCACTTAGTTTAGGCCGACAATTGAGTCGGTATGGCTGCTGGTGTGCACTACCAACTTCTGGTCTTCCCATAAATGGGACAAGGCGCACGGCAGCGGGCAGTCAGCCAAGATTGACGAGCCCCACCTGCTCGAAGCATCTGGTTTTGAGGCGCCAGAGATCTGCCTTTGCCCCTTCTCCCGTCAGTAGAAACAGTTTCGCCTCGTGAAGGCCGGGAGTTGGACTTGGTTATCAGAGGCTATTTGATACGCATGCCATGAGAAAGTACTTTATAGGTAGTGAGAGCTTATCCTCACTATCACTTCCGGCAATAATAACCTTGAAACCTTGGAATTCACATATTACTATTAGCTCTCCTCCTGATTTTCCGCTGTCGACGGAAGATGAGCTCGAGCAGCGCGGTCCTTGGTAACCCGGGCGACGACTGAGCTGGTATGGTGTTGTGTGTGGTTGTACATTTCATGAAAGCTGCCTGCAAAAGTGTTGAAGTGCTGCTAGCTTTTGCAAGTTACCAGCGGCTCTCTCTCAGGGAGCAAATAAAGGTTTCACACCGGAAAAAACATGTCAAGACAGGCGCAAAACTATTTGTCCCTGCAGTGGCTGGTCGGGAGATGTTGGGAGTTCCATTCATCAACCGCTCTTAATGCTGCCACAGTGACATGGTTTTCTGTTTAGGGTTTGCTCCCTTAGCCTTCGGTTCTGTCAATGTGGTGAGGGTATAGGTATGTGGTGGGGGGTTTAGGTGTGTGTGGCGGAATTTTAGGGCTGTCTAGGTGTGTGGTGGGGGTTTAGGGATGCTAAAGATTGTGAGGTGCCGCTCTGCAAGACCCCTACAACTCCACCACAAACCACATACACCTCCACCACACACACCCTACACACCCACCACACACACCTACACCCCCACCATACCCACCTACACCCTTACCACATCATCATCATCATCATCATCATGCTGTCAGTCGCTATGTGACAAAGACTGCTTTCATTACTTGACTGCCGCTCTCCATTTAGCGCTCTGCTGTGAGAGTTGCGTCCATGAGTCGGTCTTAATGTCTCTCAGCTTCAGGTTCCTCTTGATGGTACATTTCATGAAAGCTGCCTGCAAAGATGTTGAAGTGCTGCTGGCTTTTGCAAGTTATCAGCGGCACTCTCTCCGGGAGCAAATAGAGGTTTCACACCGGCAAGAACATGTCAAGACAGGCACAAAACTATTTGTCCCTGCAGTGGCTGGTCGGGAGATGTTGGGAGTTCCATGCATCAACGGCCCTTAATGCTGCCACAGTGACATGGTTTTCTGTTTAGCGTTTGCTCCCTTAGCCTTCGGTTATGTCAAGAACCTGTACCACAAGGCAGTGGTTTACAAGTCTGCAGGGCAGGGGCGTCAAACTCCCTGAGGTATTGCTATACCTGAGGTATTGCTATACCTGCAATACCTGCCAATAGTCATACAATGGAAGCAAGAGACTCAAACTATTTTGTTGATTTGATGTCTATTTCTTCCTAGGGCCCTCCTCTACCACAGAATGTATATGAGAAGGAATATGCCGGAATCGGGTGAGTAATGTAGACCTCTATCATGTTCAATTCAACACTTTACTTTTTTACTTTTGTTTTGTTCAAGTGTTTTTATTCCTCTGAATAACATGTTGTCAGTGCTAATGCACTGGTCTTCCAGCCCTAATGATAATTGCCACTACGTACACAGAAAACAAATTTACAACAATATAGATAGATAATTACAGGGAGATAGGCAAAACATTGGTACATGAATGACAGGTAAAGAACAAGATAAGAGAAAAAAGAAACATATACGGTAAGGTAACTATGTTAGACTAGTATAGTAAGCATTAATAGGAGGGGGGGCATAACTGATTATCTTTCTAGTGGTGACATACTCATTGAAAGGGTGGTTGTGGGATGTAGGGTGGGCCTTTGTGTTTGAACTGGTCTTTATGGTAATCTCAGGTGGGGGCCTATTGAATTAGTAGGTAGATTAATAATCTTCAGACGTAGATACAAGATTCACCCCATACTTGCAGTAGAGGTGAATAACAACATAGTCTAAATACCAGCGAAAATTGCTTTAGTGTAAGCAGGAAGTGGAATTCCTGGTTCCAGTTCCCTGAACATATAATATCCATGTCATCTCTAAAAATCTAAATTTAGAACTAGAATAAGAACAATTATTTTCTTCCTTTATTCATATTATATTATTTATGCTAGTTCAAAATAAGAATGGAGAATTGGCAGGACTTGGGGCGTATTCGATTATCGCCTCGGGTCACCCGAGCCACTTCTTGGTGCATGCACACATCCTACAGACTCGGGTTGAATAAACGAACGCGCTTCTCCACGCTCGGGGTGAAAAAAATGGTGGCTTAACCCAAAACCTTTTCTTTTTTTTTTTAATAACCGATATAACTACAGCAAAATAGGATTTAAAGTATTTTATGATTGCATAGTTTAGTTATATTTCCATTTCATTAATCTGGGTTATTAAAAAAAAACAATGTGTAGAACTGGTGCTGGTAGCTGTTATCCTACAGAACGGTACCAGCGCAAATGTGACGTCGTCGTTCCTAGCCACCCCCAGCCAGGACGTGGGTTGCTGGGTTCGGGCCTTTTTGCACACGGCACGTATTTTTGTCGGCTCCACTCGTGGTGTTCGATTTGAAATTCTAGCAACTGGGGTCACCGGGGTCGTGTTAATCGAATACGGCCATAGTTTCTATGCAAAATGTCACCCACCTGCTTTGTTTTGCCAAATGGGGCTATTCTCAAGTGCAAGTCATGTGACAATGACGTCACTAGTCATCGTGCCTGTATGCTTCTCCGCACATCTACTGCGGAGTGATATTCTGTTAAGCTGCGTTTACACGGACGAGTTAAAACGCCCTAGGTAGAACCACTTGCCTAGATCGGTTTACATTTGCCCGTGTAAACGCGCCGCTGAGGCGTTTTAGGGCTGAAACGTTTCAGCTGATACGTTTCACGTATACCACCTCGGGAGGTGGTTTACAGGAAACGTTTCAGCTGGTTCCCGGGCGGCGATAGTGTACAATAGCGGTGCTCGCTGGCTACAGGCTCAGCTGTAACTATACACTGGTGCCCAGCAGTGTTAGGGACCGATTAGGCCAAAATCTATTGAATGCGATCATATTTAACAGAATCACATACTCTAATAATGAAAACCCGTCCTGATATGACCTTCGATGTTGCTAGGACGTAAAACAACAACAAACAAACAAACAACAAACTAATAATGAAATTGAATTAAATTAACCCTAAATTCCAAGCGATATTAACGTAGCCGCTACATCGGCATCTTTATTCATATTGTGAATCGACAAATGTAAACTAAACAAATAGCAGTGCTTGCCGGCTACAGACTCACCACTAATGTCTAGTACACACCTACCGTATGCGATTCGCGCACTAAAACCCGCGACTCGACCCGACCAGCTTAAAACTGAAAACGGGCCGATTCGTTTTTCGAATCGCGAATCGCAATCGTAAACGGCAGCTTTTAGCACTAAAAACTCAGTTTTATGCGCGGATCGCAATCGCTAGGCATGCGCGGGGAGCGCACACCAAGCGATTTTTGTGGGCGAAACGGGCAGTTTTCGATCGTATACGGGAGGTGTGCGCACACAAACGGTAGGTGTGTACCGGGCATTAGGCTGGTTCCCGGCAGCCGAAACACTTTCAAATTCGGTCCGTGTAAACGCGCCACTAAAACGCCTCAGGTAAAACGCTTTGCCTAGATCGTTTTACTTTTTGCCCGTGTAAACGCAGCTTTAGTGTTGTTAGTATTGTCTTTGTTTTTGCTTGTTGCAGGCATGTTCGGGGAAGATGTAGCTCTCCACCCAGCTACAAGAGCAAACAACCTGGACTGAAGATTGGCACATCAGATATCTGCATATCGCTGCATGAAGAGGCCAGGGCTGTAGCTAGCGGAAGGGAGGAAAACACCCCCAAAACACCCCAAAATAAAACCCAAACAAACTCAACCAGCATATAACCTCCCTGAAATAGCTGAAAATGACATTTCAGAGCCTCTAGATTTCAAAATGTCCTGTTGGGGGGGGGGGGGGGGGGGGGGGGGGAAGAGAGAGAAGGGAGGGGGCATATCCCCAGACTCCTCCTTCGATAGTCATTCATTCCCATAATTTGTCTGTCCCCATCAACAAATTGGTCAAACCCCAAACAGAAATTCCTAGCTATGGCTTTGGAGACCTAATGTACAATTATGCTAGCCCTTCCTCAAAGTGAGCCAATGTACGCTCCGTCTACTGCAAACGAATTGGAATGAAACATTTTGGCGCAACAGGCTATGATACGCGATGAAGGAAGAGAGACAGAGGCGAGCTGGGAAATAAAATATAATTTTATTTGCAAGGATAAGATAATGAAGATAAAAAATGTCAAAAGGTATCAATGAAGGTATACATGTCAATAAGTATCAATGAACAAGTATAAATGTCAAGGTGTAAATGAGGTCATAGGGAAATGTCATATAGAGGAAGAGAGCCCCGAAGAGCCCTCCGTCCTAGGAAGAAAAAGAGAGAAAAAAAGAGTAAGCGTTCTGTGCGGAAAATGAAGAGGCATAGAGCAGGAGGCAGCTCGAGGTGGAGTGGCTGGAGGCACTGGCTCTTGGGTGGTTCGTAACCTTGACGGTTGCAGGCTGCAGATGTGTATCAATAGAAAACAGCCCCGATAAATCGGTCGGTTTTAAAAAATAACAAATAACGACAAGTTGTTGGAGCGGTAATGGTTCAATCCAATCCGATTGTAGTATTGCACTTGCGTCCAGTAGCCGATGGTTCATGAGGAAGGGATAGGAAAAGGTAGGATCTGCAGACAAGAACAAAGTGAAACAGTGAAAAAGGAACAGGGCCCCACCCAAGAAAACAATTCCCTTGATCAGGGGGAGAAGTAAGCCCGGGAGATAAATAAAGAAAGGGTAGGATAGAGGAAAGAGAAATGAGGAGAGTTGAGTCAAAGGGCCGTGTCTCCTTGCTCTGTGGTGACCAGTTGGCGAGCCGGAGACACGGACAGACTAAGAGGTAGAAAGTGCAACTCTTTTCAGACATAATAAAGGAGGAGCACGGTGATAGAAGAGGTGTGGACGAGGCCGGGTCTGGACAGGAAGTGAAATAACTACAGGCAGCGGCGGGGTGCGTTATAAGGGCAGGGAAGGGTCCCAGGGAGAGGGGGGGCAACAGTCAGCGGCTGGAAAGGAGAGGGGGGGGGGGGGGCTCTTTCACGAAGCAACCACAATGATATCATTACGACAAAAAACATCTTGATTTTAGCGATGCTTACGCCTGTATGATGATCCAAATACGTAGTGTCTACACGTACGCGCCCGTATTCGTAGCCTCGAGGTCTACTCGTACGTGTGTGTGATGCGCGCGCATATGTCTCATGAGGCATAAACATGGACAGGCAGGATGCAATACAATAATATAATAAATATGTTTAGAACAAAAATTACTTATGGCTAATCAATGGTGATGTTCACATCAGCATGTAAAGTGACTGAAATTGTATGTTTCTTAGCTCAAAATGCTTAATTATAGAGAGTTGTGTCTTATATGAATACAGTCACATACACGTAGACACTGCTAAAGATACGTGAGGAATGATGGTGCATGCGCACGTATGCCTAGACTTCGAGTCTACGCATACAGGTGCGTATGCGTAGCCACTGCCATTCAAATGGGCCTTAATCTTTGGATTCGGTCGGTTTGAAATCACTTTGCTTTCGCCTACCTGCTTAGACATATGCTATTACTTATATATTTAGAACTTTCTGTACTCCCTTGTATACTGCCAGGGATTTGGTGGAACTATAGAATGTATAGCATTAGAAAACTGAATGTAGCATATAATGACATTATGAGGTTATTACTCCGTCTACCTAGGTATCACAGTGCTAGTCAAGCTGTTTGCCAATATTGATGTGCGAGCCTTCCAGGCTGTTATCAAGAATCTAATATTCAAATTTATTACTAGACATATGTTGACCATTTTGAACATGCATGAAAATCTTTTAGCGGCTCGACCTACGCCAAACTATGATCCCATATCTCAAGGATACTTGATGTATGCCCAACATACACATAATGTATGATGCGATATGCCGACATTGGTCGAAAATCGCATACATCCACATACGCTAAGGCCATACGTCGTAGTGTGGCAGCCCCTTTAGATTGATCATTATTATCTACATTATTTTAGTTTCAAGTATTTTTTATTTTTAAAAACTAACTTGGGGGATATTTCAGGTGTAAGTAAACATGAGTGAATACATGTTGGCATGCTTTTCAAAATTCTGACCCCATTGGCTTCAGCAGTAATGTTTGGTCAGACTGCGAGATTTCCTGATTAAACAGGGCTGGACTAACGCGGGCTGACAGTACTCTTTATATACTACCTATCCTGTGTGCATATTCACCATTACGACACCCTATTGTAAATCGATTGTGTACTCACATCTCCGCATAGGATCTGTTTAGCTTTGTTCTAATAAATATAAAGATTACTATACAGACTGGTATTTCGTTTAGTTAAATTTGACCCAAAAAAACAAAAACCACACCAAAGAAACTATAAGGCAACCTTACTTAGAATTCGTCATATCCAGGAATAGTTGTAAAGAAAAGAACTTTATGACATCATTGTCTTTGTAATTGTACAACTGCTACTTCCGGAGACGAGACGGGATGGCCGAATGAGTTAGACCGTCCGTCTCCCGTGTTGGCAGACTGGGATCGTGGGTTCGAATCCTGGTCGAGTCAAACCAATGACTTAAAAATGTATACTTGTCACTTCCTAGCCAGACGCTCGGCCTTATTAGGATCGGGTAAGGACTGGTTGACTCAGTGTCAGGATAATGTGACTGAGTGGGATATCAGGTCATGGTGCTGGCAGCCTGGCTCCCAATGGGGCAGCACTATAAAGTCGCCATGAGTGTGCACTGTCACAAGTCGCTACCCGTCCTGATATTACCTTAGATGTTGCTAGGACGTAAAACAACAATAAACAAACAATCTACTTCCGGGTGGCGACCCCTCATGGCGACCACACTCACTGCTGCACTGTGGGCGGCATCCGCTTCTGGTCGTCATTGAGCCCCAGCCTTATTCACCCTCCACAGCGTCCCACGCGAGGGCGCCCAGGCCTGCGCTCATGTGAGCGCCCAACTCGACAATGTCCAGCAGCTCAGCAACTGGCGATCTAGCGCGATACACACTTATGTCCTTCAGGTGTTGTTCGCCGCAGCAACTCAGGCTCTCTCCACTCATTTGGTTGAGAGCCTGATTCACTGACCTTATGACCTGTTGACCTTAGTTGACATTATCTCTTATACCTATGACATTTTCTTGAATAAACTCCATGTCATGCAGTTCATTGTTTGTGTTGTAAATTGTTCATGTTCGTTCGTCAACATGGGTAATTTGGAGCTGCTGCAGTGGCGCCACCTGGGCTCTATTTCTGACTGCTCGAACACACACCTTGCCGGCACGCCGCCGAACCACATCTCATGGCGCGAGAACCGTGACGTCACTTCCAGTCGTCAACAGCTTGCCAAACCTGGGCTCATCATTAGACGGCAGACAGACGACAACCACCAGCTTTCTCAGCCACCCACCCGTCCAGTCCCTACAATAAGACAGCAGATCACAAGTAGGGTTGAGAGCCTGATTCACTGACCTTATGACCGAGAAAGCTGGTGGTTGTCTGCATGGCCACCATGTGGCTAACTGGTTATATACTATCTGCATGGCCACCATGCGGCTAACTGCTGATAGACTGTCGGCATGGCCACCATGTGGCTAACTGGTGATAGACTATCTGCAAGGCCACCATGCGGCTAACTAGTTATATACTATCTGCATGGCCACCGTGTGGCTAACTGCTGATAGACTGTCTGCATGGCTGCCATGTGGCTAATTGGTGATAGATTATCTGCATGGCCACTGTGTGGCTAACTGGTCATAGGCTATCTGCATGGCTGCCATGTGGCTAAGTGGTTATAGATTATCTTCAACTTGTGGGCCCAACGTGGTTATCACACACCAATACTGGCAATAGTACTGCCACACTGCTTAACACCAATTAATAGAATAACCAGCAAACTCTATATCGGTTCAATACATAAGCTTAACTTTTATTGCCTTTTGATCCAATGCACACATTTTGATTAGTATTTCTATAGTAGCTTCACATTATTTTTACATGTAAATATGAATTAACTCACATATATTTGAAAAGGAAAACAATTAGATTAAGATTCAGCACTTTTTAATGATGTATGCAGAATGAATAAAGAACGAGTATCTGACACTCGATAGAAATAATCCATCAGATCATTTGTAATAACAAAATAATATCACACTTGTGACTTCGAAGATATGGTACCCAACAGCAAAATGGCAAGCATAGCTTTCTGTAGGCTCTTGTATAATTACTATAAACCCCATTATGCGATATGCCTCCAATACAATAGCGTGCTTTATCAACAATGGGGGCGACACTTGTAAGTGGTATGTAAATACCAGTTACAAACATCATTATATAAGCGCACAGCGATATTAAATAAACTTTTTTTAAAGTCTTATCAATATATTGTATTCAGATATAACATATACATATAATATATATATATATATATATATATACATGTGCATACATTAAAACCACTCTAAATCGACCGATCATGGGACCGACTTTAAATGGTATATTTAAGAAGGTGGTCGATTTAGGGAGTTTTTCATTTCGTTGCAATCGTATTGTATGGGCGATCGCTTAGGATCCAGATAAAGCGATCGATATAGGGGAGTGGTCGATCTGTGGAGGTGGTCGGTTAGAGAGGTTTTACTCTATGTATATATATATGCATATATATACATACGGTTAGATAGGTTTTACTGAGGAATATATGCATATATTTTAATATATATATATATATGGGGGGGGGGGGGGGGGGTGGCACCAGCTATCCCACCCAGGGGAGGGGCCACCCATAAAGTAGTACACAGAATCAGGGTGGCCAGTGGGGGATATTCCCTTACGCGCCTTTATACTCGCATAAGTTTTATACATCACATATATACATACAGTAAAACCTATCTAACCGACCACCTCCACAGATCGACCACTCCCATATATCGATCGCTTTATTTGGGTCCGAACAATACCATTGTAACAATCTTCTAACTCCCTAAATCCACCAACTCCCTAAATGGACCATTTAAAGTCGGTCCAAAAGTCGGTCGATTTAGAGAGGTTTTATTGTATATATGAGCGAATGCCAGAATGCAGTGTCTACAATGTTCTCCTCTTTGGCTAAATGCATGCAAATGCATAACACTTATTTGAATTCACCCAAAGCAATCTTAATGCCGTACGCATAGCCTCGTTTTGGTATGGTGATTACAATGCGGCTCAATAATGAAAATGATATCACATTTACTCGTCTCTACCAGTACAAGGTGCAGTGGCATGGTACTCGTAGTCAGTGCCATTCAAGATATGTTAATTACATCCTGAGCAAGCAAGGCATGTCCACAGCAAAAAAAAAACACAGCATTTCCACAAAACAGCAGTCCATTGTCCGAACTGCAAATACACTAGAACCAATCCATACTCTTTTTTAAATTATATACATGTATATATATATAATCTTTTTAATTTCTTATATTTCTTTTTATATATTATGCAGAGCTTACCTCTTAAAATTTATTATCAATCATTTTAATAATAAAATATTTGATTTCCTATAATCGTCTTTGTAGGAAGTAAAAAGTTGTTTTCAGGTGCAAATGATATTTGGCCACAACAGATAAGTGCACACCAAATTTGGGGTTAGTGTACAGTGGTGTGGAGCTGTGGGAACGCCGAGTGACTTGGTTTGGTGGGAGAGGGGGGGGGGGGGCAGCGTCCCTCTCACTATTTCAAATAATTCCAAACCTGCGTTCCCTCACTTTCCTTCAGCTCTACACGACTACGTGTACAGTGTGCACCGAATTGACTATTAGTAAGTCAATTCGGTGCACACTGATCAGGCATAATAAGAAGATCGTCAAACCCAGAACTAACAAGCAAGTTCGTCAAAATTTCCTCACTGAAAGAGCCGGGAACACTTGGAACAGATTACCGGCTGATGTAGTGAATGCCCCAAGCTTAAACTCTTTCAAAGGACGCCTCGATAAGCACTGGGTAATTTACCGCTACAGACAGCGCTCGCCGCACGAAAACTATAATTTCACTAGGTCCCACTTAGTCAGGCCAAAACTGCTAACAGGCATTGATGCCTAATTTCTTAAGCAGAAGAGGATAAGTATAAGTATAAGTATAAGGTCATCATTCATAATACTACCTCTCCCTTTCTCTTGGTGAAAATCAGACCTGCTGGAACTATTTTATGGGATTTGTTCTGAAAGCATATTTATTTTAAAGTTGCATAATCTGATGAAATCACACAAAATTATCTAAACCAAAATCTTGCAGACATTAGATCCTACATATTTAATTTAGACACTGGTGATGCTTACTACACATTTATTTCTGAATTGAAATAAAATTAATTCAATTCATTGGAACCTTCCACTGTCCAGTATTTCGGTGCATGGAAACATTACTTTGCCTATTCTCACTTCAAACTTAATGTCATAAAGGATTTGTTGGTTGTTGGCGTTTTACATCCTGGCACCATCTAAGGCAATATCAGGACGTCATAAAGGAAGACTCTACTCTTACTCTTAGCCCTAATACGTAGAAACAGGACATGTGTTTTTGTTTTTGTTTTATTAAAAAAAAAAATTAGATTAATGAAATGGAAATGTAACTAAACTATGCAATAAAAAAATACTTTAAATCCTATGTTGCTGTAGTTAAATCGGTTATTTAAAAAAAAGAACAAGCTTTGGATTAATCCACCATTTTTTCCACCCCGAGCATGAAGAAGCGTATTCAATTATTCAACCGAGTCTGTAGGATGTGCGCATGCGCCAAAATGTCACTCGGGTGACCCGAGTTGATTAATTGAATACGCCCAAATATGTAGTAAAAAAACACACCCAAAAACCCAGATGGGGATTGAACTCACAAACAAAATGAGGTCTTGCACCCCCTACCCCCCAACCTCCGCCCAATCATCCCTACTCCACTCACACCCAGGGGGGCCTAGCTTGGCATTTTCAGGTGGTGCGCAGATAGAATAAAATGCTATTGGAATAAAGCACGATGGAACAAAACACTAAGAACATATATTTTAATATAAACCAATTAATAAAATTCTGCTCTCAGGTGGTACGCAACTGCGCATGCCTACCTGCGTACATGGAAGCCAGGCCCCTGCCTCCAAATCCCGCCTTTCCCAATCGTCCCAGCGCTAGACAGACAATTCACGAAGCACATTGATGCGTTGCTAGGTAGGCATTGAACACAAGGGCCATCATTGATTATTACGGTCCAGACCATTCGAATCATCCTGGTCGTCAGAATTTCAAATAGAACACCGCAGGTGTACCTACAGAAAACACGGGCTGTGTGCAAAATGATCCGACCCCAATGCCTCATGTCTTGGTTTGGGGTGTCAGGAGCAATGACGGTCACATTTGTGCTGGTACCTGTAGTGTCAGCCTATACTGTTATGTGTAGCTACCAGTACAAGCCGCACTTGACCAAAGCTACATGGGTTTAAAAAAAGAAGTATGACCACCCAGATTAATGAAATGGACATATAACTAAACTATGCAATCACAAAATACTTTAAATCCTATCTTGCTGTCGTTATATTGATTTCTTTTTTAAAACTAAAGATTTGGATTAATCCGCCATTTTTTCCGCCCCGAGCACATGCATTTATGCAACCCAAGTTTGTATGACCTGTGGATGTGCAACAAAAAAAATTGGTTGGGATGAATAGAGGTGATTAATCAATGTTGTCCAAGAGGTAACTTATGGAGTAAGCTGCTTGTCGGGCCCGCCTTCGTCCGTCGCCGCCTTCAGCGATATCATATCGCACGGCTCCGGCTCGTAGTTCATGTTGGCGAAACCGGTGTCATTGTAGTACCTGCTCGCCATCAGATGCCGGTAGGGGTCGCGGCGGTCCGCCTCCCGCTTTACTTCCTCAGGAGGTCGCCGTACGAACACGTAGCGGCAGCCGCACACGCGCACCAGTGTAGCGACGGCGAGCAGGCAGCCGAGCAGCAGTGCGGATGGCCAGAAGAGCAGGTGGAACACCATGGAACAACTTGCGTTCCGCCTGTGGATGATGGTGGTCGGGTGTTCCGGGTCGTACAGGCAGTCCAGCACTTCGCCGGGCCGGAAGTCGAGGCGCTGCCGCCAGTCAACGAACGGGTGGTTGTCGTAGCACAGCTCGTCGTGGTAGCACTGGAGGTGTGGATGTGGTGTGGGTGTGAGGGTGGGGCGGGGTCGGGGTGGAGTGGGGACAGGGTACGGTGTTGTTATTAGGCCTACGGCCAGATTAGAAAGTTGACTGTGTGCTTACTTTAATCAGCCCGAAATACAATGATTGATAATGATTGACAACGACAGTGCCAATGGTTGACAATGATTTGACGTTGACAACGATTTGATTTTGACAACGATTTGATTTTGACAACGATTTGATTTTGACAATGATTTGATTTTTACTCTTTCGACCCCTCACAGGGTATGAGTGCAACAATATAACAGCATGGAATGTAAATCAGATAGTGACTAAAAATAGCATGTTCATGTTTGTTACACAACTTTCAAGATAAACCTCCATGCACATTTAAATCAACCAGCCTAGGCCAAAGCAGGGGTCGGTGTTGCCATTCCTTTCCCTGTCCCCCTGCTCTCTCCCCCAAACAAACATACACTGTAAACTCAACCAGTAGTGGCCAACTAGACCGAAAACCCCATCTACAACGGAATGAGCCTGGAAATGATTTCAGTTGGATCCTACTGAGGTACTTGATTAATCAATATTAACCTATTTACTAACTCAATAGGCCCCACCTGAGATTACCATAAACAGCAGTTCAATCACAAAGGCCCACCCAACATCCCACCATCACCCTTTCAATGAGTATGTTACCACTAGAAAGATAATCAGTTATGCCCCACCCCCTACTAATGCTTCCCATACTAGTCTAACATAGTTACCTCCCCGTATATGTTTCTTGTTTCTCTTATCTTTTTATTTACCTCTCATTCATGTACCGATGATTTGTTTATTTCCATGTAATTGTCTATCTGTATATTGTTGTAGATTTGTTTACTGTGTAGTGGCAATTATCATTATGGCTGGAAGACCAGCGCATTAGCACTCACAACATGTTATTCAGAGGAATAAAAACACGTGAACAAAAACAACAAAATGCAAGTAATGTTCAAGAATTTGTTTTACAAGTATACATATCTATATATATCATATCATAACTAACCAAACGTGGTTTTTTTTCTAAAGATATTTCAATGGTTAAAGTGGCATAGTGTGATGGTTTTGAGTTTCTGTCATTTTCTGAGATAAATATACTATGTCAGTCATTATAATCTACCTTACTTTAGTTTATCATCATTTTAATTTTAAATGGCTAACATTTCAGATATTTGAAGTGAAAACATGCTAACTTTATTTTGGCAAGCATGCCAAAACTCTGACACCATAGTTTTCTATTAAATTGCCTCAGTATTCCCTTCTCTGTGGTGACAAATGTTTAATAAATGCACCAGTATCTAACTCCCATGTTGCGGTTCCTGAGGCACACCAGTTTGCGAGGGACACATCTCTTCTGTGCATGTGTCAAAATCGAACAGCATCGTCACTAACCTTATAATTTTAATATAATGTTTTTGGTAAAGATGTTTTCTATATGTGTACCAAGCGATTTGTTTCTAGGTGGTGTC
This sequence comes from Branchipolynoe longqiensis, assembly GCA_030323885.1. Taxonomy (NCBI): domain Eukaryota; kingdom Metazoa; phylum Annelida; class Polychaeta; order Phyllodocida; family Polynoidae; genus Branchipolynoe; species Branchipolynoe longqiensis. The sequence continues at coordinate 174,028,827 of CM059186.1, read as the reverse complement.
GTTTTACAGATATTTCACTTTTTCTGTATTTTCTGTATGCAGATTGCTCATGACCATTGACAATGCCTTGAGTTTGATGGTACGCGCAGTGAAAAACATTAGTTTTATTCAAAATTAATAGAAATCAAGAACCCTAACCTTATAAATTTAATATAATCTTTATGGTAAAGATGTTTTCTATATGTGTGCCAAGCGATTTGTTTCTAGGTGGTGTAATTTGAGAGATATTTGACTTTTTCTGTATGAAGATTTGCTCACGGCCATTGACAATGCATTTGAATGTAAATGTCCCTCGCAAACTGGTGTGCCTCAGAAACCGCATCACCCACCTTTTGTGTCGTTTCGTAACGTCTCAGTAAGCCTGTGACGTTGATGCCGGCGTCGTTGTCATATGTGACGTAGACGCCCTGACACGGAAACGGAGAGCGACACCTGGTGCCACACCGACATCCAACACCAGATGGCAGCACTGGGCTGATGACGGTGCACGTCGTGTTGTGGTAGCGGAGGGATGCAACGTACGGCTTTACAAGGCCATCTCCCATCACTGCAACGTCAACACGTCGGAACGTCGGACCGGACCAGTCATAGCAACAGTGGAACATAACCAAATCTAGATAAAAGATTCACCCGGTACTTGTAGTACACGGGTGAAGATCAGCCTTATATAAATACGGGCGAAAATAGCTTTAGTATGGAAGTGAGGCTCCAGTATGTGGCTCCAGTATCAAATGGATACTTATATAGGCGCAGAGTTGGTGAAATGGGAGAGAATGCAAAAAGACAAGATGGCGGCCGTAGAACGCCGTCGATTTCACTTTTAAATCTTATTAAACTAGATATTATATTATATTTTTCAACTCAAAGGTAGCGGGTAAATATGAAGACACCTACATAGAATAAATGTTGCTTCTTCGATTGTGAAATTAGGCTCTCAATTCTTTTACCCGCATTTTCGCCACCTTTTACATAGGGTTGGTTTGCACCCCTACTGCAGCAGTACGGAGTGAATCTTGTACCTAAACCAAATCAAGCCAGACCAATCATGGCAGCAGTGGAACATAACCATATCAAACCAGACCACTCATAGCAACAGAAGACATGGCCAATCATAGCAACAGTAACGCATGGTAATATTCAGCCAGACCAATCATAGCAACAGAAAACATGGCCAATCATAGCATCAGTAACGCATGGTAATATCAAGCCAGACCAATCATAGCAACAGTGGAACATAACCATATCAAACCAGACCACTCATACTCATAGCAACAGAAAACATGGCCAATCATAGCAACAATAACGCATGGTAATATCAAGCCAGACCAATCATAGCAATATCAAAAGGTAGTCACATGAAGCAGCACCAATCTTAGCAATGGCAGAATATGGCTAATCAATCCTAGCCAATCCTAGCAACAGCGAAAGGTGGTTATACCAATTACAGCGTCACTGACAGGTAAGGTAGTCAGTCATGTCAAAATAAGGCGCCCAGATCTTTACTTTGACTTTGCCATACTGAGTAAGAAAGTTTGTTTGTTGTTCTTTTACATCCAAGCAACTTCTGGACAGGTACCGACTTGTGACAGTGTATACTCATGACAATGTTATACTTATAGTGCTGCCCCACTGCGAAACCAGGCTGCTGGTACCATGACCCAATATCCCACACAGTCACGTGACACTGACACGCTGACACTGAGCCAACCAGTCCTTGCGCTATCCTATTAATGCTGAGTGCCAGGCTAGGAAGCGGCAAAGTGTCAATTTTTAAATCATCGGTTTGACTCGACCATGGTTTGAAACCACAAACCCATCGGTTCGGATCCCCCCGATCTCCCAAAACAGGAGATGGACGCTCAACTCATTTGGCCATCCCATCTGGTCAGTTAGATATGTAGAATCAAAATTAGATAATTATTTTGGTTTTGAAAATTTGATGTTTTCACCGGACTACGTAGCTTTACTATTCTCAGCAGTGCAAACATCAATATATTACGGTACGGGTGATGGGCAGAGTTACTGGGATGGCGGGCATGGGGGAGACGGAGGGGTAGGGGGAGGGGAGGGGGAGGGGAGGGGGTGTCTATTGTAATTGCCTTCCTCAGTAAAAGCTGCGTCTGTGAGCTACCTACCGGACAGAAAGAGAATCATGAAGAAGCCGAGGCTGAAGCAGAGCACGTAGAAGGTCATGATGCGGGTCCGCTTGTAGTAGTTGTACGGACAGCAGCGACACCAGCGGCCGAGGCAGGTACTTTGGGAGTCTCTTCTGATCCACTCCTGGGCCACCTGCAGAGATATATCACGTTACATATGATATAACAGCGACACCAGCGGCCGAGGCAGGTACTTTAGGAGTCTCTTCTGATCCATTCCTGGGCCACCTGCAGAGATACACTGTTAGCAAATTCTGTACATGTACATAGATTATATACTTAAAAATGTATATATATTCTCTGTAAACATGCCATACACAGTTTATCTGTAATCGGGAACATATTTAAACATATTATCTGTATCTGCCTCATCAGGACCAGTGTACATGTTCCTCCACCCTACTCTGCAGTGAGGATGCCAAGGCAGTAAAGATGCGACCATGAGTGGAAGCTAAACTTACGCGGATGCTGATATCACGAATTCAATGTACTAAAACGTGCATAAACAACCCACAAACAAGTGGAACTTCCTCATAAACATACCAGGATACCGCAGGATACATATCAGAGGATGTAACACCACAATAAAGGAGGAAATCAATCAAAACAAGGAGGATCAACCTCACAAGAGCGTGTGGACCATTGGATACGGTGGGAAACGGCGAAAACGGCGAAAACATGGCTACTGATTGCCAGGATAAAAATAAAAATAAAAACAAAATGAGTGGGATACCAGGTCATGGTGCCGGCGGCCTTGTTTCCCAGTGGGATAGCACTATAAAGTCACCATGAGTGCGCACTGTCACAAGTCGGTACACATCCTGATATGACCTTAGATGTTACTAGGATGTAAAACAACAACAAACAAACCATTCCTCTATGATGTGTTTGAATGGCTTAGGGTAGTATTACTATTAACGGATATTTGACAAGTTTTAAATTTGATTGATTTGTTAAATGCAATGCATTACTGTACATAATTATTATAATATTGTAATGTGACATATTTTTGCAGGATTGTATGTGTGTGTTGTAGTCGAGATTCATAATAAATAAATTGTTATTAAATTTATTGTTGGTGTTATATATGTAGAATTACAGAAAATATTTCCAGATTCACATGCAGTGTCTGTATATTTACAGAAAATGTTTGTAAATTTAAAGATATTCTCTGAAAACATTTACAGACGTGTCTGTATATTTACATAAAATGTTTGTAAATTTAAAGATATTCTCTGAAAACATTTACAGACATGTCTGTATATTTACATAAAATGGCTGTAAATTTGCAGATATTCTCTGATAACGTTTACAGAATTATCTGTAAAATCACAGAAACTTTCTGTAAAGTTACAGAACATTTCTGTAAAATGTACGGATATAATCTGTAAATTTCCAGATATTATGTGGTAACTATGTTGCCACATAATATCTGTAAATTTACACAAAGAAATTTAACAGTGTAGATCACGTGACTTATGATACAACGGAGTATCCATTACTCCCCAGCAGAACATGACTATGAGGTAGGCAGTGTATGTGTGTCTATATATAGTATGCAGAAGCTCTCATTGACTCCCAATTCTCACTTGTCTTTTAATTGGGTTAATTCGTGATAACCTTATCACTGTAAATAGAACCTCACAAACACTCCTCAGTTAACAATATGCATATATAATATTTACACAGTGGTTAGGTTTTAGCGTCGTTCTGATCACTACTCTTCTATTAATCATCATACTCGACTGATGATTTACCGTATATGGATTGTTAATAGCATGTATTTTTGTGCCTACCATACACATTTAATATTAATTTTGATGGTTTTTACTAACTTTGGTCACTTCGACCATACTGTCATTGTGACTGCCTTAATACAATATTGGTCCAGGGATTGATGCGGAGCCTAACATTAACCCATGGGTTAAAGGTTGTCTATATATAATACCAAACGGTGGTTAACTTTCAGGGTAAGTCTGATCACTACTCCTCTGTTAATCGGCATTGTGAATGAGCACCATCGTACTCCACTGATGCTTCGCTATGTATGGGTTGTTAATAGCATGGTTTTTTTTTGCCGACTGTACACATTTCATGTTAATTTTGATGGTTTTTACTAATTTTGGTCATTTTGACCAGAGTGGCATCCATTTTGATTGATATGGTTTACCACATAATGGTACAGGTGGATTCCACTAGATGGCGGCACTATATTTAAACGTGACTGTGCATGAGTCCAGAATATAGCAGAGAACGTAGATATACACACGGTCTCTGTATATAGTCAGAGACATTGAATACATATATAATAACAGTCAACACAATATTGGTCCAGGGCTTTAAGTTTAACCTGTGCACAGCTAGTCTATTTATAAAACAATCCACAGAAGACTATGACCCTATACCTCTGACATGTCTACTCCTTTTGTATAATTACTATGTAAGTAAATGAGAATACACAAAGATTGCACAGAAAGTGACACGCACAGACTAATTGGATAGAAAAGTGATGCGTACCATTTGTTCAACGTCTGTCCAGTCGAGAACAAACATCCTTCCTGTGGTTCCAAGTTGCTAAGTTCCTAAGTAATAAAAACATGGTGTTAATCATAATCATAATTTGTATACTATTAATATAAGCCACTACGGCAACATAAGGATAGACAAACAAACAGGGTTGGGCTGAGTTCATTTATGTTTTATCTCTGGCGGAACTAAATGTGCCCCACCTAAAAAAGGAAAAAAGTAGTCGAAGTGAGTCCGTTTTTAGTGATATTTACGTGCGACACAGGTAGCGCCCCATACTCGCGCGCATAACAAGATAGGTGCGCGACTCTTAATACTAGATATCGAAAGTACACATACAATAATAATAATAATTAACCTTGGATTTAGCTTCGTTCTTTATATTATTATAATCCATTATAATACACATATTATCCCTATTCTAAGCATTCACACACCATCCAAAATGGCCAACATTTTCAGGCTCGTACAGAGAGTACTACTTTTACAGACTCCCTCCCCCCGCCCCCCGCCCACCCAAATTAGTGCCCATCAAAATTTCCTCATTTTGCTGGTGTTTTTGAAGCTGGTATCAACATTTAATCAAAACTGATGAAGCATCAAATTTTCAGAAACAAAACACTCCAATAGATTTGATTCTACATATTGATTTAGATATTGACGCACGTATTAAGCATTTGTTGCCACATCGGGGGGCGTATTGAATCAATTTAATCAAACCTATTATTGCATAAGCCAATGCTGTCAGAATTTGGGCATGCTTGGCAAAATTAATTTTGCACACTTGCATATCAAATATCTGGAAAGTTAGCCATTCAAAATCAAAGTTACTTCAAAATAAAGTAAAAAGGTAGATTATAACAATCACTTTAATATATTTATCTAAGAAAGATTACAGGAATTCAAAACCATTGGATTATGCAACTTTAAACGATAAAAGTCATACTTGACTGACACCCCTCCCCACCCTCCTCCCTGTCATACGCTTTGTATGAGTGTGAAAACCAGACGGGGTGGCCGAATGAGTTAGAGCGTCCGTCTCCCATGTTGGTAGATCGTGGGATCGAACCCTGGTCGAGTGAAATCAATGACTTAAAAATTGATACTTGTCACTTCCTAGTCAGGCGCTCGACATTATTAGGATAAGACAAGGAACAGTGGAATGAGGAAGACCAATCGTCCGCGATTGAAATTTCCCCTGATTAAACAACTAATATACTACAGATGGCTCCTAAGATCCTGTAACTGAAAGACTGCAGAAACATCCACAGGTGCATGATTGATAAGCTGAAGTAAATTCAGCCTTGCAATACATTTGTTCTGAGTTCCGCTGGTCCCTCAGGGAACACTGAAGCTGTGACCCGGCGTGCCGGGTTGCAACTTTAGCTTACAGGCTGGAAGGTAGGAGAGGTGATGAATACATATCCACAAAGTTGTATTTAATCTGATGTAAAATATTTTCCAATAAAATTTCACTGCGATGTACATTAGCAACAAATGTACAACAAGAATCTTTAACGAGTTCAGTCATGCATGAAGCATGCAGGCATGCATGAAGCAAAGTGAGTATAAGTGTTTGGTTAATAGTGAAGAATAAGGAAACCGAACCCCCACCTTCAGATGTTTAAAGCTGCATAGTCCGATGAAGCATCAAATTTTCCAAACCAAAACACTCACCTTAATTTGATTTTAAATATCCAACTGAGATCCTGATACACTTATTAACCATTTGTTGCCACATAGAAGGGAATACTGAGTCAATTTAATAAGTGGTGTTCTCTGTGGCAGAGTGGTTAGAGTGTCTGGCTTTTTTCTGGGTTGGACTCTTAATCTGAGGGTCGGTGGTTCGAATCCCCATGCCCCCACCTCTGCTAATTTGGATTTCCATTGCTGTGTATAACTTACAGCGTCAACAAAGGCCAGTTGCTCTCATACCATGTCTATGTGGTGTGGGAGATTAAAAATCCCTTGGGTCGGTAAAAGTGTAGGCTCGGGCTTTCTCTCGATAAACTGTCTAATGGTGAAAACAAGTCTATTCTGACTTATCCATGATAGGCAGTATAAATCTTCAAGAAAAAAAGACATGTTACTGCATAAGCCTACAGTGTCTGAGATTTTGGCATACTTGGCAAAATTAATTTGGCATGTTTGTGCTTCAATTATCTCCAAAATTTTCCATTTAGAATAAAAGTTATAGCAAACTAAAGTAAGGTAGATTATAGCAATCAAATTCATATATTTATCTCAGAAATATTGTCAAAACTCAAAACTGAAGCTGAAGCTGCGACTCGGTGTGTTATGTTGCGGCTTCAGTCCTTCGTGAGGGATGCGTGGAACTCACAAAACACATATTGCCCTGAACACGAGGATCAATAACCAAACTGCTCTTCCACCATACTTGTTAGCTCTCCACTCTCAACAGCCTTGCTATCCGGACCGCACTCTGTCCACACCTCTCTGTATCACCTCTCCGCCGGCCATGCTCCTCCTCGATATGTCTGAAAAGAGTTCCAGGAGGGGGAGCCCGCCGGCATTTCACTTTCTACTCTTACTCTGTCCGTGTCTATGGCTCGCTGGTTGGTCACCATAGAGCAAATAGACACGGTCCTTTGACTCAACTCTCCTCATTTCTCTTTCCTAGATTCTGCCCATTTCGATTTCTCCCAGGCACACTTCTTCCCCTGACCAGGGTAGTTGTGTTCTTGGGTGGGGCCCTTCACCTTTACGATTTCTCTGTCTTGTTCTTGTTGCTGGAACGACCGCTGCTCCCACCTTTGCCCGCCTTCCTCAAACCCCTGCTGCTGACTGGATTCAAGTGCTACACTACACTACACTACATCTACAGCTCAACTACACGCCGGACTGAAGAGATTTGCTGCTGCCTCAACGCCTTGCCGTTACAACGTTGTGAAGATGTCCCCAGCTTCTACAACACTCCCGACTAAAGTTAAGTCTTCAACCACAGATTGGGCCGATTTATCAGAGCCTCTCTACCCAATGTTGCAGTTCTGCAACCGGTAACCATCGTAAGGTTACAAACCCCCAATCGTCGTCAGCCTGCAGAATAGTTTTTACAGAAATGCTGTGGGGGTGTTTAATGTAGAATGGGGGTAGGATTTCTTTTGCAGCTTATGCTATAGCCTAAATCGCTCACAAAAGCTATTTGAACTCGCATTCATAGATCGCCACCAAATTGAAACCACATTGTCGGATATGTTGTTCTCTACTCCAGTGTGAAGATGACTCTCTTTCTGCTTTTTGACTCTCAGTATTGATTGTGGAGTAGGAGAGAAAACATTTGGTTGGATGATGACTGTAATATCAACAACAAAAGTGCTGCTAATGTTAGTGTAGCTCTAGACACTCTCAGAGAGCTGTCCATCAATGTCAGAGAGCTACGTTTCACTATCAGAGAACTGCATGTCACTGTCAGGGAGCTGACATACAGCTGCCTGTCACTGTCAGACAGCTGTCTGTAACTGTCAGAGAGCCGCGTGTCCCTGTCAGACAGCTGCATACCACTGTCATACAGCTCCAGGTCACTGTCAGACAGCTGTCCGCCATTGTCAGAGCTCTCTGCCACTGTCACTGTCAGTCACTGTCAGACAGCTGCCAGTGACTGTCAGACAAATGCCTGTCACTGTCAGACAGCTGTCTGTCCCTGTCAGATAGCAGCCTTCACTGTCATACAACTGTCTGTCACTGTGAGACAGCTGTCTGTCACTGCCTGCTCGGGCCGGTGGGAGCTGCTCTACGGGCTCTGCCAGCTCACCTATTGATCGGATGTGGAGGGCGGTTCGTACTGTCAGCAGCAACAACAGCGCCTCGTGGGACCCCCCTCCCCACCCACCCCACACACACCCCTACCCCAACACACACCAGCCCGCTCCTTCCACACCCCCAATCCCAGCACATCCACCGTCTCCACCATCACACACATGCACCCAGGGAGGAGGGCAGGAGAGACTGACCGTCACCCCATCACCGATTTGTAAGCCCGCTCCCCCAGCCTCCCGTCACCCCGTCACCGACCTGTAAGCCTGCTCCCCCGTCCTCCTGTCAGCCTGTCACCGACCTGTAAGCCTGCTCCCCCGGCCTCCCGTCACCCCATCAACGACCTGTAAGCCTGCTGCCCGGGCCTCCCCTCACCCCATCACCACCTTGTAAGCCCACCCCCCCGGCCTCAAATCACCCCGTCACCAACCTGTAAACCCGCTCCCCCGGCCTCACGTCACCCCGTCACTGACCTGTAAGCCCGCTCCCCCAGCCTCCGGTCACCCCATCATTGACCTGTAAGCCCGCTCCCCCGGCCTCCCGTCATGCTATCACCGACCTGTAAGCCCGCTCCCCCGGCCTCCAATCACACTATCACCGACCTGTAAGCCCGCTCCCCCGGCCTCCCATCACCCAATCACCGACCTGTAAGCTCGCTCTCCCGGCCTCCCATCACCGACCTGTAAGCCCGCTCCCCCGGCCTCCCGTCACCCCATCACCGACCTGTAAGCCCGCTCCCCCGGCCTCCTGTCACCCCATCATTGACCTGGAAGCTTGCTCTCCCGGCCTCCCGTCACCCCAACACTGACCTGTAAGCCCGCTCCCCCGGCCTCCCGTCACCCCATCACCGACCTGTAAGCCTGCTCCCCCGGCCTCCCGTCACCCCATCACCGACCTGTAAGCCCACTCCCCCGGCCTCCCATCACCCCATCACTGACCTGTAAGCCTGCTCCCCAGGCCTCCTGTCACCCCCATCACCGACCTGTAAGACCGCTCCCCAGCCTCCCGTCACCGACCTGTAAGAACGCTTCCCGGCCTCCCGTCACCCCATCACCAACCTGTAAGCCCGCTCCCCCAGCCTCCTGTCACCCCATCACTGACCTGTAAGCTTGCTCCCCCGGCCTCCCGTCACCCCATCACTGACCTGTAAGCTCGCTCCTCCGGCATCCTGTCACCCCATCACCGACCTGTAAGCACGCTCCCCAGGCTTCCTGTCACCCCCATCACCGACTTGTAAGACCGCTCCCCCGTCCTCCCATCACCCCATCACTGACCTGTAAGCTTGCTCCCCCGGCCTCCCATCACCCCATCACCGACCTGCAGTAAGCCCGCGACCCAGGCCTCCCGTCACCCCGTCACCGACCTGTAAGCCCGCTCCCCCGGCCTCCCGTCACCCCATCACCGACCTGTACGCCGCCTCCCCGGGCCTCCCGTCACCCCCATCACCGACCTGTAAGCCCGCTCCCCCGGCCTCCCGTCACCCCATCACCGACCTGTAAGCTTGCTCCCCCGGCCTCCCATCACCCCATCACCGACCTGTAAGCCCGCTCCCCCGGCTTCCCATCACCCCATCACCGACCTGTAAGCCCACTCCCCCGGCCTCCCATCACCCCGTCACCGACCTGTAAGCCCACTCCCCTGGCCTCCCGTCACCCCATCACCAACCTGTAAGCCCGCTCCCCCCCCCCCCGGCCTCCCGTCACCCCATCACCGACCTGTAAGCCCGGTCCCCCGGCCTCCCATCACCCCATCACAGACATGTAAGCACGATCCCCCAGCCTCCCATCACCGACCTGTAAGCCCACTCCCCCGGCCTCCCATCACCCCATCACCGACCTGTAAGCCTGCTCCCCAGGCCTCCTGTCACCCCCATCACCGACCTGTAAGACCGCTCCCCAGCCTCCCGTCACCGACCTGTAAGAACGCTTCCCCGGCCTCCCGTCACCCCATCACCGACCTGTAAGCCCGCTCTCCCGGCCTCCTGTCACCCCATCATTGACCTGTAAGCTTGCTCCCCCGGCCTCCCGTCACCCCATCACTGACCTGTAAGCTCGCTCCTCCGGCCTCCTGTCACCCCATCACCGACCTGCAAGCCCGCTCCCCAGGCCTCCTGTCACCCCCATCACCGACTTGTAAGACCGCTCCCCCGTCCTCCCATCACCCCATCACTGACCTGTAAGCTTGCTCCCCCGGCGTCCCATCACCCCATCACCGACCTGTAGTAAGCCCGCTCCCCAGGCCTCCCGTCACCCCATCACCGACCTGTAAGCCCGCTCCCCGGCCTCCCGTCACCCCATCACCGACCTGTACGCTGCCTTCCCGGGCCTCCCGTCACCCCCATCACCGACCTGTAAGCCCGCTCCCCGGCCTCCCGTCACCCCATCACCGACCTGTAAGCTTGCTCCCCCGGCCTCCCATCACCCATCACCGACCTGTAAGCCCGCTCCCCCGGCTTCCCATCACCCCATCACCGACCTGTAAGCCCACTCCCCCGGCCTCCCATCACCCCGTCACCGACCTGTAAGCCCACTCCCCTGGCCTCCCGTCACCCCATCACCAACCTGTAAGCCCGCTCCCCCCCCCCCCGGCCTCCCGTCACCCCATCACCGACCTGTAAGCCCGGTCCCCCGGCCTCCCATCACCCCATCACAGACATGTAAGCACGATCCCCCAGCCTCCCATCACCGACCTGTAAGCCCACTCCCCCGGCCTCCCATCACCGACCTGTAAGCCCACTCTCCCGGCCTTCCATCACCCTGTCACCTACCTGTAAGCACGCTCCCCCAGCCTCCCGTCACCCCATCACTGACCTGTAAGCCTGATCCCCCGGCCTCCCGTCACCCCATCACCGACCTGTAAGCCCACTCCCCCGGCCTCCCATCACCCCATCACCGACCTGTAAGCCCACTCCCCCGGCCTCCCGTCACCCCATCACCTACCTGTAAGCCCGCTCCCCCAGCCTCCCGTCACCCCATCACTGACCTGTAAGTGCGCTCCCCCGGCCTCCCGTCACCGACCTGTAAGAACGCTTCCCCGGCCTCCCGTCGCCCCATCACCGACCTGTAAGCCCTCTCCCCCGGCCTCCCATCACCCCGTCACCGACCTGTAAGCCTGCTCTCCCGGCTCCCGTCACCCCATCTCCGACATGAGGCGCTCCGGTCGGGCGGCTGCCACCGTCCTCACCGCCGTCAATAAAGCACGCACTGGACGCAGGCTGCGCGGGCTGCCCGTCACTACACCGCTCGTGGCGCCAGTCGAGGTGAGTGGGCGAGCGGGTGCAGTGCGCGCTCGGAGCGGAAGTGAAGGGGGGTGGGGGGAGTAGATGGGGAGTTGGGGGGAGCATGCGCACTGGGCGCTCGCAATCCGGCTTCCCGGTGAGGTGGGGATGTGCGGGGTGGGGGCGGGGCGGGGCGGGGGAGGGGAGTATTGTGGGGTGGGGCAGGGAGTGGTGGGTCGGGGTATGATGGGGAGGGAGCAGGGGAGTGGGTACGTTTCTCTCTTAGTCTTCTCTTCATGTTGCATCAACTTACAGACAGTGGGAACCAGCCATCTATGTATGTGATGTATAAGCATTATACAAGTATAATTAATCGGAAGCTTTCACTCCTTATTATTATCCCATTTCATCCATTGTACTGCTCTTACTGACGTTCATTGACTATGCAATCGGGCCGCTGATATTACCTTAGATGTTGCTAGAACGTAAACCAACAAGCAACCGGGCCGATTATGGCGCCCCCTCTCTGCAAATGCGGTAACTCTCAGTCACTCTGTCCGCGATGTATATACTAACCCAATGACTTCCATTGTAAAAACAGCCAACATCAACATGTTAACTGCACGAAAGAACCACTCACGTCTTTGCCAGACAATGGGTGATTCATTCACAGCCGATCAGCACTGGAGCAGGAATCTTACGCTAGGTGTTGGCACGCGTAATGAAAGTCAATACAGTGTGGTTCCGACTCGAACCGATAGGGGGCGGCAAGTGTGGGTAGACTGTATGAGCAGAGAAGTTAATGGTTCCGACCCGAACCGTTAGGTGGCGCCAAGTGTCGAGTTGGCCTGTCTAGGCTGACATTCAAACAGTCCCCGCTGACACTCAAACACATTTGACTAAGTTGCATTGATTTTTTGGCTCTGCGCCAACAGTTCTACACTGCAGACAGTATGCATGACCTTTTTTACTAAAGTAAAACAAGAAAATATTTTAGCCTTTTTGAGGGCAGCTGGACTGTACCACCTCATATAGTTTACTAAATAAATTCTATCAATTATCAATATAACTTTTCTTTTTCTATGGGAATTTGTTTCCCTTGACTACAAATATATGATGGTGAGCTTTCTAATTTAATGAGTGTCTATTGGCACATAATTGATTGTCTGCTTTTACATGTAAAGCAATGGTTTGAACAAAAAACTAACATTTGTCACCGTGAATATGGCCTATGCTGCCGACACGGCGTAAAGCAACCACCAATCAATCATCTAGGCATCAGGGGTTCCGACCTCAACCGATAGGTGGCACCAGTGTCGGTGTTGTCGTTTGGATGGCTGACCAGTTCCCGTCCCACTGAGAATTACCCATGTTAATCTAACATGAACAATTCTATTTTTGGATCTAGACGTAGAGCGTTTCTAGTTTAATTTATGTCACTCTCTATATTTATATTTCTGATCAAGAAACCAGGAATACATCACACACTGACGGTCACCATTTCCTTTAAAAAAAATGGGGGTTCAGGGCACAGAAGCACTGGAACCTCATGCAATTTATGCATTCTAAAGGCCTTAAAAGTCATTTTTCCTTTCTTTATACACAGTAAAGCTTAATAATAATAAAGGTATGATGGTAGGCATAGATGTAACAACTAGGAAGATTCTAATTACAAAAATGAAAATAGAAAGAACAAAGGTCCAGATTTATTTTAATACCATTTATTTGTGACACCAAGCCCTTTCCCCCCGTGATACAACACCAAATATTTTTTCGTATGTTCTGCATGAATCACAAGAATGACCAACTTCATTATTAAAAATTCGGAAATATGTGGGAAAAATCACAGCCCTGTATGCGTCTATGGTTGAAAATCGGTAAGCAAAACATTCATATATCCACCATTTTTATGTCCACACCAAAATTAATTTTGCATGTTTTTATTTCGGATATCTCCAAAGCTTACCTCATAAAATTAAAAGTTACAACAAGTAGATCATAAAGGTCAACGTAATATATTTATCTAGACTTAATGCGGCAGAAACTCAAGATCACTGGATTATGAAACTGTAAGTGGTATCTGTCTTTTAGTGTCTAAACTGTCTGATAGCAAATAAGTAATGAATAGACACAAGTAACTGTACTTATTTTGAATAAACAGAGCTTTACTTGTGTTCGGTTAGCCAACTAGTTACATGAATACAGTGCTTTCAGTGGCCATTCCCCTAGGATGGTGGTAAATGTAACTATTAATTTATTATTATGGTAACTGTACAAATGGATATAATTATACTGCCTACTCCATTATTTTCTATTCGATACTCTACTTGTATATCTGGTGAAGCAGGATGATAAATACATATACAGCGTTCGAAAAAAGAGCTTGTCCACTTGTCGGAGCCAAGTGTGAGTGGGCACGGACAAGCAGAATATGGCTTGAGCTTTTCCGCTGGACAAGTGAAAGTTTTGGGTTGAAAAACATGTATTTTACGATATTGTTTACTTTCTGTTGTCATGTTTGAATGTAATTTACATTATTTATTACATTTGTTTTGTTGTTTTGATTTATTTGTGTAGTTGTATTCGCATAACCATGGAGGTTAACTGAGATAATAAAGGTTAGTCTGTGGGAAAGTGCACATGAAAGACCCCTTGATGCTTATCAGGAAGAGTAGCCTATGTGGCGGCAGCAGGTTACCTCCAAAGAAATATGTCAGAATGACCATATGTTTGATGTCCAATAGCTGATTATAAAAATCAATGCGCTCTAGAGGCGTCGTTAAATAAAACAATAATATGTATATATATGAGTACAATACAGAGAGATAATAAATGACACAAACTCTTATACTGTGTGTGAAGCATATTGATTTGTTGTTAAACTATATATGGTCCTCCTATATACGCATCATTAATATGCATAGCGATAATCATTGTTATCACTCATAATAATAGTCAGTGTCTAAGTGGCCACCCACCACTCCCGTCTGTAAGTATGCATATATTATATATGTATTCATTTATATTGCAATATATTGTATATTATCTTTGTCATTTGTATATTGTACATGCCCATTGATAAGGGGGGAACAGACAAATATATGTAAGTAAACTTCAGCTTAATAAAGGATGGTGTTCGGGTTAAAACTAAAATTGTGATAGAGAATATAGTGAGTGTAGGTGTGGGGGGGGGGGGGGGCAGTGGTGCGTGCACAGACTGGTGGCGCCCCCCCAACTCTGAGGATGAGTAGGATGGAAGTAGCTGAATAGATAGGCTCCTCCAGTAGATGACTGAGGGAGGAGTTAGGGCTGAGGACCAGATGGAAGCTTCCGGCTTTATTAATATTATACTCGTATAATGGATTATACAGCATATATATATAGTATAGTTATACGAATCTTACCTGGGTACAGATGATGGATAACTGGTGTTTTCCTGAGGTACTAGCCTCGGATAGTCGTGGGTCAGGGAGAAGGAAGCACATCCGGGTCCAACAATCTTTTACATACTTTATTGGATAAAAAATTATCTTAACTATTTATGGATACTATTGTGTTACATTTTGGTTCTCGCGAAACATGATATTCGTGGTAGGGTAGGGTGGGCGGACCCTGACCCATGACTATCCGAGGCTAGTACCTCGGGAAAACACCAGTTATCCAGCAACTGTACCCAGGCTAGATTTGTATAACTAAACTATTTTACCTCAGTACTACGCCTGTGGCTACTTGTAGCCCAGGGAGAATTTTATGTAATCTCATTTTTGATCCTTTTATACTTTAATGTTGTAACCATACTATGTTGTTAGTGCAAAATATTAATTTTGTTTCTCACCCGTGTTTAGTTGGTGAGTAGGCGAGTCACCAGGCCGCTTGGTTTTTCTAGTTGTTTGTTGTAATGTTTTGCAAACGATCTAGCCATCTTCCACCCAGCGTGTGCAGGTATTCTCTTTACCGAGATTCCTAATAGTCTTGCCTTGGAAACCATGGTTCCATGCATTGAGTGGGATGCGTAGCGTCCAGTATTGACTCCTGGCTGTTTAAGCACCTTAAAACTGATTAGTAGCTGTCTGGAATTCCTAATTCCTCGAGACTTGGATATATATGCCCTAATGGCTGAAACTACACATATCTGTTTATCCTCCGGAAAACTATTTACATGTAATGGGTCCCCTGTGCGATTCGACTTTAGTAATGTCTCTTAAATCAAATGCTGTCTCATCCTTATCTATTTCTAATCCATTCAGTGAGAGTTCCACAATCATTTGGCCTATGTGTCCCGTCACTAGCAGTAACAGCACTGCTAACTTAAATCTTAGTTCCTTCATTGATAAATGTCTATTGCTTGGCCATGACTTGAATAACTTAAATACTATTGACACATCCCAAAACCTATTATATTTGAGTTTGGTTAGGTTTCTTTCATACAGCGACTGATGTTTTCCAATCGTTTGTCCATCTATTCTTGGTAGAATAATTGAAAGCGCACATCTTGCTGCATTAATTGCACCAAATCCTAATCCTTCATCTTCTAGGATTCTTAGAAATCTTAATATTTGGGCTATTGTAGGTTTTAATGGTTTGACTCCTTTTAGAAGGCAATGAAGCCCCATTTCTTTAAACAACTTGTGTGTAATTTCACCGTTCCTTTCCTCCAGGCGTGTGAAATAAGTCTTTCTTTTGTAATTTTGTCTAAACTATATTGTTCTAAATGTTTTCTTAAAAAAGGAATGCCAAAAGGGGTGTTGTCGACACGTCTCCGTGGACTGTTAGTGGTCCCTGATGTTGTAGATTGTTCCTTTCTATTGGGAATCTGACCACGTCTTTTGCTGCCGATGTTATTGCCGCTAGCCATGGTTGTGTTTCCCATGCTGGTACTATCAGTACTGCGTGTGTGTGATCCATCTTGGATCTTCCTGGCCACTCTGCTGATAATGCTGAATGGTGGAAATATGTAATAGAATTTATTAATCCAAATTAATGAGAATGCATCTACTCTACAGGCTTCTGGTTCTGGATGCCAAGACACATATTTAGGTAACTTTTTGTTATTGCGCAATGCGAATAAGTCAATTTCTTGTTTGCCCCATTTGTGACAAATGTGGTCGAAAATACTCTGATTCAGTAACCATTCTAGATGGTCGTGAAAATGTTGGCTTTTCTTGTCAGCCAAAGTATTTTGACTGCCTGGAATATGTGCTACTGTTAGCCATATCTCGTGTTTCTCTGCCCAGTCCCAAATAAGTACACGGTTTGGAACGAGTCCGTCCCATATTACGTATGTAAGCCATAGCTGTCATGTTATCTGTTAACACCCTTGCATGATTTTTAGGTATGTGAATCAGATGACGGAGTCCTAGATAAATGGCTCTAAGCTCTTATACATTAATGTGATCAGAGATTTCATCTTCCATCCAATGACCACCTGTTGCCTGTTGGTCTCTATGAGCCCCCCAGCCTTCTAATGAAGCGTCTGTTGTAACTGTAGTGTTGGGCTCTCCCATTCTATTGGGGTTGGGCGATTTGTCAATGTGTAAGAGCCACCGAATAATATCATTTTGGCCTTCTGGCGAAATCGTCATGGGCCGCTCAAAGTTTCCTTTTGTGCAGCCAAATTATCTATATCTAGCGATTTAATATGAGCTTTGCCATAAAGAATAGCTGGTGCATATGCTATCATAATTCCTATCAATACTGCGACTGGTCGTATCTTTTGTTTGTTCAATTTTAATAATTGATTTGCTGTCGTTGTAAATTCATCAACTTTTTGTTGTGTTAATGAAATGGTCATTTCTGTGGTGTCACTGTGGTGTTCCGGAAACTTTAATTTGTTTGTTGCTGTTAGTACTGATTTAATTTCATGTATGTAGAACCCTAATTTTGTAAATGTTTCACATAATTTGTCTACTGCTGTCTGGCATTGTTGTTGTGTCTGTGCAACAATAAATGAATCATCATTATAAGGAAACATAATATGTCCTTCCCTAGCCATCTGGGAAAAAATTGATTTAAGTAACCTTGTGAAAATGCGTGGACAGCAAGCCAGTCCATTCGGCATGCACATGAACTCATAAAGTTTGCCGTTCCAACAAAATCTGAGATATTTCCGATCAAGTTTATAGATAGGTACTGTATAGTATGAATCTTTAATATGGGAAGCAGATATTGTACCACTAGCCCATCCCATCCATCCATACATATGCTATACACCAACCATAATTGATTTAAATACAATGACTTCGATAATGGACTTCTACAACAATGGAATGAGATACATCTTTGCAAAATGAAAACAACAGAATAGCATTGCGCACATTATTAGTGTCCTGTGTGTTGGTTAAAAGAAATGGAATTTAATCGAACCGAAAGCGGAGTTTCTCCCACTTGTCCTCCACGCCTGTTCTCCGCTTGAGGTGGCAGTGGTCGATGGGAGCCTCGTCTGAGAGCATCGTCCGCCAGGTGCCACTCAGGTAGTCATTGGTGTGGATGGTTAAAGCGGGTATGTAGACACAGTGGTAGGTGGGAACAGAGAAAGCCGTCAGCTTCATCTCGTCCCCGTCCAGTGAAGCCAGCACCAAGTAGCCGCCTGCATCCTCCAACGGCATGTCGAGATGCGAGAAGTCGTGACGCTCGAGCCCTGCGCCCGCCTGCTTCTTCGGGTTCGTGACGAAGTCCTCGAGGTACTGGTTCTCGTAGGTGAAGTCCTGGATGGCGTGGCGGTAGAGCAGCGACACCTTCACTGCGGATGTGTTGGCGATGCTGCAGCCATAGAAGCGGAGTAGTTCGTTCGAGCCGACTTCGACCGGAATGAAACCGTCGAAGTCGGGTGGGAACACAACCCGGCCGTGCGCTTGGCCGGGGCGGGTTGTCTCCCAATGGACCCCGGATACATGCCGGTGACGCGGCACCAGCGGAGCGAGGTCTGAGAAGGCGGCCAGGTCGAGCAGGGTGTACTCGCCCGGCACCACATCACCCACGATACTGCTTCCGCCCTTCATGACCACCTTGCCCGAAGCCCCCGGACGCTTGAAGCTGGAGAAGAGCAGCCAGCGCGTCTTCAGATACCTGATCATCTCAGCCGGGTCGTCGGACTCCGCATCCTCGTAGAGCATGCGCAACAGGTCTTCGGGTGCGCTTGTGTCCGGGTCAGCGTCTGGGTCTGTGTCACTGCTCGAAGTTGTGTCGTCTGTGTATTTGCACTCGGCAGCCTCTATCCCATCTGTGTCTGCGTCACCGTCACCGCCGCTTGTGCTACTTGCGGTGTCGCTGGTGTCATCATCCCCATTTGGCGACTGCTCGGCTTGTTGCTGCTTCCTGCTGTCGTTGTTGCCGAAGTTATCAGTGTCGTTGCTGTCGTCCACCTCCTTCAGCACAGTGCAAGGCGCAGTGCAAAGTACAGTGCATGGTGCAGCGCTAGGTGCAGCGCAAGGTGCAGCTGCAGGGGCGGGGAAACCGGGGGCCGGGCGTGGGTCAGGCGTGGATGGCAGGTTGTTGCGCATAACCTCGATGAAGTCAGTGAACTTGACCTCTCCACATGACGTCTTGTCCATTTTGTCAAAGGACGCCATGACGCTGCTGATGCGGACAGACCGGCGGTGCTTCCACACGTACTCCACGAACTCCCTGCAAGCACGAACAGCACACGGATATAATGGCAGCTTGTTAGCAGTGTACAGTACAGCCTCTCTAAATCGACTGACCATGGGACCGACTTTAAATGATGCATTTACGAAGGTGGTTGGTTTAGGGAGTTTTTTTTTTTTATCGTTGCAATGGTATTTCTATGGGCGATCGTTTGGGACACAAATAAAGCGATCGATATAGGGGAGTGGTCGATCTGCGGAGGTGGTCGGTTAGAGAGGTTTTACTGCAGTGTAAAGTGGTTTGTTAGAGCTAGGTAAACAATTGATTTATTAAAGGTGGATAGTCCGATGAAAACATCAGATTTTCATAACCAAAACAGTAATGTAGATTTGATTCAAGATACTGGTACACTAATTTGTTGCTACGTAGAAAGGAATGCCATTCCAATTTAAAAGAATCTGTTACTGCAGCAACCTATTGTGTTAGAGTTTCAGTGTGCTTGCCAAAATTAATTTTGTAACTTTGCATTTCAAATATCTTAAAAGTTAGCCATCTAAAATAAAAGTTACTTCAAACTAAAGTAAGTGTAATGGCCCATGGCCTTCCTCCCCACACTGCCACGCGCACACAGAAGAACGCTAAGATCCAATGTAAGTACGCTTCAACTTGGTTTATTGAACCAATCTGCTCTCCACGGCGTCCACAGTCAACTGACCCGTCCCCTCACTCGCTAGATCCCACATCGACTCTATAGGTGGGCGGGGGGGGGGGGGGGGGGGGGGGGGGGGGAGGGGGGAGCTAGCCACATAAAGTAGAGGGCAGCCCAGTCGGGGCCTGCCAGGTGGCTAGCCTGCCGCCACCTAGTGCAGTTCAGTGTAACTGCGTAGGTGTGCGGCGTAGTCTCCCCCGCGACCGCGTGGTAGTAGGGCTCATGTACAGACTACTACATAAGGTAGATTATAGCGATCAACCTAATATACTTATCTCAGAAAATGATCAAAACTCACTCAAAACCATCGACTATGCAACTTTAAGTGTTCTTAAGTTCTAGCAAGGTGAATGTCCATTGAAGGATCAATCCCACCGCAAGTCAAATCATGTTTACAAAATTGGTGCTAGTCGCTACCTTGACCAGTTTTCGGCATTACTAGGATAGTGCAAAGACTAGTTGGCTCAGTGCCAGGATAATGTTACTGAGTGGGATATTGGGCCATGGTGCTGGTGGCACTACATCCCAGAAGTGTGCATTGTCGCAAGACGGTATCTCTTCTAATATTACCATAGGTCTTGCTAGGATATAAAACCCCCAATAGATCGAACCAACGACACCAAATGACATCATATCAGGATTTGATGCTGTATTTAATTTGACTGGGCCAGGTTGCTAAAACTACAAATGATGCTGTGGTTAATTTGACTGGGCCAGGTTGCTAAAACTACAAATGATGCTGTGTTTAATTTGACTGGGCCAGGTTTCTAAAACTACAAATGATGCTGTGCTTAATTTGACTGGGTAAGGTTGCTAAAACTACAAATGATGCTGTGTTTAATTTGATGGGGCCAGGTTGCTAAAACTACAAATGATGCTGTGTTTAATTTGACTGGGCCAGGTTGCAAAAACTACAAATGATGCTGTGTTTAATTTGACTGGGCCAGGTTGCTAAAACTACACATGATGCTGTGTTTAATTTGACTGGGCCAGGTTGCTAAAACTACAAATGATGCTGTGTTTAATTTGACTGGGCCAGGTTGCTAAAACTACAAATGATGCTGTGCTTAATTTGACTGGGCCAGGTTGCTAAAACTACACATGATGCTGTGTTTAATTTGACTGGGCTAGGTTGCTAAAACAACAAATGATGCTGTGTTTAATTTGACTGGGCCAGGTTGCTAAAACTACAAATGATGCTGTGTTTAATTTGACTGGGCCAGGTTGCTAAAAGTACAAATGATACTGTGGTTAATTTGACTGGGCCAGGTTGCTAAAACTACAAATGATGCTGTGTTTAATTTGACTGGGCCAGGTTGCTAAAACTACACATGATGCTGTGCTTAATTTGAATTTGTAAGGTTGCTAAAACTACAAATGATGCTGTGTTTAATTTGATTGGGCCAGGTTGCTAAAACTACAAATGATGCTGTGTTTAACTTGACTGGGCCAGGTTGCTAAAACTACACATGATGCTGTGCTTAATTTGACTGGGCCAGGTTGCTAAAACTACAAATGATGCTGTGTTTAATTTGACTGGGCCAGGTTGCTAAAACTACAAATGATGCTGTGTTAAATTTGACTGGGCCAGGTTGCTAAAACTACACATGATGCTGTGTTTAATTTGCCTGGGTAAGGTTGCTAAAACTACACATGATGCTGTGTTTAACTTGACTGGGCCAGGTTGCTAAAACTACAAATGATGCTGTGTTTAATTTGACTGGGCCAGGTTGCTAAAACTACAAATGATGCTGTGTTTAATTTGACTGGGCCAGGTTGCTAAAACTACACATGATGCTGTGTTTAATTTGACTGGGCCAGGTTGATAAAACTACAAATGATGCTGTGTTAAATTTGACTGGGCCAGGTTGCTAAAACTACAAATGATGTTGTGTTTAATCTGACTGGGCCAGGTTGCTAAAACTACAAATGATGCTGTGTTTAATTTGACTGGGCCAGGTTGCTAAAACTACAAATGATGCTGTGTTTAACTTGACTGGGCCAGGTTGCTAAAACTACAAATGATGCTGTGTTTAATTTGACTGAGCCAGGTTGCTCTAACTACAAATGATGCTGTGTTAAATTTGACTGTGTAAGGTTGCTAAAACTACAAATGATGCTGTGTTAAATTTGACTGGGCCAGATTGCTAAAACTACAAATGATGCTGTGTTTAATTTGACTGGGCAGGTTGCTAAACTACAAATGATGCTGTGTTTAATTTGACTGGGCCAGGTTGCTAAAACTACAAATGATGCTGTGTTTAATTTGACTGGGCCAGGTTGCTAAAACTACAAATGATGCTGTGTTAAATTTGACTGTGTAAGGTTGCTAAAACTACAAATGATGCTGTGTTTAATTTGACTGGGCCAGGTTTCTAAAACTACAAATGATGCTGTGTTAAATTTGACTGTGTAAGGTTGCTAAAACTACAAATGATGCTGTGTTTAATTTGACTGGGCCAGGTTGCTAAAACTACAAATGATGCTGTTTAATTTGACTGGGCCAGGTTGCTAAAACTACAAATGATGCTGTGTTTAATTTGACTGGGCCAGGTTGCTAAAACTACAAATGATGCTGTGTTAAATTTGACTGTGTAAGGTTGCTAAAACTACAAATGATGCTGTGTTTAATTTGACTGGGCCAGGTTGCTAAAACTACAAATGATGCTGTGTTTAATTTGACTGGGCCAGGTTGCTCTAACTACAAATGATGCTGTGTTAAATTTGACTGGGCCAGGTTGCTAAAACTACAAATGATGCTGTGTTAAATTTGACTGTGTAAGGTTGCTAAAACTACAAATGATGCTGTGTTAAATTTGACTGGGCCAGATTGCTAAAACTACAAATGATGCTGTGTTTAATTTGACTGGGCCAGGTTGCTAAAACTACAAATGATGCTGTGTTAAATTTGACTGTGTAAGGTTGCTAAAACTACAAATGATGCTGTGTTAAATTTGACTGGGCCAGATTGCTAAAACTACAAATGATGCTGTGTTTAATTTGACTGGGCCAGGTTGCTAAAACTACAAATGATGCTGTGTTAAATTTGACTGTGTAAGGTTGCTAAAACTACAAATGATGCTGTGTTTAATTTGACTAGGTACGGTTGCCTGGGCCAGGGTGCTAAAACTACAAATGATGCTGTGTTTAATTTGACTGGGCCAGGTTGCTAAAACTACAGAAGATGCTGTGTTTAATTTGACTGGGCCTGGTTGCTAAAACTACACATGATACTGTGTTTAATTTGACTGAGCCAGGTTGCTAAAACTACAAATGATGCTGTGGTTAATTTGACTGGGCCAGGTTGCTAAAACTACAAATGATGCTGTGTTTAATCTGACTGGGCCAGGTTGCTAAAACTACACATGATACTGTGTTTAATTTGACTGTGTAAGGTTGCTAAAACTACAAATGATGCTGTGTTTAATCTGACTGGGCCAGATCGCTAAAACTACACATGATACTGTGTTTAATTTGACTGAGCCAGGTTGCTAAAACTACAAATGATGCTGTGGTTAATTTGACTGGGCCAGGTTGCTAAAACTACAAATGATGCTGTGTTTAACTTGACTGGGCCAGGTTGCTAAAACTACAAATGATGCTGTGTTAAATTTGACTGTGTAAGGTTGCTAAAACTACAAATGATGCTGTGTTTAATTTGACTGGGCCAGGTTGCTAAAACTACAAATGATGCTGTGTTAAATTTGACTGTGTAAGGTTGCTAAACTACAAATGATGCTGTGTTTAATTTGACTGGGCAGGTTGCTAAAACTACAAATGATGCTGTGTTAAATTTGACTGTGTAAGGTTGCTAAAACTACAAATGATGCTGTGTTTAATTTGACTGGGCAGGTTGCTAAAACTACACATGATACTGTGTTTAATTTGACTGAGCCAGGTTGCTAAAACTACAAATGATGCTGTGTTTAATTTGACTGGGCCAGGTTGCTAAAACTACAAATGATGCTGTGTTTAATCTGACTGGGCCAGGTTGCTAAAACTACACATGATACTGTGTTTAATTTGACTGTGTAAGGTTGCTAAAACTACAAATGATGCTGTGTTTAATTTGACTGGGCCAGGTTGCTAAATCTACAAATGATACTGTGTTTAATTTGACTGGGTAAGGTTGCTAAAACTACCAATGATGCTGTGTTAAGTTTGACTGGGCCAGGGTGCCGATCTGACGACATCCTAGACCGGAAGCTGACAGTATAATCACTAGCCCCCCCCCCCACCCCCCCCTCGCCCCCTATCTATGCACATAATGGCTGAGCCGCACAGCTACATTTGGCATTATTTGTCACGGTCTTATTTCTGGTTAGATAATGTATTGCTGCTTACTCATCATGTTCAGGCATGAAAGTCGTCCAAAAACAGAAATGCTGATATTCTCCCATAGGTTTAGCATCGTCAGGGAATCGTGGAAAATTCCCGGAAGTCGGGTTCCATATATATTGGTATACGCTGATAGTGCTGCGGCGTTTGAGGTAAGTATTAGTAGTATAAGCTAATAGTGCTGTGGCGCTTGAAGCATATATTAGTAGTATACGCTGATGGTGCTGCGTAGTGCCTATACTTTGGTACAGGAAAAATCCCGGAAATCCGCGAAATCGCGGAGATTTTTCATCCCTGCATGTTAGCTGAGCACCATCAAGCACTGATCAATCAGTGCTACAGTGTGCACCACAGTTGCTCTTGCGATATATATATATATATATATATATACATATATATATATATGTATATATATATGTATTCATTCTAAGTTATATATAGAGTAAAACCTCTCTAAATCGACCGACCTTGGAACCGACTATAAGTAGTCCATTTAGGGAGGTGATCGGATTAGGAAGTTAAAATATGATTACAATGGTATTGTTGGGACCCAATTAAAGTGATCGTTATAGGAGAGTGGTTGATCTGTGGAGGTGGTCGGTTAGAGAGGTTTTACTGTATATAGTAATACAATAGGTGGTCGGATAGAGAGGTTTTACTGTAAAACTTGTAAAACCTCCCTAACTGACCACCTACACAGATCGACCATTCCCCTATATCGATCGCTTTATTTGGGTCCCAACAATACCATTGTAACCACATTCTAACTCCCTAAACCGACCACATCCCTAAATGGTCCACTTAAAGTCGGTGCCAAGGTCGGTCGATAGAGAGGTTTTACTGTATATATATAGATATAGGGGGTAGGGGGGGAACTCTACCCCTGCCGCGAATCAAACGCAATACAAGCATTACGCAGTCACGACCGATGCTAATGACCTATCACCTCAGTTTATTGTAAACATACCTTGCAGATAGTTAAAATAAAAGAATTGAATTGAATTGAATTGATTGAATGACCCAGACTCAGTAACGAATGGTATATGCTGGCATGTCGGCATTTCTCGTACATTCTCCCGTTTTTTCCTGAGATGACATTTACACCCTGGGCATGTTTTTCTACCACACACCCGCCTTGTTTAACTTAGAACCATGACCTTGATTGTCCAAGGACTAGCGCTGAAGGTCATAGATGTGGAACAGGTCAACAAGTGCTCTACTCCGACAAGCGCTCTCCAGCAGATCTTTGAATATATACCCCCCATTGGGTTTGGACCAAATATGTGATGGGGGAGTGAATTGACAATAACTGAACAGCCTGCAATTTTGGCGGTACAGTGACTGAGGTTAGGAGCAGATAGCGAGTGGCGGGAGGTGGCGCCACCGTCGGAAATGAGGTTGAGTATATTGGACTAGTAGATGACCAACTCCAGGCTCCATCACCCGATTACTGGTGGGTGGAGCCAAAGACCCTATAACACTAGGACGGCTCACTCAGCCTGTACTGTGTAATCAAGAGAACAGCCAGCGCACCAGGTGGTGGGTTTGATCATTTTGATAGCATTGGAGTGTCAGCAGAATCCCAGCTGTCACTTGGTAGGTGTGTGGTGGGGTTTTAGGGATGTGGTGGGGGTGTAGGTATGTGTGTGTTGGTGGTGTAGGTCTGTGGTGGGTGGGTGTGCTGGGGATGTAAGTGTGTGGTGTATGTGTGCTGGGGGTGTAGGTGTGTGTGGTGAGGGCATAGGTGTGTGGCAGTGATGTAGGTGTGGTGTGTGTGTGGTGGGAGTGTATGTGTGTGGTGCGGTGGTGGTGGGGTTTAGGGATGTGGTGATGATATAGGCATGTGGGGTTTATGGCTGTCTAGGTGTGTGGTGGGGGTTTAGGGATGCTAAAGATTGTGAAGTGCCGCTCTGCAAGACCCCTACAACTCCACCACAAACCACATACACCTCCACCACACACACCCTACACACCCACCACACACAACCACACACACCGTCAAACACCACCACACAGAATGTGTGTATGCTGGCAGGGGTGGGTGGGGTGGAGAGGTGATGGGGCAGGGTGGGGAGAGTTCTATAGGAGTATAGCAACATGCAACCAGTGGGGACCTCCCCCCCCCCCCCCACCTCACTTACATCAATGAGGGGGAGGTTGTGAGGTGTGGTGTGTGAGAGCGCCGACTGAGTGGGGGAGGAGGGGAGAGGGAGTGCGGGGAGGAAGAGGGAGTGTGGGGGAGGAAGGGGAGGAGGAGGTGGAGAGGGTGGGGGAAGGGGGAGGAAGTGGGAGGGAAGTGTGGTGTGAGAGCGCTGAGTGAGATGGGTGAGGAGAGGGAGCGGGTGAGGAGAGGGAGGGGGAGGCGGAGAGGAAGGGGGAAGGGGAGGGAGGAGGAAAGGGGGGATGGGAGGGGGAGGGGAAGGGTGGGGAGGGTGGGACGGAGGGAGGAGGGGAGGGGGATGGAAGGGGTGTGAGGGAAGGGGAGGGCAGGGGAGGGAGGGGGAAGGGCGGTGAAGCCGGGAAGAGAGAGGGTCAGAGGGAGCAGAGGGGGGGAGGGAGGGGGAGAGCACGGGGGAGGGCAGAGGAATGAGGGAGGGTGGGGCAGAGGGAGGTGAGGACCAGGCTGTAGGTGCAACATCGGCCAAATCCAAATGACAGGCAATCTCTCTTTTTTAAATTTTAAACTCACCCTCTCGCCGTATAGGCCTATGTGTTTACATGTGAAACACCAGCAAGCAGCCGGGCTGATCAAACCCACCACAAGATGGCACTGCAAAATTTACATTACCATGGGAGAGATAGGGAGTGAGTCGTCTTAGTGTTATATGGGCTTTGGTGGAGCTGAGGAGCGAGTAGGGATTTCTGGGTTATTATACTTGTATAATTCTTATACAGCATATATATATATATTCCATATTCTTGAATGATTTTCAGTAACACTTTTATGATGAAAAATAAACAATTTTCAGTAACACTTTTACCATAAAAAATAAACAAATACATAATATTCGCAAGCAAACTTGCCATACATCCCACAACAAAGACAGCGCTAACAATTTAAAATGGTTAACTTCGGAGATAGTTGACGTGAAAACTCAATTTTATTTTGAGGCCAGCGATTCTCTAAGTATAACGAAACAAACAAATCCATATTTGCATATTCAGTTTCCGATTCGGTAACAAACACGGAAGAATACGGAGGTTGCGCAGGTGCATACACCGAAGAGCGACATGGTCCTCACTAAGTTAAAAAAAAAGAATTATGATTGTTTATTTACCCTGTCCATAATATCCAGATATTTAGATGGTCTTTTTGTTATCTTCTCCAAAGTTCATGATACAACTTGTCTTCAATGCTGAACAGCTTTAGTCATTAGTTTGTGGTTTATTATCTTGAATGATTTGTTAGTAATATTCTATTTATAGAATGACCTCTCTCACTGACCGGAAGTTGATGGTTCCGCTGTGGTCACGGTCAGCGTTCAGGAAGGCCGTGTGCAGCTGGCGTTCTTGGGCCGAGTTGGAGGTCTCGTGCAGAATGGTCCTAACGAAGTACTGGTAGAAGCCCTCCATCGTGATCCGCCCATCCTGATGGCATCAAACACAAGTAGCATTTATTTATTGGGGGGTCTTACATCCGGGCAACATCTAAGGTCATATCATGGTCATGGTGTTCTCTGTGGCAGAGTGGTTAGATAGACTGACTTTTTTCTAGTTCAGACTCCTAATCTGAAGGTCGATGTTTCAGTTCCCCATGCCATCACTTCGGCTAATTTGGATTTCCACCTCTGTGTATAACTTACAGCATTGTCAAAGGCCAGTTGCTCTCATATCATGTCTATGTGGTGTGGGAGGTTAAAAATCCTTTGGGTTGGTAAAAGTGTAGGCTCAGGCTTTCTATCGACAAACTGTCTAATGGTGAAAACAAGACTATTCAGACTTATCCATGATGGGCAGCATAAATCTTTAAAAAAAAAAGAAATTAGGACGGGCACCAAGTTGTGACAGTGCACACTCATGGTAACTTTATAGTGCTACCCCACTGGGAGACCAGGCCACTGGCAATATGACTCGACTGCCCACTCAGCCACATTATCCAACCAGTCTTTGCCCTATCCTATTAATGTCGAGCACCAGGCTAGGTAGCGACAAGTATCAATTTTGTAAGTCATTGGTTTGACTTGGCTGGGATTTCTAACCCCGACCTTCCGCACGGGAAGCCTGTGCTCTACCGAGTTAGCCACGGTGTCCGGTCCAACACAAGTAGTGGGGGGGGGGGGGGGATGTTTGTAGTCGAAGCAAGACTGAGGTAAACTTCTGCGATTCTTTACTAACTTAGGTGACGCTGCCACTTTGCCGGAGGGATCGTTACTTCGGTCATGGTTTATTGGTATGTCATGAAGTAGTGACATAGTTATTGGCACAGAGTGACAGATATAGATATTGGTACATAATGGCATAATGACATAGTTATTGGCGCATGATGACAGAGTTATTTAATATGCCACGTACACCGAACAGGGCCAGTCTCAGTGCTGTACAATGTGTTCTCCCCTGCAGTGGCGTAGAGTGCGTTGCCAGTGCCCGGTTGGTTGGTTGTTGGAGTTTTACGTCCTGGCAACATCTAAGGTGATATCAGGACGGTGGGGTAAGGCAATCACTGCGCCCGTTAACCCATGGACAGTTAGTTAGCACTCCCGGACTAGACGGGATGGCCGAATGAGTTGAGCGTCCGTCTCCAATTTTGAGATTCGAACCCACATGATTGAACCCTGGTCGAGTCAAACCAATGACTCAAACAATTTATAATGTCGCTTCCTAGCCAGGTGCTCTGCATTATTAGGATAGAGCAAGGACTGGTTGGCTCAGTTTCAGGATAATGTGATTGAGTGGGATATCGGGTCATGGTGCTGGGAGCCTGGTCTCTCAGTAGGGCAGCACTATAAAGTCACCACGGGTGTGCACTGTCACAAGTCGGTACACCTCCTGATATGACCTTAGATGTTGCCTGGCCATAAAACTTCAACAACCGACCAATGCTAGCACTCCCGGAGTCCCTTCCACCAGACCAACCTTGAACCCCTTATCCCCCCCCCCACACACACACACCCGCCAAGCACATGCATTGTATTTTACGAAAATACTGATCTAATTAAAGTAAAATGCATTTAATGCTGATATACTAAAATAACTATAAAGAACCAGTGTGTAGTGTGCGCTTAAAGCAGTGTGGGAGACAAAATGGCGGCACTGATGCACCGACAAGCCACAAGGTGACGTTGTGAATGAATTAAGAAAACCAACCAACACCCTCCCTACCTGTTTCTCTTGGATGTTCTCGAAGATCTGGTCGACGTCGAGCCGTGCGAGGTGCAGGCCGAGCTTGCTGAGGAACTGGAAGAACTCATCGCCGTCGATGAGCCCGTTGCCGTCCTTGTCGATGCTGTAGAAGATGGCCCTGATCCTCTTCCGCTGATCCTCGGGAATGCTCTGAAGCCGCCTCACCCGCGGCCTCGGCTCCTTGACGCTGGGCTTAGTTCGCCGCTTCACCGCTCGGTGGCAGGTGCAGGGGGCGCGCTGATGTTTGCCGCAGTCTCCGCTGGTGGCGCTGCGAGCGGGCCACTTGTCAGGGGTGGCGGGCAGGCCGATGTCGGGCTTGACGAAGGGCAGGGCGCGGAGGATGTCAGCCAGGAAGTTCACTTTGCTGTTGCCGCGCGGTCGGGCGGAGAGTATCCGGCGCACAGGCGTCGAACCCACCTCGGCGGCCGCCTGCACCTCCGTCAGCGCCGTCACCCACGCCTCACGCTCGGCGGTGTCCATGGCCGCCATCTCGAGCACAAGTGCGGGGCTGGACCAGGTGAGGCTGAAGCAGCCGGTCAGCTTCCAGGAGTAGCGGCGCGCGGCTGGGAGTTTGGTGAGGCAGGCGGCCGGCGTGATGGCCAGCACCGCCTTGCGCACCACTAGCTTCGGCCCGTCATAGTATGCGAGCTGGCCTGGGGTGAGCACGAACCAGCGTTTCCGCCAGTCGGTCCAGTCTTTCTGTTTGCGTGTGCGCTTCCACATGTAGCCGGACTTGAGCACTTCTTTCACTAGCCATGCGTGGACCTCGTCGACGGGCTTCTGCATGGCCACGCTTCCACCCACCTCCTTGAAGTTCAGCAGCTCGAGCAGGTCCTCGAAGGTCTGCGGGCCCAGCTTTGGTGCTGGCCCAAAGCAGGGATCCAGAGCGGCACCCACACCTGGAATCAGGTCCTCTTCCCCGGGCGGACAAAGCATCAAGCGGATCTTCTTGACGAGCCATTCGACTTCTCCGCATGGCATTGTAGGCGGCAGGGACTCACGCTCACAGAGGCGGCCGAAAATCTGCCACAGGTGCTTCATGGTGTTGCCGGCCACGTGACCCTGCGCTTCCAAACGGCGCGCGCACATGTCCCAGCACACGTGCTCCATGTCATCCTCCAGCAGCCAGAGCGCATAGTTGGAGCTGCGCAGGGAACCGGCCACAAAAGCCGAGTACTCGGCCAGCGTGATGGCGTAATCTGCTGAGTCATCCTGCTCGGGGAACGCGGCGCAGAACGCTGCTTCCGGACTGGGCTTTATCCGGCGGATATGCGCGAAGTGCGCCGTCAGTGTGCGCAGAGTCCCCCGCGTCGCCTGGCCGCGCAGGTCGGGGTTGAGGGCGGACAGAGCCTGCCAGACGCACGCCAGCCCCTGACTCGCCATGTCGCTTCTTATCGCCAATTGATTTTGCTGAAAGTCTTGGTTAGCCAACAAAGTCCGGTTCTGCAAGACAATGCAATGTCTCTGATTAACTTTGCTGATTCGATAGATTTACTGCATTACTACAGTTTTTACGTCCTAGCCACACCCGAGGTTCATATATTGTGGCAGTGCACCGGTGTGGCGTCTATATATTTAAAATATTTAAAGATTAATAATAGTCCAAAACCACTCCCTCGACTCCATAACCCCAACCTTGTAAACAAATCCAGGGTCATCCTATATAAATCACTTTCCACACTTTCAAAAAAGAGAAAACTGCCAAGTAGACGAAAATGGCCAAAGAAAAAATTAACAATCCACGACTCCCTTTATACAAAAAGTAACTAAATATCTGCAACTCTATTAGTAGGTATGACTTTATCCCACATAGCTAATCTCATCGTGCCTCACTGAGTTCTCACGGGACTAGACAGGATGGCTGAATCAGGAAGAACGCCTTCTGGCTTCCATTTCAGGAGGTCGTGAGTTCAAACCTCGACAGAGTTAAACCAATGACATGCACATTGATACTTGTGACTACCTAGAGAGGCGCTGAGCATTCATAGGTTAGGGTAATGAATGACTGGTTTACTCAATGTCATGATAATGTGACTGAGTGGGATATCAGGTTTCTCTGTGAGTGAGCATTATAAAGTTACATGTGTCAAATATTGATAGCGATCTTAGTCTACTGATAATACCTTAGATATCTGAGAAGTAAAACCCCAACAAACAAACTAATTGTAATCTACAAACAGTTACAACCCATTGTAAAATATTCCGATATTCAGCATAGGGGGGAATGCAAATGTTCTATTACTAATCGGTACGTGACCAGGCACATGTATGTATATATATATATGTATGGGTCGGTGGTGCCTGAGTGCGATGTAAATAGACAAAGTGGTGCTGGCAGGTCTGGGTGTGAGTGCACTCAGGGCCTACCCCCTCTGCTGGGATAGTGATTACCACACTCAAAGGTCAAGGTTGGTAGTGGCCATGGGGGGCCATACAGCTTGGTGGTGGTGGGCAGACCACTGGTATCCATGGGGACCAGGAATGCTGGATCCCTATTGGTAGGCCCAAGAATGCTTGTTTTCCATTGGGGGAAAGGGGTGGGGAGATACTCACCAATGAACCCATGTAACCATATAAATAATAAACCAGAGGGCCTTGACTCTCTCTTCTTCTTTACACTTTATACTCTCACTTTCTCTTTGTCTGTATTGATTTCACCATAGCTGCCTAGACAGCCACAGATTCGAGCCTTAGCTTTTACACCATGAACAAGAAGACCATAATTAAATTTAAAAGATTTGAATTAAATTGGACTAGTGCTGCCCAGCGGTGAAAACAAGTGTTAACACACTTATCCGTTATGAGCAGGGTAAATAAATTCACCACACGCACACACACAAAATACCTGTATATAGTGGCTACCCTATGCCCAGCAGTGCCATGGCCCTAGGATGGTGGGGTGGGGGTGGGGGGATTGGGCTGGGGCATCCCAGCTGGTTCAGATGAATAAAACATGAATTATAAAAAAGAAAGAAAAGGGGAATAAAATTTACATTCCATCGGCACAGAGAATATATCGCATACAATTGGGTGTACGTGCGTCAGTGCAATCGGCACACATACCGATTAGATTGTACATACATTGTACGTTGGTGTTTCAAATTAGGACCTACGGAATGGCCCACCTTACCCTGAAGCTATTTCGAATATTTTTCCTGCAGATCCTATGATATATGATATACGAAATAGTCTATGATATCTTATATATCATAGACTAATCACGCTTATGGAATATGATATTGGAGGGGCTGGAACATGAACAAACCAACTCTACTTAATTCACAATTATTATGATCAAATACGACTTGTCATGTTTTGTGTAGGTTGAAGTAACTTATTCTGTAGAAGTTAGGGCCCAACTGTGGTCTGAGGGTTGTTGCGGTCAAACTATGGCTCTTAGTCGCCACATCGAAGGGAATCCCTACTGAGCCAATTTAATAGATCCTGTTATTGCATAAGCCTATGGTGTCAGAATGTTGGTGTGCTTGCCAAAACTAATTTAGTACATTTGCACTTCAAACATCTCAAAAAGTTAGCCACTTAGCAATAAAGGTTACTTCAAATTGGTTGGTTGGCTGGAGTTTTACATCCTGGCAGCATTAAAGGTCATATCAGGACGGGACTTTAAAACTAAAGTCAGGTAGTTTGGATTATAACAATCAAACTAATACTAATAGAGGTCTATATTTATCTCAGAAAGTTGACAGAAACTGAAAACTAACAGTAACAGTAACAGACTAATGGCTCTATGCATCTTGAAGCTCACACTGAACCTTACCCTCGTGCTGTGTCGTTACAGTGGAGCCTGTATGGATGTATCTTGAGTTGTGCGTGTGTCGTCTGGTGAGTTTCGCTCCTCTATACGTTTCCCAGAATGATTCAGTTGGGGTGGGTCTGTGTGCAACAATGTGTCCTATTTCAACTCTCAACACTCCCTTATATATACACCCACAAATCTCCACACTGCCGCCGACGTTGGCGACGACTCCCTCCCTCCTCTGCTGACCGAAATAATAACACGACTTCAGAGTGGGGAAGTTTGCGCGTGAATCCAGCATCTATCGGTTTCGTGGTTCCCGTTTCTGTATGTGATCAGCTAACAGTCGGCACGTGTGGCTGTTGACAGAGGCGTGTGTGACGTATGCACATATAAATAAATTTAAAAAATGGATCTAAATCAGCGAGTTTGATGGCGGCGGGAGCCGGGGCGGCACAGTCTCCGTGAGGACAGGGCAGTTACGACTCGATGGTCACAACACTCTCCAAGCAGAGTCACAACCCCCCGCCAAGCTACGAGCTACTCGCACGCCTCCTGCGGCGGAGAGCGCCGGAATGGTTACCACGTCGCGTCCGCCAAGTATCAGCCAATGAGAAGCCGCCGTTGGCTAGTGACGTCATTTGGCATGGATTGCGCTGTGCCCGGCGTGGCGGGTGTGATGACGGAGTCGTTTTAAATGTGCGCGTTGTCCTTGTCTTATTTACAACAGCTCAGCTAACTTGCTCACGCTGCCATATGAGAGCAGCACCAATAGTTTTAGTAATCTTTTTCTTCTTCATTTCATTATTTTAATTCTATACGGTGTGTGGCAGTTATATATTTCCCATTTTACTTGCTGCTTGCACCGGTGACTGAATGATAGAGACTAGAGCGCTAGCTTTCCATGCGGTAGGTCGGGAGTCCGAATCACGGCCGAGTCAAGCCAATGACTTAAAAATTGATACTTGTCATTACTTAGCCTGGCGCTCGGCATTAATATTATAAGACAAGGACTGGTTAGCGCAGTGTGAGGATAATGTGACTGTGTGGTACTGGTAGGCCCTATCACATTAGGTCATGGTGCTGTTGGCCTGGTCTCCCATTGGGGCAGCACTATAAAGTTACCATGAGTATGCACTGTCACAAGTCGGTACCCATCCTGATATGACCTGAGACATTGTTAGGACATAAAACAACAAACAAACAAAAGCTTGCTTTTCAGCTCTTATCGTTTGTTCCCAGATTTGTCCTGCAAGGTCATGTGTGTGAAAGTAAGTCTGAACACTTTGACTTCTGGATACTGAATGACTTTATTTCCCTCCAGGGCTCAAACCATAGCCGGCCAAACATTTCCATGACATCATTTAATTTGCATATATTACAGACGTGTCTAGACGTCTAGATGTCTAGACGTCTATTATGCATATATCACAATGTGACACTCCCCCATATTATATTTATAAAGGAGAATAAGGTCTGGCCTTATTTCTACATATGTTGTTAATGTTGGTTGGTTGTTGGAGTTTTACGTGTTTGCCACATCTAAGGTCGTATCAGGTAGATCTATGTTTGTTATAATGTTAACATATTGCATATGCAATATCGCTGTCCCGGCTGATGATGATTCGTATCATCAGGTGATAACGGTAGTGTCGGCCCTGATGATGGGCGTGTCACCACGTTGAGTGATAGTCTACAAACAGAAGCGCCAGTGGTTCGCCAGAACTACCATAAGCCTGAGTCTCAGTCTTAAAATAGATGTGCCCCAGTTGTGCTCGGGGTGCCTTGCCCTTAGCCGCCTATCGGCTTACATGGTCCGTTTTTGTGGGGAACACTCTCCTGCACATGCACATTTCTCCTTTTCAATTAAAGAGGCATAGTCCGATGGTCTTAAATGTCTGTACTTTTTCTGAGATAAATATATTAGATCGATTATTAGTATTTACTTTACATTACTTCAAAGTTACTTTTATTTTAAATGGTAAACTTTTGAGATATTTTGAGTGCAAACATGGAAAATTAGTTTTGGCAAGCTTTCCAAAACTCTGACACCATAGACTTCTGCAGTAACAGGTTCTGTTAAATTGACTCAGTATTGCCTTCTAGGCAGAAACAAATGCTTAATAAGTGCATCAGTATCTAAGTTAGATATGTCAAATCAAATCTAGATAATTGGTTTGGTTTTGAAAATTTGATATTTCATCGGACTATGCAGCTTTAAGTGAACTCTTTAAAATTGGTACGTGTTGCTTCCTAGCCAGGCGCTCGGCATTAATACTAGGAATTAGGATAGATCAATGACTGGTTAGCTCAGTGTCAGGATAATGTGATTTGTCCTATCCTATTAATGCAAAGCGCCAGGCTAGGTAATGACAAGTATCTATTTTATAAGTCATTGATTTGACTCGGTTGGGATTCGAACTCCCGACCTTCAGCACGAGAACTCTGCATTCTACAGATGTTTTTTTAAAAATCCAAATAAAATAAGAAGAATAAAAAAGGTAGAAGGCAATTATATTTGTAACAACATTACGTGTTCATCATCGTCACCTTTGTTGTGTTGTATTGTCATCCCGTCGTGAATGCACATCAATTACTGGCACAATTAGCCGTTTAGTGACTGATACTTGATAGGACGAGACAAATTGAAGGGACTCTCACCGCCTGGTTCATGCTGGTGCTGTGGTTCAGGCCCTGCTCACTGTCTGTCTGTCCGGTGACGCAGTTTCCGCCGCCTGCCCGTTTCCGCCGCCCGCATAGACTCAAACTCAAGGCATTGTCAATGGTCGTAAGCAATCTTCATACAGAAAATGTGAAATATCTCTAAAACCACACCACCTATTAACAAAGTGCTTGGTACACATATAGAAAACATCTTTACCAAAAAGATTATATTAAATTTATACGGTTAGGGTTCTTGATTTCTATTAATTTTGAATAAATCTAAGGTTTTGCACTGCGCGTACCGTCAAACTCAAGGCATTGTCAATGGTCGTGAGCAATCTTCATACAGAAAATACAGGAAAAGTGAAATATCTCTAAAACCACACCACCTAGAAACAAATCGCTTGGTACACAGATAGAAAACATCTTTACCAAAAACATTATATTAAATTTATAAGGTTAGTGATGATGCTGTTAGATTTTGATGCACGCGCATGAAACTGAAAGGCAGCTGAAACTGAAAGGCAGCTGAAACTGCAACACCCGCGTTGGTTTCTGTGCAAGGTCAGTCACACGGGGAGGGGACCAGTTGGGGGTTGGTGTCGGCCCTACTGCCGTCCCTGACTTAAGCTGTATTCACACGGGCAAAATCTAAAGCGATCTCCAGGAGGCGAATCATATGAAGCGATTTAGATGCGCGTTCACACGGACACTGCGTGAGGCGGAAGTGGATATCTGCGCATGAGCCAGTCCAGGCTAACCAGCGCCATTTTGGGTTCGACGACTAAGGCACCAGAGAGTGTGGGTTCGACCTAGATATGTATTTAATTAATCGTATTGGTTTGGAATGGTCAAAACTTCTGCTGGGCAGTGAAACCCTAAAAATAAATGATGAAAAAAATATCTGTGCATAGATAGCAGTTTCATTAATTAAATTATATAATATGCGCTTTTGATCGACCGGAAAGTCAACAAACTGAGGTGTCGACTGCGCATGCGTGTGACGTCCTAAATCGCTTCATATGCGTTCACACGGGCAAGAACGCTTCACAGATCGCTTCGCACCTACGAACGTTTCACGATTATGTTCAGCCCTAACGCTCCCGTCGGTCACGCATGAGTCGCGTACGCGGCGTTCGCGTGAGGCGTAACTCGCCGTGAACGCTCAGTGCTCCAGCAGGAGGTGGTGCGTGACAAGGGTTCCAGCTAAAGCCGAACAAGGTCATCGCGCCCCATCATCGGGCTTCTGCATATATATATATATAATATCATACGATCGGAAGTTTATATATATATATATATATATATATATATATAAACTTCCGAGCGTATGGAGTGTGCAGCCCCCGCGCAGGGGAGGGGGGGAGCAGAGCATGCTGGGAAACCCCACCCCCACCCCAGGAGGGAGGGGGGGGGGCAATACACTCCAGACCTTATTATTAATATTAGTATATTACACACGATAATGGGCTTATCACTATCCATATTTCCCGACGCGAGTGATGTATTCAGGGTAGGCGGGTACCGGGCGCAGCCGGGGGTGGCGCCACCAGTCGCGAGATGGAGGAGGCAGTACAGTATGTATGGTGATAATAACAATAATTAGGACATAATAATAAGGAGGGGTTAATTCCCTTCCACGCCTTTATACTCGCATAATGCGTTATACATCACATATATATATATATATATTACCTCGGTACTAAGCCTCTGGCTACTCGTGGTCAAGGGAGAAGGAAGCAACATCCGGGTACAGAAATGCGCATATTCCACTCATAACGGGAGGATGTTATGAGCAGCTCAGCAGATTTTACCAAGTAATACCAAAGATCCAGAGTAAGTACAAGGACAATGACTTACATGGAAGATTACGAATGCATATAGCACACACTGATCAACTTTTAGTGTTGTCAAATTTCATGTTAACTTAGTTATTCATGAGTTTGTGTTCGTTATCCGGTGCCGTATATTTTTGGAAGCACCTCCATTTTGTTTTTGCCGCCTGTTGCCGAACGGAGAGATGTTTGGCTGGAGCCAATTCATCGTTTAAATAGTTGTGGGAATATTAATAGATTTCCCAAGGTTAAGGCGTACCTCCAAGTTTCATAGCATTTTCTTCAACTTGTTGGCGTAGTAGCCACGGGAGGAAGAAGTGTGTATTACAGAGAGTGTGGGAGGGAACAGTACACTTGTCCCTACCCCTCGATTGGTTTCGGTTTGGTTCGTCCAGCCGTCATACTTTCGACATACAATGTAGCTTATCATGCCTGGATTAAATCGGTGTAAATACAGATTTAATACCCATTAATGCTAGAGAGAGCACGTTATAGCACTGTTCCATGTGTTCAGTCGCTCCTTGAGTGCGTTTCTAATAAACCTTTTGGTTGTTACAGACGACTTGAGATGGCCGCGAAGCGTGGTAACCATGGTGTACCACACACATTGAGCGTGGGGGACGCGACCCCTGGACTGGAGTCCGCTCTGTCACATGACCGCTCGCCTGAGGCAGGGCCGTCCAACGCGGATGAACATATGGTTCGTCTCATCCACGAACAGCTACAGCATCTGCTCTCAAGTCCTCCGCATCAGAAGAGTCGGAGTGGGAGTCTGAACCACAACAGACAACTCACTCCGAGGTCGAGTTCCCATCCAAGAAACAGAAAAGATCGAAGAAAGAGTCGTCGGAGGGAGACAAGTACTACAAGGCTCGCAATAAGATAGGGAAAGTAAAGCGGACAAAGAAGTCAAAGTCCAAGAAGAAGGAAAGAAAGTCTTCTTCCTCAGACTCCTCCAATGACTCCACCACCACCGATTCGGAATCAGAAACGGAACATACCAGAAAGTATGTCAAGATCACTGGGAAGGTGTACAAAAAGATCAGGGTAGAGAAGAAGAAAAAGATCAACACCTGTACCCTGATGAGGAAGAACATAAAAGGCCACTTCCACACATTCAAACCCGCTGAAATTATAACTAAATTCGCGGAACAGTACACAGGGATCAAGGGGATCCCAGAGGCCACCATCAAAGAGATGGATGCAGATGTTGCCATGAGTGACGACCGCAAGAAATTCGAGACGTGTCTACAACTGTCCATAAAGGAGTTCTTGCGGCTTTGGCAGCGGTCACGCCAATTGCCAACCGCATGATGACAGACAACAAGTTCTCCACCTTGTGTTCTGACATCAACGCAGGAATTGCTGTGTTAACAGCTACCAGCAATTTCCTGTCGTATAGGCATTTCGAAAATGTCTTCAAATCGGTTAGGACCGATGCAGGCAAAGAAGTC
This sequence comes from Branchipolynoe longqiensis, assembly GCA_030323885.1. Classification (NCBI taxonomy): domain Eukaryota; kingdom Metazoa; phylum Annelida; class Polychaeta; order Phyllodocida; family Polynoidae; genus Branchipolynoe; species Branchipolynoe longqiensis. The sequence goes on along the minus strand of CM059186.1, from coordinate 173,989,473 downwards.
GCTCGGTCAAAGTAGAGCGTTGACAATGACGGAAAGGAATACACCCTATTTCTAGCCCCAAAACCAATTAAGGACAAGCCGCTCGACGACACTAAAATGTTTGGCGGCCAACTCCGAGACGGACCGGGCAACGAGCCAACCGGTTTGGCAGCGGGAACTTCGACTATCAGGCCAGGGGAAGGGGACAGCGGAACCAGTACGGCTGGAACGACAACAACCGCCCCTTCAGGAGGGAAACAAACTCTCAGAAGCCGTTCCCCAGGCCAGCCAACAAGTAGACGTTGCGACACAGACCACTGTAAGCAACTTTCAGGCAGGCAACATTGCCAACCATTTGAATGATTGGGAACAAATTACACAAAACTAAACAATCCTTGATATTGTATGGGGGGTCACTATTCCATTTATAGAAATCCCTATTCAAACTAAAATACCTTTTCCCTATCGTCTAGAAACAGGCGAAGAGCAAGCATTACATGAAGAAGTCATACAATTTTGTACTAAAGGCATTATTGAACCAGTCCAACATACTAAGGGGGAATATATTTCAAATATATTTTCCAGACCTAAGCCTAACAGCGATGTGAGGATGATTCTAGATTTAACCACACTCAATAAATTAGTACAATACAAACATTTCAAAATGTTTTCTTTAGAAACAGCTCGAGATCTAGTAACACCCAGTTCTTGGCTCGCTAGTGTTGATTTAAAAGATGCATACTACACAATTCCAATTTATGAAGCGCACAGAAAATTCCTTAGATTTATCTGGCAAGGACAACTCTACCACTTTACTTGTTTGCCAAATGGCTTAGCGTGTGCACCACGGTTGTTTACTCAATTGTTAAAACCCATTTTTTCCGAAATGGCCAAGAAAGGACATGTAATGTTCCCCTACATTGACGATTCCTTCATTGTTGCACAAACGCAACACAATTGTCAAACAGCAATAGATGATTTATGTCAGGCATTGCTTCGGGTGGGTTTTTACATACATGATACTAAATCTGTACTAATACCTACAAAACATTTAAACTGCTTAGGCTTCTTTATTGATACAGAGCAAATGACAATTTCATTGACACCTGATAAAATAGATAAATTTAAAACTACAGCATTGAGTTTATTACAATTAAAGCGACCAAAAATAAGACAAGTCGCGGTACTTATTGGAATTATGGTAGCTTACGGACCAGCCATACTATATGGTAAAGCACATATCAAATCCCTTGAGATAGACAAAAATTATGCATTAATCAAAACCAAAGGCAATTTCGAAGGTCTTATGACCATCTCCAAAGACGGTTACGAGGATATTGAGTGGTGGCTACAACACAATCCAATCAGGATGGGTGAACCAAACACCTTAGTTACTACAGATGCCTCTTTAGAAGGTTGGGGCGCCCACAGGGATGATCTGGCAACAGGGGGCCGTTGGCTAGATGAAGAAATAGCTGATCACATAAATGTGTTAGAATTACGAGCCATCTATTTAGGGTTGAGGAGTTTAGTGCGAGTGCCTAAATTCAATGTACAAGACTTAACTGATAACACTACCGCAATGGCCTAAATTCGAAACATGGGAGGCACAAAGTCCAAGCCATGTAACAAACTAGCAAAACAAATTTGGAATTGGGCTCAGAAACAACAAGTTTGGCTTACAGTAGCACACATACCAGGTAGTCAGAGTACATTAGCAGACACAAAAAGTCGTCATTTCCATGATCATTTAGAATGGTCCTTGAATGATAACATTTTTGACATAATTTGCCAAAAATGGGGAACCCCAGAAGTAGATCTGTTTGTCTCACGTAGAAACAAGAAAATTACTAAATATGTATCCTGGCATCCAGAGCCAGACACCTGGAAAGTTGATGCTTTCTCTATGATTTGGAATGATAAATTTTATTATATCTTTCCCCCATTCAGCCAATCAGCAGGGTAGCCAGGAAGATCAGGCTGGACCAAGCACATGCAGTGCTCATAGTGCCAGAGTGGAACACTCAAGCCTGGCGAGCAGCAGTGGAGTGGGGAGCGAAAGACTGTCTAAAATTCCCCAGAGGGCCACTAAACTTACAACACCAAGGCCAAGTAACAAACCTAGGGGACGTATCCACGACACCCCTATTGGCATTCCTTTTTTAAGTAGATACTTACAGAAATTTGGCCTAGATAAAATCACCCAAAATAGAATAATTTTGCATGCTTGGAGACCAGGTAGGGTCAAATTATATTCCAGTTATTTAAAGAAATAGGGCATTTATTGTTTGATACACAAAGTTAAGCCAATGGAACCATCCATCACCCAAGTAGTCCGTTTCTTACGAATGATGGAGGACGACGGACTAGGTTATGGAGCCATAAACGCAGCTCGATGTGCACTTTCGGTTTTCTTCCCAAGGATTGATGGAGAAACAATCGGAAAACATGAAGTTCTTCATTGGTTCATGATATCCATATATGAAAGAAACCCTCCAAAACCAAAATATAGTAGGTTTTGGGATGTTTCAGTGGTGTTTAAGTTATTTCAGAATTGGCCTAGTAATAGACATCTATCGATTAAACAGCTAGGTTATAAATTAGCGGTACTGTTACTCTTAGTAACCGGTCATAGGGGCCAAACAATTGTTGCCCTTTCACTTAATGGCCTAGACATAGAAGAGAATGAGGCCACGGTTGATTTGGACAAATTATTAAAATCAAACCGCACGGGAGATCCACTCTCTTCGATTCATGTATAGATTTTCCCACATGACAGGAAACTGTGTGTAGTGTCAGCCATTAGGGCTTATATATCCAAGACAAAAGGAATACGTAATTCCAGACAGCTTTTGATAAGCTTCATTAAGCCACATAAGGCTATCTCCAAAGACACGCTCGCAAGATGGACGATTAACGTGCTCAAGTCAGCAGGCGTCAACACAGAACGCTATGCCTCTCACTCTACAAGAGTCGAAGGCGAGACAGTTGGGAATCTCAGTGAAGAGAATCCTAGCACATGCTGGCTGGAAGACGGCAAGGTCGTTTGCTAAACATTACAACAAATGACTAGAGAAGACGAGCGAGGTTGCAACCCGCCTACTCACCAACTAAGAAGAATGGGTGAGACTTGAAATATTTAAATATTACAACTGAAACATTACTATGCCCGCCACACCCTGCATGACTATTACGTTTGCTTGTGCCAAAACGAAAACATTATGAGTTCCAATCATTAAGCTCATTTTTGTCCTGAATAATTAGGTGAGGATTGCTGTACCCGGATGTTGCTTCCTTCTCCCTAGCCCACGACTATCCGAGGCTTGTACCTTGGGAAAACAAGAGCTATCCATCATCTGTACCCAGGTAAGATTTGTATAACTATACTACATATATATATGTGCGTGTGTGTGTGTACAATGTATGTATGTATACATGTAGGCCCTACATATATATACATATAGCGGATATCTATATATATATATATATATATATATATATATATATATATATATATATATATATATATATTCCGGGCGCAAGTGACAGTGGTGACGCCGGAAGTTAAGGTCGGGGCCGGTGGTGGCGCCACCAGTCCCCTTATGAGTAAGCAGCAAATACATGGAGAGTGCCCGTTGGTTTGTTTAACATATATATGTGTGTGTGTGTACATGTGTGTATACATGTAGGCCCTACATATACATATAACGAATATATATAATAAATATATACACGAGAGAAAACCAGACAAACGGCACAAGTACCACTAGAGAGAACAATCGACCCCCCAGTGTCACACCCAAAGCGGACCGTTCAGCGTTTGTGAAGAGAATGTGCGCTCCGCAGTGAATAACATAGAAGTTAAAGTTGCATAGTCCGATGGTTTTGAGTTTCATAAATTTTCTGAGATAAATACATTAGGTTGATCGTTATAATTCACCTCACTCTAGCTTGAAGTAACTTTTATTTTAAGTGGCTAACCTTTGAGATATTTGAAGTGCAACCATGCAAAATTAATTTTGGCAAGCTTGCCAAAACTCTGATGCCATAGCATTCTGCAGTAACATGATCTATTCAATTGCCTCACTATTCCCTTCTGTGTGGCAACAAATGTTTAATAAGTGCATCAGTATCTAAGCTAGATATATACAATCAAATTTAGGTCATTGTTTTGGTTTTGAAAATTTGATGATTACATCGGACTATGCAGCTTTAAGGTGGTTAGAGAGAAACATTAAGGGGCTGCCGCTTTTTATATCCACATAATAAATTATATAGTACATCCTCCCGAGCGAGTGACTCCGAGTGGTGGCCGTAATACCCCTGTCACACTACGACGTAACGGGCCAGCGAGTGGGGGACATAGAAATCACTTATTTACGTCGAGATATGTTGACATTCTCGGCATTGCAGGGCCAATTTGGACGTCAGTGCAACGTAGTGGATGTAGTCGAAACGTCGGTCCAACATAGTTGTAACGCGTGTCGACGAGTCAGAACATAAAAAAAAAGGCCCAACATAAGGCTAACGAGCCTCTAGCGCGCGGGATCAGCCTAGCGAAACCTTAGTGTCGGCTTAGCGTAGTAGGACTTGCGTAATTACACCTGCCCTAATGTAGCTACATGTGATTCTGATGTAATTCATAATGTGAGTCGACTTCAGGCCCGTGAGTGTGCAGCATGAGTCTAACAACCAGTCCAGCATGCTCAGCGGAAGGACAGCGAGCGCTCAACGCGCTGTATGTGGATTCCTTTATATACTCGAAGACAACACGTTCACACCACGTTCACAGAACGTTCACTTACGTTCGAAGAACATTGGTGCATGTTATATGTAATTACACGCGCGCCAGCCTTCGTCAACTACGTTGAATACGTCAAGACACATTAGACTAACGTTAGACACACACTTTTTTATTTTTCTATTGAGGCTGTATTTATACTGTCCATAGCATATAAGCCTGGGTATTCAGGCTTGTTTTCAATGCTGGCCAGCTGTAGTGTTGATGTTATCTTATCACACAGTAGCTGCTGATAAAGTATTTGATTGCCTGCATTTCAGTAGCAGATAGATAGTTGGTTGGTCTGGTTAGTAATCTATGTTAATTTTCTGGGATTTTCTTGGCATATATGTGTTTTATTTTTTCTACTCTTACTCTACACATCAGAGACACGTTAGACCTACGTCGAGATACGTTAACAGCACGTTGGAGGCGCGCGGGCTGCTCGTTCCTCCCGGCTCTCAGTCAGTCTACCATAAGTCGCCGTAGCTTAACGTAGACTGCCATAGGCTCTAACGAAAGTCTAACATATCTCGACGTAAGTCTACCGTGAGCGCAACGTAAGCCCAACATAACCCAACGTAACAGCCTGTACGTCGAGCTATGTCGAAAGTTTTGGGTATGTCCAAAACCTTGACAATTTATATATACATATATGTATATATATATGTGTGTGTGTGATGTATAAGTATTATGCGAGTATAAAGGTGTGGAAGGGAGTTATTATTACTAATTATTTGTCCCACTATTCGTTGTATCATTCATTTGGTACGGGGTATCTCCTCCCACGTGTCCACTGGCGCCAACACCGCCAGCCTTCCGAACCACGGACGCTCAACACTGTCATTTGCGCCCAGGAATATATATATATATGTATATATATATATATATATATATATATATCTACATACATACATATGCATGTCTTTATGTATAGGCATGCATATATATATATATATATATATATATATGTATATATATATATATATTTGTTTATTTGAGGCTCTACGTCCAAGCAACATCTATATCAGGATGGGTACCGACTTGTGGCAGTTCGCACTCATGGTGACTTTATAGTGCTGCCCCACTGGGAGACCAGGCCGCCAGAACTATGACCTGATATCCCACTCAGTCACATTATCCTAACACTGAGCTAACCAGTCCTTGTCCTGTGCTAATAACAGAATAATGCCAAGCGCCAGGCTAGGAAGCGACAAGTATCAATTTTATAAGTCATTGGTTTGACTCGACCGGGAATCAAGTTGCCGACCTTCCCCACTCAAAGCCTGCTGATGTACACACACATGATATATACATGTGCATAGACCAGAAGCAAATCAACAGTAAACGAGTAGTAGATTAGAAGCAAATCAACAGTAAACGAGCAGTAAACGAGCAGTAAACGAGCAGTAAATCAGCAGTAAACGAGCACTAAACCAGCAGGAAATCAGCAGGCAACCAGCAGTAGATCAGAAGCAAATCTACAGTAAACGAGCAGTTAACGAGCAGTAAACGAGCAGTATATCAGCAGTAAACGAGCAGTAAACGAGCAGTAAATCAGCAGTACATCAGTAGTAAACGAGCAGTAAATCAGCAGTAAACGAGCAGTAAACGAGAAGTACATCAGTAGTAAACGAGCAGTAAACGAGCAGTAAACTGGCAGTAAATCAGCAGTAAACGAGCAGTAAATCAGCAGTACATCAGTAGTAAACGAGCACTAAACTAGCAGTAAATCAGCAGTACACGAGCAGTAAACGAGCAGTACCCCAGCAGTACATCAGCAAGAAACCAGCAGTAGATCAGAAGCAAATCTACAGTAAACGAGCAGTAAACGAGCAGTAAATCAGCAGTAGAGAGCAGTAAATCAGCAGTAAACTAGCAGTAAACGAGCAGTAAATCAGCAGTAAATGAGCAGTAAATCAGCAGTACATCAGTAGTAAACGAGCAGTAAATCAGAAGTAAACGAGCAGTAAACGAGCAGTACACCAGCAGGAAATCAGCAGGAAACCAGCAGGAAACCAGCAGTAGATCAGAAACAAATCTACAGTAAACGCGCAGTTAACGAGCAGTAAACGAGCAGTGAACGTGCAGTAAATCGGCAGTATGTCAGTAGTAAACGAGCAGTAAACGAGCAGTGAACCAGCAGTAAACCAGCAGTATGTCAGTAGTAAACGAGCAGTAAACGAGTAGTAAACCAGCAGTAAACGAGCAGTAAACGAGCAGTAAATCAGCAGTAGATCAGTAGTAAACCAGCAGTAAACCACCAGTAGATCAGCAGTAAAGGAGCAGTAAACCAGCAGTAAACGAACAGTAAACGAGCAGTAAACGAGCAGTAAATCAGCAGCAGACCAGCGGTAAACCAGCAGTAGATCCGCAGTAAACGAGCAGCAAACGAGCAGTAAATCAGCAGTAGATCAGGAGTAAACCAGCAGTAAACGAGCAGTAAACAAGCAGTAAATCAGCAGGAAACCAGCGGTAAACCAGCAGTAGACCAGAAGCAAATCAACAGTAAACGAGCAGTAAACGAGCAGTAAACAAGCATAAATCAGAAATAAATCAGAAGTAAACCAACAGGAAACGAGCAGTAAACCAGCAGGAAACCAGCAGTAAAACAGCAGTAAACCAGAACAAAATCAGCAGTAAACCAGGAGTAAACCAGCGGTAAACCAGTGGTAAACTAGCAGAAAACCAGCAAGTAATCAGCAGGAAACCAGCAGTAGATCGGCAGTAAACCAGCAGTAAATCAGCAGTAAATCAACTGTAAATCAGCGGGAAACCAGAAGTAAATCAGAAGTATATTAGCAGTAAACTAGTGGTAGACCAGCAGTAGATCAGCAGTGAGCCAGCAGTAAACCAGCAGTAAATCAGCGGTAACCGAGCTGTAAACCAGCAGTAAACCAGCAGTAAACCAGTGGTAACTGAACAGTAAACCAGTAGTAAATCAGCAGCAAACCAGCAGTAGACCAGCAGTAAATCAGAAGTAAACCAGCAGTGAACTAGCAGTAAACCAGCAGGAAACGAGTAGTAACCCAGCTGTAAACCAGCAGAAAATCAGCAGTAAACCATCAGTAAATCAGCAGGAACCCAACAGTAAATCAGCAGTAAATCAGCAGGAAACCAGAAGTAAACCAGCAGGAAACCAGCAGTAAGTCAGAAGTAAATCAGCACTAAACCAGTGGTAAACCACCAGTAAACCACCAGTAAATCAGCAGTAAACCAGCAGTAAACCAGCAATAAACCAGCAGTAAATCAGAACTAAGCCACCAGTTAATCAGCAGGAAACCAGAAGTAAATCAGAAGTATATTAGCAGTAAACTAGTGGTAAACCAGCAGTAGATCAGCAGTGAGCCAGCAGTAAACCAGCAGTAAATCAGCGGTAACCGAGCTGTAACCGAGCAGTAAACCAGCAGTAAATCAGCAGCAAATCAGCAGTAAACCACCAGTAAACCAGCACTAAATCAGCGGTAACCGAGCCGTAAACCAGCAGTAGACCAGCAGTAAATCAGAAGTAAACTAGCAATAAACCAGCAGGAAACCAGTAGTAACCCAGCAGTAAACCAGCAGAAAATCAGCAGTAAACCAGAAGAAAATCAGCAGGAGCCCAGCAGTAAATCAGCAGGAAACCAGCAGTAAACCAACAGTAAATGAGCAGGAAACCAGCAGTGAGTCAGAAGTAAATGAGCAGTAAACCACCAGTAAATCAGCAGGAAACCAGAAGTATATCAGAAGTAAATTAGCAGTAAGCCAGTGGTAAACCAGCAGTAAACCAGCAGTCAATAAGAAGTAAATCAGCAGTAAATCAGCAATAAACCAGCAGTAAATCAGAACTAAGCCACCAGTAAACCAAAAGGTAATCAGGAGTAAATCAGAAGTAAATCAGTTGTATGCCGCCCCCCCCCCCCCCCCCCCCCCCCCCAAGTTTTAGCGATATTTTCGGTGCAGACAGTTTGCGTGGACGGTTCCACGTCCGCCTGTCTTTGATTACTACTTCCTGTAGTTGGTGACGGAGCAGGCATCCCGAGCGGCTATAAATAAACATCGCATTCATAACGTACACAGGTTTGTTTTTTTTGTCTTGCTTTTTAATCTTGCTTTATATAGCTTGACACGTTGTCCATTAGTAATGAGCACTGTCCCTGTGGGTCGGGTCTGGCTGGGGTCGCGGTGGTTGTGGTGGTGGTGGTGGGGGGGGGGGGGGGATAAGTGTGTGATGTTTATTTGTCGGGGTTTTCCGTCCTACCAACATCTAAGATCATATCAGGACGGGTATGGAAATGTGACAGTGCACACTCATGGCAACTTTATAGTGCAGCCCAACTGACAAACTATGCCACCAGCACCATGACCCAATTTCCAACTCAGTCACATTATCGTGATACTGAGCTAACCAGTCCTTGCCCTAACCTGCTAACTTAGTAATGCCGAGCCCCAGGCTAGATAGCAACAAGTATCAATTTTGAAAGTCATTGGTTTGACTCGGCTAGGATTTGAACTCCCGACCTACCACACGGGAAGCCTGTGCTCTACCGATTTGTAAAGGGATGATATCCAGCAGATGTTGAATATTGAGGAATGGACACTCTAAGTTCTAGTTTGCAATTGACTTTATTACAGGCATTACGTCACCATGTGTGTTCCGTGACGTCATCAGGGTCGTACTTTAACCACGTGACCAAGCGGGGGTCCGATTGCTTCATTGGCATACATTACAGCAGTGAGGCACTTATAGTCACATGCTTCCTGATGACCAAGCTTTGTAGAATTATTGTCCTACATTAGTTTTCAATATAGATTGAAATGGAATTATCCCAGCAGATCCTAAATACCATTTTGTGTAGGTGCATTCGCCAACCCCCGTACCTTTTTTTCTTGAAGATTTATACTGCCTATCATGGATAAATCTGAATAGTCTTGTTTTCACCAGTACACTATTAGACAATTGGTCTATAAAAAGCCTGAGCCTACACTTTTACCGACCCAAGGGATTTTTAACCATCCACACCACATAGACATGGTATCAGAACAACTGGCCTTTGATGGCACTGTAAGTTATACACAGCAGTATAAATAAAAAAATGGTAATGGTGATGGCATGGGGAATCGAACAACCGACCCTCAGATTAGGAGTCTGATCTAGAAAAAAGTCAGACACTCTAACCACTCTGCTACGGAGGACACCACCACTGCTCCTTGCCCTATCCTATTAATGCCGAGCACCAGGCTAGGTAGTGACAAGTATACATTTTTAAGTCCTTGGTTTGACGCGGCCAGGGTTCGAACCCGCGAGTTCGAATCCCACGACCTACCGGAATGGGGGCGGTAGCATCTGGTTAATTGAGTAGTTGTCGCAGTTACGCTGGTTAAAGCTGCATAGTCTGATGAAAGCATCAAATTTTCAAAACAAAAACAATTATCTCGATTTGATTCTACATATCTAACTTAGATACTGATTCACTTATTATGCATTTCTTGCCACATGGAAGGGAACAACTGATTAAATTTAATAGAAGCTGCTACTGCAGAAGTCACCCCCAATGTGTTGCTACCTTGTCGTGGTGGGGAGGCTTGTGTGCCTCCGTGACCATGAGAGCTATACCGGCGGGGGTTAGCCCCCTGGCAGGTTTAACCAAGCCGGGAAGGACTAATGGTAGAGGACAGACTAAGAGCAGCAACTGGTCCTCCAGGTTGGGGGTTGGGGGTGGGGCCAACAACCCCACCCCGGAAAAAGATCAACGTTACAGAATCACAAACAAGAAACTCAAGGCCCAGGACCAGGAAAACTGGAGAGCCCTTGTTTGTGGCCTATGCCCAAAGTTGGGCGGTAGGCGACACGTTCATCTACGTCACGGCTGAGGAGGTGTTTGTGTGGATGGGCGCTGACACCTCAACGGGCGAAGAAGAAGAAGAAGACTGCAGAAGTCTATGGTGTCAGAGTGTTGGCACGCTTGCCAAAATTAATTTTACATGTTTGCATTTCAAATATCTCAAAAGTTAGTCATTTAAAATAAAAGTTACTTCAAGCTAAAGTAAATAAGATCAAAATGATGAATCTAATATATGTATCTCCGAAAAATGATAGAAACTCAAAACCATCGGACTGCAACTTTAAGGATAGCGTCCAAAATGGTTGTGTTATGGCCAGTGCACACCTACCGTTTACGACTTAAAACTGCCCGTTTCACGCATAAAACTGGGTTTTAGTCGTCAGGTGTGCGACCCCCTAGCACACTAGACGCATGCGATTCGCGCATAAAACTCAGATTTAGGGCTTACGACTCGAATCGCAAGACATTCGAAAAATGAATCGGGCCGTTCGAGAAACGCTAGGTGTGAGCGGTCAGTCGTATCGTATACGGTGTATGTGTGCTAGCCGGCGAGCTGTCGCCTTGGGGTTTTAACGATCAACCAATCACAGGCCCGGAAAAAGGGCACGTGGTTTGATGACGAAGCTGCAGCACATCCTCAATTAAGACCACCATCGTCCCCCATCCGTATATGGAGATGTCCTACTTCATGAGGTCACGTGTTCCTGCTTCCATTGACCAACCCACACAGACCAGACGGGATGGCCGAATGAGTTGAGCGTCCGTCTCCCGTTTTGGCAGATCATGGGATTCGAATCCACGGGTTCAAACCCTGGTCGAGTCAAACCAATGACTTAAAAATTGATACTCGTCGCTTCCTAGCCAGGTACTCGGCAGTATTAGGATAGGGCAAGGACTGGTTGGCTCAGTGTCAAAATAATGTGACAGAGGGATCCATATCAGGTCATGGTGCAGGTGGCCTGATCTCCCAGTGGGGCAGGACTATAAATTCGCCATGAGTGCACACTGTCGCAAGTCAGTACCCATCCTGATATGACCATAGATGTTGCCAGGACGTAAAACTCCAACAACCAACCAACCCATCAACCCACACACGCACCATCTTTATTTTTAAAAAAAGGTTATATCCTAGAAAAACTCTAAAAATGCGATGGTCTAGTGTTGTGTACCGCAATGAAAAGTGGATGAAGTCAGATAAAGTAATGAAAGTGTCATTCCAATATGTTTTCATGTATTTCCAAACAAAGATTCCGACAAAGAAAGATTCCTGACATAGATGGCGACAATTAGATCAATTGCAGATCTCTCAGCAGTGCCTGGGAAGACTTTGGCTGCAATTACCATGCTGATGACTTGTGTCTGCACCTCCATGAATTCACTAGGCATTTAGTGTAATTGCAGATCTCTCAGCACTGACCTCGATTGCATTTGAAAGCTAGGCTAGTTGCACTCGATAGTAGCACCCTGCAAGTGCGGGATCTATCAATTGTCCTGGAAGAAGGATTGAAGCTGCGGCAGAGTTTATATTGTAGAATGGGAGAGCTCCTTAGCTCAACACTTTGGAAGGTGGAAGATATTTCCAAAAGTGAGTCCAAGGAGGGAGCTAGGAATCCAATAATAAATAGCCTGAGAGTGAGACAGGAGAACACAAGAAACACGCACTAGTTGAGTGTTGGAGAAGGAGTTTAATTGTGAATGTATACTGCTTATATACTCTGGCTGCCCCACCACCAATTGCCCTACAATTAGCCTTCAATATACCCCGCCAGTTAAGCTAGTGACATCTGTTGGCAGAATCTGGAACTACTCTAGTCTGGTACATTCTCTGACTGCCTATGATTTCACACGCTATGGCGGGATCTATTGGCCTCCAATTGGGGTACCCCTCTGGCAGGTGCAGCCAGCCGTGACAGCTCTCAGGCATTGTATATACTTTACATTTCCATACCTGGCTCACACTAAACAACTTGGTATACAACTATTTTACAATATGACCGGATGTGGGGACCAGACGAGATGCCCGAATGAGTAGAGCATTCGTCTCCTGTTTTGGGAGATCGGGAGGTCCGAACCCATGAGTTTGTGGGTTCGAATCCTGGTCGAGTCAAACCAATGACTTAAAAATTGATACTTGTCGCTTCCTAGTGTTTGGCATTATTAGGATAGGGCAAAGCCTGGTTGGCTCAGTGTCAGGATAATGTGACTGAGTGGGATATCAGGTCATGGTGCTGGTGGCCTGGTTTCCCAGTGTGGCAGCACTATAAAGTCGCCATGAGTTCGCACTGTCACAAGTCGGTGCCCGTCCTGATATGACCTTAGATGTTGCTAGGACGTAAAACAACAAACAAACAAACACCGGATGTGGGTGATTTGAGTCCACAAAGGTAGCATCGATGTTGCAATGACGTCACACTGGTAACTGGGATTGTGACTCCCGTGCCTTATCCTTCATCATAGGCCAACTACTATTCTGGCCAGTCAGACTGTTTTCTATCTTTTAAATATACAAAGTATTTATTAGTCACATTCGGTCATGGCACTTCGCAGTATATTAACTTGTCTTGATTGTGTCAGTGTATCTTTAATTAGGTAGGTGAATTCGGTCACAGTAATGAATCATCAGGCAGACGACTTTTATTTTTGTATACATTAGTTGATTAAGCAGGCGGAATTTCAATGGTGGACAATTCGTCTTTCTCATTCCACTGCTCCTTGCCCTATCCTTATAGTAATGCCGAACGCCAGGCGAGGTAACGACAAGCATACATTTGTTAAGTTGACTAGTCGATGGTTTTCAGTTTCTGTCATTTTCTGAGATAAGTATATTATGTTGATCATTATAATCTATCTCAATTTAGCTTGAAGTAACATTGCTTTGAAATGACTAACTGAGGAGATATTTGAAGTGAAAACATGCCAAATTAATTTGGGCATGCTTGCCAAAGCTTTGACCCCCATAGACTTCAGCAGTAACATGTTATATTAAATTGACTTGGAATGCCATTCTGTGCAACACCAAATGCTTAATAAGCGCACCAGTATCTAAGTTCGATATGTTCAAATCTTGATAAGTTTGTTGCGTTTGAATATTTGATACTTTTATCGGACTATGCAACTCTAAGTCTCGTATAAACAAAGTGCATGTTAAGAAATGTAAAACTTAAAAGCGGGACTATTTTCACGGGCGCATTAATTCGACACCAATTTAAAGGTGGAACTGTATTTTTAGGACTCGCACAAAACAGGTGCCGTTTTTGCTGAGTTCCGGCCAACCTTTAGTCACAGGACGCAGGCGGGGGATGGGGGGAGGGGGGATGAGTGTGTAGGTGGGTGTGAGGGGTAAGTGTGGAGGTGGGAGGTGGGTGTGAGGGCGGGTGTGACAATAGACTACATACATCTATTACAACCGCAAACTATGACCCGATTTCGCCCTTCGCTTGTGGTTCTTGGAAACCTTACTTGCTTTCATTTTCAATGTGGGCCATTTTCTAGAATTTCGATGCTATTTATAGGCACACAGCAGGCAGCTATATAGTTTCACAAGCATTTTTTGTATATACATTAGTTTATTAAGCAGGGGAATTGTCAATCGCGGACAATTGGCCTTCCTCATTCCACTGCTCCTTGCCATATCATAGTAATGCTGAACACCAGGCCCGGTAGCGACAAGTATACATTTATATGTCATTGGTTTCACTCGGTCAGGAATCGAAACTGCTCGTTCGATTCCTATGACCTAAAAAAAGGGGAGCCAGATGCCCAACCCATTCGGCCTTTCTATCAAGCTTACAATACAGAAACTCTTAAAGCAGAGACACAAGCACCATACTTAGATCATCATCATCATCATGCTGTCGGTCGCGATGCGACAAAGACTGCTTTCATTACTTGACTGCCGCTCTCCATTTAGCTCTCTGCTGTGAGAGTGATGTCCATGAGTCGGTCTTAATGTCTCTCAGCTTCATGTTTCTCTTGATGGTATCCTTGAACCGGAGACAAGGGCGCCCTCTCTTTCTGTAACCAGAAGACAGTTGAGAATAGAGGATCTGCTTTGGTAGCCTGTCTGATGACATCCTCATGAGGTGTCCAGTCCACCGGAGATTCTTTTTGATCAGAAGATCTTCCATAGAGGGCAGCCCCGTCTGTTTGAGTATTTCCTTATTTGTCACTTTGTCCTTCCAGGTTAGCCTCATGATTGAACGCAGATGTCGCATCATGAAGGAATGCAGCTTTTTCACCTGTCGTCTGTACACTGTCCAGGCCTCGGCTCCGTATAGTAGGGTGGATAGCACGATTGCACGGTAGATCTTGCCTTTGACCCGCATGGATACATGGTGGTTGTTCCAGAGTCTCTGGCATAGTTGGCCGAAAGATGCTCTAGCCTTGGCCATCCTCCTCTGTATTTCAGCATCAATGCATCCATCACTTGATGCATACTTAGATAATATCTGTATTAAGCCCCTCACCGGATTGAGCAATGGACAGAATTGTCTAGTCCGGGCGTCATAAGTATCAAAATGTATCAAAATGTTGCGATATCGGGTCAAAGGCCGCTGGACGAACGGACATGAAATGGACATGAAAAGGACATAAAACGGACATGAACGGAAAGCCAACGGACGAAACGAACTCAAAGCGGACAAGAACCGTAGACGTCAATCCGGCAGCATCCATTCCAAGTTTTGTGCATGTTCAAAACTTGTATGGACACAAACCGCACTATCAATGGACTTTGTTCGTTTCTTTCCGTTTCCTCCAATCCGGTGATGTGTGACAGGGGCTTTAAGCAGCCATTGCCCGATATGGAGATTGAGGTCTGAAAGCATTTGGAACGATTATCGGTCTGCAGACAACCGACATAGATTGAAGCACATTTCAGAGCCCCAGAGATCCAAACATCCGTATTACTATTAGATCCATGATGTTTCTATAAAATGGCTAGGTTTTTTAAACCATAGGCATAGTCATTTTGATCAATACAAAGCGATATCTAAATGTGTCCCCCACCCCAACAAATAATTAGCCATCAGTAAAATACAAAATAGTCATCTATGATTGACCTGTCTGATATCGATTTTATTGGATTGAGCAGGTGGCTGGGAATGCAATGAAAACCACAATATAAAAGGCAAGTATATATAATTTGTGTTTGTAAATTCTTGCTGATTTAGTTCATGGCCGACCAGCGCACCAGAGAGGGAGAGAGAGAGAGAGAGGGGAGCTAGAGAGAGCGAGAGAACGAGAGAGAGCGCGAAAGAGCGAGAGATACAGAGAGAAAGCGAGAGAGAGACCAATGAAGAGGATTCAAATATGTATTTAAAAATAAGTATTATCAGCACAATTAGGGAATTAATAATGTATCAACTAAAAGACACATATGTCATAGCATGGACATATCATGGGCTTTTGTAAGTGGTTGGGTGGTTTTGTTTGTTTGTTGTTTTAAGTCCTAGCAACATCAAAGGTCATATCAGGACGGGTACCGACTTGTGAGTGGCCACTGATGACTTTATTATAGTGCTGCCCACAGGGAAATCAGGCCACCGGCACCATGATCTGATATCCCACTCAATCACATTATCCTGATAGTGATCTAACCAGTCCTAGTCCTATCCTATTATTGTATTAATGCAGAGCGCCTGGCTAGGAAGCGACAAGTATCAATTTAAAGTCATTGGTTCGACTCGACCGGCAATCGAACTCCCGACCTTCCGCAGGCGATGCCCGGGCTCTACCGATTAGACCACGGCGCCCGGTGGTTGGTGGGGGGGGGGGGGGGGGGTGGAAGTGGTAGTGTGGTATGGGGGGGGGGGGCAGAGGATGCACGTCATGCATTCAGAAATTCTTTATTTTTCATCTTACCTCCATCATCGTACGTTGGAAAACACAGTATTCCCACATCATGTGTTTGCAATGTTGGTCAAGGATCCTACTCCTCTCCGGGTGTGCCCCCCCCCTCCCCCCCCCCCCCCCACCCCCCACGTCTGTAACTTTAAGGAGTGCCTCAATCTGTCGGCGGTGGGTGGGTTGGGGGGGGGGGGGGGGGGGTCTCCCAGCATGTGCGCTCCCTTCCCAGGGTTGTTGTTGGAATTTGTACCTCCGGGCTACAACTAAGGTCATATGATGACAGGGCCCCTTCCCTGTGTAACATCACATAACTGTGTCATTCTCTAAAACTGGGCACCATTTATTAGGTCTCCACATTACGATGCTGATAATTGATTATTTCTTTTATTGATAGCAAGTCAAATAATTATTGTTGCCTCTGTGATGCCTCTATGTTAGCAATGCTACATATATTTAATCTATTCCACAAAATATATCAAAAGAATACTTGTAGGATTTTGTGCTAAAGTGAAAATGTTCAGATCGACACCATGCATTTTAACAACTTTTCCCTTGTAAGACATAACCTTGTTTGCTTAAAGTTGCATAGTCCGATGATTTTGAATTTCTGTATTTTTTCTGAGATAAATATATTAGATCGATCACTAGTATCTACTTTACATTATTTCAAAGTTACTTTTATTTTAAATGGTAAACTTTTTAGATATTTTGAGTGCAAACATGGAAAATTAGTTTTGGCAGGCTTGCCAAAACTCTGACACCATAGACTTCTGCAGTGACAGGTTCTGTTAAATTGACTCAGTATTGCCTTCTACGCAGAAACAAATGCTTAATAAGTGCATCAGTATCTAAAGCCGTGTTCACACGGACAAAATGTGAGGCGAATCAGACAAATCGAATCCGGTGAGGCGAATTAGCCGCCCGTTCACACGAGCACTGCTTGGGCCGGAAATCGAATGCTGCGCATGAGCAAGTCCAGTGTGACCAGCGCCATTTTGGGTTCGACGATGCTGGCACCAGAGAGTGTGGGTTCGACCTAGATATGTATTTAATGAAACGTATTGGTTTGGAATGGTCAAAACTTCTGCTGGGCAGTGAAACCCTAAAAATAAATCATGAAAAAAATATCTGTGCACCTCTAGCAGGTTCATAGACCAAATTATATAATATGTGCTTTTGATCGACCGGAAAGTCAACAAAAGAAGCTCTCGACTGCGCATGCGTGTGAGGTGCTTAATCCGCCTCAGTGCGTCCACACGGACAAAATTATCCGCATCACAGGAATCGATTCACGTAGACTACCTCGCTTAGGTGGTTTACATTATCCGGATCACGTGAATCGAATCAGCCCTAATCCGCCTCATACGTCCGTTCACACGAGAAATGTGAGGCGAACTATACAAGTCACTTTCTACGAATCGATTTACATCGTCCGTGTGAACAGGGCTTAAGTTAGATATGTAAAATCAAATCTAGATAATTTGTTTGGTTTAGAAAATTTGATATTTCATCCGACTATGCAGCTTTAACTGTTATCAATCAAATCTTGTCTGACTTTGTTTTAGATGTTAAAATGATGGTCTGGATGTGTCTTTGATTTCCATGTTACATGAGTGATATTATCGTATTGCTGAATTTGTATAAGATCTAAATCAAAATGTGAAATAGATTTCTTTTCAACTCTGATATATGCAGAACATGGAAACCTTTGGAACATAGATTCTGCTATTATTTGGAATGGGATCTTTTTGCTACTTAAAAATAAAGTTTTTCACTTTTGGTTTCCATGTCCCACTTTAGTCCCCAGTTTCAGAGAATGACCAAACTACTAATAATAGCCATGGGGTACCCCAAGTATATTGTTGCCGGGCAGACCAATTCCGACTTCCTGTGCTAAAGATAAAATTGCGATTTCTATCAGCCTGTCAATCTTTTATTATTAAGATAATTTGAATAATCCCGGAAGGAATACATGATAAAGTCACGTGAACGAATCATTAGCCAGCAATATACATGGTTTCTTTTTGGTAAATGATCATTTTATTCAGCGAATAAAGGTATTGAGGTTTCCGATTATCGGTAGTGTGGTAGCCTTACACCTATAATATTTTATGACAAACTTAAAGTTGCTTAGTCCGGTGGTTTTGCGTTGGTGTCATTTTGTGAAATAAATATATTACTATTAGGTTGATTTTCTAATCTACCTTACTTTACTTTGAAGGAGCTTTTATTTTAAAAGGTTACGTTTGAGAAATTTGAAGTGTAAACATGTCAAATTAATTTGGCAAGCACACCAAAACTCTGACACCATAGGCTTCTGCAGTAACAGGTTCTCTTAAATTGGCTCAGTATTCCCTTCTGTGTGGC
Organism: Branchipolynoe longqiensis; assembly: GCA_030323885.1. Taxonomy (NCBI): domain Eukaryota; kingdom Metazoa; phylum Annelida; class Polychaeta; order Phyllodocida; family Polynoidae; genus Branchipolynoe; species Branchipolynoe longqiensis. The sequence goes on along the minus strand of CM059186.1, from coordinate 173,970,675 downwards.
AACAAATACAGTCTACTCTGTCAATAACGGCAAAAAGTGATGGTCCCGTCATGGCACCCCTTTAATTTAATAGCATTGCCTTTGTGGCGAACGGACAACTGTCTTATGCAGATAACGAGCCATTTTTTCACCTATTTGATCAATATTCTGTCAATAATGACATGCCATATAGTTATATGATAGAAATGACTAATTGTACAAATTACCAATTGTACAAATGACAAATTGTAGAAGTGATGAATAGTAGAAATGACTAATTGTACAAATGACAAATTGTACAAATGACTTTGTGAGGACCGTCCTAATCAGTCAAGTATAAAAGAAAAACATTGGTTTCAACCAATTCCGTCAGTCAGTCTCTGCCTATAACGAATCTCTCTCTATAATAACATCTTGCTCCAGTCCCATGGGTGTCCGTTATATACAGAGTAGACTGTACTTAATAAGTGCATCGTTGTCTAAGTTATATATGTATAATCAAATCGAGATATTTCTTTTGGTTTCGTAAATTTGATGTTCCATCGCACTATGCAGCTCTAAATTAGGTAGAGGAGACATTTTTTTCGGGATGTATACAGCGGGCTTTAAAGTCGGGCGGATATAGTTCTGTCTTAATTGACCGCCGGCAACCGGCGGAAATTACGCGGGTGATTAGGCCAAATTAAAAAATAGAATCGGTGATCGCCCCCGCTTTGCTTGAAAAATCGCTGGCCCATGATTTTGTTATATGGATAGCGATAAGCTCCTTATCGCGTGTAATAAGGTCTGCAGGGCATTGCACCCCCCCCCCCCCCTCACCCTGTTGTGGTTGGAGTGGTGGTGGTGGTGGTGGTGGTGGTGGTGGTGGTGGTGGTGGTATCCCCGCATCCTCTACTCTGCCCCCTGTTGTGGTGGTGGTGGTGGTGGTGGTGGTGGGTCTCCCAGTACCCTTTACGCCCCCCCCCCCCCCCGTGTTGTGGTTGGAGTGGTGGTGGTGGTGGTGGTGGTGGTATCCCCGCATCCTGTACTCTGTCCCCTGTTGTGGTGGTGGTGGTGGTGGCGGTGGTGGGTCTCCCAGTACCCTTTACGCCCCCCCCCCCCCCGTGTTATGGTTGGAGTGGTGGTGGTGGTGGTGGTGGTGGTGGGGGGGGGGGGGTATCCCCGCATCCTCTACTCTGCCCCCTGTTGTTGTTGTGGTGGTGGTGGTGGGTCTCCCAGTACCCTTTACGCCCCCCCCCCCCGTGTTGTGGTTGGGGTGGGGTGGGGTGGGGGTCTCCCAGCATCCTCTATGCCCCCCCACGCGCGGGGCGGGCCGCACACTCCACACGCTCGGAAGTTGTTTTTTTAATAAAGGAGTTGGGTCCTTTGTTACCTCCAACTCAGACTCCACTTAGCATGTACGTAAGAATTATATATATATATGTATATATATATATATATATATATATATATATACATATATATATATATATATATATATATTTGTTAACTGTTAAATGGAGAGGGTGGGTGGAATGGAAAGGGGAGTGGAGAGTGGGGTGGATGGAGTGAGAAATGGAAAGTGGAGTGGAGAGTTGGGTGGATGGAGTGAGAAGTGGAAAGGGGAGTGGAGAGTGGGGTAGATGGAGTGAAATATGGAAAGGGGAGTGGAGAGTGGGGTAGATCGAGTGAGAAGTGGAAAGGGGGAGTGGAGAGTGGGGTGGATGGAGTGAGAAATGGAAAGGGGAGTGGAGAGTGGGGTGGATGGAGTGAGGAATGGAAAGGGGAGTGGAGAGTGGGGTGGATGGAGTGAGAAATGGAAAGGGGAGTGGAGAGTGGGTGGATGGAGTGAGAAATGGAAAGGGGAGTGGAGAGTGGGGTGGATGGAGTGAGAAGTGGAAAGGGGAGTGGAGAGTGGGGTGGATGGAGTGAGAAATGGAAAGGGGAGTGGAGAGTGGGGTGGATGGAGTGAGAAATGGAAAGGGGAGTGGAGAGTGGGGTAGATGGAGTGAGAAATGGAAAGGGGAGTGGAGAGTGGGGTGGATCGAGTGAGAAATGGAAAGGGGAGTGGGGTAGATGGAGTGAGAAATGGAAAGGGCAGTGGAGAGTGGGGTGGATGGAGTGAGAAATGGAAAGGGGAGTGGAGAGTGGGGTGGATGGAGTGAGAAGTGGAAATGGGAGTGGAGAGTGGGGTGGATGGAGTGAGAAATGGAAAGGGGAGTGGGGTAGATGGAGTGAGAAATGGAAAGGGGAGTGGAGAGTGGGGTGGATGGAGTGAGAAATGGAAAGGGGAGTGGAGAGTGGGGTGGATGGAGTGAGAAATGGAAAGGGGAGTGGAGAGTGGGGTGGATGGAATGAGAAATGGAAAGGGGAGTGGAGAGTGGGGTGGATGGAGTGGAAAGGGGAGTGGGTAGATGAGTGAGAAATGGAAAGGGAGTGGAGAGTGGGGTGGATGGAGTGAGAAATGGAAAGGGGAGTGGAGAGTGGGGTGGATGGAGTGAGAAATGGAAAGGGGAGTGGAGAGTGGGGTGGATGGAGTGAGAAATGGAAAGGGGAGTGGAGAGTGGGTGGATGGAGTGAGAAATGGAAAGGGGAGTGGAGAGTGGGGTGGATGGAGTGAGAAATGGAAAGGGGAGTGGAGAGTGGGGTGGATGGAGTGAGAAATGGAAAGGGGAGTGGAGAGTGGGGTGGATGGAGTGAGAAATGGAAAGGGGAGTGGAGAGTGGGGTGGATGGAGTGAGAAATGGAAAGGGGAGTGGAGAGTGGGGTGGATGGAGTGAGAAATGGAAAGGGGAGTGGAGAGTGGGGTGGATGGAGTGAGAAGTGGAAAGGGGAGTGGAGAGTGGGGTGGATGGAGTGAGAAATGGAAAGGGGAGTGGAGAGTGGGGTGGATGGAGTGAGAAATGGAAAGGGGAGTGGAGAGTGGGGTGGATGGAGTGAGAAATGGAAAGGGGAGTGGAGAGTGGGGTGGATGGAGTGAGAAATGGAAAGGGGAGTGGAGAGTGGGGTGGATGGAGTGAGAAATGGAAAGGGGAGTGGAGAGTGGGGTGGATGGAGTGAGAAATGGAAAGGGGAGTGGAGAGTGGGGTGGATGGAGTGAGAAATGGAAAGGGGAGTGGAGAGTGGGGTGGATGGAGTGAGAAATGGAAAGGGGAGTGGAGAGTGGGGTGGATGGAGTGAGAAATGGAAAGGGGAGTGGAGTGGGTGGATGGAGTGGAATGGAATAGGTTGATGAGTGAGATAGGGATGTGGAGTGGATGGAGTGAGAATGGAGATGGGCGTGGAGGGATGAGAATGGAAGGGGAGTGGAGGTGGGGTGGATGGAGTGAGAAATGGAAAGGGGAGTGGGAGAGTGGGGTGGCTGAGTGAGAAATGGAGGGAGGGATGGAGATGGGTGGATGGAGTGAGAAATGGAAAGGGGAGTGGAGAGTGGGGTGGATGGAGTGAGAAATGGAAAGGGGAGTGGAGAGTGGGGTGGATGGAGTGAGAAATGGCAAGGGGAGTGGAGAGTGAGGTGGATGGAATGAGAAATGGAAAGGACGATCACCAACAAATTTTTTATTTGGCCTTAGGACTGACAGAACTGATTCAGATGCGACAAGAATCAAATTTGTAATCATCAGTTTGACTCGGCAGGGGTTCGAATCCGGCCAGTTGCCGCATAGGAAGCAAGCGCTCGACTTACTCGACCATCTAGTTCGGTTGATGGGTCAGGAGCGGGGGCAGGGGTGAGACTGAGGGGGGGGGGGGGGGGGGAAAGCGGAAGTTTGGGGGGGTGCCCTATTTTCGTGAATGGGTTTACCCCATGTTCCCATCCCATAAATAGACTACATCGCCGTTCCAGCCGCGCGGTGCATTGTGGGATGTGTCAGAGTAAAACAAACCCGCGAGAAGCACATGGCACATGCTAATACACTGGGTGCAGTTATGAAATGTGCTAGTTTCAGCTCATCTCAGCTCTTGTTTGAAACATAGAATACCAACTAAAAAAATATATATAATAAATTAAGATATTAATCTTTTATGCAGCATTGCATTTACATCAATATAATTAGCACATCTTGTGCCATCTGCATTTAGATTTAGACATATCTGGGCACTCAGACTATTGTTAGAGCCATAGCCAGAGTCAGTTTTACTTATTTTATTCATATTTTTATTTATATCCTATGGTTAATGACATATGTAGAAATAGAAAATGAGTAGGGTTAATCAGATATTGGTTATATATTTCTTTGAAACAAGTTTTTGTTGACACATCTGACATTTTAATATTTAGAACAAGAATTACTTATGGCTAATCAATGGTGAGGTAAACATCAGCCTGTAAAGTGACTGAAATTGTATGTTTCTTAGCTCAAAATGCTTAATTATGGACAGTTGTGTCTTAAACGTATTCATTATATTATTATATTGCATCCTTCCATCCATGTTTGTGCCAAATTGTTATGTATTTCTACTAATTTTGAATAAAATGGAAGTTTTGCCCTATGCGTATCGGCAAACTCAATGGCTATAAGCCTTTGCTTTGCTCCCAACGCTGTTTTCAGCACATGCTCACTCGGAACCGTGATCTCGTCTATTCGCATGCGCACATGTGTGGAGAGTTGGCATTTCCTACCATAATGAGACATCATTCTTGTTCACAGACGCAGTAGTCAGCCACCACGAGAGAGGCGATTCAGGTCAGAATATAATGTATAATATAATGTTTTCAGTCACGTTGGCGCGCCGAAGGCTGCAAATCTGCAGCACTGTATGAGCACTGCTGAAAGCGGTCCCATGTGGCTGGGAGTTGACTTCCGATGGGTCATCATCATCAGGGGCGTAGCTAGGCGTACGCGCATACGACAAAACGTCCACATCGTTTTGTCCAAAAAAATTAAATTAAAAAATAATAAAGAGAGAGAGAGAGGGGGGGGGGGGTTACTTAGATATGATTTCATATTCGGAAGGGTGTGACGCCGTAAGCGGCCCCCTAAACCCCCTGCCGAAATTAGGAGTCCACTTCGTTAAAGGTCTAGCTACGCCCCTGATCATCATCATGCCGTCGGTCGCAATGCGACAATGACTGCTTTCATTTCTTAACTCCCACTCAATGGATTGTCAATGGCCATGAGCAATCAGGTATAGCGTATGAGTAACCTACGCCGACGTATGGCCACCGTATGCCTAGCGTAGCAGCATATGAGTAGCGTATTCAAAACTTATGCGTAACGTATGAAAAGCATATGATGACGTATGCTATCCGTACTGTCAGGATGAGTACCGACTTGTGACTTGAGTTCACTCATGGCGAGTTTATAGTGCTACCCGACTGGGATACCATACATACATACATACATACATCCACAGGTACATACATACAAACAACATACCTAATGAAGAGATGGGAAGAGTAGGACGGACCAAACATGTGCTGCAACCACTATCAAAAGCAACTACCTGTTAGGAAGCAGACTCTATATGATATATGAAGAAATGGGACGGTCCAAACATGTAGGAAGGTTGTTGTTATTGGGGGTTTGTGACCTAGCGGTCACTGGCTGCAGAACTGTAGCATTGATAAACGGCCCGTTTTTGGCGGTTTGTTTTTTGGGGGCTTTCCTTCTCACTTCGTCCAACTTAAGGGGTGGTAGGGGGAGGGGCATGGTGCTCATCGCGGTGTCTTGTGCTGTGGTGGTGTGGTGCGGCAGTGGCCCGGCAGGTGGCAATACGTTCTTGGGCCCACGGTCCTGTACCTCGACCGGAGAGCAAAGCGGGATCCAGTGTCGTTGGCAGCAGGGCCATGGGGGGCGTTGGCCTCAGCCCCCGTCGAGGTGGGTGGTCAGAGCCACAGGCTCTGGACCGGGGTGTGGTTGGTAGGTGTGATTGTATCCGCGGTCCCAGCACCCACTCCATCAGTGATCGAAGCGGGAACCGACGTTGTAGGCGCGGGGGTCGAGGCTGTCACACCCGGTGTATCCGGGACCACATGGGGCTCCCGGTGTAGGCGCTGTGTCCGGTGGGACCTCACGGGCCTCCCCGACGGGGCTCCCTGACTGGGACCTCACAGGGCTCCCTGACTGGGGGACCTCACAGGGCTCCCCGACTAGGACCTCATGGGGCTCCCTGCTGGGGACCTCACGGGGCTCCCTGACTGGGGGACCTCACGGGGCTCCCTGACCAGGACCTCACAGGGCTCCCTGGCTGGGGACCTCACGGGGCTCCCTGATGGTGTTGTTGTCGGGTTCAGAGTCGTCAGTGATGGGTTCAGGGCCGCCAACGATCTCGAAGGTGTGGTAGTTCTGCCTATAGAATCTGCCGAGCGGCTCCCAAGAGGACTCAGAGAGTCTCGTGAGGATGGCGAGCGTAGCTCGGTTGTCGGACAGGTTGTGTGGTGGGCCGAGGAAGTCTCGGATGACGGTCCTGTCACAGGCCACACATGATGCCAGAATGTGAGCAACGTTGAAGATTTGGTCACCGCAGGGACATCGTTGCAATGCAGGGGTGTCGATGTACCGCCTGTATCCAGTCCTGAAGCGCATGACCGCCTCTTGCACAGACGCAGAGAGGTTTCTCTGGACTGGTAGGCGCTCCCTGACATTCTCGTGCCATGCCCAACTGATGGAGTATGGGTTCCTGACGGTGGTGCGGTGGAGGGAGGCCTCCCACAGGGCTTTGGTGGCTCTAGCATGGGTGGCTTTGAGCTTGGACAGGGAGTGGCCGATGGCGAGGTCGATCTCAGGGTGGTGAGAACCGTCCAGAACAGCTGAGTCGGCCTGGTCATTACCGAAGAGTCCTATGTGGGAGGGAACCCATGCCAGCACTGTGTCGAGGAGAGCTTCATGCCTGGTGGCGATGGTGTTCTGGATCAAGGGGGCCAGAGAGTGGCTAGCTCTGTGGTCCTTGATCTTGCAGACTGCATTGAGTGAGTCAGTGACTACTATGCAACTGCAATGTCGCAGCTGGGTCAGTGCATGGTGGATGGTGGCGAGCTCTGTATCGAGGGTGGAGGAGTAGTCCGTGACCCTGATAAGGCGTCTAGCCTGCCCGTCTGGTAGGAAGTGTCCCACCCCTGCTCGGCCTGTGTCACGGTTGAGCGAGCCGTCGGTGTAAACCGTAGTGGCTTGAGGGAAGTCCTCTTTGGCATGGGCAATGGTTTCCTGTGCCATGGTTCTGAGGACTATGGTTGGGTAGTTGGCTTTGCTTGAGCAGAGGCTGGTGAGCCTGACCTCTACGGGCACGGAGTACCAGGGAGGTCTCGCCTGGAGGTCAGTGGCATCAGCGAGTGCCAGCCCGTGAGTTTGTTTGAGGGTGCGGATGGCCGTCTTCGTTCCCCAGGAGAGGCCGAGGCGCCGTCTTGGACCGTTTTGTAGGTAAGAGGCTGCGCTGTGGTAGAAGGTGGAATGGCCTACAGACAGGGCTTGGCAGAGGTGGTTTGCCAGCAGCTGCTGTCCGCATAGGTGGAGTGGTGGGAGGTTGGCCTCAAGGAGAAGGATCTCAACTCTGGTTGTCCTGCGAGCTCGGGTAATGAGCCGAGCTGCCTGGTACTGGACTCTTTCCAGAGTGAGGATGTCTTTGGTCAGGGTGCTACTGCCAGGGAGGCATGCCCTACTGCAGTAACCAATCCAGGAAACGGTGTTGGCTGCATAGTCATAGAGGGCCCGCACGGCCTGTTTGTAGAAGAGACTGAGCACTTCAGCTGGGGCTCCCCAGTTGAACCCAAAGATTCTTGTCATTAGAAGAAGTCTCTTGTTCATTCTGGAGGCCAGGTGCTTCACAAGTGGCCTCATGGTGAGTTTGTGATCCAGCCTGACTCCGAGGTAGTCGAAGGTGTTCACCCACTCGATGTCCAGGTCTGCTGCACGGAGTGGGTGGGGAGGCTGATTCGTGAACATCATCATGGCTTTGGTTTTGTTTGAGGATATTTTGAGCCCCAGATCACCTCAGGTGTCGCTAAGAAGGAGGAGGACATCCGCCGTGAGGAGGGGCACGTCCCTGGTACTTGAGCAGACTACAGCGATGTCGTCTGCATAGCACAGGGTCTTGACATGTTTGAGGTGGCGCTCAGAAATACCTGCTTTCAGTCGGCTTATGAGAGCAGCGACTACAGCATTAAAGAGGAAGGGGCTGAGAACAGCTCCCTGGGGGACGCCATTTTTTAGGTGACTGAGGGGAGTAGTGCTGCCCTGGAAGCGGACACTGGCTCACCTGTCACATAGGTAGTTCTTTACGAATGCCAGAGGCTTCCTGGTGACTCCCAGCTCAACGATAGAGGCAAGGACACCTTGTGGTCGACCACCTCGAAGGCCTTCTCGAGGTCGAGGAATATGACAGCCACGCCAAAGCCTCATCCACTGGCATGTACTATCTCCTCGAGGAGGCTGAGGATGGCGTGCTGCGTGCCACGTCCGCCTTGGAACCCGACCAGCTCTTCGGGGAAGCCGCTGGCTGGGTGGCTGGAGAAGGTTTCGAGCCGGCCCAGTACAATTCTCTCTACTACTTTCCCGGAGGGATTGCAGTAGTGAGATCGGGTCTTTTTTTGGGATGGGTACAATGACCGCGTCCTTCCATGTTTGCGGTATAATCGCTCGTGTGTAGACTGAGTTTAGGAGGGGGAGCAGAGTTTCCCTGTTGTGTGTGGAGAGGCGGGTCCACACTGTGGTTGGTACACCATCTGCTCCGGGCTCGTTTTCCTCTGTGGGGGGTGGAGTGCCCTCCCGAGCTCGGTCTTGGTAAGGGGGCGGTCAAAGCTGTGGGCGGAAGGGAGGTCTAAGGCGTTGTTGATGACGTCCTCTCGCTAGGGGGCGTCTCTGGTGAGGGTTTGTAGGTGTGTGTTTGGTAAGCAGAGTTGCAAGTCTATTCTGATGATGAAGGTGGTGAGTTGATTTGTGGCTGCTTGTAGTGGGTTTGGCTAAAGGGGTGCATGGGGGGGGGGTCCCCTGTAGGTTGTTTAGTTTTTGCCAAAGGTGTGTGAGGGTGGTGTGCCATGAAATTTTGGTGCACCAGAGTTTCTTTTTCAGTTGTGATGAGCTGGTTCAACCATTCGGTGGCAATGTTAACTAACTTTTCAGTGCATGGGTTGGGGTTGGAACGGAACTTGCGGAGGAGTTTGTTTTTGTGGCGTTTGGCTCTCCTGATGGCGGGAGAGTTTGTTGTGCCTGGGAGGCAGCGGTTTGTTTTCTATTGGATGGTGGCCTCCATGGCATGGCGGACAAGTATGGTGAACTTGTCGCATGTGTTGGGAGGGTTGGTGTGTGTGAGGTGTTGCAAGTGTTGGTTGAAGGCTTCCCAATCAGCTCTGTCCGGGTTAAATCTGGGCGGGGTTTGTGGGGGGGGGGGACCTTGGGAGCGTCTGTGCGTAGGAGCGCTGCATGGTGGTCTGAGTACAGGTCAGTCAGCTCCACGAGGCTGTGGCCGCGAGTTGTATGTTTAGGATGCAGAGGTCCATGGACGTGCCGCTGCGATGAGTGTGCGAGCCATCATTCATTAGGGTGTGGTTCGCCGAGTCAAGGACCTCTGCCAGTAGTGTGCATCCCCTGGTGGTGTCTGTGTTGTTGCGTCCCCAGATGGAGAGGTTGTTGGTCCCCAGATTTGGTGTGTTGTTGCGTTGCCATGTGCTTGGAGGATGGGATCGAGGGTGTATTGTGTGTTGCAGGGGTTGTATATGTTGAAGGTGTCTATTGTGGTTGTGGCTAGTTTGAGGCGCACACGCAACATGTCGGCCACGCATTATAAAGTTATGAAGGAAAAGCATACCTTTCAGTTTTTTAGGAGCCTGTGTGGACTCTAGTAGCAGGTCAGTTGTTACTGGTGGCTGTGGGTGGAGCAGTTGATAATGTGGTGTCGGGTGTGGTGAAGCATAGACTGGCGCCTAGAAGTGCTGAGGCTGTGGCATTGCGGCCATGTGGTGCTGGGGAGGGCGCGGGGTGGGCTGAGGAGGGCGTGGGGTGGGCGGGAGGGGAGGGGGCGGGTAGGAGTGGGAACGGGCAGTGTATGAGCAAGTGGGTTGAGGTGTTATGCACTGTTGAAGCGGAGTGAGTGTAGGCATGGAGTGAGCATAGGCAGGCTGCTGAGGAGTGTGAGGGGGGTGGTGACAGATGGGGGAGGGGGGGGGGTGCGACAGGAGAACACGGGGCATAGGGAATCTGGGCATGGCCACAAACTTTTCTAACACATTAAGCCTTGTAGATAGCACTGTTGACATCCTCCTGTTCTTTTGGTGGAGCTGCATAATCATACCTTGTTGCTCTGCGAGCTCGCGTGCTGCTGGTGTGGCCCAGAGTCTGTGGCATGTGTTGGGCCGAACACTCAGGTTCAGTGTCAGAGTCCTCATTCGGCTGTTGAACATGGAAAGACGAATGCACCTTCCTCGCCGGCTGCGTTCTTGTAGTTGAAGTGGACAGTGGAGGGCGTCCTCGTATCTTCTTTGCAGGTGGCATTGCTGTAGTTAGTTGGAGCTGTGGAGCACTGACCACTTGGTGAAGCACCATTGTTAGGTAGTGTGCGTGCTGAGATAGCGAACCTGCTAGCTTGAGCGCGGGGCGAGAAGTGAGCCACATGTGATCCAATGCAGCAAGAAGGGTCACGTGACCAGTTGCCTCGTAAGTAAATTAGCCATATTAGCGAGGCCAACATGAATAATGACAGTTCAACACAATATTGGTCTATGGATTCATGTGGAGCCTAGCTTTAACTCGTGCACAGCACGGGTTAAAGCTAAAAGCTAGTTACATATATTATGAAGATATTGTTCTGTACATGTTAGATGGCGGAAAACATTTATCTTTTTTTTTTAGGGTACAATAGTTGTTTAAGCAGGGGAAATTTCAATCATGGATGATTGGTCTTCCTCATTCCACTGCTCCTTGCCCTGTCCTAATAATGCCGAGCGCCTGGCGAGGAAGCAACAAGTATAAATTTTTAAGTCATTGGTTTGACTCGACCAGGATTCGAACCCACGATCCCACGATCTACCAACCCTGGAGACGGATGCTCTAACTCATTCGGCCATCCCGTCTGGTTGTGCCAGTGAGGAGACATCTTGGGTTGCATTTGGCTGTAGGAGAGAGTATCTTATGCCATAAGGCCGTGGGGAGGCTCTTCACTGTGCTTACACATTTGGTGATGCAGGAGCGAGCATAGCTATGTATCTAGACTATGGTCGTTAGTTACTCCCACAACACTGTCTCTGGGACAGGGCTGCTAAACAACCTTATTGAAAACGGATTGGATGGCTGGGTAACTGACATAGGTCTATACATATTTGACTTACCAACTTAAGACCCTAAATATATTTTTGAGTTACTTATCTATCATAACCCACTACTTTTGAAGAGCAAAATTGATGCAATCCTGTATATTAATAAATTTTAAAATTTGAATCTAGATAGTCTAGTGGCTGTAATCTTGGTTTGTTTGCATTTTCTCCCAGTTCATCAACTCTACACCTATATATATATATATGTGTATATGTGATGTATAACGCATTATGCGAGTATAAAGGCGTGGAAGGGAATTAACCCCTCCTTATTATTATTATGTCCTAATTATTGTTATTATTACAATACATACTGTGCTGCCTCCTCCATCTCGCGACTGGTGGCGCCACCCCCGGCTGCACCCGGTACCCGCCTACCCTGAATACATCACTCGCGTCGGAAAAATAAACACTGCGTGCTGGAACCAGCACCTCCACAGCTTGTTTATAACTGATTCATAACAAATCGAGTTTTTACTAGGACTTAGCCATGGTTATCGCATTCCAACGGTAGAATCATTTGAGAGAAGGCTGGATAGACATTGGAGAGGACACCCTGAATTATATGACTTTAGGGCTCCATCCACCTCCATACATGAACAAAATATAGTTCTTTTAAAAAATCCAATAACGAGCTGGCATTAGAGGTTTAATATGGCCTAGATCAGCCAGAAGAGGATCTGTGAGTTAATCTGTAAGCTAATATCCCGGGTTGAATATTTGATCTAATAAGCCCCGTCATATTACGACGCATCGTGCAAGCGTACGCCGATGTAGGAATTTTTGCACCAATATGTCAGTATACATCAATATGCGTTACTCAAACGTTACACGTTCGTCATGCATACGTTGATGTACGTTGATGTACGTCGTTATACGCGTCACTCGTTAAGGACGAAGGTTTTGTGCATGTACAAAACATTCAATGTTCGACTTGTGGCTTTTATATCGGGCGAACGTTATGTATACTTTAGACATACGTCGATGTACTTCAGATGTATGTTAGACAACCGTTGTTCACTACGTAGCACTACATTGACCTACATCAGTCGGACGGAGAGCCAGTGGAAATGTACAGTCCGCGTATTGACAACGTATGGATAACGTATGTCTAACTTACGTCTAACATACGTTTTGCGTTTCTCCACCGTGTCTTGACGTATGTAACATATAAGGTGTACTTCTGGCATTCGAATTAAGTTCACCGGTGTTCTGCAAGAGTACTGAGCGTATTGCGAGCGTTTTTCGCCAGGAAGCACGTTAGCCATAGGTTGGCAATACGTTGGCCATATGCTCTGCTATGTTGCATATACACTATGTATACGTCCAACTTTGCCCAGCATGCCGAAAAGTTCAACGCATCTCGACGTTTGAAAGTGATTTTAACCGTTCGCCATGTGCTTGCGCGATGCGTTGTAATGTGAAGGCCATAAGGTAGGGCAGTTGCATGGCTTTCGGTGACAAAGGGCGCCCCATAAAGGGTTGGGTGAGGGTTGGGCGAGAGTGGGTGTGGGTGTGAGTGTGGGTAGGGGTGAGGGGTGGGAGTGGCGGGTGGCTAGGACTACTTACCGGGTGGTGACCCTGATGCGTAGACATGTCGTGAATAGCCTACATCCGGGACAGAAGCGACAGTAAAATATGCAGCACACCGCAGACGCTGCAACATAATCGGACAGTTCTCAGAACCGGATGTGATCAGAAGTGAACAGCGCAATGCCTTCTGGGGTTGTTCCACGCCCACGCTTCCAGCGCCACATACATGCTTTCTTTATTTTGCTTATTCCATCAGCTCTGACTGAGAGGATTGAATGAAGATGCGGTATTGAATTAAGAAGACACTGGGCGAAAAGGAGATCAAGTTTGTTTGTTGTTGTTTTATGTCCTAGCAACATCTATGGTATATGCAGGACCGGTAACGACTTGTGACAGTGCACACTCATGGTTACTTAATAGTGCTGCCCCAACTGGGAGACCAGGCTGCCAGCACCATGACCTGACATCCCACACAGTCACATTATCCTGATACTGTGCTAACCAGTCCTTGCCCTATTCTATTAATGCCGAGTGCCAAGCTAGGTAGCGACAAGTATCAATTTGATAAGTCATTGGTTTGACCCGGCTGGGATTCGAAACTCCAGACCTTCCGCACGGGAAGCCTGTGCTCTACCGATTCGGCCACCGTATCCGGTACGTAGATTTTAACAAATCACTCAGGGACTATCCACAGTAGGGTGAAACAAGCCTGCCTAAATCCGAGCCTAAACTGCTTCCGTAGGAATTAACTGTGGATGTGATGGTTCCAGGGCAAAGTCTATATCTATGTTGGTTTAAAGTTGAGAAATTGAGACAAGATGGCGGCCATAGAAACTCTCGATTTGACTTTTAAAGTGTATTAATCTACATGATTTCATATATTCTTCACTAAAGAATAGCTGGCTGTGACAAAGAAGCATTTTAACTCTATATTTAGCACCTTAGATTACAAATTCAAAGACAACACTGGTCTTTACTTGGAGATGATAGTGAACTTCACTGGCATATACTTAGAACCACTCTACTCCTATAGCAGCTTAAAGCTGCATACTCCAATGAAAGCATCAAATTTTCAAAACCAAAACAATTATCTAGATTTGATTCTACATATCTAATTTAGAGACTGCTGTACTTATTAAACATTTTCGCCACATAGAAGGGAATACTGAGTCAATTTAATAGAAGCTGTTACTGCAGAAGCCTATGGTGTTAGAGTTTTGGTAAGCTTGCCAAAATTAATTTTGCACATTTGCACTTCAAATATCTCAAAAGTTAACCATTTAAAGTAAAAGTTACTTCAAACTAAAGTAAGGTAGATTATAATGATCAACCTAACATATTTATCTCAGAAAATGACAGAAACTCAAAACCATCAGACTAGGCAACTTTAACGTTGCATAGTCCAATGGTTTTAAGTTTATGTCATTTTTCTGATATAAATAAATTGAATTGATTGTTATAATCTACCTTACTTTAGTTTCAAGTACTGTTTATTTTAAACAGCTAATTTTGTTGACATTTGAAGTGCAAACATGTCAAATTAGTTTTGGCAAGCATGCCAAAACTCGGACCCCATAGGCTTTAGCAGTAAATAGGTTCTACTATACTGACTCAGTATTCCCTTATATGTGGCAACAAATGCGTATTACTATTAGTAAGTGCATTAATATATAAGTTAGATATATGTAAAATCAATTCTAGATAATTGTTTTGATGTTGATAAGTTGATGCTTCATTGGACTATGTAGCTTTAATGCTTTCCAAATATGGCATTCGGACCGAATTTGTCTGTGCTGCCACCTAGTGGATTCCCAGAAATTGTCACGTAGCGCTGTTTGTTTATCACTGTTTATAGGGGTTTAACATCCTGGCAACATCTAAGATCATATAAGGATGGGTACCGACTTGTGACAGTGCACACTCATGGTGACGTTATAGTGCTACCCGACTGGGAGACCAGGTTACTCGTTACAATCTTACTTTAGTTTGAAGCAACTTTGCTATTCAATAACATAGGAGATAGGCTATTTTAAGTGAAAACAAATCAATTTTGACATGTTTTTCAAAACCCTGACCCCGTGGGCTTCAGCAGTAACAAGTTCTATTAAATTAATGTAGCATCCCTTCTATGCGGAAACAAATACGTATTAAGTGAATCAGTGTCTAAGTTGGATAAGTATGTTAAAATATAAATGAATGGTTTGGTTTTGAAAATTTGATGCTTTTATCAGACGATGCTAGCAGTGTTGTCTGGACATGCTGACTAGTGACGTCACTATCACGTGACTTGTACTTCAAAGTAGTTTGGGTTGGCAAAAACAGGGGCCTAGCTTGGAACTTTTAGGTTGTACACATACGTTTTCTGTGATGGAATCAAACGCTATTGGTGGTGTGCACCCCACACCCACAAACACACACACCGAACCAGGATGGTCTGAGTTGTTATAAGTCATGCTCAGGCTTCATTTCAGGCTCATTTTGTATTTACAAAAAAATAAGTACATTATATATTTTAATAATATAAACAAAATTGTAATTTGAGGTAGTATGCAGCTGCGTACCTCGTGCTACGTATACATGTGGAAGTTAGGCCCTTGCGAAACAAAGTAGTTCGGTGTCATTTTACATAGAAACCAATAGAGCAATGCTTGAATTAAATATTGAATTGATCAGTTTAATAATGTTCAACCTAGTGGGGGGAAAACTCTGCCATTGGCAAATGCATTGGATTTAAGCTAATTATTTTTTGTCAATGTGTGTGCCTGCCTATTGAAAGCATTTCAAATAAATAAAACCAATATATTCTGAACTATAACCCATGTACAACTTGCAAATGATCTATGGTGCTGATCACACAAAGACCAAACATAGGACCGTGATGTTAACAAACAGTTTTAAAAGTAAGTATGCTGTTGACTTTCAAATAGCACATTAGCCAGACACAATGCTGAGAGATCTACAATAGCACTGCGTCCCAAAACAACTCTTGCATTTGAATCTAGAAAAGTGTAGGCTTAGATCTTGAGTGAGAGTTAGTTTTTCTTATTTTATTCACATGTTTATTTGTGCAGTAGTCTGCATATGAAACCCACCGCCATTCGGTGGTGGCGGGAACTACACTGACCACCTTTGCTGAGTAGCAGCAACAGGTGGCAGTAGGCTAACCAGAGGCAGTCCACGGGTGGACTGTCCCTCTGTGCTTGGCTAGTGGCCACCCCGAATGTAAGACATTACCTGCCACCTGGCTGGGTAGTAGACTGGTCACTAATGTGTGGCTGGTGAGATGCGGAGGAAATAACCCCCTTGATGAAGCTATTTCGGATTACTTCCTTATTTTGTTGCACTTCACTCAGATAGGCCTACGTTTACGGTATATCACATTATTTATAATAGGTCACAGCAAGCAGAGAAAAGGTGTAGATTTTTCTTTTAGTCAATTGATGTCTTGTATGACATATTTGGCATTTTCAATATTTAAATCTAGAAAAGTCTAAATGTAAAACTCGAGTAACAGGAATGTTTTTCTGCCTTTATTTGTTATATTATTTATGCTGGCTCAAAGTAATAATAGTGATTTGGCAAGAATTGCAAATATTTGTGTCTGTTTTTGTTTATCAAATTTTAGTTGACATACCGATATTTCAGATCTAGATGAGTCTAAATTTAGGTCTAGAAATGTAAATCTAGATATAGCAAGAGTTGCTATAGTCATCATCATGCTGTCGGTCGCGATGCGACAAAGACTGCTTGCATTACTTGACTGCCGCTCTCCATTTAGCTCTCTGCTGTGAGAGTGATGTCCATGAGTTGTTATAGTACCGGTGTATATATTGCTCATTAGAAAGCCAATATCACTTATTAGTAGCAGAGAGCGTGTATATAAACAGATGAGAGGGACAACTCCCGCAAAAATCGGTAACACAGGCTACAGTGGCGTTCCTGGCGGTTAGTGTTGAACAAGCTTTGAGTTTGACGGTACGTGCAGTGCAAAACATTTGTTTTTATTCAAAATTAATAGAAATGCAGAAGCCTGACCTTATCAATTTAATATAATCCTTTTGGTAAACATGTCTTCTATATGTGTACTAAGCGGCTTGTTTCTATTTGGTGTAGTTTTAGAGATATTTCACTTTTTCTGTAGGAAGATTGCACACGACCATTGACAATGCCTTGAGTTTGCCGTACGCGTAGTGAAAAACGTCAGTTTTATTCCAAATTAATAGAAATCCAGAACCCTAACCATATCAATTTAATATAATCTTGTTGGTAAACATGTTTCCTATGTGTATTCCAATCAGTTTGTTGCTCGGTGTTGTAGTTTTAGAGATATTTAACGTTTTCAGTAGGAAGATTGCACACGACCATTGACAATGCCTTGAGTTTGACAGCTGTGTCATATACTGTTCAACAACCACCACTTGGAGCGCCACAGTCGGCAGGTGTTACACGGTCTAGTATGGGAGTTGTCCCTCTCATCTGTTTATATACACGCTCTCTGTTAGTAGTCAGGTTTCTCATTCATTAAAGGGGTTTTCAAAATTAATATTGATTAATATCTTTCTTATTTATTAACGGAAGAGTGCCTAGTTACTCCTGCAGCACTGTCTCCCTGACAGGGCTGCTAAAGAACCCATTAGAAGAATAAACTCAGAATAACCATATTATTTTGCAATCTAATATGCTAAATGTATCGTTCAAATACCAATGATGGAACCCCACAACTTCTGGGGCGAATAATTGATTAAGTCATGTAGATTAACAGTCCAGACTTTAAAAGTCAAATCATGGGCTTTCTACACAGGTGGCTGCCATTTACTATTTCCTTAATTCTCTCCCAATTTCTCAACTTTGCGCCAAAATAGATAAAACACTGCGCACTGGACCCACCACCTCTACAGCCTATTTACAGTTGATTCATACCAAAGCAGCTTTTGATCGGATTTAAGCAGGGTTGTCACTCGCCCTAGATAAAAGATTCACCATGTACTTGATGTACGGGGTGGTGAATCTGTTATCTACACTCACCCTAGATAAAAGATTCACCCTGTAGCCTACTGCAAGTACGGGGTCTGAGGGTGAATCTTTTAAGCTCTACACTCACCCTAGATAAAAAATATTCACCCTGTAGGCACAACTTGTTGTAGGGCCTACTGCAAGTACTGGGTGAATCTTTTCTAGATCTACTCACCACTACTCTGGGTAGCCCTGGTGAATCTCTTTTTTCTATGTCTAGACCAGCTTTATAAGCCAAAGACGGATTCCTACCCCTTTTTGAAGACAACCAGCAAAATAAAACCTGCTTGTTATCCCAACACAATCCACCTTAGCAGTTATCATCATCCTGTCCAAGCGAAGTTTTCACTACGTCATGTGTGCACCCTCCTCCTTTTGTGATGTAAATAACAAACAAGAACAAGAACAATAACAATAACAGCAACAATAACAGCAACAACAACAACAACAATACATGCACTGATGTAGACTTTTTTAGTGTCGACCTGACCGGATGTGACCCCGCCCATTTCCGGCGTGACGTAAGGAGGTCACCGTGACCCTTCGTCATCTTCGTTCCTGCGTTTCACAAAAAAGGGACATGCTCAATGTCAGCGGAAGGAAATAAACACCTCTCCTTTTGTTCGCACAGGTGAACACATCACCACAATTAGCCTCCAAATTGTCGGGAAATGTAAGTATTTACACCAGCCGAGCAACTGGGACGTTTTGCGTGAGTGAAATTTGATTAAATCAAACCGAAAAGTGACCATTTGTGGTTTTTGTTTAGGTTTTTATTATTAACTTCCAGCTCATCCATCACCCACCCACCCGGCCCAGAGACAAGAACTGTCAGGGGGAAAGCTCAATTAAGGAGCAGTGTTGCTTGCTGCTAGATTCCTCCTGGTAGTTGCAATTCGTTGTACAAGCATGACATCGACCGATAAAAACAATAATAACAATAGTAGCAAACAGTTGGACTCGTTTAGCTTGGTGTACCAGGAGGAGTCGAAGCGCTCGTCGAAGCGCATCAGGGATGACTCTGACTCTGGAAACGAATGCGACCTTATTCCAAGTCCACCCAAAAGGACCAGGCCCCTGAGGAAGGCCGCCATGAGGGTATGCACCGCCGCCATCGTCAAAAGCAAAGAAATGCGCAGGTTCTTCGAGCTGGCACGTACGTTAAAGCAATAATAATACAATGCAGAGTTTCTTTATATACAAAAAATAAGTATACAAACTATAGGTTCATTTTCAGTTGCCAGGCCCAGGAGCTGTGGTGCCTGTGTCTTTCTTTCTTGTTCAACCCGGGATGAACACTGATTTATAAGTGATATTAGTGATAACAAAGACAATGTACGACAAGATGCACCACTCAATGCTTTCAAATAGGAATTTCTGAAATAATCATGCAGTGGCACCATCCCATGGCAAACAACGTGCATTGACTCAGGTGTAGTTGTAGATAAAAGATTCACCCGGTACTTGTAGTACATGGGTGAACGACAACGTAGTCTAAATACGGGCGAAAATAGCTTTAGTATGGAACATGAAGTAGAAATTGTGGTTCCATGATCAAATGGCTACATATTTTGGCACAGATTTGGTGAAATGGGAGAGAATGCAAAAAGACAAGATGGCGGCCAGAGAATGCCGTCGATGTCACTTTTAAATTGCATTAAAGTATGTTTATTATATTTTCCAACTCAAAAGTAGCGGGTAAATATGAAGACATCTACAAAGAATATATGTTGCTTCTTAGATTGTGAAATTAGGCTCTCATTTCATTAACCCGCTTTTTCAACCGTTTTTATATAGGGTTGGTATTCACCCGTGTACTGCGAGTTTTCTTACTCAGACATAATGATGCATTTTATTTATGTATGCCACAGATTATAGTTTGAACTTTACTATAGGCCTACTATAACATTATTTTCATTATTAATATTAGCAGCTAATATACTATTTTACCTCGGTATACTGCCTCTGGCTAGCCGCAGGCTAGGGAGAAGAAAGCACATCCGGGTCCAGCAATTAGCATAAGTAACTCACAATGGGAGGACGTTTGTGAGTTGCTCCAACAGGATGTATCTACTAAAGACTACTTATTCACAAAGTAAGTAATGGAAACTTAGTTTTAATTGTTTATGATGCATTATAGCATCACATTATGAAAGTTCAGAACTTTCTCAGGTCCCTTTTGGACTGTGTACGTGTTTTTTACTTGAGGATAGAACACTGGGTGCCGCTGGCACGAACCAAACCGATAGTCCTTTGTTCTATCGAAACCTGTTTTTGAGACAGGGAGAAATGGTAACCCGAGTTGCTCATTTCCTAAGAAAATTCTCCCGGATCCTAATAGAGGATGTTGTTGGGGATGCTTCTGGGTGTCTTTTATAGACACCCCAGACCGGTTTTAAGGCGAACCTCCGAGTTTCGTAATATTTTCTCCAACTTGCTGGCGTCGTAGCCGCGGGTGGGAGAAGTGTACGGAACAGAGAGAGTGGGCGATCGAAGGATCGACTCCCCCCGTTTGGTTGGTTTCGTTACCATGCACCTAGGGCAAACTTTAGCTTCACGCCTGTACTGAAACGTTGTAATACACGTAGCTCTGTACCTTATACCTCAACCCAGTTTACTGGTTTACACATTGTGTAGTTGAGATGATTCCGGTTTAAGTAACACCCTTTTGTCGTTACAGAAACCGATGGCCACTCGGCGGAATAAGCCGCCCGCGGCAGCCATGGGCATTGCCCCTCCGGATTACGATTCGTCACCAGCTGCTACGGCTCCGCCGTCCCCACAGCCCGGGGCCCAGACGTCCGACCGGGACAGTGACCAACCACCTCAACCCAAGGGTTGGGAGGAAAAGATGGCAAAAAATTATGGAAGAAAAGATGCGCCAATTCCAGGCTCATTCCTTTTCGGGCCCTTCCCAAATCCCTGATGAGGATTGGGAAGATTTTTCCGACGATGAGGAAGATACGATTTCGGCCACTGAGGTTACGAAACCGAAAGCGCGCAGCAAGAAACGCCGCACAGTGAGCAGCTCGGGTGATGGATTCACCAAGGAGGCTAACTCTAAAAGATCCAAGAAATCTATCTAAGAAAAAGAAAAAGAAAGACTCGTCCTCGGACTCGTCCTCGGACTCCTCATCCACAGACTCAGATTCCGAAACGGAACGCGCGGGGGTTTACGCCAAAATAGGCGCTACGGTCGGTAAGAAAATTATCAAAAAGAAGGCAAAGAAGGTTCGTACTACAACCATGATGAGAAAAACTGTAAATGGCCACTTTACCACCTTCAAACCGGCTGAGGTCATTAACAAATTGACCGAACAAATATCCGGGATCAAAGGTATCCCCGCAACGGTGAGTAAGGAGATGGATGCTGGCATCCATCTGTCAGACGAACGTCGCCGCTATGAAACTGCCCTATGTTTAATCCAGAAGGCAGTTTTGGGGTCTTTGACTTCCATTATCCCGGTCGCTAACCGCATGCAAACCGAGAATAAGTTCTCGTCTTTGGCCCGTGTAATGGACAGGGGCATTGCCTTGCTCGCGGCGGCGAGCAACTACATGACACATCGCAGGTTCGAAAACGTGTTCAAATCCGTCACTACAGACGCTGGGAAAGAAGTCGCCAGGTCAAAGAAAGTGACGGATAATGACGGCAAGGAATACACTGTGTATTCGGGACCTACCCCCATCAAAGGCAAACCTCTGGACAAGTCCAAAATGTTCGGGGGTCAGCTCGCCTACCTTTACAAGCAAGTAGAAGTAGACAATAAGAGTGCCAAGAACACGGAACAGAAGGGCCGTAAATTCAAAAAACCCCTTGGGTTCAGGCGAAACCGGACGGATTTTCGCTACAGACGAGGAGGAAGGCCGTTCAGGGGCGGACCATCCTTCGCATACAGCCAGAGGGGAAGAGGTCGAGGCGACAGACAACCCTCAAACTGGAACGACAACCGCGGTTACAGAAGGGATTTTGTTCCCAAACCACAGTTCCCCAAGCCAGGGAACAAGTAGAAAACGCCACACAAACAATTCAGCCGTCACAGAGGAAACACAAACTTACGTAAGCAAGTTTAAAGCTGGCAACATTGCTAATTATTTACATCAATGACAAGAATTAACTACAAACCCAGAGGTTCTTGGAATAATTAAAGGCATTAAAATTCCTTTCACACAATTACCTGTCCAGAAAAGAGCACCTTTTCCATATAAATTCAATTAGGAAGAAAGATTTAAACTTAATGAACAAGTAATGATTTTTAAAGCCAAAGGCATTATCAAAAGAGTAAAACATACTAAAGGTGAATTCATTTCAAATATTTTCTCCACACCTAAACCCGATGGGACCATAAGAATGATCTTAGATTTAACTAAATTAAATGAAATCATTGAATACCAACATTTCAAAATGTTTTCCTTAGAAACAGCTCGCGATTTGATTACCCCAGATTGTTGGCTAGCGAGTGTAGATTTAAGAGATGCGTACTATACCGTACCTATTCAGGAATTAGATCGCAAATATTTAAGATTTGTCTGGAATGGGCAGCTTTTTTAATTTACCTGCCTACCAAATGGTTTGGCGTGTGCACCACGCCTTTTTACTAAATTATTGAAACCAGTTTTTTCAGAAATGGCAAAACTTGGTCATTGCATGTTTCCGTACATTGATGATTCTTTCATTATGGGACAATCTTTCACACAATGCGAGCTCGCTGTTCAAGATTTATGTCAACTTTTCTCAAAGTTGGTTTTTTTCATACATGATAAGAAATCCGTTTTTTCTCCTACTAAGGAGCTTAAGTGTCTAGGTTTCATTTTAAGCACAACGGCTATGACCGTGTCACTTACACAGCAAAAGAAAGATAAGTTTCGGGACACAGCAATACAGCTGTTAGACACATCTAGGCCAAAGATAAGAGAGGTGGCAGTGTTAAACGCTATAATGATTTCGTACACCCCCGCTATTTTATATGGCGGCGCACACGTTAAGTCCCTGGAAATTGATAAAAATCTAGCTTTGGCCCGAGCAAAGGGTATTTTTGAAAAGAAAATGTTTATTTCTGAAAACGGACTAGCCGACATTACTTGGTGGCTAAGTCACTTTGATAAGTCTCCCAATCCCATTAGAATGGGTGAACCCAACACTACAGTTACAACTGACGCGTCACTGCAAGGTTGGGGGGCACATCGCAATGATGTAGCAACAGGAGGAAGATGGCTAGAATCTGAAATTTCTGATCATATTAATGTTTTAGAATTAAGAGCGATTTACTTAGGTTTAACAAGCCTTGTTAAAGTACCGAAACATAATGTATGTATCCTTACGGATAACACCACAGCGATGGCTTATGTCAGAAATATGGGAGGTACAAAATCAATACAGTGTAATGAAATGGCACTACTCATTTGGAATTGGGCTCAAAAGTTTAAGGTTTGGTTAACAATAACACACATACCCGGTACGCAGAATTTTCTAGCAGACAAGATGAGTCGCCAATTCCATGACCACTTAGAGTGGTCATTAAACGGATCAATTTTCAAAGAAATCTGTGCCACATGGGGTTTGCCGGATATAGATTTATTTGCTTCACGTAATAACTTTAAACTGGACAAATATGTTTCGTGGCACCCCAAACCAAATGCATGGCACATAGATGCCTTCTCACTAAATTGGCAACATCATTTCTTTTACATTTTTCCCCCTTTTACCATTATTAGCAAAGTCGCCAGAAAGATACAAATGGACAAAACACACGCCATCCTCATCGTCCCCGAATGGGACACTCAACCATGGCTAGCCAGACTAGTCTCGACGGCCAAAAGCAGCCTACGCTTCCCAAGATACCGAGGAAACCTGAAGCATCAGGGACCATTAGCGCGCCACGGAAACGTGTCGACGACTCCTTTGGTAGCATTCCTTTTTTAAACAAGTACTTGGAACAATTCGGCTTAGACAAGATAACACAACAACGGTTGGTATCTCACGCGTGGAGGAAGGGAACAGTGAAAATGTATGCAACCTATTTAAAGAAATGGGGCATTTATTGCTTACTTAAGAAAGTTAAGCCAATGAACCCGACTATATCCCAGGTAGGACGATTTCTACGTTTCTTAGAAGACGAAGGTTTAGGTTACGGCGCTATCAATGCAGCCAGATGTGCGCTATCAATAATCCTACCTAGGATTAATGGAGAAACAATGGGTAAACACCATGTTATTTGCTGGATCGTACGATCAATTTATCAGAGGAACCCTCCCAAACCCAGATATAATAGGTTTTGGGATGTATCTCTTGTTTTTAAACTCTTCAAACAATGGCCAGAGAATAAGTTCCTGGACATTAAACTATTAGGGTTCAAAGTAGCATTGCTTCTTCTGCTGGTTACAGGACACAGGGGCCAAACTATAGTCGCCCTGTCGCTCAATGGTCTTGAAATCGATAACAAGGAAGCAACGTTTGATTTAACAACTTTGTTGAAATCAAATCGTTTAGGTGATCCCCTGTCGACAATCAGTGTCACTAGTTTCACAGAGGATCGAAAATTATGTGTAGTCTCCGCAATACGGACATATATATCCAAGACAAGAACAATAAGAAACTCAAGGCAGCTTTTGGTGAGCTTTATTAAGCCACACAAGGGTATTTCGAGGGACACCCTCACCAGATGGACCATGACTGTGTTGAAACTATCAGGAGTCAACACAAGCAGATATACATCGCACTCTACACGTGGAGCGATGGTCTCTAAGGCCAGATTACTGGGCATCTCCGTGAAACGGATCCTGGCTCACGCAGGATGGAAAACCGCTAGATCGTTTGCTAAACATTATCACAAGCGACTAGAGAAGCCTCAACCTATCGCACAGAGACTACTCACCAACTAAAGACAAAGGTGAGACAAAGTCAACTTTTTTCGCTTTTTGTCATACCAATTGTACACCACATACATGAATAACACTATAATAATAGAATAAATAATAATAACAAACAGGAATATCAGGATAAAAATGATATTACGTAAAGGTCTCCCTAGCCTGCGGCTAGCCAGAGGCGGTATACCGAGGTAAAATAGATTAGTTAGACGAATCTTACCTGGGTATAGATGATGGATAACTATTGTTTTACCGAGGTGGGAGCCTCGGATAGACGTGGGCGAGGGCCCACCCACCACGCCCTTCCACGTCTATTCAATAACTTGTACCAAGAATAGGTCAGATGACTATAGTTTTTGTTTATTAGAATCATTTTTATCCTGAAGTAGTAGGTAAAGATTGCTGGACCCGGATGTGCTTCCTTCTCCCTCGCCCACGTCTATCCGAGGCTCCTACCTCGGTAAAACAATAGTTATCCATCATCTATACCCAGGTAAGATTCGTCTAACTAATCTATAATTGTTGTACATTGTCTTTGATGGTACAACAGTCAGGGTGGGCTAGGGAACCTGTCCCCTTGTTTTAATGGTACAGCAGTCAGGCTGGGCATGGGGACCTGTCCAATTACCTTGTTTGCTGTATTTTGTGTGAAAGCGCTGACTGGTGTGTCTTGTCATACATTGTCTTTGGTGATAATTAAGACTTGTGACAGTGCACTCTCATGGTGACTTTTAATATAGTGCAGTCCTACTAAGAGATCACTTCCGACACCATGACGTAATTTCCCACTCAGTCATATTATCCTGCTACTGAGCTAACCAGTCCTTGCCCTATCCTATAGACCTATTTCACATGACGTCAGCAAAGGTATCTAGGTCAGTGCACGCGCTTTTTGGCTGCAGGACGACACAATGTCACACTGCAAACTCAATGGCTATGAGCAAGCTTCATAGAGAAAAGGTGAAATATCTTTAAAACCACACCACCTAGACACAAACCACTTGGAAGACATATAGAAAACATATTCAAAGAATAGATTATATTAAATTTATAAGGTTAGGGTACTGCATTTCTATTAATTTGGAATAGAATAGACGTTTTGCACTGCGCGTATGGCAAACTCAAGGCATTGTCAATGGCCGTGAGCAATCTTCATACAGAAAAAGTGAAATATCTCTAAAGCCACACCACCTAGAATCAAACTGATTGGAACACATATAGAAAACATGTTTACCAAAGAGATTATATTAAATATATAAGGTTAGGGTTCTGCATTTCTATTAATTTAGAATAAAACTGACGTTTTTCAATGCGCGCATCGGTAAACTCAATGGCAGTGTGCCTGCGTTCTGCAGCCAAGCTGCGGGCGCATACACGATGTCAGTAACCATTGAAATAGGTCTATTAGTGTCAAGCGCTAGGGTAGGCAGCAACAAGTATCAATTTTGGAAGTCATTGATTTGACTCGGTCGGTGTTTGAACACAACCTCCCACATGGGAATCCAGCCAGTGCTCAATTTTATATCACAATTACTGAATTAGCACCAATTCACTATTCAATGTTGAACAAATTCTTTCTAAATTACTTTTTAAATACAAGTATCTATTTTCCAGAGGATCCTGTGGTATCAAAATTCTTACGCATGGAT
This sequence comes from Branchipolynoe longqiensis, assembly GCA_030323885.1. Classification (NCBI taxonomy): domain Eukaryota; kingdom Metazoa; phylum Annelida; class Polychaeta; order Phyllodocida; family Polynoidae; genus Branchipolynoe; species Branchipolynoe longqiensis. The sequence continues at coordinate 173,944,410 of CM059186.1, read as the reverse complement.
TCCTGTAAGAGGATTGCTGATAAGGTATGTTAATTATTTTCCTTTCAAATCCAATGAGTATTCTTCATGGAGACAGCCGCTAGATAATCAGGGATGAAAGATCTCCGCGATTTCGCGGATTTCCGGGATTTTTCCTGTAGCTTTGAGTGTATACTAATACATTGTGCCCGTCCTGATATGACCTTAGATGTTGCCAGGACGTAAAACTCCAACACCCAACCTACCAATACGTTATTTGACTAATATGTGGTGCAAACACCGCAGCACTAGCAGCGTATACTAGTCAACCTATATTGGTTCTCACAGTGAACACCAGGTGGCAGCACCACACTATATGCTTCTATCGCCGCAGCACTATCAGCGTATACCGATATGTGGTGGAAACGCCGCAGCACTAGCAGCGTATACTACCAATACATGCTTCAAACTGCGCAGCACTATCAGCGTATACCAATATTTATGAAACCTGACTTCCGGGAATTTTCAGGGATTCCCTGACAATGCTAAACCTATGGGAGAATATCAGCATTTCCGCTTTTTTCCCCGGAGACCACTTTCATCCCTGGATAATGTACAGTTAGTTAATTGTGAAATATGTCAAAATCCCATAGAGGTTCTGCAGGCGTAAGCAAATACCAATTATTTGTATTTCCAGGTACTGGTGAATGATTTCAAATCTTCGGATTGTAATGTTTAAGCAGTGCAAAGATATCCTATTAAACCCTTTTGATCAATTAACAACCTTAAACTTTTATCTAAATTTGATTTCCCTTAGCCACAAATTATATACTCTGAGCTTTTTAAATTCACAGTCTCTACTGACACAAAATTGATTTTATGCTTTTGCACTCTGTAAAAGCGATGGTTGAATAAAAGAAACAATTCTCTCTGTGAATATGGCCTATGCTGCCAACATGGCATTAAGAAACCATCAATCAATCAATCAATCATATGTTTAGCAGTTTTAGTGGTGTCTCATTTTCCTGGTACATTTTACAGTTAATATAGAACATATCCGGAATCCCAGTCCATTCTAAATTGCTAGACTTCAGAGTTAAAATTACATAGTCCGATGAAAACATCAAATTTTAAAAACTAAAGCAATTATCTATATTTGATTCTATATATTTTTCTTAGATACTGGTACATTTATTAGACATTTGCTACCACATAAAAGGGAATACTGAGGCAATTTAATAGAATCTTTTACTGCAGAAGTCTATGGCATTAGAGTTTTGGCGTTCTTGCAAAGCTTAATATTGCATGTTTTGCACTTCAATTGTTTTCAAATATCTCAAAAGCTAGCCATTTAAAATCAAAGTTGCTTCAAATTAAAGTAAGGTCAGCAGTCAGCCTAATATATTTATCTCACAAAATGACAAAAACTCAAAACTAACTTTAAATAGATGGTAGACATAGACTTTTGTTGATAAGGTGAGGTGTGGATCTTTATTGGGGAGAAATCGAAGAGATATAATCTAAATTATATAATGCTGCCCAGTAAATAGATTGCATCATATAAGCTATAATAATCGGTTTAAAGGAGTTGGAATTTAGAATTTAATAATTAAGATGATATGCAGTCCCAATATCTGTCTTTCTTTATAGCGATTTTAGTGGACGGTTAATATTTTCGGGGATTATAAGAAAAATAATGTGCTCATATTGAGTTTTGGAAGCCGCCCCCCCCCGCCCCAAATTTTTTTTTTTACAGATGACTATGTTAAAAATAGCACAAATACTTAGCAATTTAAGATGTTATATTCACTGCTTTACTTATTTTCTTGTAATTGTCCATTAATATTGTTATAATTTTGTTTGGTATGTAGTGCTATTTATCATTAAGGCTGAAAGACCAGTGCACCAGCACTGACATCATGTTAATCAGGGGAATACAACCACTTGAACACAAATAAATAGATATAAGATATTAAAAGTAGGATCCCTTGGGAACATGGTGGGGCAGCTTGGGTCGGGCGGGGAGGGGGAGCAAAATGAACATATTACAATATGTCTGGAAGGGAGGGGGTTGGGGTTGATAAGGGGGCGGGAGGTTTCCATGCTGTACACTTATAATGGTTTTTCGCAGTACCTGCTCGCAATGGTTTTCGCCTACTTCAAGAGGGCTGGGTATCAACTACGTGAGTTCAACAGAAGGAACTTCTTTGTGGCTCTGTAAGTACACGTGCATCATGTATCAAACTATATATTCACTTCCCTGAGGTGTAGTGAATCAAGTGCTATTAGGTATATATTCAATTCAATTTAATAACTTTTATTCTAGAATGTTGCATCCATAAAAAGAAAGTAGACCCTAATAGCTATAGAGCATCTTTCTCCAGTGATTATACAATGGTCGTTCTCAGAAACTGTGTAACACATATTTGGTTTCTACGTTACATTGTTAATGATTTTGTATTTTTGGGAGGTGTAGGAAGATAAATAGTTTTAGTTAACTCTGTGTATTAAGCACGTTAGTAATATTATGTGTATTTAATCTATGCCACAAAATGTATCAAAAATATGCTTATATGATTTTGTGCTAAAGTGAAAATTTGCTTATCTACCCAAACTTTTTTTTCCAACTTTTTTCTTATAAGACATAAACATTTTTGCTTAACTGTAATCAATAAAATCTTGTTTGAATTAGTTGTGTGTGTTAAGATTATGTTAATGACAACAAACAAACAATCGACTTATTGTTGAATAGAATTCCATTACATTTAAAAATGGAAATATTGCCATTTCATTCACTAGATATTTTGTGTGTGTGATGGTTTATTTACCCTGTCTGTAACGAGTAAGTCGCATCACAGCTTGTTTTCATCGCTGAACAGCAATAGTCTCAATATGGTAGTTGCCTTGTCATCTTAGCTGTTAGTGTTAGTGGCTATTACTATACTAGTTTATGCTATAAAACAAATAATTTTCTTTAAACACATTTACCCTACCTTGCTGCTTGTCCTTTGTCCATATCCACCGAAGTCCAACAATCCTGTACTGTAATAAACCCTTATTCTATTGACATGACATATTCTGCAGGAAAATGAGAAAGACAACATTTTCTTTTCTCAATAGGTACCTTGCTAACGACATGGAAGAGGACGAGGAAGAGTTTAAGTATGAAATCTTTCCTTGGGCACTCGGCTACAACTGGAAGAATAACTACAAGGATTTCTGGAAGAAGCGAGATAAGTTATGGAAGCGCATCGCCTACAGGGCTGTTGTGAGCAAGAAATGCTGTGATGAGGTTAGTTGTTCATTCTTCACACAGTGGTCTTTGTTGTACTAGGAAACTTTATACTTAATACCAAATCCCTTACGTATCTTTATACTTGCATAAATTCCAGTGCGCTAGTGACAATATGCGCGCACTGGTGAAGTCAGAAAAGCAGGCTGTATTATTTCATGGCAACGATCGTTACCGGTAACGTGTCATTACCGTGCTGGGGAAACTATGGAACTGAAATTGTGTTTCCTGTGATATTAATGAAACGCAAGGCAATTTTTTTTAAAAGAAGTAAATTAAATGTTGCAGACGGTTGTTTCATTACATTGTAGATGATTAAAGGTATATGTACAATTTCTGCACAGGTGTGTTCAAAATATACTCCTACTAAATTTAATTAACTGTTTCAAGAATGGGTACCCATCACCAATTTTACGGAACCAAAAAACAGTTACCCATTGGTTCCCATGAGTAGCAGGCATGGAACCCAAACAGTGTTTTCCATGAAATCTGAAATCCTACAGCCTGTAAAAGGGTGGTGGCACCACCAGTCATAAGGGTGGGCCACCCATAGAGTAGTACACAGCATAGTGTTGGTTAATTAATAGTCGTAAATAAAGGAACGTCCCTTACGCGCCTTTATACTTGTATAATCCTTATACATCACATATATAGCAATAAATGTATATTTTAAACTAAGTGCTTAAACTCAGTGCTTTCAAAAAGTTGTGAAATAAGATTATAGTCTGTTGTGGAAGAAGTACAGATACTAAATAATCACCATGTACCTGCTACTGTGTGAGAAACAAAAACATCTGATCACCTCCTACTGTGTGATAAGATTAAACCACTACTACAACTGACCAGCATTGAAAACAAGCCCAATCACTCGAGCTTACATGCTATGGACAGTATAAACACAGCATCAAAAGGAAAAAAAAGAAAAAAAGGTTAGGTGAGCATGTAGACGACGTTGGCGGTGTGGGTCGGCTCATTTTAAAAGCAACTGCTTATACTTTATAGCAATGAATGTATTCATCTCCAAATGTATTCATCTCCAAAAATGGCAGAAACTCAAACCACCAGACTGTGCAGCTTTAACCGTACACCTCAGTCATACTACTATTACTATGCTTGTAATCAGTTTGCGACCACAACAAACAGGTGATTGCAAAATTGTCGCAAGTGTTCGTAGAATGGTCGCGAGTGGTCGAAAAGTGGTCCTCAGTAGTTGCCAACCTCTTTGCAATCAAAGTGGTCACAAGGAGGTTGCAGCTGCTGCACCAAATACCTCCTAGTGACCGATCATTTTCATAGGTTTGTGACCAGTCAGCGACCAGTGGGATTTCTTTTGTCACAAAGCGGTCGCCAGTGGTCGCAAGCCTTAGTGTGACTGGGGTATTACTATTAGTATGTCTCCGTCTTTTTTTTTTTATTCCCTAATGACCTGCTAGATCATGTCAGTGCAGCCGGGTCACTGGATGTGGTGTCGAGAACGGCCGCAGCACCATGGCGGGGCGGTGCGCACGCACTACGACGACGAGGACTCGGAGGACGGCTACCCTCGTGGCCCCGACTCGTCACCCCGCATCTGCCACGACTGCACCTACTTGCTGCACTCCGATTCGCAGAGCCCCAACGCAGCCTCCTGGTACCTCTCCTCCAGTGCAAGTTCGTCGCCCGACTCCGGCCACCCTCCCTGCACCAAGAGCACCAGGGTCGTCTCCAGCAAGTGGCTCGACATGGAAGGTGAGCAGGACGCGTTGATAATACCCCAAAGACAATGTACGACAAGACGTGGTGCCACTCAGTGCTTTCATATAGGAATTTCTGAAATAATCACGCAGTGGTGGCATCCCATGGCAAACAAGGTGCATTCACTTTGATTAGGTGTAGTACTAGTAGTAGTTTTATTACTCCGACATAATCACAAATTTGATTAATGTGCTTAAAGTATGTTTGAACTTTACTATGCTATAGTATTATTTTCATTATTAATATTAGGAGATAATAACTATAATTGTTGTACATTGTATTTGATGGTACAGCAGTCAGGTTGGGCGTGGGAACCTGTCCAATTACCTTGTTTGCTGTATTTCACGGGAAAGCGCTGAGTGACACATGTTGTTGTACATTGTATTTGGTAATACCAGGGTATGTATGGGGCCTGGAAAGTCTTGAAAAGTCTTGAACTTCATTTGCCCCATTTCAAGGCCATTAATGGGTAATTAGTCTTGAAAAGCCTTGAATTCCATTAAACTGTCCCCACTGATCTAAATTAGTCCGAAATCGCCATTTGGCATAAGATAATCCAACATACCTACACACAATAAAATGCCAATACTCGCCTGAATTCCTATCAAAAACAGCCTTGAAAAGCCTTGAAATAGCCTTGAATTCCATATCTTCACATGTGTACTGACCCTGTAATAGCCTCATATGTTTCTATTTATACTGACAATGTAACGGGTCCATTATTTACAATTTGAATTATATTTGACCGTAAAATATGGTAGGGTGTTTTTGGTCGGCATCTCCCCAGGGCGTAATCTTCCTGCCTGTACACCCAAATGCATATCTCTAAACTAACAATAAGTGACTAGCAAAGTATCTAAACAATTTGATAGTTTAACAATAACATCGCGATGAACAGCAAGTTCGGAAATTAAATGGGATGCATACAGATATGTCCTTGAAATGATTCCTTATAAAGATACAGGGGTTGCATAGGTTATGGCATCCTAGAGATATATAAGAATACATACATGTATAACACATGAGTAATTAAGACTCAAGAGCCGTAGTCTGTGACACTTGAATGGAGTTGAGGTCGTGCATAATGGTTGAGATGAGATGGAATGCTATTTATAATTGGTGTTTTTACCAATTCTTTCCCTTTCAATTGCTTAGTCTGGATCTATTGCGTCAAAGAGGAGTGATTCCAGATTTTCAGGATCTACAGCTGGAGTTAATGACAGTAATATGGTGTTTGAAGATTTTATGCTATTTGCAGGTATGAAGTTTTGAGGGTATGTTAGTGGATAGTTTATTCCATAGCTGTGCTGCGAGGCAAAGGAAGGAGCTTTTGAGTGCATGCAAATATCAGGTTAAATGGGCGAACCCTTTATTATTTCAGTTCTTCGAAAGACCTTAGCGACAGCTGAAAACGACATCTGGATACACAAAGAGGAATAGGTAACGGGTATAAGGCAGAACAGGTGAGAGTGAGACCGAACACAACATGTATGCATTACTGCATAGCCCAGACTGATGAACATGGTTTTAACGTGTCTGTCAGTGCGAAGTCCCAGACGATATATTTACATGTAGTTAGATATTTATTGTATTGTGATATATACTGCATAACTTTATTACTTATTAAGGCTGTGGTTATTTGCGCGTTCTGGAATGTAATTGTGACGAAGTGAGGGATAAGAACAAGAACAAACTGGTGTGGACAGGGCTGGGTGAAGAAAGCATTCACTTAACATGCAAGGTACTAGGGGCTATTTATTAACCAGTTAACTTGAGGCACAAGGTGCTGTAAGGGGTCATTGGGGAGAGAGTACTGATTTAATAAGGTACCAACCTTTGACTAGGTTCCAACAGTGTTGGCTATAAGGACTATGATCTTCAGATAGGTACCGATATAGCCGGATAAAAAGACCAGCAATTTCAAATGCACGATACTTACAGGGGCATTAACTTGAGATATGATGTACTGACACAAATGAGCTGGGTACAATATCAGCCATGACTGTCAAATTTGTGACACGAGGTACCAACATGATAGCTACAGTAGCAGCCAGGGTCGTTAATTTGTGACAAAGTACTGATATAATAGCTACAGTAGCTGCTAGGACCATCAACTGGTGACAAGAAGTACTGACACGATAGCTACAGTATCTGCTAGAACCATAACTTTGTGACAATACTGACACGTTGGCAACAGTAACTGCTAGGGCGGTCAACCTGGGACACAAGGTACCGACTGGCTGGGTACAGTGCTAGTGGGGGCCGTCAACTTGTGACACAAGGTATGACTGGCTGGGTACGATGGTAGCCGAGGCCATCAACTTGTGACATCAGGTACTGACATGATAGCTACAGAAGCAGCTTGACCGTCAACTTGTGACACAAGGTACCGACTGGCTGGGTACAATGCTAGCCGGGGCCATCAACGTGTGACACAAGGTATGACTGGCTAGGTACAATGCTAGCCGGGGCCATCAACGTGTGATACAAGGTATGACTGGCTGGGTACGATGGTAGCCGAGGCCGTCAACTTGTGACATCAGGTACCAACTGGCTGGATACAATGGTAACTCAGGCCGTCAACTTGTGACACAAGATGCTGACTGGCTGGGCACAATGCTAGCCAGGGCCGTCAACTTGTGACACAAGGTATCGACTGGCTGAGTACAATGGTAGCCATCAACCTGGTAACCCAGGGACAATCTACTTGTGACATGACATACATTACAACATTAATAGACTGACAGACTTTAGAAAGCAAGATTCGGATAGCTCTGAGAAGACGGTCACATGCAGCTGACTAGGACTGACAAATAAACATTGCGAAACACCTAGCTGTATATTGCCATTGAAGGCTAACCAGACATAGACAGCACTCTCATATCATGTGGATATCAGATCAGTTGAATCCCACACTAGGGTATTTACATGTGATTTCTTTGTTTATTAATTAATTATGCAGTTAACTGGTAAATCCTGCGGCATTCTAATCAAATCAAAACATGGACTTGTATTTAAATTGCCTCATGGATTCAATCAATGTCTATTAACAATGGATTTAGGTGTAGAAGTTCCTACACAGATGACTAAAATTGTAGACGGTGTATTATCGTTAGCGCAATCTTGTTAACAGTTGTTATCTGAATCGAAAAGAAGGCCAAACATGTTGGTTTCTTGGCCACCGAATGTACGGCACTGTTAGTGTTGGCCTTTATAGTTAAGTAGCATCTGAGTAACTAGATAAAAGATTCACCCCTACCCAGAGTAGTGGTGAAGAACAACCCGTTGGAAAAAGTGGCAAAAAGCTGATTTGGCATTAATCAACCAATGAGAGAAGACAAGCTCCTGGTTCCACCATCCAGTGTTTATCTCTATTGAAGTAGACCTGGTGAAATGGGAGAGAATGCAAAATAACCAAGATGGCGGCCCCAGAATGCCCTCGATTCCAGTCTACATTATTTATTCAATTATTCCTCCAAAAAGGTATATGTGAAGAATATATTTTGCTTCTTAATTAAATTAAGAATCTATGTGCTAATTTCATTTACCCAGCCTTTCGCAACTATTTCTAATGGGTTCTTCACCCCTATCCGGCTGCACTGACATGATCTTGCAGGTCATTAGGGAATAATAAAAGAAAACGGCCACACACTATTACCCCAGTCACACAAAGGCTTGTGACCACTGGTGACCGCTTGGTGAACAAAAAGCCCACTGGTCGTCGACCGGTCATCAACCTATGGAAATGGTTGCTGACCATTTTTGTCATGTGCAAGAAGGTTTTTGGTGCAGCAGCTGCAACCTCCTTGTGACCATTTTGGTCACAAGGAGGTCGGCAACCACTTAGGACCACTTTGTTACCACTTGTGACCATTTTGTGACTGAGTGTGACCATTTTGCAACCACCTGTTTTTTTGTGACTAGTGTGACTGGGTTATAAGGTTAAAACTACTTTGGGTAGGGGTGAATCTTTTATCTACTGATTAACCCATACCTGGGCGTCCAACTGTTGCTATAGCAACACAACAAACACCATGCATCACGTGTATCCAATGACGCCACCTACCAGACAAAGCTGTAACACAACTTCGTGACGGCTCTTTTTCTACGTTACACCTGCTTTACAAAGTGACGTCACTGCTCAGCAGACTGACGCGGAGAGAACTCACTGACGTCACCACCTATAACACCCAGGATGTTCTTTAACCCAACCAACCCTGATTGCGATTATATGACACATTTCATCACTGAACAGGCGATTTACAAGACGATTTCTATTTGTATGTGTTAGCTTTTTAAAGCCAAATCGCCCGTCTATTTACTGAAACTGCGCATGTCCCATATGGACAGCGATGGAGGCACTGACACTAGTTGGACTCTGGATATTGGTGGAGGGTATAGCGCTCACAAGGCAGGCCAGAGCATGGCTATTTCACCGACTACACTGGTTGAACGTGGGCTGATACAAGCTATTTTACACAATGTGAATTTATTGAATAAATGACAATTATACTAGAAAATGTGTAGTGGTGGATTAATTGGTTATTCTAGATTAAAGTTACATAATCCGATGGATTTATGGTTTTAACCATATTTGGAAATAAATTTATTACTTTCCTTGTGATAGTTTTATTTGGTTGGTTGTTGGAGTTTTATGTCCTGGCAACATCTAAGGTCATATCAGGATGGTTACCGACTTGTGACAGTATGCACTCATGGCGACTTTATAGTGCTGCCCCACTGGGAAATCAAGTCGCCAGCACTACGACCCGATATCCCACTCAGTCGCATCATCCTGACACTGAGCTAAGCAATCCTTATCATACCCTATTAATGCCGAGTAGCTTCACCAGTAAAAGGTTATATTAAAGTTGCATAGTCCGATGGTTTTGAATTTCTATATTTTTTCTTAGATATATTAGATCGATCACTAGTATCTACTTTAAAGGGACCAGCTATAGCTCGCTGGGACACTGCGCGTACTCCGACAAATGCTCTCCAAGCACAATCTTGTTTAGTTTTTGTTTAAATGAACCAAGTATGTGTGGGGAGAGTATGGGACCAGGGCACTGCTAGTCTGAACTGCAATGGCAGTTTGTTGTCTTCAAAATGGCCGCCCCCATAGGCGGCGGCCATTTGCAATGCAAAAGCTGCGCTGTGATTGGCTGAAATTGTGCCGGCAACAGGGTCACACAGTAACAAGATTTGCTGGTTCCCAGTATGGGCTCAGCTTGTGCCCGGCAGTGTTAGGGACCGATTACGCCGAAATCTATTGAATGCGATCATATTTAACAGAATTACATACTAAAATAATGAAATTTAATTAAATTAACCTTAAATTCCAAGCGATATTAACGTAGCAGCTCGATCAGCGTCGAATCGCCGAGTGTAAACAAAACAGTGGCTCGAGTGACCCGAGTTGAATAATCGATTACACCCGAATATACAAATCGCCGCCGGCGCATTCCCGAGTTTGTTTGTTTTCCACGCGGCGGATAGCTGGCGACTTTAAATTAGTTCAAAGTTACTTGTATCTTAAATGGTAACTTTTGAGTGCAAACATGGAAAATTAGTTTTGGCAGGCACCATAGATTTCTGCAGTAACAGGTTCTGTTATATTGGCTCAGTATTGCCTTCTATGCAGAAACAAATGATTAATAAGTGCATCAGTATCTAAGTAAAATCAAATCTAGATAATTAGTTTGGTTTTGAAAATTTGATATTTCATCAGACTATGCAGCTTTAAATTGGTTTGAGTATCACCCCCTTTTATCAACAAATGGTTAATAGGTGTACCGGTGAGCGAGATAATAAAGTATTGTGGACAAGTGAAAATTCAGACAAGTAAAAATCACACCAGACTTGTCATATAGACAAGTGAAAGATGTTTATTTCTATCACTAATATCTATAAATGATCAAATAAAAACCAATGGAACATGCACCTTAGATTATCCACACCCCATCTTCAGAACAATATTTGTTACCACATGTCCCTTTAATCAACCAACATAGTCCATAATATCGAGCACCAGGGTGAACTTCCCATTTCCTTGCTATCGAGGAATCCACCACAAAAAAAAGAAGGAAGAACGCCAAACACGTGGGTACATTGGTAGGTATACCATTCATTTTTTATTACAGGCATAGCAAAGTGTGCATATACATACAAGGTAAAAGGACATTTTGATTTTTGAAACACTAGCCAAAAAGATGTTGAGGCTCCTTGCATTGTTTGTATGTTGTGTGCACATTGTACCGTCCGTTTGTGTGTATTTAATGTTACATCGGCCCACTCTGCAATCACCCGTCGGACAAATTTCACTTCTCTGGTCGTGGCCGTTCAGGGACAATACATTAGGCCATGTACAGTAGGAATACAACAGTAAGCGGTATACAGGAAATACATCAAATTTCTTTACAAAATAATGTTCAGGGTGCATTTTATTTTGTTTCTACATTAAATGTTAATTGATCATTCCACCCCACCCCGACCCAACCCATCGCCTTTTGGTTTCATGGCCACAGTTGATAGCTTGCCAATTTAAACAATAAATTAATTAGAATTTAATTGAACCCCAAACACCGTCTGGCACCATTAAGGTATGTATATGTATATGTATATATATATATATTTATTATTTAATCGTACAGAATTAATATTTAAGTTAATAAGTAGTGATTTCCCGATATGGGGTTTGATGCTCAGGGGTCTGGGACAAGTACTGACTAAGCAAAGCAGGACTACACATCCCATAGGCATGGGCCTCAAACCTCATATTAGGTCAGGTAAAGCGTCTATTTAATGTCCTTTAAATCTCAGCAATGTTGATTTGGAGAAACTCTTGAATTGTTTTCATATAATTATAATCAGGTCATAACAAAAAGTGATCAGTCCAGGTCTGATATGACACGAGACCGGTCCAGCACAATGAATGTCACCATAAAGAATGTTATTAACAGTAGTTGGGCATTTAATCACAAGTCCTTATAGTAAACAAACATTTACATGTGAAAAAGAAGTACTTAATAAATAGGTGTTTTTTTAATTGTGCGGATTAAAGAATCCTGTGGGACTAAATGCAGATTTACACCCAGACAGCGGTGAGGAAACTACACAAATCCTGAAAGTGCTGACGCTGCCTGTGGGCAATTAAAGCATCCCTCGGTCTGGATAAAAGATTCACCCTGTAATTGCAGTAGGGGTGAAAAACAACCCACTAGAAAAATATGGCGAAAGGCTGGGTAAATGAAATTAGCATATAAATTCTTAATTTTATTTTAAGAAGCAAAATATATTCTTCATATATATCTTCATATTTACCCGTTACTTTTGAGTTGAAGAATATGTAGTTTAATGGACTTTAAAAGTGAAATCGACAGCATTCTATGGTCACAATCTTCCCTTTTTGCATTCTCTCCCATTTCACCAACTCTGTGCCGATATAAGTAGCCATTAGATACTGGAAGCAGGAATTCCACTTCCTGTTCCATACCAAAACAATTTTTGCCCGTATTTAGACTGTTATTCACCCCTACTGCAAGTACCGGGTGAATCTTTTATCTACCCTAGGTCCTAACAAGTTGCCATGGCAAAGGTCTACTGACGGCAGCAGTACACCACCTGGTGCACAGGGCTGGAGGCAGAGACCCAGCCAATCCACTGAGACAATATTGCATTTGTTGGACCGGAAGTGGTTTTCCGAGGGCATGCGCTGATATGACTGGAGGTGACAGGGGACTGTCATTGGCTACACTGTGAGTATACTTGGCAACAAAAAAAAAAAATATGAAGATGAGGAATGACTGAATCCTGTATAATTCTCCCTCTATGGAGAGCATTCCGTTACTATAGTTACAGATTAGTCTTAGGCCTACCACGTGGAAGACCGCATGCTGGGGGAAAGCTTCCAAGAGGATGTTGCCATGCCAACAGGTCATCCAGCCTGTTCTTGTGTATGTATGTGTCCCCATAGCAACTAAACCTCCCAGAAAGCTCATCCATGCCGTATCATACAAAACACTATTCGCTAACAAATACAAACTGGCTGCTGCCGCACAAAATGTAACCAAATATATAAACAGGAGTCAACAGAAAAAAAAGAAGCTTAAGAGGGTTGGGACAAAATAGGGACAGAATAGCTGGAGATGTGTCTATCTGGACCCCTGACCAGTAACTCAAAATTAATTAGCACTGCTGTAAAACCGCTAATAGAAGACGCACCGACACTTTGGCAGTATTTGGGACATTACTCTGGTAATAACAAAATTCTAAAACACTGGAAGGTAATTATTGCCCGTCTTCTAGATCATTGCATCTGTATAATGGGAAGAGAGGTTCGGGCAAATGAATTCATGAAGTTGGGTCTTCTATTTGGAAATTTACAGTAAGTTAACCAATGTACACAGACCTAACCCACATAGAGCTAAAAAGCAGTATCATGCATGCGCAAGGTGGCACGCGGTTAGTCACGTGGCCACGGGGTCCTCAGACACACCTACGGGCTCCACACCCACCACGACAATCTGGCCACCCAAGGACAACTTGGCTGCCACGACAACTTGGCTGCCACGACGCTCCCACTGACGTGGCTCCAGGGTCCGTACACATGTGAAGATATGGAATTCAAGACTATTTTCAATTGGATTTCCAGAAAAAAACGACAATGGCGAATAGCGATTTTGGACTAATTTAAATCAGTGGGGACAATTTAATGGAATTCAAGGCCTTTAAAAATTAATTAGCAAAAATAGGTTAAATTCAAGGCTTTTCAGGGCCTTGAAATGGGACAAATGAAGTTCAAGACTTTCCAGGCGCCGTACGGACCCTGGCACATGGTCGCCAGTGGAAACAACGTGGGCAACGTTCACACAGACCACCTCCATCCCACTGTTACCGAAGAGAGCACTCCTCACAGATCTTACGGCTCCATAGCGACAAAAGGAATCTATGAAACCATAAGGCGTTAGTTACATAATTCCACATTGGCCAATATAACTGGGACGGAGACAGCACATTCAATGTTCAGATCCAACACTACCTTCTCAGTTGTCGTGGGCATCCTTTGAATAAAAAGAAAACAATCTTAAAATATAAAGTCACTCCACTATCACATCGTTGGGTGCTACCCTCAACTCGCCGTCGGCACTACACACACGGAAATAGAAACAACCGTCCTCACAGAGTCAAAAACAAGATCTATTGAGCATCAGCATTCTTCTTTTTTTTGGTATTTCCTCAAGTGTTACCAACGAAATAAAGAAATAAAAACTGTACAGAAATAATGGCGCTAGCACCAAAATTATGTCCAATTCACACAGTAACAAAGGATTATTTACTGATTGAACAGGGCCCACTTACATTCCCTATGTCCTTTGGTGACTTATTTAATGCCGCTAAAATAGTTCCTTTTCTTCGCTTCATCCATTTTGTGATATTTTGTTGTTTATACCAACTTCAGTCCCATTATTGCAAGCATATGCTCATATATATATATATATATTAAAAATTACACATAAGATTTGGTGAATTCTATGAGGCAAGTAGTTTACCATTGCTTAAAATAGGCGCGAGCCACCACAAGGACTGCGGCCGAGCGGAGGCCCTGGGACCTCGGCTTGACAAACTCTATTTACAGAAGATATGCGGATTCTGGCTGGACGTGGATGTCCAACTGCAGTGTAAGCAATGTGTACCATTTTGTAAGGCTTGCCAATATTAAATAAAGCTTTAGCTTGTACGCGTCATCTTCTCAAATGTGAAAATGCATCTGTTTGCAGAGAAGCCAATTACACCCTACTCAGAGAATTAATTACTCATATAAAAAGTCACGCGTCTGGTGTGCTGGTCGCAGTATATAGTGTATGTACAAAAGGGTCCTTTTTTAATATTAAAGTTTTAATCATTTAAATACCTACTTGTGCACATTAGACAATTTTTGCAAATACCCCCATTTGTGATAGTTTGTGGCTGTTGTTTAGACAGTATCGCATGACACTTTCATCCAAGCTAAAGGGGACCTTAGAATTAAGCCATTTACATTTATATAACGCCCGCATCCTACACAACCCTACACATGAGAACTCTGGACTCTGCAAGCAAAAAAATGTCCAAATTCGTTAACTAAGAAGCAGTAATAACGCTACGGTCAGAACCAATCACGGCCCAACCGGAAATGGCGGTGTCCAGTGCGCAGCCACACTGCGCAGCGTCGCCGTGATCCAGTTTCGTGTGCCCGGCTCATTTAGTTAAGTAGCATTTCCACGTTCGCCGCAAGGTGGCGACAGACCGCGACTGTGCAAACTCAAGTCTGTTTGTAACTGATAATGGGCTCACTAAACCATCACAGTCTGAAAACACCAGGCTTCCCCCTCACCCCTTCCCCCCCCCCCCCCCCCTCCCAGCCTCGACACATCCCCACCACCGTCGGTGGCCGGGTCCCCTCCGGGCATGCGTCATCAACCATTTCGTCGGCCAACTACACAAATATTAGATCAAAAGCTTCACCCCCTACCCACCTAAAGTAGGGCTGAATTGAATAACAACCCATTAGAAAAAGTGGTGAACGGCTGCGTAAATGAAATCAGCACATACATTCTTAATTCAAAGTTGCATAGTCCGATAGTTTTAAGCTTCTATCATATATTATGTTGATCGTTGCAATCTACTTTACCTTGAGGTAACTTTCAGTTTAAATGGCTAACTTTTGAGATATTTGAAGTGCAACCATGCAACATTAATTTGGCTAGCATGCCAAAGCTCGGACACCATAGGCTTCTGTTTTAACAGGTTCTATTGAATTGCCTCAGTATTCCATTCTATCTGGTGACATGTTTAGTAAGTGCACCAATATCTAAGTTAGATGTGTAGACTAAAATCTAGATGGTTGCTTGAGTTTTGAAAATTTGATGTTTTCATCAGACTATGCAGCTTTAAGAAGCAACATATATTCTTCAAATACCTCTTAATATTTACCCGCTACCATTGGGAGGAATAATTTATTAATTAAATAACATTAACTTTAAAACTCAAATCGTGATCATTTAGTGACCGCCATCTTGGTTGTTTTGCATTCTCTCCCATTTCATCAACTCTGTGTTAATATCAATAAACACTGGATGAGGGAACCAAGAGCTCATCTTCTCTGATTGGTTGTTCCATACCAGACAGTTCTCGCCACATTTTCTAATAGTAGGTACGGGGTGAATCTTTTAATTACACAAATATGTGACCTGGACACAATCAGCCTTCACCCCTCCCCACCCCCTTCCCGACGACCCAATAGAGCACAGATAACGGGTTGACAGTTTGGCGCTTAGACGATAGCTTGACAACAGAGCTGACATTATCATTTATTTGTTATCATTTAGTTGGGCTGCCCCGAGTTAAGGACGAATTGTTAGTAGACCGTCACGACAATGCAGCCCACACTGACCGGGAGGGGACCTCAAAGCCTCGCTGGTCCCTCATCACAAATCAACTTGGGCAAATCCACTAATTCATAGCAAAACGTTCAGCAATCACCTTGCCTTCCACACACATGTTCAACATCAACATCAACATCACGGTAAAGACAAAATAAGCCATTATTTAAACATTTTTGTGGGTTTTTTTTTTACATCTCATCATTATCACTGCCATTCACAAACTGTTTGGTCTCTTTCCACAAGTCGTAGATTCCTCCTCACTTGATCTCCTCACCTTTCACATCCTAGCAAAAACAGCACCAATTAAATCATCTTGCCGCTTTATTATTCCTACAATTATTGTTATTAAATAAAGCCGCATCGTCCGAGACGCATCACCTGGCGTTGCGTGTCGATGTTGCTTAAAGTTGCATAGTCCGATGGTTTCGAGTTTTTCTCATTTTCTAAGATAAACATATTAGGTTGATCGTCATAATCTATCTCACTTTAGTTTGAAATAACTTTGCTTTAAAATAACTTACTTGGGAGATATGCGAAGTGAAAACATGCCAAATAAATGTTGGCAAGCATGCTAAAACTCTGACCCGATAGGCTTCTGCAGAAACAGGTTCTATTATATTGCCTCCATACACCCTTCTATGTGGGAACACGTGCTTAATCAGGGATGAAAGCCACCACTGGCAAAAAAAAAAGCGGAAATCAAATTATTATACCGATATCGAATTTGCGACGCGGATTTTCCCCCCATAGGATTAGTGCTGAGGGAATCGCGGGGAAAATGCTGGAAATCAGGTTTCAACTTCCCTTCTTGTGCTTATATTATCGCCCATACTCGTTCTTATTAGGTTTTATATTCTGTTAAACATCTCAGGTCATATAAGAACGGGATTCAAACCAACCAATTTTGTCATATAGGCCCACATCCCGATTCCTTAGCATTTTGTTTAACAGTAATCAGTAAATATAAAAAATGGTGGAAATCCGCCAAGAATCTTTCATCCCTGCTTAATAAGTTCACCAGTATGTCAGTTGGATAAATAGGTTCAAATCTCGAAAAGTGTTTCGCTTTATGGAAATGTGATGCTTTCATCAGACTATGCAGCTTTTGAGTTGAGTGCGCCCCCTTCCCCGCCTGCCCGGTCGGCACCGCTGCTGTCCTGGCTCGCTGCTGAGTGATGCTGACTGGTGCTGAGTGAGGCCGTGAGGTACTCAGCAGCTACTTCCGGTTCCTGGCGTGGTCTCGTCGCGCCCCTCAGTGTAGCTGTGTCGGTTCGAGCCCGGCGGGCTGCTCAGCGTGCTGCTGTTGTTCGAGGCAATCGAGTGTTGCGGGCTGCACCGCTCCATCGTGCCCTAAAAAGCGCACAGCACATTCAACAGTTTGCCGCGTTCAAGAAAATACTTGCGTTTCAGCTAAAATGGCGCACTACACATTTAACAGTTTGCCGCGTTCAAGAAAATACTTGCATTTCAGCTAAACATTCAACAGTTTGCCGTGTTGAAGAAAACACTTGCGTTTCAGCTAAAAAGGCGCACTACACATTCAACAGTTTGCTGTGTTGAAGAAAACACTTGCGTTTCAGCTAAAAGGGCGCACTACGCATTCAACAGTTCGCCACATTCAAGAAAATGCGATCAACTTTTAGATTGGCCATGGATAAAAGAAAATGCAATACTGTATTATTTTTCTCTTTTAGTTGTTGAAAATATAAACCAGTAATAAAAAGCAGTACATCCATCTTTATAAATGTAACAATGGATATAATTTAAGCTGTTAATTAAATCATTTATATGAACTTAACAATCTGTCAAATCTATATATTATAAACGATTATACGGTTAAGACATAGTTTCTTTGTTACGGGGAACTGAATGTGCACATTATTAAAGTCTCATACGGTTAAGGCATTGTTTATTTATTACGGAGGGAAACTGAATGTGCACATCATTAAATCGCATATGGTCAAGACATTGTCTGTTTATTACTGGGAACTGAATGTGTACATTATTAAAGTCTCATACGGTTAAGGCATTGTTTATTTATTACGGGTGAAACTGAATGTGCACATCATTAAAGTCTCATACGGTTAAGGCATTGTTTATTTATTACGGGGGAAACTACATGGGCACATTATTAAAGTCTCATACGGTTAAGGCATTGTTTATTTATTACGGGGAACTGAATGTGCACATTATTAAAGTCTCATACGGTTAAGGCATTGTTTATTTATTACGGGGGAAACTACATGGGCACATTATTAAAGTCTCATACGGTTAAGACATTGTTTATTTATTACGGGGGAAACTGCATGTGTACATTATTAAAGTCTCATACGGTTAAGGCATTGTTTCTTGGGCCACAATCCGTTGATTAGTACCACAGAGGAAATGCTGCGATGTTGACAAATGCTACCTTTCTATTGCAGCGAACTTAGGTGGCATGTGGATTAGCTAACCTTTGCCCGTACTGCTTATACTTGGATACAACTCAGCACTTCCCAGGGTATCGGCTGTTTGCATAACTTAACAGGGACAACCATGTATTTAAAGGCATTAGACAAGGATGGTTAGTTCTGTACTGTGACAAATGCTCTCCAACATTGTCAATATGAGCAGGATCATTAACTGTCACTGAGCCAACATTAAATACTGTAACTTCTGTTACAAATTACGCTTATGCCAACAATTTTACAATGCATATAGCATGCATGATCTTTTAACTAATATGAAATATAGACTCAATTTTAGTCTTCTTGAGGGTGGCAGGACTATGTCACCTCATATAGTGTGTTAAATTCTTTTTTGCCAAATCAGGAAGAATGAAATCTTTGACTTTTAACTAGAATTTTATCTTTCCTGGCCAAAATTGTTATAACTGTGAGCTTTTAACTTCAAAAGTATCTTTCGACATATAATTGATTGTGCGCATTTACATTCTGTGTAAAAGCGATGGCGAGATAATAACATGACAAAATACAAGTTGAACACTTCTCGCTGACACGGCACTAAGTAATCACCAGTAACTAACTAGGTCTTACACATCCTTATTTCTGAGACATTACAGTTGATTTTCATTTAAATACTGAGCTGACTGAAATATTCAGCCATCTAAACACAAATAAAAGAAACTACACAACCTGCTGGACAGCATTTGTTGGAGTACAGAACTGGAAATTCTAGTTCATATCTACCACCTTTAATATCACCATTATTACGAGAAAGGGCTAAAATGGGGCATGAGCAATACGCATTAGGTTATAAGACAAAGGTGAAGAGCCTACAAACTGGCTGGTTGGACCTCATGAGAACCAAAATAACCTTTGTCACACATAAAACGCACTATCATAGACCATCTTCAGCTCCTATTGCAACACAAATTGCAGATTCAATTACATAGAACTTGCCAAATGCAATTATTTCGAAATATGTGCATATTCCTAAGCAAGTCTGTTGTCTCAATAACCCAATTACTAATTAATTACCAGCACTACACCTGTTATGTTCCCATAATTTTGCAAAAGCAAATTAGAATCCTCTGTGATGTGATTAACCTAAATGCATTAGCACAGTGCACCATGCAGTGCCTTGTGGTGCACACAGTACTATACTGTAGTATATAGCACTATATTGTACATTATTATACAGTGCAGGGACCTAGCTTGGGATTTTCAGGTGGTACACAGACTTTTCCGGCAATGGAATAAAACGCTATTGGAATAAAATACGTGGAATAAAACACTATGAAACATCATATTTAAATTTGTCGTTAACTTAAAAGTTGTAAATCTCAGGTGGTACGCAGTATATGGAAGCTGGGCCCCTGCTGTGTGCAGTTCATTCTGCAATTCGCAAAGTGAGGACCAGCAACGTGGTGTCATTCAGCCAAGCCCCGGATAAAAATACAGTGGAAAGCAAGCCGAGATTATTACACCGACAGCGAATTTCCGCGAAGTCGCGGATTTTACCCCATAGGATTAGCACTGTCAGGGAATCGTGGTAAAATGTCGGAAGTCAGGTTTCAACTATCCTTATTGTGCCTATATCATCGCCCATACTTATCTCGTTCTTGTTTCGGTTTAATGTTCTAGTAACATCTCAGGTCATATAAGAACGGGATTTGAACCAACCAATTTTGTCATATACATCCTGATTCCTTAGCATTTTGTTTAACATTAATAGGTAAATATCAAAAACCGCGGAAATCCGCAAAATCGCGGAGATCTTTGATCCCTGAAAATAGCACCTGCTCGATAAAGGCCCTTCCACGACCCTGCCAACTTTAATATAATTGTCGGTGCATCTGCTCATGTAGACATCCGTAACAGACTACTTAAAAATTGATACTTGTCGCTTCCTAGCCAGGCGCTCAACATTATTAGGACAGGGCAAGGAGCAGTGGAATGAGGAAGACCAGTTGTCTGCGACTGAAATTACCCCTGCTTAAACAACTAATGTACCCAAAAAAAACAAAACATGTGCATACATTTCTAGTGCCTGACCTGAGACAGGAACCAACCGAAAGAGTCGAGGTACATCTACTCAAACAGGACCTAATTTGCATTGATCGTCTAAAAGAAGCCAGCTTTGCGAACCTGAGCCCTGCCACCTGGCAGTAAGTACCACCCAGCACTCAGCACCACGGCAACCTTATACACACTACCGCACATTGAAGCTGCACAGTCCGATAAAAGAATCAAATCTTTGAAAACCAGAAGGCTTACCTAGATTGGATCCTATTTATGGAACTAACATACTCGCGCAGTCATTAAACATTTGTTATTGCTGCATTGGAGGAATGTTAACGTTGCATATTCCGATGGTTTTGAGTTTTTGTCATTTTCTGACATAAATACATTAGGTTGGTTGGTTGTTGGAGTTTTACTTCCTGACAACATCTAAGGTCATATCAGGATGCGCATCGGCTTGTGACAGTGCACACTCATGGTGACTTTATAGTGCTGCCCCACTGGGAAACCAGGTCGCTGGCACCATGACCTGATATCCAAATCAGTCAAATTATCCTGACACTGAGCTAACCAGTCCTTGCCCATTGTTTGTTTGTTTAACGACCCTCAAGCACAAAAGTAGACATCGGTTATTGGCGGGCTATTAATGCCGAGCACCAGGCTAGGAAGCGACAAGTATACATTTTATAGTAGACATCGGTTATTGGGGGGCTATTAATGCCGAGCACCAGGCTAGGAAGCGACAAGTATCAATATTATAAGTCATTGGTTTGACTCGACCCGGAACCGAACTCACGATGTCCCGCACGCGAGGCCCCCACTCTACCGATTAGGCCACTGCACCCGGTATTATATTAGGTTGATCACTATAATCTACCATACTTGTTTGAATTGATGTTGCTTTCAAATAAGGAGATATTTGAGGTGTAAACATTCGAAATTAATTTGAGCGTACTTGTCAAAACTCATAGACTTCAGCAATAAAAGGTTCTATTAAATTGACTTAATATGGCATTCTACGCAGCAGCAAACGCTTAATAAGCGCACCAATATCCAATTTGGATATGTAACTTAAAATCTAGATAAGTGTTTTGCTTTTGGAAATGTGATGCTTTTATGGGACTATGCAACTTTAAGTCAATTTAATAGAACTTGTTACTGCTGACATCTGTCGTGTCCACCATTTCAGTATGCGCACCAACATTACTTTATCTGCTTTCACTTCAAATATCTCCAAAGTTAGCCCTTTTAAATAGTGTTTTAGTAAAGCAGATAATTATAATTAACAAAATATCTTTACCTGAAAAGATATGACGAAAACTTCTAAACCATCGGATTATGCAACATAGATACAAAGGTACTGCTGCGACTGTATCTGTTCACACGTGTGTGTATGTGTGCATGTACACGCGTGTGTGTATGTGTGTACACGCGTGTGTGTATGTGTGCGTGGTTGTGTATGTATGTGTTTCTATGTGTGTGTGGTGCACGTGTATGCGTTTCTATGTATGTATGTACATATGTGTGAATGTATGTGTATGTGCGTGTGCATGTGTGTATATGTGTATATGCATACCTATACATGTGTATGTATCTATGTGTGTATGTATGTGCATATGAGTGTGTGCCTGGTCTCCTCGTCGTGCCTGTAACCCGGTCATCTGTGCTTGTATGTATGTATGTATGTATGTATGTATGTATGTATGTATGTATGTATGTATGTATGTATGTATGTTGCATGTACGTATGTATGTATGTAGTATGTGCGTGCGTGCGTACATATGTAGGTGCGTATGCGTGTGTGCCTGGTCTCCTCGTCGTGCCTGTAACCCAGTCATCTGTGCTTGTATGTATGTATGTATGTATGTATGTATGTATGTATGTATGTATGTATATATGGTGTATGTATGTATGTATGTATGTATGTATGTATGTATGTATGTATGTAGTACGTGCGTGTGTGTGTACATATGTAGGTGCGTATGCGTGTGTGCCTGGTCTCCTCGTCATGCCTGTAACCTAGTCATCTGATGTTTGTATGTATGTATGTATGTATGTATGTATGTATGTATCTATGTATGTATGTATATATGTGTGCTATGTGTGTATGTATGTATGTATGTATGTATGTATGTATATATGGTGTATGTATGTATGTATGTATGTATGTATGTATGTATGTATGTATGTATGTATGTATGTATGTATGTATGTATGTATGTAGTACGTGCGTGTGTGTGTACATATGTAGGTGCGTATGCGTGTGTGCCTGGTCTCCTCGTCGTGCCTGTAACCTGGCCCTGTGTGCGTGTTACTCGGCCTCCTACGGGCGGCGCCTGGCCGTGCTCGGGGCACCTACCTCGGGGGAGTCTTCGGTTGGGGGTGCGGACGTGGGCGGGGGAGGCGGCGGCGGGGGCAGGTTGAGGGCCGAGCTGGTCATCCCCCCGGGGCTCGACAGCTGCCTGGTTAGAGACATCATGGCACCGCTCCCTACACACACACAACATCAACGTTACCTGGAGCCCGGCGGGCCCTCAGCGTCCGGAGTCACGTGGTACAGGCCGCACTCCGGGGCGGGGTGGTAAAACATGAGCAGCGCCCCCACACGGAACGCGCCAGCACTGATCCCGCCCCACTGATGAAACAGGGATCAAAGTGGTCTCCGGCGAAAACATAATGCTAATCAAGCCGGGACCTTGGCACCACCTAGTGGGTTCCGGCAGAACTAAGCCATGGTTCTTACACCAATCACCAATGGTAAATTTCGGCGAAAACGCAAATTTCACCCCTATAGGATTAGCACCGTCAGAGAGTCATAGAAAAATGCCGAAAGTCAGGTTTCAACTGTGTTTATTGTGACTGTATTATCGCCCATGCCAAACTCTTTCTTGTTTGGATTTCATGTTCTAGCAACATCTAAGAACAGGATTCAGACTAACCAATTGCTGTCATATATATATTGGCATTTTGAAAACATTAATCGGTGAATATAAAAAGTCGCGGAAATCCGCGAAATCTGCGGAGATCTTTCATCGCTGCAGACGAACTGTCGTATGCTGAATCTGGTGCTGCCTGAATGATGCACATTGTGTGAATATAAATTAGTGGCTTACGGGGCAAACTCTATAATAACTCAAAACCACGTTTAGCCTTTCATGGTTGTCATCCAAACCAAATAGAAATTTGACCGTTATTTTTTTTCTCGAGCAGGCTGCATGTTGGGACACATTGTTTCTGTGCTGGTGGCTGGCGCGTGATGGGTGGGGGTGCGCTATGTTTTAGTAGATAACATTTACCTCTGGCGGGCAGGACAAGGGGAGACGATGAAGAGGCGGAGGGCCAGGTCATCATCTCACCAGGGGTCACATTTCCAAGGAAGCACTAGGGCACTACTTCACGCTTTGGTCAAACACTGTCGCATATTTAAGCTGCATACTAAAAATGCATATACCTTCAGAATTTTACTATACTTCAACTATACTTCAAATTTGATTAGCAATTTTTTCAAACATTTTTTTTTCAAGATAAAAAAAAGGCAGGTTTAAGGGTACTATTTCCGGGTGCTCACAATTGTCAATAACATTTTTGAAGACTGGAAAAAACCGACTACTCAAACAATTTTTTTTTTTAAAGGCCCATTTGCTTCGACATAAACAAACAAGCAATTGCAAAAGCAAGTCAATCAGATCGATTTGTTTAAAATGAAAAAGGTAGTGCATACAATTTTCGAAACTAGTATTTGTCATCCTTTTGATTTCTCGAAAATGTTGCTATATATTAAGCTTTACAAAAAAACTTAAGCTAGAGATGTATCCGTAATGTAAATTGTTGGTAAAATTACCAAGATTTTAAAAACTACAAAAAATATGATATATTATATATACCCACATATATATGTATGTATATATAGAGTAGTATTAGTAGTATGAGCACCGTTCCTTAGTACTTTTCAAGTTAGCAACAACAAAAACTCCAACCATGACAAGTCATGTGTACCCACGCATCACCTGTCTGACAGACGGTGTTGGCATGTTGTACTAGAATTCATCAAACTATGCCGAATTCTCGAACGACAACAAACAAAAGCAAATAGCAGTTTCATCACACAAAACGACGGAGGCCGTCAAACGCACGTCACGTGTGGATAGAGCACCACGTGGTGTGAGGGGGAAGGGGAGCGGGGGGGGGGCGGGGGAGGGGGAGGGGGAGGGCATGCGGGTTCAAGAAACCCCAACATAAAGCAACATGACGTCACAAAGTGGAGCATCCGCGCCCACAACAAAAAACACCATAACACAGACAAAATAACTGAACAACAGCAACAGGATTTGGGTACAAAAAAGAATCCATCAAACAGGGTTTTCGGGGTGATTTTTTAAAATTTGAACCCAAAAAATCCGACATTATAGCATTCGTTAGGCATCAACAAAACATTGCAAATTCCAATTGCATCATCTGACTTATTTGTCCCCTGATAGGGATCCAAAGGAGCTGAAGGGTTTTCTGTTCCAGGCCACACAACAGGATGCCTGGGGGGGGGGGGGGGGGGGGGGGGGGGGGGGGGGAAGGCACAGGACGGGATCAGGGGACCGCTCAACTAGCAAATAGCCAACCATTTAAACAAACAATTATATTCAGTTCTCTTAATTAAACCGAAAGAGATGTAATTAATTTATTAACAATAAATTTTAATTAAATTTTTTAAAGGGTAAATGCTGATTCTACATAAAATGTGCATACAACCATGAAGATATAGATTCAAAGTAAATTTTAGTTTTTTTTTGTTTAAGGCCTTCAATAGAAGAAAATAAGAAAATCTGACATTCAATACATTTATTGCAGTCCTAAGCATATGAGGGAAAATAACCAATATGACCAAGAAAAAAACAACCCTGGAAAACCGCCGAAAATAGACAATTTCTCATTCCGGATTTTAATACATTTACTGAAATTTAAAGCCTCTTTTAAAAAGCATTATTGCTAGAGTAATTATAATAATAATAATTTAAAATGTCATTATAAAACAGTAATAAAACATTAACAATGTCGTTGTCATAATAATAAAATAACATAATATATTAACAATAATAAACAACCCTAGTTAGCAACGAAAATAGAAAATTTCTCATTCCGATCTTAATGCATTTACTGAAATTTCAAGCCTCCTTTAAAAAGTATTATTCCTATTGTTGCTATAATAATAATAATAATAATAATAATAATAATAATAAATTACTTAGTATTTTTATAAAACAGTAATAAAATATTAACAATATTGTTGTTATAATAATAATAAAACAACATAATAAAATAATAACAAAAATAATAACAAAAACAACAATAATTAATACAGGGCGTACAGCGTCCATTTAATCCTGTTCTCGTTTCTGAGTTTCTCACCGTGAATATAGCACTTGGTGCCAATACGGCTCACAGTTATTATCTTTTCAATCCCTATCACTCACTGATCTCTGTTAAATCGGAGACAAAAAAACTAGACAAGAACGTGACGTGTTTGCTGTTTGGCTGGTCTGCTTTTTGTTTGTTACACATGGGTGGCGAGTTGCTGGTAAGGCGCGGCCCGACGCACGTCTAGACAAACTGCGGTGCGACCCCACCTGGCTGAGTCATGTTGGCAAGGTTTAAGGAGGAGATAGATCTACGGAACTGACGCCACATACGAGCCGGCCGCCGGGGCAGGCTCACTGGGGAAGAAGAGAAATACACCGGTCAATAACAGTACAAGTGGCGCAGGGCAAGCCGCCACGTAACCCCGCTGAACTGTCGGGTATTTGTTACATGACCCTGCACCAAATAGGTGGTGAATTGCTGGTAAGGCGTGGCCCGGCGCACATCCAGACACACTGCGGTGCAACCCCACCTGGCTGAGTCATGTTGGCAAGGTTTAAGGAGGAGATAGATCTACAGAACTGGCGCCACATACGAGCAGCCTGCCGAGGCAGGCTCACTGGGGAAGAAGAGAAATACACTGGTCAACAACAGTACACGTGACCCCGCTGTACTGCCAGTGTGGCGGTTTCAGATCTTAGTGGGTTTGGAGTCTTCGCTCAGGGTTCTGCGCATGCGTAAAAAATCGAACGGCATTTCAGCGTATTTGAGTAATCCACTCGGGTGACCCAAGCGACTTTTTGACGCATTAATGTGGTCAAGGCATTAACTCTTCAATTCGCTAAATATATATTATTGAGCTAAAATACTTTTAGCACACGGCACTTGTTTTTGTCAACTCCACTCGAGGTGTTCTATTTGAATTTCTAGCAACTCGGGTGACCCAAGTCGCCCGGGTCGTGTTAATCGAATACATACATGCGCAGAACCCTGAGCGAAGACTCCAAACCCACTGAGATCTGAAACCGCCACACCGGGCGTCTGTCACGTGACCACGCTGTACTGCAGGGCGTTTCACGTGGTACAATGAACGCTACGCCGACCCGGAACCAGCTGGGAAGGTCAACCTCTACAGGGTGTTCTCTCACAGACATAAGACAAAGAAAGCACCATCAGCAGCAGCAGCAGCAGCAACACGAAAACACCACACACACCAACGGTGGGTCATGTCAGGCCCGCCACACAGTGACTAGGGCCAGATGTGGCCGCTTAACCCTTTAAGGCCGAAAGCGCCCAAATGTGTCCCCACAAGTTTTACGCGCTTACAGACCGGCAGGGCCCGTAATCGGGTAGCACTGTATTTCTGATATGATCCACACATTTTCAGGAAAACATTTGCAATTCAACTAGTTATGTGACAATTCGGTCAGGGCTCCAGGGATTTAACAATTGAAATCTCTTTAGGGCTGATATGGTTAAAGCCTATGCACCACCAGGGTGCTCTCCACTACTAGTTGAAAGACAGACTTAGTTATATAGACTGAGAGCATGATGAATCTAGTCAGCGACTGGTGACATGGTCAGTCGAAGAAGGTTCAGTCATTAATGGCATATTAGCCGTCCACGAGCATATCTTATCTTATTATTTATTATGATGACAAATCAGTCCTTAATCACAAATCATCAATCTACTGATATGACCTAGACATTAGTGTGCAACTGGTATAACAAGGACATTAAACTGTACATTCATGTTGCTGCTTAGGTCAAAAATTAAATACTAAAGTGCTTGATCATTGTGTAGACTATATACTTCAGACCAAAAGGTTTATGAAGTGACAGTCACATCATGAGGTGACCATATTGCAACGAAAGGAACAGACCAAACATAACATAAGGCGCAACGTAAAACATCTCCAGCCTGGGGTGAAGAGCTAACACGCAGCCAGGGGAGCTTTAAGCCAGCAACAGCGGAATCAACAAGCGACAGAGGATGTCAAAGAACGGTAAGTGAGGGGGCGCTACGAGTAGTGCGTGAAGGGAACTAGACCAACAAGCAACATGCATGCTCACCTGCAACTTTGACCTCTTGGTGACCTTGAGACGTCCGACCACTGAACAACACGGGCACACCACACATGGATGGGAGGGGGAGTGGGGAGTTGGGGGAGAAGTAGGGAATGGCTGGGGGGAAGTGGGGGCTGGGGGTTATGAGGGAAGGTGACTTGTAATTATAAATCCTAATTGTAACCTTGCAGCCAGCCTGGTCAGGCCATGGTGAAGAAGCTGCGCATTTGTCTTTTCTAAGATTGTTTGGTTTCATTCAATCCATTAAATGTATTAGTATTAAATTATAGGCTATTTTAAAAGTCTGTAAAATCTGGGTCAAAATGTACAATGGCTACAGGTGGTGCTCACAACAGTGTTGCAGCTTGCCTGCCATTGGGAGCCAGGGTAGCGGGTTTCTTTAATGCACAATGACCTGACAAGCTTGGCGGCCCTGATTACAGACACGCAGACAGAACTAACCCGGGGAGAGAATGCAAACCCAGCCAAGTCATCCCTGTAACACGCGGTCAGCCCAACAAAACAAGGCCAGCCTCAAACCAAAGCACAAGGCCAGCCATGTCACACACTGCAAGAGCAGCCTCGTTCAGCAAGGGCAACCCTGCAACATAGCACAAGGTCAATCAAACAAGCAGGGTCAACCCTGCAACTACACCACCAAACAAAGTCAACCCAGTCAACCAATCCAAGGTCAGCCAATCCAAGGTCAGCCAAACCAAGGTCAGCCAAACCAAGATCAGCCAAACCAAGGTCAACCAAACCAAGGTCAACCAAACCAAGGCCAGCCAAACCAGACCAGGCCAATCGCACCAAACAAAGCAAGGACCGCCCTGGAAGGAAAGCGCGTTGATGCGCAGTGAAACACACTGAACATTACAATGAGACCTGACCGGCATTGTGGGCACTACATACCGTTGACGTGCTCAGTGGTGCTCATGGGTCTGCGGACCACGTCGACCCCGCGTGTTCCCGGGGCGAACATGCTTCGAATACGGTTCAACTTCTCCTGCTCATGCTCCTGTTGTTGCGCCTGCTGCTGCTGGGCCTGGATAAAAAGATTTTTGAAAGTGCACCTTTTAGGGAACTGCCTTAAATGAACAATTCTTGAATGAGAAAAAACCACTAAACAATTTCAGTTTAAAGAAATAAAACAAGTCCCCCTGGAATTGTAAGTCTTGTAATGCTTACAATTACATACATACAGGCAATGCACTAACATATACATACACAGGGTAGGTTCAACAACCATACAGCGCAAAGCTTGTACAGGATCCTGATCACGGCAACCAGTGTCATGGGGGTGATGAAAATGGGAACTACCGTGCCTAGAGCGGGACTCGAACCCGCATCTCTTTGCATTCCGGGCCAGTGTGCTAACCATTACACCACCTAGGCTCCCTGATATCAACACACTCCCCACGCCTACCTGTCTATGTGGTTACCTGCCTGAGAGGTCAGTGCAGACCACTACACAAGCATCTAATTAATGATCAACATTGAAGTGAAATTTCGCTACCATGCTTTCCACGAAAAAAATTGAGCCATTTACATATTCACTGATTTCTAAAGGTATGTGTAAAATGAATTGAGCGATTTACATATTCACGGTTTTTAGTTTCTTTCATTTTCTTAGATAAATATATTTATTTTAAGTGACTAACTTTGGAGATATTTGAAGTTGAAACATGCCAAATTAATTTTGGCAAACATGCCAAAACTCTTGACACCAGAGACTTCCACAGCAACAGGTTCGATTAAATTGCCTCAGTATTCCCTTCTACGTCGGAACAAATGCTTAATAAATGCACCAATATCTAATTTAAATATGTAGAATCAGATCTAGATAAGTGGTTTTGGTTTTTAAAATTTGAGGCTTTCATCAGACTATGCCGCTTTAAGTTGAGGAGGAGATAGCTAAAAGATTCACCCCATACTGCAGTAGCCTGAATAGGTGTGAAGAATAACCCTATATAAAAGCTGGCGAAAATGGTCTACATGCTGGATAAATGAAATGAGCCGATAAAGTCTTATTTTAAGAAGCAAAATTATTCTTCACATATATATCTTAATATTTACCCGCTACTTTTGATTTGAAAAATATAATAAAACATGTAGCTTAATACACTTTAAAAGACAAAGCGACCGCATTCTGTGGCCACCATCTTGTCTTTTTATATTCTCTCCCATTTCACAAACTCTGTGCCGATATAAGTAGCCATTGAATACTGGAACCAGGAATTCCACTTCCTGTTCCATACTAAAGCAATTTTCGCCCATTTTTAGACTACATTGTCATTCACCCTTACGGGGGTGAATCTTTTATCTAAGGAGGAGACTGTTCTTAGTCTTACTCACCACAGGAAGATCTATCAAGTGCTGTGTCCCAGCTCCGGGCCCAATATGAGCGATATGTGAGAAGTTGGTTGGACCAGAGATGACACGTGACCTGCGTTCGGCCGTGCCTTCTCGGATCATGGCCGGTGCCTCACGCGGACCCACGTGTGCCACGTGTGCGAAGTTGGTCGGGCCCGAGATCTTGGTGTTGCGCCGCAGGTCTATCCTGAAACCCCCAGGTACCCAACTGTTGGTATTGCCGTGTCGCAGACACGCAGACACGGGGTGGAGGGGAGAGCAGAGACTGGCACGGTGAGAACACTGGCAGCGAGCACACGCAGTGATGGCAGTGAGGGCGCGACATGTGCAGCACCCATGGCATTTACAGAGTGAGCGGTGAAATAAGAGCATTGAGGGACATTACAGGGTGAGCAGTGATCAGGTAGGAGCATTGAGGGACATTACAGAGTGAGCAGTGATCAGGTAGGAGCATTGAGGGACATTACAGAGTGAGCAGTGATCAGGTAGGAGCATTAGGGGACATTACAGGGTGAGCAGTGATCAGGTAGGAGCATTGATGGACATTACAGGGTGACCGTGATCAGGTAGGAGCATTAGGGGCATTACAGGGTGAGCAGTGAGCAGGTAGGAGCATTAGGGGACATTACAGGGTGAGCAGTGATCAGGTAGGAGCATTGATGGACATTACAGGGTGACCGTGATCAGGTAGGAGCATTAGGGGCATTACAGGGTGAGCAGTGAGCAGGTAGGAGGATTGAGGGACATTACAGAGTGAGCAGTGAGCAGGTAGGAGCATTAGGGGACATTACAGGGTGAGCAGTGATCAGGTAGGAGCATTGATGGACATTACAGAGTGAGCAGTGATCAGGTAGGAGCATTAGGGGCATTACAGGGAGAGCAGTGAGCAGGTAGGAGGATTGAGGGACATTACAGGGTGAGCGTTGATCAGGTAGGAGCATTAGGGGACATTACAGGGTGAGCAGTGAGCAGGTAGGAGCATTAGGGGACATTACAGGGTGAGCAGTGATCAGGTAGGAGCATTGATGGACATTACAGGGTGAGCCGTGATCAGGTAGGAGCATTAGGGGCATTACAGGGAGAGCAGTGAGCAGGTAGGAGGATTGAGGGATATTACAATTAGGGACCTTACAGGGGAGGGGTGATTAGGATGGACTGAGAACCTTACATGGTGAGTGGTGATCAGAGAGGAGTACAAAAGTACTTAAGGACCTTACAGGGTGAGCGATCAGATGGGAGTACTAAAGGACCTTACAGGGTGAGTGGTGATCAGACGGGAGTACTTAAGGACCTTACAGGGTGAGTGATCAGACGAGAGTACTAAAGGTCCTTACAGGGTGAGTGGTGATCACAGGAGTACAAAAGGACCTTACAGGGTGAGTGGTCACACAGGAGTACTAAAGGACCTTATGGGGTGAGTGGTCAGACGGGAGTACTAAAGGACCTTACATGGTGAGCGGTGGTCAGACGGGAGTACTAAAGGACCTTACACAGTGAGCGATCAGATGGGAGTACTATAGGACCTTAGAGGGTGAGTGATCAGATAGGAGTACTAAAGGACCTTACAGGGTGAGTGATCAGACGGGAGTGCTTAAGGACCTTACAGGGTGAGCGATCAGACGGGAGTACTTAAGGACCTTACAGGGTGAGCGATCAGATGGGGAGTAGTAAAGGACCTTACAGGGTGAGTGATCAGACAGGAGTACTAAAGGACCTTACCGGGTGATGACATAGGATCTAGTACAGGGTGAGCGATAGACAGGGTTCTAAAGGACCTTACAGGGTGGTGGAGCGGAGTGATCAGGGTGAGACAGTGAGTGATCGGAGTAAAGGACTCAGGTTACAACAGGGTGGCCACGTGGGTGATCAGACAGGAGTTCTAAAGGACCTTACAGGGTGAGTGATCAGATGGGAGTGCCAAAAGACCTTACAGGGTGAGTGATCAAACGGGAGTACTAAAGGACCTTCCAGGGTGAGTGATCAAACAGGAGTACTTAAGGACCTTACAGGGTGAGTGATCAGATGGGAGTACTAAAGGACGTTCCAGGGTGAGTGATCAGACGGGAGTACTAAAGGACTTTCCAGGGTGAGTGATCAGACGGGAGTACTTAAGGACCTTACAGGGTGAGCGATCAGACGGGAGTACTAAAGGACCTTACAGGGTGACTGATCAAATGAGAGTACTAAAGGACCTTACAGGGTGAGTGATTAGACAGGAGTACTTAAGGACATTACAGGATGAGCGATCAGACAGGGGTACTAAAGGACATTACAGGGTGAGTGATCAGACGGGAGTACTTAAGGACCTTACAGGGCGAGCTATCAGATTGGAGTACTAAAAGACCTTACAGGGTGAGTGATCAGCAGGGGTACTAAAGGACCTTACAGGGTTGGAAATAAATAATTTACAGTGGGCTGGGGGGTGGGGGGGGGGTGTTGTTGCTGACTGGTGAGCTGACACAGATTGTGTAAGGAGAGTGGAAAGACAGTCTTAGAGACGATTGTGTAAGGAGAGTGCAGAGACACGGTCTTAGAGACAGGTGTTCAGGGAGGCCTGCATGGTACATTACTACTTAATGGTAGAGGTATCTGAGACTCACACAAGTTAGTAGGCGAGTTTACTCAATTACGGAGCCATCTATAAGAATGCAATATTTAAACATGTCGAAACAGGATACTAGTTTCACAAGATGAGAGAGGGTCACGACAATAATTCAAATGTGATCTACTTGGACAGACTAACAGGAATCACTATTGTAACTTAGTCATACTTCTGAATATCCATTTTTTTGTATTAACATCATTATATTATCACTGAGGTAATAGATCAAATAATTTATTCTGCCAAGCTATTATTTTATAGTTGGGGAGTTTACTTTGTGTAATTCTTAATTAACATAGTTAACACTATCCACATCCATCAGGCGAAGCGTGAATCGTGGATCGACAAAGCATGTACACGCTCATTCTTAGTTTCACATCTGACCATTTATCACTATGTCAACTCATTCATCACACAGATCATGCCAGAACACCGTAAAACATAACAATTTCGTGAGTGCTATTCATTTGATCAATTATATTTTAATACAATTATAAATCGAATTTATATAGATTTTATTGAATATTATTCCTTATTTTTGTGTGCCAATTATAAGTTATTTCCTATATATTATTAATCCTGTATATTAATTATTATCTATCAGTTATTTTCCCATTATGAAGGCTTATGGTCCTTCAACCCAAAGGGAGAGTGCTGACCGAGGCAACGACCAGACTCGAAAATACTCATTCAGACCAAAAGGATGACCTAATTTGTTAAAGCTAAGAGTTCAGATGGTTTGGCCGAGTATAAGAACAGCGCAGTTCAGCTTCTTAATATGGGGTTTTACTCCCTCAGGCCTTTTGAAAGTGTATCAATTTTGGATTTACTTCTGCCTATCTTCATCCTGTAGTATGTATAGTCCCTCAGTCATCAAACCTCATCGCGAAATAATATCGTGTTACCAACACAATCACCTGTGTATAAACTAACAAGAGGTTTTAAGGTTGTAAGTATATAAATATCACATATATTGTCCCTAAATTACCCCCCCCCCACACACACACACAAACAACACCCCCCCCCCAAACAAACAAACAAAAACCCACAAAAAGACCCAAAAAATAGAACAATGCCACACAGAATTCTGGCAATCTGAAAGATGAAGAGCGGCCACACGGAAACTCAACAAGTAAAGTAACATAACAGACAACATTCAGGCTTAAACGTCAACACACAAAGACTTAACACTAAGAAGCAGCAGCAAATAAGCAACAAGGGTAAAGCGAACAACTGGTTATGTGGAGGATGCATCACCCGCGTGCCTGTTGCGTCATGTCCAGACAGGGTTCACATGAGTGTGGTGGCGCCACCTGCCCGTGTCTGCCCACACCAACGTTCACCTGAGTGTGGTGGCGCCACCTGCCGGTATCTGCCCACACCAACCATCGTGCCGGCCCAGCTCGGTCGGAGGGGGGCGGGAGGGCTCAGTCAAACTATGCTATCACAACTTCGACTTTGAATTGTACGGTGGCGCATTATCAAAATCCAGATTAAGAAAAGAAAAAAAAAAAAAGGAGCAGGGGGTGCGCTTCCCAAATAGTCCCACTTTGGATTAATTCAGCGGTTGGACCGCTGACCAGAATCACACCCAATTCATCCTATTCACACTGCGGCCATGTTGAAACCAGACCGAGGGCACTTACGCGTCTGCGAGGCGCCGCTGTATGTAAAGTAATGTGAATACTTTTTTGTCGACCAAAACCTCTCGAAATCACTCAAATTTGAGGGTATTCATTTTTTAAAGTAACATATTCATCTTTGCATACCTGTTTTCTATCTATTGGCTAATTTTCATGAAGATTGGGTGACCCTTGCATGGGGATTTTTCCCATTCTACAATGTGACTGTCAACTTCAAGTCTGCATAGTTATAGTGGTATCATGTAATGCAGCACTGTCAGCATAGTTATCTGTGCAACACAGTTAAACAACTAGTCTTAGTAATTACAAATTAATAAAAGCTTTAAAAGGGTTAAAATATATTTCTTAAATATATCTATATTAAGAAAGTTATGCAATTTTGAATTTAAGAAAAGATTGGCAGCCAAGGTGAGTGACTTTGTTGACATTGCCTACTGAAATGCATCTGATCACTCAATCTTCATGAAAATTGACCAATAAATAGTAAAAAAGGTAAGCAAAAATGATTATGATAGTTTCAAAAGTTAATATCTTCAAATTTTACTCCTTTAATTTATGTAGTAGTTCATACACATTGGCACACAGTAATGTCTTATGGCCATTTCCAATACCGACGCTTACTCACCCTCGTTCTGATGCCTAATTAGGTCGCACGTGAATAGGGTGAATTCATCCTTTTTAACCCACTGCAACTTTTGAATTTGTAATCATTTTGAGTTCATTTAGCATTACTTATAATTATACTTATCCTCTTCTGTTTATATATTTAGGCATAATAGCCATAACAGATTCGGCCTGTCTATATATGACCTGCCATAATTATAGTGGGCATGTGATGAGGACTGACTATTCCGAGTCGAAAATTTATCAAGTCTGTTTTTCAATGCCTTTAGTCATGAAGCTTAGACTATTTCGGGTGGAAACATATTCCATGTGTTTGCCGCTCTATCAAGGAGAAGGTTTTTCCTCACTCGCCGTCTATGGTTCACTTTAAAAGTGGTCCTAGCTTTCATCTCGCCTTAAGGCCAGTGCACACTGATGACTAGTTCTTCCAGCTTTTATCTCGCCTTAAGGCCAGTGCACACTGATGACTAGTGGTTCTAGCTGTTATCTAGCATTAAGCCCAGTTCACACTGACGACTAGTGGTTCTAGCTTTTATTTTGCCTTAAGGCCAGTGCACACCGATAACTAGTTTTTCTAGCGTTTATCTCGCCTTAAGGCCAGTGCACACTGATGACTAGTGGTTCTAGCTTTTATCTAGCATTAAGGCCAGTTCACACTGACGACTAGTGGTTCTAGCTTTTATTTTGCCTTAAGGCCAGTGCACACCGATAACTAGTTTTTCTAGCGTTTATCTCGCCTTAAGCCCAGTGCACACTGACGACCACCAGTCTTGGCAAAGTCTACGACTCATTCGGACTGTAAATGCCAGTGTACGTTGGGTTTAAGGCCCGGTTTTGCAGTCAATACGAGGGAAGTGGCAAAGTGCTCCTTCCGTCTTTCAGTCACAATACAGTCTATTTTGCTTTACTCTATGCAATTACTGAAAGGCCAACTTTAACATAATTTTCTTGGCTTTTTCTTAATTAGACCAAGTTATGTGTGTTTTTTTACATGGGCCGGCAAATGGGTGCGGGTTCAAGCAAACGTCTGTCACCACTGAAGAAAGCCAGCATATTATCATTTATTAAATTAACCCCATTAAATTATTGCAGGGTCCGTACACATGTGAAGATATGGAATTCAAGGCTATTTCAAGGCTTTTCAAGGCTGTTTTTACAGGAATTCAAGACTATTTTCCTTTGGATTTCAGGGGAAAACAATGACGATTTTGGACTAATTTAGATCAGTGGGGACAGTCTAATCAAATTCAAGGCTTTTCAATTACCCAAAATAGGTTAAATTCAAGGCCTTGAAATGGGGCAAATGAAGTTCAAGACTTTCCAGGCCCCGTACGGACCCTGTTATTGACAACATTGCATAAATGCGAGTAGTGGAAGAACACTATAAAGATGACACAAATTACTGGTAATACATCCCGAAGATTTGTCTGTAGCATAATTATAAATTAAACTCACTAAAAGTAAACGTGATGTAGATGCCAAAAAACTCTACATGTGCACTTTATATAAATAAGTCTCGGGAAGGGAAATTAAAGGCATGGGGTATGGACTAGTATTGCCAGTTTTGTGTTAAAACAAATACTCTCCAGCAGATCTTTGCACAACGTCCCTGTCTCCATAACTGTATATGCTAGGAGAGTGATGAGAACTACAAAGTATCGCCATGCTGTTTGCAAAGTGGCTTTTGTGATAGTTTGGAGCGTTTCCTTCTACACATGTTTAAAGTTACACAGTTCGATGGTTTTGAGTTTCTGTCATTTTTCTGAGATAAATATATTAAATTGATTATTATAATCTACCTTACTTCAGTTTGAAGTAACTTATAATTTAAATGGCTAACTTTTGAGATATTTGAAGTGTAAACATGTCAAATTAGTTTGGGCAAGCACGCCAAATCTCTGACACCATAGGCTTCAGCAGTAACAGGTTCTATTAAATTGCCTCAAGTGTTCCTTTCTATATAGTAAGCAATGCTTAATAAGTGCATCAGTATCTAAGTTAGATATGTAGATTCAAATCTAGATAATTGTTTTGGTTTTGTTTTGGTAAGCAATGCTTAATAAGTGCATCAGTATCTAAGTTAGATATGTAGATTCAAATCTAGATAATTGTTTTGGTTTTGCAAATTTGATGCTTCATCGGACTATGCAGCTACAAATGTGTGAAGAGTCTGATGGTAGGTCAGTATCCAAACACAAAGGTAGCAATGCTGCCTCTCAGGGAGAACTTGGCACACAGATGGGCACTGTGTGTATTTGACATTTGTGTTGTGCCACCTGAATGATACTAGCTATACACACAATGCTGATAAGCATTTACTTGTGCTGCCTGGATGATACTGGCTATACACACCGTATGTGTATGCATTTATTTGTGCCACATTTGTGTTGTGATACTGGCTATACACACAATGCTGATAAACATTTACTTGTCCTACCTGGATGATACTGGTTAATCACACGATGTGTATATGCATTTACTTGTGCCATGTGAATGATACTAGCTAGACACACATTGCTGATAAGCATTTACTTGTGCTGCCTAGATGATACTGGTTATACACACGATGTGTGTATGCATTTATTTGTGCCACATTTGTGTTGTGATACTGGCTATACACACAATGCTGATAAGCATTCACTTGTGCTGCCTGGATGATACTGGCTATAAACATGATGTGTGTATGCATTTACTTGTGCCACGTGAATGATACTAGCTATACACACAATGCTGATAAGCATTCACTTGTGCCACCCGATTTGATACTGGCTATACACACAGTGCGCATAAGCATTTACTTGTAAAGCTTGTTTTTATTTAACTACGCCTCTAGAGCACATTGATTTTCATATCATCGGCTATTGGATGTCAAACATATGGTCATTCTGACATATTTCTTTGGAGGAAACCCACTACCACCAGATAGGCTACTGTTTCTGATAAGCAGCAAGGGGTCTTTTATATGCACTTTCCCACAGACAGGAGAGTACATACCACAGCCTTTGATGAACCAGTTGTGGACCACATTTCCTTTGTGCCACTTGACCGACACTGGCTATACACACAATGGTGACAAGTATTCAGACGAGTACAGAACTGGTCATCCTAGTCCAACCCCAGGCCCATTAAACAGTCAAAGCTAACAAGCATAATACAACTGATTCAACAAAAGGAATTATAATACATGCTAAATCAGTTCAAATCAATGCGAAATCAAATATTGCATGCTCATCTCGGTGATCACAGAACCCATGGTGCAAAACAAAATATTAAAAAATTTGTTTTAAAAAAATCAATCGATAACGGTTATGGCAAGACGGTTACATCACATGAGAGCTCAAATATATATGTGTAGCGAATTGAGTAAATATATAAATAGGCTTAAAGTTGCATAGCCCGATGGTTTTGACTTTCTGTCACTTTCTGAGATAAATATGTTAGGTTGATCATTATAATCTATCTTATTTAGTGTGAAGTAACTTTTACTTTAAATGGCTAACTTTTGAGATATTTGAAGTGCAAACATGCCAAATTGATTTTGGCAAGCACACCAAAACTTTGATAGCATGGGCTTCAGTAGTAACAGGTTCCAGTAAACTGATTTATTAAACCCTTCTATGCTGCAAGAAATGCTTAATAAGTGCACCGGTATTTAAGTTAGATATGTAGATTAAAATCTACGTCAGTGATTTGGTTTAGAAAATTGGATGATTTCATCGGACTCTGCAGCTCTAAATAAAACATTTCACGAGTCTCAAATTTAAATCAATTTTAAAGTGAATGGGCATTGATTGGGGAGTTGATTGATTGATGGCGTGTCGGCAATCAAAGCCATATTTAGGACGAGATAAGGAATAGGGGAGAAGTGGTGAAATAATCAAAAAGAATTAGGGAAGTAGAATAGCGAAGAAGAAAAAAGATTCATGGGAGGTGGGGGGAGTGGGGGGGGGGGGCAAATCACATATAAAAGACGAAGCAGGATAATGAGCAGTTATTGCCCGATATGGAATTTGCGGGGTGAGATCGAGATAAAACCTTACAGCGATAAACTCTATCGTAAAATCACCGAAGCCATAGAACTTATACCCAGGTGATTATTGAGTCAATAATATTTTATTATCTTAAGATTGTTCTTGTAATTAAATAGTGTAAATGACTGAAGTTAAGCATGGCCGGAAGACCAGTGCCTCGGCGCTGTATTCAGATGAATAAAAAATGTTTACCAAAAATATATAAAAAACTGACAATTCTCGAACCATTCACAAATGTTAATACCTACCTTGCCACAAAGATACCCAGAGAGCACGTAACTCCAGATGTGGCAGTGTCCAAGCTATCACCATGGTGATATTTGCAATAATGTAGGGGTTCTGTGATCACCCAGACACACTCATACCAAACACTCATCATACAATAAACTCAGGTGGGAGGTGGGACGTGCTAGACAGCCCCCCCCCCCCTTTCACTCCGCCCCCCCCCCCCCCAAATAGCTTAACCCAATCAGAGCGCCACCTGCATTAATGGTTCTGTCAACAGGACGCCACCTGCATGTATCTATCTCCACACCAGTCACAACCTGCATTTATAGGACTAGGATATTAATATTACAAAGACATTATTAGAAGGGCATTAAGAAATATATATATTAATGAAATTTCCAAATTAAAAATAGCCCAAAACAATGTGAGACACCATGAAAATGACATTAAATATATAGTTAGTAACTATAGAAGCAAATCATGGTAGGACAATCAGGACTCCCCGGTTGCCCGGGGCACCTAGTTTACTTGGTCGGGCAGGTGAAGTTCTCGGTGACCTGCCCGATTGGGAAAGTCGTTATTTTTATGATCTGCAGATTTCAGTTTCAATTGGCTAACTTAGGGTTGGGAAAGTAGTTTCGCCATTTGGGAAAAGTAGAAAATTTAGTCACTTGCCCGATTGGGAAAGTGGGAAAAAAGTTACTGTCCTAGTCACTCCTACCCTGCAAATAAATAGTGGCATAGTGGCGCCCTCTGGGAGACTTCACGGGAATACGTGGTAGCGTTAATGCAGTGGTGAACTGACAGATGGCGCTGTGAATGGGTTAAGCAGTTTCAATTTGACAACTCAACTCACAGGTATAAAAACTGGGGTGGGCCTAAGGCAATATAAAAACAGCACACGAAAGGGGTCTCACTACTATCTCCCTGGGGCGACATGGGTGTTGGGCGGTGGGCTGAGAGTGCGGCCAGCATACTTACGCTCTCTGTGTCTGCCCGTCCTGTGTCTTGAAACTAAAGCGTCGCTTCCCCCTGTTCAGACTACGCCCCTTCTCAGGAAGCACGATTCGATCCTCTTCTGTGCATAGTGGTAAATAAAGTGGTAAATAAGGTTGTAAATAAAGTGGCAACTTAGGATCTACTTAGGTAACTTAAGATGTATTCCTGTAACTAGAGATATTCCAGTAACTAACGGTGTATTCTCGTAACGACAGATGTAACACCTTTTTTAAAAAAAAATTTAACAATAAAAAGATCTGCTTAATGCTACAAAATATTCTGATAGTTGACATTAAATAGGATATTTAATCGGAATAGATCGCTTAGTTGTAAAAAGCTTAAAGACAAAATATGTTCAGGTAATATTAATGGTGAACGCGGGTATGCTTTCAGTTAAATATGTAACACAAAATGTGTCCAGGTAACATTAAAGTTGCATAGTCCGATGGTTTTGAGTTTCTGTCATTTTCTGAGATAAATATATTAAGTTAATCGTTATAATCTACTTTACCTTAGTTTGAAATATCTTATTTTAAATGGCTAACTTTTGAGATATTTGATGTGCAAACATGCTAAATTAATTTTGGCAAGCATACCAAAACTCTGACACCATAGACTTCGGCATTAACAGGTTCTATTCCGTTACCTCAGTATTCTCTTCTATGTGGCGACAAATGTTTAATAAGTACACCAGTATCTAAGTTAGATATGTACAATCAAACCTAGATAATTATTTTGGTTTTGAAAATTTGATGTTTTCATCACCAAGGAACCCGAAGTGGTAGGGATTTCCCGCTCTTGTTTTCGATAATGTTGCCACCTGTCGGTTCCAACACGTACTAACTTCAGACTACTGCTGCCATCTACCAACAAGTTCCTCCACGGCTGAGAGCACCGCCACCGCGCCACCTACAATTGACTTTCGCACTAAAACATATTGAGGATTTGCTTGTGACAGAGACATCACACTACTCCTGCTTCGTGGTTCGCAATTCCTTCTACTATCAAGTGTGTGTGCTAAAGCTAAGATTCCTTATATGCGGTATGCGGCATGCGAATGTCGTATATGCGGTGTAGATATATGCCAACACCCAGCATTTGTTGGGGTTTTTCCTCCAAATTTGTGAAGGAACAGTATTGTTTTCTATGGCAAACGCAACAGTATTCGCATTCACATGCCGCACCGATTGGTCCATGGGTCGATTCATTTGCCGCATTCGCATTTGGAGGTATGGAAACACTACTATTCATTTACATGCTTTTTGATTTTTATTCGCATTCGCATACCGCGTAGAGGGAATCTTAGCTTAAGGCCGCTGCCACATCGGCGGAGTTATTGCGAATGTAAATAAAACCAAAAGCACAAACCTATTCACTGCTAGGATCTAATTCTGTTATTTAGAACCATGAATATTCACTTGGGGGGTTGAAATAATGTTATTTAGAAGCATAACTTACTCAAAAAGTGAACTTCGAAATAAAATAAGCAACTATATTACTTCCGCTTGGTTGTGAATTACCTTCTTCTATTTGCCTAAAGTAGACGAGCCGCAGCTCATCAGTGATTGAGGTGAGCCCCAGCGCCCCGTCCGGACAAAGCGGCTTTACTCGCTTCAGTGGGATCGTCTGCAGCCACTCGCCTGACATGGCGTCAAACACAAAAGCCACATTCTCAGCCCAAATGGTCAGATAGGGTTTGTAGTAACCTGAAAGAAAATGAAACGATGCGCTTTATTTATTATATCACTGCAGAATACTGTTGTGTGTCATCAGCATTTAGCATCCAGCATCTATATATAATACCAAACGGCGGTTACGTTTTAGGGTCGTTCTGATCACTACTCCCGTTAATTGGCGCTGCCAACATGCATCATCGTACTCCACTGATGCTTCACCATGTATGGGTTGTTAATAGCATGCTTTTTTTTTATGCCTACTCTACACCTTCCATATTAATTTTGATGGTTTTTTA
Organism: Branchipolynoe longqiensis; assembly: GCA_030323885.1. Lineage (NCBI taxonomy): Eukaryota > Metazoa > Annelida > Polychaeta > Phyllodocida > Polynoidae > Branchipolynoe > Branchipolynoe longqiensis. The sequence goes on along the minus strand of CM059186.1, from coordinate 173,901,649 downwards.
CTAACTTTGGTCACTTCAATCAGAGTGGCATACATTTTGAATCACTTAAGAGCAAGTGTTGTTAATTCCGCTATTAGATAGCGCCACCGATATGGTTTACTGCATAATAGTACAGATGGATTCCACCAGATGGCAGCACTATATTGAAACGGGACCTTGCACAAGTCTGGAATATAGCAGAGAACATACATTGTCTCTGAATATAGTCAGAGCCTGTGAATATATATAATGACAGTTCAACACAATATTGGTACAGGGATTGATGTGAAGCCTGGCTTTAACCCATGCACAGCACGGGTTAAACTAGTTAGTTATGTAAATCTAAGCCAGTCATCCGGTCTGGTTGCATTTAGACTGAAAACACAGTGCTTTGTTCTGTGACTGAATGTCTACAGACTGTGGTCTGGTTGCATTCAGACTGAAACCACAGCGCTTTGTTCTGTGACTGAATGTCTACAGACTGCGGTCTGGTTGCATTCACACTGGAACCGCAGCACTTTGTTCTGTGACTAAATGCTTTCAGACAGCGGTCTGGTTGCATTCAGACTGAAACCACAGCGCTTTGTTCTGTGACTGAATGTCTACAGACTGCGGTCTGGTTGCATTCACACTGGAACCGCAGCACTTTGTTCTGTGACTAAATGCTTTCAGACAACGTTCTGGTTGCATTCACACTGAAACCACAGCCCTTTGTTCTGTGACTGAATGTCTACAGACTGTGGTCTGGAACCGCAGCACTTTGTTCTGTGACTAAATGCTTTCAGACTGCAGTATGGTTGCATTCAGACTGAAACCACAGCCCTTTGTTCTGTGACTGAATGTCTACAGACTGCGGTCTGGAACTGCAGCACTTTGTCCTTGAGTAAATGCATTCAGACTGGAACTGCGGCACTTTGTCTGGCGACTTACTTGCAGCCACTGGGTACGCCGGCCACATTAGTTCCTGTTTGCGTTTTCGTCGCCCATTGTCATCAACATAGAAGCCGAGACTACTGAAGACGAGTAAGTGTTCATTTTGTGACAGTTCGATGGCGAGGATCGCATCCACGGGGTTCTGGTGCAGGAAATGTAACGAACTGTCCTCGGCATTCACAAGCGCTGCAACACACAACACACACAACACCGCTCACTTCTCTTATACAAACAAACCAAGATTCAGGAAGCCGCACCGTTAACGTGTAATGAAGTGTAATGAAGTGTAATGAAGTGCAATTGAAGGGTTCAGGGGCGAAAACCGACAAACGCCATCCGGGTCGAGATGAAACAATGACCACATTTGAGCTGAAGCTGCCATCATTCTGATAATCAAATCTATTTTCTATATAACGACCTTTACAATATGAAATTGATAGACTTTAACTGGAAAGCACAATAATAAATTCTATTTTACAGAAAATAACTCAAATGGATTTGTGGGATTTTGCGCCTGAATCCTTCAATTTCAAAACCAAAATAATTATCTAGGATTGATTTGACATATCTAACTTAGATACTGATGCACTTATTAAGCATTTTTTGCCACATACTGAGGGAATAGAACCTGTTATTCTTAAAGCCTATGGGGGTCGGAGTTTTGGCATGCTTGCCGAAACTAATTTTCCATGTTTGCACTTCAAATATCTCAAAACTTAGACATTTAAAATAAAAGTTACTTCAAGCTAAAGTAAGGTAGATTATAACGATCGATTTGATATATTTATCTAACGAAAATGATAGAAATTCAAAACCATCGGACTTTGCAACTGTAGTAGTCTGCACTGACCTCTCAGGCAAGGAGGCCACAAAGACATGGTGCGCGTGGACAGGGTGGTGATATCAGGGAGCCTAGGTGGTTTAATGGTTAGCACACTGGCCCGGAATGCAAGATTTGTGGGCTCGATTCCCGCTCTATACACAATATTTCCAATTTTCATCACCCCCCCCCCCCCCATGACACAACTTTAATCGAACACTTTCCTTTCCCATACTTGTTTGCCAGTTTTTATTCGTAACACAATTTACACTTACAGATTGGCGCGCTGTCGCCTTGCACACTGTAGATGGCGAAAGAGCTTGGGTAGCCGACACAGAGCCGTTCGTTGACTACTTCGATGTACTGCACGGTGCCGGGCACCTGGATCTCCTTGAGTTTGCGGTGCCGCGTGCGCGTCCGGTTCAGCTCGTAGATGTGGATGGTGCGCTTGATGGCGACACACAGGAGTGTGCTCGTACCCTGCATCACCAGCCCCGTGCAGAACAACGTGCACCCTTTCGTCTCCGGGATCTTCTGAGATTCCACGTTTTCACCTTCAAGTGCGTTCGTCGGCGTTAGCCGAATGTGTTTTTGCCTCCCTGCGTGTGGAAAGCGACAACATTTTTCAAGTTTTTTTTTTTTTGGGGTGGGGTGGGGTGGTACATTAGTTGATTAAGTAGGGGAAATTTCAATCCCGGACAATTGGTCTTCCTCATTCCACTGCTCCTTGCCCTATCCTAGTAATGCCGAGCGGCAGGCTAAGTAGCAACAAGTATAAATTTTAAATAATTGTTTTGACTTGTCCAGGGTTCGAATCCCGGTGACGCTGTTTCAGTTTCCACAATTTCATAGCAATAAGGGCAACATTAACTAAATTAGGTTGCAATGTAATACTCTACATATATTGTTCAAATACTTATCTATTGCGGGCCTGCTACTTTCGGGGTGAATAATTGATGAAATCATTTAGATTAAAAGTCGAATCGAGAACATTCTGTGGCCACCATCTTGTTTTATTCTAGGTAGGTGCCAGTTATCAATAACAAGTTTACGTATAAAGTGAACCTACCTGATATTGTAATACATAGTTGCTCATCTTGGACTATTTCTATTTGGAATATACTCTTTCGTTCTCCTATTCGAATCAAATCTAGAAAGGAACAAAACAATGCGTCATTACATGGTATTCAAATGCCAGGATACAAGTCAAGAGAGCACCAGCCTCCCACACACCCCTCCCCTTCCGCTCGCCCAATCCATGAATAAAAATGGGACTACATATATGAGCCTGTCTCAAAAGGTGATAACGCTTTTTTTTTTTGTCTGCGTAACGATTGACACAAAACAGCACAGAAACGGTGAAACTGAAAACACAAGGACATTTGCTTCAAATCAATATGTATTCTATTGGGATTATGAATCACCATGTAAAAAACAAATCAGTTTATCCTGAGCAAATGTCCCATTTTACTTATCACCTTTTGAGACAGTCTCATATACTCATTTAAACACACCATTTAGAATGAGGGATGAGAGTGGTCTCCAACAAAAATATGCGGAAACCTTGACGCCAACTGCAACTTTCTGCAAAAACGCTGATTCCCCCAAATCGCTTTAGAATTAACACCACCAGGGAATCACGGGAAAATGTCAGAAGTCAGGTTTCAACAATCCTTGTTGTGATTATATTATTGCCCATAAGTAACTCTCTCTCCTTTGGGTTTTATACTTTAGCAACATCTAAGGTCACATAAGAATGGGATTCAAACTAATCAATTGCTGTCATATATATAATATAATATATATATAACATACTGACATTTTCTGAACGTTAATCAGTGAATATCAACAAACACGGAAACCCGCCAAATCGCGGAGATCTTTCATCCTTGCAAAATGCAGTCTCTAGGACAAAGACAATTGTCAAACTAGGCCATCAACGCCCACTAGATAACCCGCGTCTCCATCTTGCAAGACCGTCATCTCAAACTCAATAGGCCAAGGAGGCAGCAACTAGCGACAAAGCTTTTGTCGTAAATCTTTTTAATTGGATGCCATATCCTTAGAATGCATACGAAATAGGCACCTGTAGAAGTGTGACCCATGTCAAGGAAACTGCCATAATAATAAACATATATTTCCCCCCCCCCCCAACTTATTACTTATCACACTTAGGCAAACGTGTGAGCATAACCATACGTCTAACTACACGGTGGGAACATACACATATAAAATGCACATTTCTTATTTCTATTAAATCAGAAGTCAGACAAAATGTCTGACTGGTTTTACCCTTGTTGAATGTCAAGTCCAGTGCGCGAGTGACAGTATTTCGTGCCACTCGTAGGTTGGGGGTGGTGGCGCCACCTGGCCCAACTGTGAAAAGGGGTCACCCATAAAGTAGTACACAGTATAATGAAAGGATGTGGACACGTTGAGATCGAGTGTAAGACTGGTTTATTCTCCTCTCCTCACATGCCTGGTCACATGACCAGCACGCCCGGTCTCGCATTCCATACATAGCCCACGTTATCGACATACCTTACACACAGCATATGCGTGATCATATAGGGAACATTCGCTTTCTCACCTTTATACTCGCATAATTCTTATACATCACACATGCCACATCTATTTGACTTCCATAATAAAAGCAACAAAAAGACATGTCTATCCAACATGGTGGTGCTCGGTTCTTCTTATCGAGTGTAAACCAACTTACTGTCTTTGCTTAATTCCATAATATTGAGACCTTCTTCTGTTCCTAATGCCAATCGGTTTTTGTCTGCAAAAGTACAAATTAGAGTAAATACACGTCAACCATGCCACTGTATATAGGACGTACAAGAACAGGCGACTGATACTAAATAATTTCCCAATATGGGGATTGAAGCCTCAGGAATTTGGGATACATGTTTCACAATGTGACGACATATAAGCAAGAACCCAAAAGGATTAAGACTTCACATTAGTATGATGAAGCATATATTAAATGACTTCACTATTATTATCATTATTATTATTACTCCTACTAAGTTGGAAAGAGGTCATGCCAGGTTCAAATGGCATTGAGCAATATACCGCGAAATGTGCCCTTACTTGGGACATCCCGACCTGTGATATTTGTCCCTCCACTTTGGCCCCCCCCCCCCCCCTAATATTCCCATACCTAAAGGCTGGTACACACGTCCCGTATAAAACCTAAAACTGAGTTTTAAGTCGCGAATCGGAAGGCTCTGGTGTTAAAGGGGGTCACACACCTAAAGACTGAAACCGACTAAAACTCAAACTTTGTCGCGAAACAGGAGGTGTGTACTGGGTTTTATAAGATTCAAAAAATGAATCGGGCAGGTTTAGTCGGGAAACGGGACGGGTCGGGTTGTAACAGGTACCGTCAGGCAGTCAGTTTTAGTGCGTGAATCGTATATGGGAGGTGTGTACCAGGCTTAAGACATCTCCCCTTACCTGGGGCATCTCCCTCCCTCCTCCATGGGTAACTCCAATTCCCCCACCTCAGATATCTCCGCACAGACATATCCCCTGACCTGGAATATCTCCCTTCACCTTGCTCCCCCACTCCCTTCACCTTGCTCCCCCACTCCCTACCAAAACGGGAGACAGATGCTCAACTCCTCGGCCATCCCGTCTGGTCATCTCGTCACCCCTTACCTGGGGCATCTTCCTCCACGGCCCACCTGAATACAGGGTTACATACTTACCTAGGATGACCCCACAGAGGACCTTCGGGAGAACTGCTAAGGAGTTGTCGTAGACCTCTTTACACCGGAATACCTGCAGAGACAATCCAAAACCGGGGTCACACAGCGGTGTAAACACAGCTTACACCAAAGGTCATCCGCTCTAAATCAAATAAGCACTAAATGCCGCTGCCACAACCAAAAGAGCGAACACACTGTCCACAGTATATGGCCTTATTGTAGTCGAGTATAAGGCTATATAGAGTAGTTGCAACCAGGTTCCCTCCCGGCCCCCCCAACCTCCCACTACAAATATAATAGCTTTATGTTACCTTTCTTTGGGTAGTTCATCGGTTATTCAGGGTCCGTAAACATGTGAAGATATGGAATTCAAGTCTATTTCAAGGCTGTTTTTGATCAGAATTCAAGATTATTTTCATTTGGATTTCAGGAAAAAACAACAATGGTGAATGCCCATTTCGGACTAATTTAGATCAGTGGGGACAGTTTAATGGGATTCAAGGCTTTACAAGACCACAAATAGGTTAAATTCAAGGTTCTTCAAGGCCTCGAAATGGGGCAAATGGAGTTTAAGACTTTCCTAAACTTTCCAGGGCCCCTATTTGACCATGGTTATTTCAAATAAGTGTTATAAACATGAAACTTGGATTCATCATTCTAAATCCGGGGGAGCCTCTTCCTACACTTTCAGAGCTGGCGAACAATAGCGGGCTGCAATGTATCATGCACTATCATTGTGCCAATTCAACATTTTAAACCGCAATAGGTGTAAATGTATATACATTGATGCAGCTCAGGGCATCCTCCCACTCCAAATTTGTGTTTACATACAGTAAAACCTCTCTAACCGACCACCTCCACAGATCGACCACTCCCCTATATCAAATGCTTTATTTGGGTCCCAAACGATCGCCCATACATCATTGTAACGATAAAAAAAAAATCCCTAAACCGACCACTTCCCTAAATGTACCATTTAAAGTCGGTCCCATGGTCGGTCGATTTAGAGAGGGTTTACTATACATATTCTTTTTAAATCATCAAAATAGGTGAATGTACATAAAGAAGCTAAAGTCTGGACAATCCTTTCAATTCCCAATTAAGACCTTAAGACCAATTTGACCTCAAGACCACTTTGATGATCACTTTGAGGAATGTGACCTAGTGGAGGTCACATGATGCTGGGTCCAGTGTTGATGTTTATAGCTTCCCTTGCGACCACCTACCCACCTCTGACTTAGATGACACCTAGATAAAAGATTCACCCCATACTACAGTAGCCTGAGTAGAGGTGAATGACAATGTAGTCTAAATACGGGCGAAAATTGCTTTAGTATGGAACAGGAAGTGGAATTCCTGCTTCCAGTATCTAATGGTTACTAGTATCGGCACAGAGTTGGTGAAATGGGAGAGAAGGCAAAAAGACAAGCTGACGAACACAGAATGCTGTCGATTTCCCTTTTGAAATTTAATAAACTACATGGTTTATTATATTTTTCAAATCAAAAGTAGCGGGTAAATATGTAGATGAATGTGAAAAATACTAAGAATTTAAGGGTTCATTTCATTTACCCAGCCTTTCGCCATTTTTTGTAAGGGGTTGTTCTTCACCCTTACTGTGTGTGGGGGTGAATCTTTTATCTAGGAGACGCCGTGGTTTGTGGTGTCTATTTACAAAACACTGTACCCTCAGGCACACAGACACACAAGCACACACATACCCTCAGGCACACAGGCACACAGACAGAGAGAGAGACAAACAGACATACTTTGTTTGTTGGCGTTTAACGTCCATCCAACATCTAAGGTCATATGAGAATGGGTACAAACTTGTGACAGTGTGCACGTATAGAAACTTTATAGTGCTGTCCCACTAGGATACTATGCCACCAGCATCATGACACGACATCCCACTCAGTCATATTATCCTGATACTGAGCGACCAGTTCTTGCCCTATTCTATTAATGTGTCAGACAAGTGTCAATTTTGTATATCATTGGTTTGACTCGGTTAGGGTTTGAACCTAAGACCTCCCGACATGGGAAGACAGGCAAACAGACATTCAGACAGACAGATTGACAGACAAACAGGTACATACAGACAAGACACACACACAAACACATAAAGACACACAGGGACATAAGATACAGATGCACAGACATACATACACACAAGCACACACAGGCACATACAGACACAGAACATACAGACAAACATATTTCTGGATGACACCATCTGATTTCTGATTATCTTATACCCAATATTTCAATAATAATTAAAACAATAACAAAATAATACATCCTATATACTCAAAATAACAAAAATAAAAGAAGCGAAATTAAACATATATACGTGTGAATGGCCAGTATTCTTGTAGCAAACAAATCATTTGAAACAAAAAAACACACACAAAAACATACTTAAAATAAAAGTGAATTGTTTCATCAAAAACCACCACCCTAATAACCCAGTCACACTACTTTTTTTTGCGACCACAAAAAGGATTAATCGCAAGTGGTTGCAAATTGGTCACAAGTGGTCCTCAGTGGTCACTGACCTCCTTGCGACCATTTTGGTCACAAGCAGGTTGCAGCTGCTGCACCAAAAACCTTGCGAACGAAATGGTCACCCAGAGGTCGGCAACCATTTTCATAGGTTGCTTTGATCGCAAGGAGGTCACCGGTGACTGTTTTGTTGTTGTTCTAAAGTGGTCGCAAGCTGTAGTGTGACTGGGGCTTAATACAGTTAGAGAGGACTGCCGCAGACATGTGCCTACTGCTGAGGGGATACTTACACAATTGTCTGCCAGCTGGTGGTGGGAGCGGGTACAGGTGCTTGCGGTTAGTTGGACATGAAACAAGGCGGGCGGTGAACATAAAGGGGCTCAATATGGACTCGGATAGCTCGGTCTCTACTCCTACAAACACTCTCCCAGCGGATGTTTGCAAAGCCGCCCTGTGTTTGCCTATTAGATGCGATGCTGGGAGTGTTTACTCAGCGTTTGTATGCATTTTGGTATATATTCCAGGACTTTCCAGTACCTTTCAGTGCAAAATTCCAGGACGTTTTAAAGACGTTTATTAAATTAAAGTACCCTGAAACATGGGCGTATTCATAATTGATGATTCACTGCGTAAGATGTGAAGTGTAAATAAGCATACACATGCATAGTTTTAATATAAAAATCAAAAGGCAGAAAACCAAACCCACAAAAATCACCATAAATACGAAGCATCACTGATTAAAGTTTGGGAACGTCAGTGAATATAGGCTTTAAAAAGATATACTCCTGATTTTCCATTTTCTAGGATTTTTCAAGGATCTTTTGACAATTTCCACGTCTTTCCTGGCCTGGAATCCTGAATTATCAAATTCTATGACTTTCCAGGTTTTCAAGGACCCATACGAACCATGTTACTAAAGCTGACCATCCTATCCGCGTCCTTATTCAGCGCATTTACAAGTGGGGGCTGTTGAACTTAAGGAGTGACCGGTGCTCTGTGAGGTGCTATAGTACAGGGACATACAGACAGACTCGGCAGTGGAGCACAGCAGCACAGCAGGACAGCACCCTACAGCTGACAGCACACACACACACACACACACACCAACACACGCACACTCACACACACACACCAACACCCACACACCAAAACACACACACACACCAACACCCACACACATCTGCGGAGGTACGGCAGGCATTTGTTGCCACACAGAAGGGAATACTGAGTCAATTTAATAGAACCTGTTACTACAGAAGCCATATGGTTTTATGTGCTTGCCAAAATTAATTTGGCACATTTCCACCTCAAATATCTCAAAAGTTACCGATTCAAAAGAAAAATGGCTTCAAATTAAAGTAAGGTTAGATTATAACTATCAACCGAATCTCAGAAAAAAATGAAAAAAACTCAAAACCCATCGGACTATGCAGCTTTAATTACTGTGAAACTGGTGAAACCCTTCCCCCCCACCCCACCCCGTGTACTTATAAGCAGGGTCACTACACATGTGAATATATGGAATTCAAGGCTATTTCAAGGCTTTTCAAGGCTGTTATTGACAGGAATTCAAGCCTATTTTCATTTTGATTTCAGGAAAAAACAACAATGGCGAAAACCGATTTCAGAATAATTTAGATCATTGGAGACAGTTTAATGGAAGTCAAGGCTTTTAAAGACTAAATAGCCAAAATAGGTTAAATTAAAGGCTTTTCAAGGCCTTGAATTGGGGCAAATGAAGTTCAAGCCCCATATGGATGCTGCGGTGAAACTCACTCATGACCGTCATTCAAGACGTAACTCCTAACAATTCTTCAAATGACCTCATACCCCGACCTCACAAAGTCTTAGCGTAAACTGAGTATCCCTACTAACACTACCGCATAGGGTAGGTATACACCACCATGTTGCAAACATGGCACCAAAAGAACTAACGTAATTAAGCTAGCCACTAACAGCTAAGATGACAAGGCAACTACGGAATTGAGACTGTTGCTGTTCAGCGATGAAAACAAGCCGTGATGCGACAGGGTAAATAAGCCATCACAAAATAAAAAACAAAAAAACAAAAATAACCTGCCCACCGGCTGTACATATAAAAGGCCGGCCGCTGCTCACCGACTTGTCCGGGAGCTTGTTCTTCCTCAGCAGCTTGAGCAGCTCATTGAGCGCGCCCACCCAGCGGTTCTTGTCCTGCTCGCTGTCCGCCAACATCAGCACCTGGTGCTTGCAGCCGGGCGGGGTCATCAACGACGTCGTCACCTGGCAATGGGCAGTAAATATTCAGCTGGACTCGAAAAGTGCAGGCGCGTGGTCAGTGACCCCATTACCACCACAGGGACGCAAAGTCAATAGGTTGACATTCAAATCTTAGCAGTTGAATTCAGGCGAAAAGCATAGTTTTCGCTGAGCCCTAGTGGTTTCAATACAGATACTGGACCAACTATCCGGCAAGCTTGGGACCGGAAGTGACCCAGGTTTCTGGATTTTCCCCGATTTTCTGGAGACAGCCTAAATATATACATAACAAATAAAATAAACAATGAATTGGTAAAGAATTAAATTAATACGCTTCTAAAGCAGAGTCTGTTTGACCTTTATTGAGCCACTTAAAATTCTTACTGTACCATGTATTCAGCATAATGTATATAGGATGAAAATTAAACACAAAAAAGTAAAGAACACATGGAGCCTAAATACCATTTGGTGGTAAGCACCAATATTTTTTGGAGTGGGTTCACATTGTTATACTCAAAATCTGGTTGCTAGAGGGGCATAATGCTGGTTAATGTAAATTCACACTTGATATGCCACGGTAAACTCATATGGTATGGCCATACTTCCCATTCATCAGGTCTGGCCAAAACCATTTTGCAAGGCAAAGTGAAATGGGGAAGATAAGGCGGCGGACAAAGGAAGAGGTGGGAAGACAACATCAGAGAATGGATAGGTCTGGAGTTCGGCAAGTCCCAGAGGGCAGCGGAGAACAGGGGAAACTGGAGAAAACTGGTTGCAAAGTCATGTGTGGTTCCCCAAAGACCTTCGCAGTTAAGCGATTGATGATAACGATGAAACTGTTACTCTAACGGAGAACGCGGGCAGGTAATTACCCGGAATATTGCTTGAATGTCTTTCTTGTTGGCGTGGATTACATCACTCTCAAAGACGGAACCCACCGAGAATTCCTCATCCCTGAAACACATCAATATACATCAGTCAGCGAGAAGATTCTGGGCGCAAACTTGGGTACGCAACTTGTGTGCTAAACCAGACACAGTACGTTACACAAAGATTTATGAGTAAATCAAAAACAGCACAGGCATAAGAGATTTTGCTGCACATATTACATACCGGTTATTTTCTTGCTCATACTTGATTTTCTCATTGCTGTAAACCTCCCTCCCCCTCTTGAATCTAATACCACCAGGACATTTATTTGGTGCTATTTTTCTTTGAAAAACAAAAGAAAATTCAGCGCAACAATTGCATGGGCATGGACTATCTGTTTTGAAAGAGTTGAACAAGACAATCATAAATTATGCGCGCTCTTTTGCTGCGTGTCACTTCACCATAAAGTTGCACAGTCCAGAGGTTTTGAGCTTCTTATTACTAATAACAATTCATAATTAGGGGAAAAGATATTGTTACTGTATATGCTTCCTATTCATGACTCACTGTAATCACATAAAACCAATATATGGCGACAGTAGCAACCTGTAGCAGAGTTTGGCGAAATGAGTGCTGCCTTAATTAATTACGCGAAGTGAAGGGTGTTGTCATGAATGGATTAACATATGAGACTGTCTCAAAAGGTGAGAGCTAATATGGGACAAACCTTTGTCCATTGTAATGATCAACGTACTATCCGTTTATGACACAAAAATGCATTTTCTCAGGATAACCTGATTCGTGTTTTTACAGTGTTTAGTGCTCTCAATAGAATACATATTGATTTGAAGCAAATGTTGTTGTCTTGTGCTTTCTGGGGAACTGTTTCTGTGCTGCTTTGTGTCAATCGTTACAATGACAAAGAAATTAGTTATCACCTTTTGAGAGTATATGCAGAGTATTTTTGTGAGTATAAGAAAAGAAGAGAGAGCTTACCTCATGTCTAGCACCTGGTTAACCACAACAGACGCTTGTCCGTTCTTGTCGGGGTTGGTGTCGTACAGAAACAGTTTGTAGTCACACACAACCACGAACTGCCGCATCCAGCCTTTCCGGATACCTCCAGGCTTTGGAATCTGCCAAAACACAGGAGATAAATGAACCCATCCAACCTTTCCTGATCTCGCCAGGCTTTGGAATCTGGCAAAATACACAAGATAAATGAACCCATCCAGCCTTTCCGAATAACCCCAGACTTTGGAATCTGTAAAAATACACAAGACAAATGAACCCATCCAGCCTTTCCGGATAACTCCAGACTTTGGAATCTGCCAAAATACACGAGATAAATGAACCCATCTAGCCTTTCCGAATAACTCCAGACTTTGGAATCTGCCAAAATACACGAGATAAATGAACCCATCCAGCCTTTCCGGTTAACTCCAGACTTTGGAATCTGTAAAAATACACAAGATAAATGAACCCATCCAGCCTTTCCGAATAACCCCAGACTTTGGAATCTGTAAAAATACACGAGATGAATGAACCCATCCAGCCTTTCCGGATAACTCCAGACTTTGGAGTCTGCCAAAATACACGAGATAAATGAACCCATCTAGCCTTTCCGAATAACTCCAGACTTTGGAATCTGCTAAAATACACGAGATAAATGAACCCATCCAGCCTTTCCGGTTAACTCCAGACTTTGGAATCTGTAAAAATACACGAGATAAATGAACCCATCCAGCTTTTCCGGACAATTCCAGACTTTGGAATCTGCCAAAATACACGAGATAAATGAACCCATCCAGCCTTTCCGAATAACTCCAGACTTTGGAATCTTCCAAAATACACAAGTAAAAAGAACCCATACCTCGTATCAAACAACATAAGATGATAATTCTTATATGACCTAGAGAGTCCTTGTAGTTTAAGCCAGAAGAATCTGTTGGAAAAGATCCGGTCACCTGATTTTAATAAGCATTACTTAATAAGCATTCCTCACTTTCCAGAAATATAGATTGTATACTTCGGACTACTAAGAATAGCCATGGGACACTAGGTCTAATGCTCCTGGATGGATCAGTCCATATATGTTGTTAGTGTTTGTGGTTGTTTTACGTCCTAGCAACATCTAAGGTCATATCAGGACGGGTGCTGACTTGTAACAGTGCGCACTCATTCATGGCGACTTTAGCGTACTACCCCATTGGGAGACCAGGTCACCGGCACCATGACCCGATATCCCACAGTCACATTATCCTGATACTGTCCTAACCAGTCCTTGTCCTATTCTATTATTGCCGACTGCCAGGCTAGGTAGCGATAAGTATCAATTTGATAAGCCATTGGTTTAACTCCCGACTTTCTACACAAAGAATGTGTTTGAATGCAAATAACCCATTCTGTCATGTCATGCAGGTAAGGCATGGTTGGAATCATGGATCATAGAGCACTGTCAAAGGGCTTCAAAGTCATTATTATTTAGAGGAGGGTTGGTGCTACTCCATATAGACCTCCATAAGAAACAATGTATGTGAAAAGTCACACAACCTAATGGTCAAATTGCATTCATGTACTCACCCTGACGTAGCCTTCATAAGCAGTCCCAACTCCTTTCGTGGGATCAATTCCTATTGGTCGCTTAACTGAAAACAGATCCAGGTAATTCAAATAAGTTGGTGTGTTTGTTGGTGCCTTATATCCTAACCACATGTAAGGTAATATCAGAATGGGTACTGACTTGTGACAGTGCATTCTGATGGTAATGTTATGGTGCTACCCCACTGCTGGCACCATAACCCGATATCCCACTCAGTTACATTATGCCGATACTGAGCAAACCATTCCTTGCCCTGTCCTATTAGTGCTGATGCCCAGCCTAAGTAGCGACAAGTATCAATTTGATAAGACTTTGGTTTGATTTTGAAAGAGTTCAAACCCATGACCTCTCACGTGGGAAGCGAACACGCGCTCTTACCAATTTGGTTATCCCATCTGAGGTAAATTAAAATAATAAACTAATAATGGTACCTTGAAGGAGTTGAAAAACTGATTAGGATAACCAGTTTTAGATGTTAAACAAAAGCTCTCCAGTAGATCTTTGCATAGAACTTCCCTTCTTATATAACCAAACATGTGTTGGGAGAGTGACAGAAAAATACTAAAGCATCAGCATGCAGTTTCCGCTTTGCCTTTTCTTAGAGGTGTCATTGTCTGTGGTGTAATTCTTTGAGATCCCATTTTTTGTTGTTGTAAATATAGTTTATTCATTGAATAAAGTCTTTTGTCAGCGCCATGGCACTGGTCTTCCAGCCATGTGACAATACAGTTATTTACAATATATGCAGCTAGCCCAAATCAGCTGAAATAACAATATCAAACATTCAAAGACTTACATATGGTATAGTTTGACAATTCACATTCAAAAATAGCAGTTATATGTTGTATTCCTACACACTTGATACATACATGTGTATTTATTAGACCTTTACATTACGGAGTGGTTAGGTGCATAGTTTTCCTTCATAGGTTTGTATGCCTACTATGTTGTGAATTGCAAAACTATCATGTTGTTGGAGTTAACATTTTGAGAAGGAGTGAGTGTTAGTAGAATGGTTTGTTTATTCTGTTAGATAGAGTGTGGTTAGCTTGTAGGGCTATGCTTAAAAGGTTAATACCTCAGATGTGTTTTTTGACTATATGAAGTAGTTTGAGTAAGTAGGTTGTTAGTAATGATGGGATAAACAATGCTTGGAGGATTGTATGTTTCAGTCATTTAGTAGATGGATGAAGTTCCAGATTAGGTTATTATTCAAAAGTACTATGCTCTATCTCAGAAATGTACATATGCAAAAGGAATTCACTGCTGGTTCTTATCTCTATTCTGTTTAAATTTCACTAAGTGGTTGCAGATTCTTACTTTGGTCAGGTGGGACTGGGCAGACCTGGGGTGCCTTTTCCGCACAGGCTGTATGGCAGGCGTAGGCGCAGTCTGCAACGCAACACACAAATCTGTCACCACAAGTATACGTTACACTCAATTCTCATAGGCGGAGCCTGCAAGTATGTACAGTATCAGGTAGGTCAACAAGAACGCTAAAGGTCACAGGCACATATTACACAAATTGATCACCAGAAGTATATGATATGCCAAGGTCACAGGCATATTGTAATACACAAATTGATCACCAGAAGTATATGATATGCAAACTCTTTGGCTTCCCTGCTTAGAAAGTATTTAACACCAACTCTTTGGCTTCCTTGTTTAGGCCCAAGGGTCATCTAACTACAAGAAGTATTTAACACCAACTTTTTGGGTTATCTTTCGAGCATACCTTGGCAGACAGTGCCCTGTCGCTGAAGGCCCACCATGAGAGAAGTGCAGTGGTTGCATTTGATGGGGTTTGTGAGAGTGCGCGTCACAAAGCGATGGGTGTGTGGATCATTGTGTTCGCGTAATGATGGTGTCACTGACGACATCTTGTGGGGGTCCGTCGGCAAGTGGAAGTCCGGGTCCTGCGAGTGTCAGTTAGTAATGAGAACTACAGCAAACAAATGCCCAATTAGCAAATAACAGTGGAGTGAAGAGCAGGAACTGCCACGCTGAAAAGCAACAATGCATCTCCTTCAAATAACAGCACCAGACAATATGGATTATGATAACATTCATAAATGGAAGTTTTCTGGGTGACTACTAGGAAGATTACATACTATGTCTGTGCATTCTTGCGTAAGCTACAGGTTATGTGGCTATAATGACAACTTTGTCAAGAGAACTCTTTGAGGGATGGTTGGAGCATTTCTTAACGTTGTTTCATATGCGGTGAGCTGGCTATCTGATAATGTTGAGCGCTTTTAGGGTGGCTTGGTGAATGTTATATATAATCGCAAGAAATACTATGTGTGATACACACAGGCTGAAGCGTATGAAGCGGGCGGAAGTAACAAAGAAGACATATGGTCTTACCGTTAGGTGCAATGTGATCTAGAAAGGGACAATACAAGGGACACGACAAGGGCGCATCAGGAGGCAGCAGCCTAACTACAGTGAGACAAATCTGCCACTGATAACAATACTCATCAAAATCTCAATACGCAACATGTCAATCTGATCAAAGTCTCCTATATTAATGCCGGCCGCGTCTTTGGGCAGTTTGTCGGTGGTGTGCTTCTCACTTGGTGTCGCTGCAGGTTACTTACAGCGCCACTGCCTGTGGATCCGGCACTGTGGACAGAGGCGGAGTGTGAACTCTGTCCAGATGACCGTGATCGCTGGTCAAAATCCTCATCCTCACTCTCGTCCTCCCCGGGCTCGCTTTCTGAGGGTGACTGAGGGAGAGAAATGAGCCGTGTACGACAGCCTGCCAGCCAACTACCCACATCACCCTTTAACACCCTCAAAAACTTTAAAATCTTGTCTGCAAGCATACTTTAACCAAAAAACAAACAAAAAAATATTAATTTGGAATCACTATATATAATAATGACATAGGAGGCTTTAAACTGATTTTTCAAACAAATTTCAAATTAAAAGGTAAAAAAAGCGGACATGGATGTAAGGCTAAAAATACCGAAGTGTTCAACAAGGCAGTAACAAAATTTAAAAGGTAAGCGTTGAGTACGAAGCGGCCTACTCGAAGCACTGACCAGGACCGACTTATCAGGAGCAGGTGCTGGGCTAACAGGGAGTAGCCGATATCACTAAGATAACACAACAGCTAGGAAAGCTTGTACGCGCCTAGATACAGGCTTCACATGTTCACAACTAAGACACAATCCATACCAGTATCCCAGCAACATTGGTATATCATAATTAATCCAACAAAGAGGTACCCTAAAAACTAAAGGACTCAAAAGACTACCTCTAAAACTCTGTGTGAATCTAACTCAGGCAAACTAGGATGAGGAACATTATGTTAATTCTACATCTGTAAACTAATGATGCATGCGGACAGAGAACTAATCGTGTGTGGTAAGATGTGTTCGGCAAGGACTTCTCGCAGTCAGTACTTATTAAACCGGAGGGGAGTCGAAGGGCGAAAGGGATAAGCGGAGTAGCCTAACAACCCGCTGTACACTGACAATTTTCAGGTCACTATTGGTGATTTCACCGACCAAAGACTTGCGTCCTCAGTGTACGCCGGATTTGAAACTAAATCAAAGTTAAATTAAGTATTAAATTGGACGTTGGTTTCCATTAATAAATATTAATTGGATACAACCCTGTTCATAATCCAAGACGGCCCCAATCGCCAGTGTGGGACGGGCATTATTAGATCTAAGTCCATGGGCGCCAAGACCCCCAGCAGGTAGTAGGGTTGTCGGGATGGCTTAGGTAACGGGGTCACGGGGTCAGGACATTAGAGAATCAGGGGGTCAGGAAGGCTTGGGCTGGGGTGGAAATTTGTTGGGGAGTCTTGGGTGGTGACGTGGGAGAGTTTTGGGTGACAGTTTGTTGGTGAGGCTTTGGTGGGAATTTGAGTCTTGGGTGGTTGTGTGGGAGTCTTGGGTGGTTGTGTGGCTGTGTGGGAGGCTTGGGTGGTGGTGTGGGAGGAGGAGGCTTGGGGGGTCAAGTTACTGGGGACATTTGTCGTTGGGCGTTGAGGATGCTGGTATCGGGTTTTGGAGGGACTTGGGATTGGGTGTTGGGAATGCTTAGGCGTCGGGGTGTCAGTAAGACTTGTTTGTGGGTGTCAGGAAGGCTTGTTGTGGGGTGTCGGTGAGGTTTGGGTTACGGTGTCGGTGAGGTTAGGGCTGGAGTGTCGGGGAGGCTTGTTGTGGGGTGTCCGGGAGGCTTATTGCGGAGTGTCAATGAGGTTTGGGTTACGGTGTCGGTGAGGTTATGGTTGGAGTGTCAGGAAGGCTTGTTGTGGGGTGTCGGTGAGCTTTGGGTTACGGTGTCGGTGAGGTTATGGCTGGAGTGTTGGGGAGGCTTGTTGCTGGGTGTCGGTGAAGGTCGGATTGGGGGGTCGGGGAGGCTTGTTGTGGAGTGTCCGGCAGGCTTATTGAGGAGTGTCAATGAGGTGTGGGTTACGGTGTCGGTGAGGTTATGGTTGGAGTGTCGGGGAGGCTTGTTGCGGGGTGTCGGTGAGGTTTGGGTTACGTGAGGTTGGGTTGGAGTGTCGGGGAGGCTCAGATTGGAGTGTCGGGGAGGCTTGTTGTGGGGTGTCAGGGAGGCTTGTTGCGGTCTGTCGGGGATGCTTGTTGCGGGGGGTCGGTGAAGTTCAAATTGGAGTGTCGGAGAAGCTTGTTGCAGGGTGTTGGGGAGGCTTGTTGAGGGGTGTCGGTGATGACTGGGTTAAGGTATCGGTGAGGTTTGGACGGGGTAGTCAGGAATCAAGTACTCAAGGTTTGGTACTAGGCTCAGTAGTAAGCATGCACAGCATAGTCATAACTTGCAGCGTCCAGAGACACAACTTCAAACAAGATCCAGCCCGACCACTCAGAGGGTAGTTAACTAGGATGAAGCGGCGCAGCAGCAGCAACCATACCTTTGCTTGTGACAAAGGCTTTTTCCTCGCCTTTTTCTAGAAAAGAACATATCGAACTAAAAATTAGAGCGACATTCAGTGAATTTAAAAGCATGTGGCGACAACTCGCATGCTACACACTGTTAGGCGGCACGTGTCTGCTGTATGTGGAGTGGAGGCGGTGGACAGTGTTGGTCACATGAGCAGGGCCGCCATAGATATGTGATTCGAGAGAGGCTGACACCGATATTGTTAATGATGAAATATACCACTACCAGCTCAAGTAATTTCACCAGGTTAACAAATACCAAACCTAGCCTATTAATGGGGAAGTTGGAAGTCTAAAGCTACCAAACACAGTATGTTAACAGCGAAACGCAGTATGCGAAAAGAAAAGCTAATAGCTACCAGACCCTGTATGTTAATGTGGGAAGTTTACGGTCTCCAGACCAAGTATGCTAATTGGGCGGTTTGTGGCTACCATACATGGTATGTTAATAGGGAAGCTTACAGCTACCACAATTCAGTATTTTGATGGTGTGACCAAGTATACTACAGGGTAGATTTAAAGCTACCACGCCCATTATGTTAAGGGAGTTAGTTACCACATGCAATATGTTCATAGGAAGGTATAGTTATCACGCCCAACAGTTTACGAGAGTTACAGCTATCATACTCAGTATGTTAATGGGAAAGTCTACATGTACATTACAGCTATCATACCCAGTATGTTAATGGGAAAGTCTACATGTACATTATAGTTATCATACCCGGTATGTTAATAGGAAATGTACATGTACATTATAGTTATCGTACCCAGTATGTTAATGGGAAAGTCTACAATATGTACATTACATCTATCATACCCAGTATGTTAATGGGAAAGTCTACATGTATGTTACAGTTATCATACCCATTATGTTAATGGGAAAGTCTATATGTACATTACAGCTATCATACCCAATATGTTAATGGGAAAGTTTATATGTACATTACAGCTATCATACCCAGTATGTTAATGGGAAAGTCTACATGTACATTACAGCTATCATACCCAGTATGTTAATGGGAAAGTCTACATGTACATTACAGTTATCATACCCTGTATGTTAATGGGAAAGTCTATATGTACATTACAGCTATCATACCCAGTATGTTAATGGGAAAGTCTACATGTACATTACAGTTATCATACTCAGTATGTTAATGGGAAAGTCTACATGTACATTACAGTTATCATACTCAGTATGTTAATGGGAAAGTCTTCATGTATGTTACAGTTATCATACCCAGTATGTTAATGGGAAAGTCTACATGTACATTACAGCTATCCTACCCAGTATGTTAATGGGAAAGTCTATATGTACATTACAGCTAACATACCCAGTATGTTAATGGGAAAGTCTACATGTACATTACATCTATCGTACCCAGTATGTTAATGGGAAAGTCTACATGTACATTACAGCTATCATACCCAGTATGTTAATGGGAAAGTCTACATGTACATTACAGCTATCATACCCAGTATGTTAATAGGAAAGTTTAGTTATCACACCCATTAGGCTAAAAGAATTACACAGGGATAAAAGTAGCATCTGGCAAAAAACGGGGAAATCAGGCCGCATTTCCGCGAAAAATCGGATTCTCTCCCCCCATAGGATTAGCATTGTCAGGCCCCCCATAGGATTAGCATTGTCAGGGAATAGCGGGAAAATGCCAGAAGTCAGGTTTCAACTTTGCTTGGTGTGCCTATGTTCTCGCGCATGCCTAACTATCTTATTTGGGTTTTATGTTCTACCAACATCTAAGGTCATATAAGAACGGGATTCGAACTAAATAATGGCTGTCATATGTTTGTTGGCGTTTTACGTCCTTGTAACATCTATGGTTATATCAGGATGGGGCTGTCATATATATTGGCATTTTGTGAATGTTGATCGATGAATACCAAAAATCGCGAAAATCCGGGAAATCGTGGAAATCCAGAAAATCGCCTTGTATGTTAAAGTTGCATGGTCCGATGAAATATAATTTTGTCAAAATTAAAACAACTACTTACATTTGATCCTATATATCCAACTTAGATACTGGTGTATTAGCTAATGATTTGGGCCAGCATATACAGAATAATCGGTGAATTTATAACCTCACCCCTTTGGACACTCACTTTGAAACACCCATTATGCAGGAAGGCCATTAACAAATTAGGCCAATTTCGTGACCTCATTAGCCTCCCCCGACCATGTATGCCTACTGTGAAGGACCATAGAGGGGAAGGGGAAATGAGGTGGGTGTTGCCCCCCCCCCCTCCATGTTGGATATTCAATGCTATTTGATCAATTCTATCAATATAATTCATCAATTTGGGTAATTTAAATTCTAATGTATGTGAGGATGCGCACGCATGTGTTTTACACGCATCCGTTTGAAATTTGTCAGTTACACTGTATATAAAAGGAAAACATTTTTTTGTTATTGAATGTAAAAAGGAGTGAACCATATGGAGTGAGATATGTGCATTTGAAAGTTTTTGACTTTCAGATCTTTTGTATTAGCTAATGCAGCAGCTGTTCCATGCTGGCCAGATCAGCCGGGCCTGAGCATTAATAGTTTGATGGGGTCCTCCACAAATACACAGGTTTCCGGTTTTAATGCTATGATGGCACAGCCGTTCTGGTTGTGCCTATGCGTTATCGTTTGGACGGGATCCATCGCAAATGCGCCGGGTTCTGCGCTTAATGCTATGATGGCAGCAGCCATATTCTACGATCCAGCCAGACCTGAGCATTAATGTTTGACGGGGTCCGCCGCAAAAATGCAGATCTCCAGGTTTAATGTTATGATGGCAGCAACTGTTCTGGTCATGTGTTATCGTTCGGACCGGATCCATCGCAAATGCACCGGGTTCTGGGCTTAACGCTATGATGGCAGCAGTCGATCCGCAGCGTATGCGCTGGCGGACGGCTCGGGATCACAGAGCATGCAGTTTGTCATAGGTGAGTGTAGAACTGATATGGTGCTACGACCCCAGGCCGTCCTCCGACGCATACGCTGTGGAACACAGCGCATTTGCGATGGATCCCGTCCAAACGATAACACATAGGCACGACCAGAACGGCTGCTGCAATAATAGCATTAAAGCCAGAAACCTGTGCAATTGTGGCGGATCCCGTCAAACCATTAATGCTCAGGCCCAGCTGAATCATAGAATGTGTAGTTTGATGGGTGGTTGCATAGTTTGATGTTTTGACATTTCTGCCATTGGGACGTTGTCAATCATATACCGATGTATATGTGATGTTTGATATTCGATGCTATTTGGTCAATTCGATAGATATAAATCAAATTAACCTTTCTACAAAATAATATTTGGTTAAAAACCCTAGTGCCATGGGCCTATGGCACCAATCCGTTCCCAGAATGTTCAGACCCCAAACAGAAATACCTACCTACAGCCCTGTCAGGTTCCAGGATTAGTAGGTGATCTCACATCACTTGGTCACCACGAGATGACCATCTGGGTCAAAGCCACAGAACTTTTGGCAAGCTTGTCAAAGTTATTTTTGGTTCTTTCAGCTCAAATTGATCAAAAACTAGCCATTTTTCATCAAAGTTACTTGGGACTAATGAAACCTGAGCTATTTATCTCAAATATAACTAACAAATTCAAATGCCATCGGACCATGCAACGTTAATGGGGAAGTTTACTGCTACCAGACCCAGAACACTAACAGGGAAGCCTATAGTTATTCCCAGTATATCAATGGGGATGCTTAGTTACCATACCAACCACTAATTTCAAATTTAAACTATCACACCAGGGAGGTTTGCAGCTACCTGATGCTATACTGGGAAATACATATCGGGCTAGACAGCCCTTCCCAACCCTCCCCCAAGTCAGTAACGGTAGATGACAGGAGAGCGAAAGACTGGTAGAAAGAAGTCAGGGGGGGGGGGGGGGTGAAAGGGGGTAGTATTTACTGTTTCATAATGGATTTGTAAATGTTGTTGCACCTACAGATGCTATAGTATTATTATTTGATTTGTGGAACTGTTTCAAATTCCCCAAACAGGATTTGCAAATAATAACTGCAATAAGCCTTTCTCATATTACATATCCAACAGACAACGGAACGGAACATACACACTGACTTGGTAATATGTTAGTGTGTGCAACAACTGAAATGTGTCTTTGAAAGCTCAAACTGCTGCAGACATGGGGAACTTTCCACATAATAATAATAATAATAATAAAACACGAGCAATTTTCTTTTTTAAACAAGGAAAAACCGATGAGATTTTGGACTACTACCTGATTGTAAAAAAAAAGTTCTTTTTAAAAACCCTCAAGAAACTAGATAATAGGCCCTATAATTACCGTATATACGCGAATATAAGTCTACTTCGAGTATAAGTCGAGGGGGACTTTTGAAGGAAATATCTGGAATTAGGCCTAACCCGACTAAATGTTATTAAACCAATGACTTGGAAAATTAATAATTGTCACCACATAGCCTTGATACTACACGGTAACAGGATACAGCAAGGACTGATTTGCTCAGAATCAGTGACTGAGTGGGATATCGGGTCTGACTCTTGCCACAAGATGGCGTCCTGGGTGCCATCCATGCTCCCTCGGGGGGTATCGCGAGTATAAGACGACCTCAGAAGAGATTATTTTTTGTGGTAAATTTCCTCAACTTATATTCGAGTATATACGGTAGTCAAAGGAGACAGCGACAAGAAACCACCAATCACTATCGAATGTGGATTACAACAAGTAAACCACCGGTAACCAGGGGAGACGAACCATGACAACCAACAACACCGTGTGTGCCTACATTCAACAGTCATGTCGCCATGCGTTACTCATGCAGACACCAAACACTTGAGCTTTGTGAGAGAACCGCACAAAATGGCGTTGACGTGGGTTACTCCGCCACCGCTGTGTCAATTACATGCGGAGGTTACAAGCACGAATGAAAGCGAACAAACTCCGCAATCCACAAGTCTACACGTGGGGCGAGACAAACCGGTAATGCGTGTATATATGCGATATATAATGTAGTACATGGTATATATCTGGTGTTATCGCATGATATCCCTCTCTCTCTATATATATATATATGTGTATAATGCATGAATATATATATGGGTTGTCCTCAGAAACTGTACCACATTTTGGTTTCCACGTTACCTTTTTAACGATTGTAGCCTTTTGGGGGGGTGGGGGGTAGAGGGGGTAGCAAGTTAAATAGTTATTGTTGCCTCTGTGTGTTAAGTATGCTAACAATACTATATAAATGTACTTAATCTATCCCACAAATATGTATCCAAAATATGCTTATATGATTTTGTGCTAAAGTGAAAATTAGCATATCGACACCATGCTCCTACCTAAACCTTTTTTTAATAACTTCTTTCTTGTAAGACATAATCATTTTTGCTTAACTCTTGTTTGAATTTGTTGCGTGTTAAAATGATGCTAAGGATGTGTGCTAAAATGATGTTATGGATGGATGTTATACGGTTAATTTTAACGTTTTTTTTCAATTTATATGAGATCAAAATCAAAAAGTGAAAAGGAATTGTCAACTGAAATATGCACAACATGTAAACCTTCATATGAACATGGACGGCTATTATTTGGAATGTTTTCTGCTGTTATTTGGAATGTTTTCTGCTGTTATTTGGAATGTTTTCTGCTGTTATTTGGAATGTTTTCTGCGGTTATTTGGAAGGTTTTCACTTTTGGTTTCCATGTCACAAATGTGCTACACAGTTTCTTAGAACGCCCCATGTACATTTATGTACAGATAATGTCCATTGCACTTTACTTTACTGCTTTTCGACATCTTTGTTATCATTAATCATGTATTAGTAATGCTGCATATATTGCTTCGTACATGGATGTGCTTCGTAAAATGGATAGGCTTCATAATTGGACGCGCTTTGTACATGTATGCGCTTTGTACATGGACACACTTTGTACATGGATGCGCTTCTTAAATGGATATGCTTCGTAAATGGATGGGATTTGTACATGTAAGCGCTTTGTACATGGATACACTGCGTACATGGATGCGTTTCGTAAATGGATGCACTTTGTTAATGTAAGCGCCTTATACATGGATGCGCTTTGTAAATGGATGCGCTTTGTAAATGGATGCGCTTTGTAAATGGATGCACTTCATATATAAATGCGCTTTGTACATGGATGCGCTTTGTAAATGGATGCACTTCATACATGTATATGCTTCATACATGTATACGCTTTGTGCATGGATGCGCTTTGTGCATGGATGCACTTTGTACATGGATGCGCTTCACACAGGGTTGAGGTTATGGGCTTTGTGTACACCACAAAGGATCTCAGTCCGGCTGCGAGAGTTTCGGGTATCAGGACATTCACACAAGTCAGCGCATGGGCGGCAGTGGCTACTTACGTCTTCTAATTTGGCCGCTTCCGTGAAAATAAACCTATAGAATGAGTTTTGTGAATCTGGTCGTTCGGGAACTGAAAGACAAATAAGAACATAAATTACTGACCTTATTACAATTACTACACGAGTGTTTACCTTGTTACAGAGGGAAACTACAACCTGAAAGCAATTAGGCACACATAACTGGTAAATTAACTCAATACAAAAGGATTTAATGTTGCATAGTCGGATGATTTTGAGTTTGTGTCATTTTCTGAGATAACTATATTAGGTTCATCGCTATAATCTACTATATTTTAGTTTGAAGTAACTTGGCTATGAAATGGTTAACTTGTGTTTTGCTTTCAAAGATTTGGTGCTTTTATCGGACTATGCAATTTTAATTAATTGATGTGCTATCACAGTCCACCTACTAAGGAAGCCAAAGTAATGAGGTTTTGATTGATTGGTGGTTGCTTTACTCTGTGTCGGCCACATAGGCCATATTCATGGCGAGAAATGTTTGTTTTTTGTTCAAACCATCGCTTTTACATGTAAAAGCAGATAATCAATTATGTGCCAATAGACACTGATTAAATTAGAAAGCTCACAATCATATATTTGTGGTCAAGGCAAATAAATTCCCATAGAAAAAGAAAAGTTTGATTAATAATTGATAGAATCTATTTAGTATACTATATGAGGTGGTACAGTCCAGCTGCCCTCAAAAAGGCTAAAATGTTTTCCTGTTTTACCTCAGTAAAAAGGTCATGCATACTGTCTGCAGTGTAGAACTGTTGGCGCAGGGCCAAAAAATCAATGCAACTTAGTAAAATGTGTTTGAGTGTCAGTGGGGACTGACACTCAAACAATGAGAAGTAATGAGAGTAATAAAAGATGCCATTGGTGCAATCAATGATTTCAATTGCCTGAGACCACCTGATAATTGCTATCTGTGCGAACTGCTTGCAATGATTACTTGACAGAAGAACCTCAAAGGTTATAAACAATTGGTATTAAAAAAAGAAAATATTTGTTACTGAGTTTGTTAGATACGCCTTATAGTTAATCCCTAATTAGTTTGTCCAGCTTCATTTGGGTGTAAAGGCAGAGTTAGTTAGTTGTGATTGCTTAACGCTGTGTTGGCAGCAAAGGCCATAATCACGGTGAGAAGTGTTCAAACCTTATTCTGTCGTATTATTATGAGGCCATCACTTTTACACTGAACGTAAAAGCACACAATTAACCATGTGTCCAGAGACACTTTTGAAGTTAAAAGCTCAGAATCACAAAAAGAAATTGAATCCAGGTAAAATTCTCGATAAAAGTTGAAGATATCGTTCTTTCAGAATTCATGAAAATTGCTTGAATGAACTATAAAGCAGCATAGTCCCGCTACCCTCAAAAAGGCTAGAATCATTTCTTGTTTTACATTAGCTAAAAGATCATACATGGTTTGTTTGTTTTTGTTTTACATCCTAGCAACATCTAAGGTCATATCAGGACGGGTACCGACTTGTGACAGTGCGCACTCATGACAAGTTTTATAGTGCTGCCCCACTGGGAGACCAGGCCACCAGCACCATGACCTGATATCCCACTCAGTCACATTATCCTGACACTGAGCCAACCAGTCCTTGCCCAATCGTAATTATGCCGAGCGCCTGGCTAGGAAGGGGCAAGTACAAATTTTTAAGTCATTGGTTTGACTTGACCAGGGTTCGAACCCACGATCCCATGGTCTACCACCACTCATACATGGTGTTCGCATTATAAAATTGTTGGTGCAAGGATATCAAATCTACGCAGTTTAATCCAATGTGTTTGAGCATTAGTTGGAACAGGGAGAGAGATTCCCTTCGGGGATGTATCCAAATCCACTCCACCATATTTAATATTAAAATGAGAATTGTATTCGATTTATCAGTTAACAACAAACAAAAGACTATTTGGCGGAGATCCGTTGCCATACTTACCACACCCATCGTACTTTTCCCGCATGACTTTTATTTCATCCCGCAAATTGTCATTTTCTGTTTGTTGTTGGGCTAGTTTAGTTTGTATCTTCCGTTGCTCTCTGTGATGACGAAGCATATAGACATGGTCAGTAACCACGTGGGCTATGTACTAACAGGTCTGTATGGGGATTCAATTCTCATGTAGCTTAAGATTAATTCAAAGATAGAGAAGAATCTTATACAAAGTAATTTCTTTTTTAATTTAACAAATAATTAAAAAGTTTTGTTTGGGTTTTTTATGTCCAAGTGATATCTAAGGTCATACAAGAACTGGATTTTGGCTGACCAAAAGCTGTCATATATATATCTACAGTATTTTGTGAACATTAATCGAAGATTATAAAAAAAATTGTGGAAATCCGTAAGATGTTTCAAACCGTTGAATTTAAATTTTTTTATTTTAACGTTTCACTAATTAGCCGCTGCTTGGTTGTTTATTTAAACCAAATTGGTTGGAGACTATGGTTGCGCGAGCAGTGAGGAGGGCGCATACTTCTCGTTTGTGACCTGCAGCGCTTTGCTGGCCCTGAGCTCGTCCTGGATGAACTGCTTCGCCTGGATCTCAGACTGCAGACTCGACTGCAGGTTCAGCAGCTCCATCTTTTCCAGACGCTGAGAACGCCGGTTTTTCCAGGTCTTCTCCTAAAAAAAAAAATCACATTTTAACATATTTTAACTGGCCAGTCCAATGAAAAGTAAAATTTAAAAAACCTAAATATTTAGCTAGATTTGATTCTACATATCTAACTTAGATACTACTATTACTAGTGCACTTATCAAACATTTGTCACCACATAGAATTGTGTAGACCAAAAGAAAGAGAGAGAGAGTAATAACACCATATTTGGAAAGTACACATTTTTGTGTGGAAAGTACACATTTGTTTTGGAAAGTACACAATTCTTTTGACTGCAATACCCAAATAGGAAATTTCGGGTAGGCAGGTCTGCGAAGGGCCACATAATTATACGCTTACTGTTGCTGGCCCACCGGACATTTTCAGAGACTCGAGCTCCTCCGTCATCTTGGTGGCCAGCGCTTGGAGATAGCCACGGGCATCCTTCTCATCGCTCACCCTGTAACCAAGGCAACCACATGCTTAACAACCAAGTCACATAATCTGAATTTAAACCAAAAAAATCAATAAGGAAATATATTTTCTTTCATAACTATTTTTAAATATATAACAAGCCTAATAATGGTATTGCTCATATGCATACTTGGTGATATTCACACCTTTTCTATTGTGATATTCATTGCAATACCCGGCGACCTGACTAGTCTGATAAAATAAATATCAGATTGGGCACATATAAGATTACTTCTTCTTTCTTTAAAAAAAACCACAAATAAATTTAGTGCTGGTTTGTTTATTCTGCTCACAGCAGTTAAGTGCTATGGTACGGTTTAAATTTCAGCTTCCACTGATCAAAACGGCGTAGCTCTCAATATACACACATTCACCAGATTGGGTTCCCAATGCGCTATCACATTCAAAACAGACTGTGGTTGGTGAATTCCATGTTACTGACGAATGTTGAAACAGGAAGTTAGAATAGAAGCCAAACGGTAGTGGTGGTGGTGGTGGTGAGGGAGGTGGAGATGGTGGTGGTTGTGGTGGTGGAGGTGGAGGAGGAGGTGGAGGTGGTGGTGGAGGTGGAGGAGGAGGTGGAGGTGGTGGTGGTGGAGGTGGAGGTGGTGGTGGTGATGGAGGTGGTGGTGGTGTTGGTGGTGGTGGAGGTGGTGGGTGGTGGAGGTGGTGGGTGGAGGTGGTGGTGGTGGAGGTGGTGGTGGTGGTGATGGAGGTGGTGGTGGAGGTGGTGCTGGTGGTGGTGATGGAGGTGATGGAGGTGGTGGTGCTGGAGGTGGTGGTGATGATGGAGGTAGTGGTGGTGGAGGTGGTGGTGGTGGAGGTGATGGTGGTGGTGGTGGAGGTGGTGCTGGTAGAGGTGGTGGTGATGGTGAGGTGGGGGGGGGGGCAGTAAGCCCTAAGCGCGTAAATACGTAAAGAACCAAAATTAACTGCAGATGAAAAAAGACGGGGACGGGCAACGTTATCATCATTTTCATTTTCAGAACAAAGAATTGAACCCATCCCAAAAAGTACTCCCAAAAATTTGATTTAAATCGCGGAGATGTTTGCTCGCTGACTTATAGCTTAACACCAAGTGTCCGATATACACAGAGCATGGTGTAAACGACAGCTGGGCTGCATTCAAGTGTCCGCCTCAGAGAAATCCGGACGTCGTGCTAGTTTGAACGGCATATAGCTGTTGGGTGCCACGAAAATGGCGGCCTCCATAGTGTGCAGTAATTTGCAATTGAAAGAAGAGCTCTGATTGGCCGTTTGGAGGCATTTTCGCCTCCTATCCGAAAAGCGGAGTAAACATTGAACGCAAATTGGCCAAAAAGACGTCACGGAGCCGTATCAGAGTCGACTCTGCGGCATATCCTGAACGCTGCCCTGGTACTTGAGTGCAGCGTGCTGGACATCCTAACACACCACACCATGATAAGGTACTGTGTGGCCCATCAGGTGGCACCACGTCACAAAACCACGACAAGCTTTAACACAATTAATCCCACTGTAAAATATTCCGATTTTCAACGATAGGGGGAATGCAAAGGTTCTATTATGAAAAGGGTATACGTGACCAGGTGCGTGTATGTATATATATGTAAGTGCTGGTGGTGCCTGAGTGGAATGTAAATAGACATAGTGGTGCTGGCAGGGCTGTGTGTAAAGGGCACTCAGGGCCTACCCTCCTCCCCCTCTACTGGGTAGGATCACCACACTCAGGGTCAAGGCTCACGGCTGGTGGTGGCCAGAGAGGTTGGAGAAAAGGGTGGGGTGATACTCTACAATGTACCCATGTACCATATATAATAAACCAGTGAGGCTTGGACACTCTCTCTCACACTCTTACTTTGCTTTACTTTCTCTTTCTCTCCGTCTGTATTGTTTTTCACTTTAGCCTACCTACATAGCCACAGACTCGAAAACGCAACCCTACAAAACTTTCAGTTTCTTCATATTGCTTTCAAATTTAATTGTTAAATGTGGTACTATTCAGATTACTTAGTACTGCAGGCATTACGCAGTACTGTAGGCATTCCCACAGTATTGCATGTATTAGACAGAACCGTAGCTATGGCAGAAGCAGCTAGACAAGACAATAGATACCAGATTGTTGACAATAGGGCTTGCCGGCCGGCCAAGATAATGCTAGGTGGGGCTTGTGTACTATCAGTCCATACTCTTTGTGTACTATCGATAAGGCCAGGGTACCATGCTAACAGGAACCCCGTCGGTGGAGGAGACCAGGGGACCAGACTATTCTGCATCTCAATCATCGATGCGATTCCTATCGCTGATCATTCAGCGAAAAGGGGAAACGGTCAACAATAAACAAAACCCTTTCTCGCAATTCTTAAGGTACATCTGATCAATGTAACCTTAATTATGCCATCTTAGATAAGTGCGATAATATTTAGCACAATTTTGGTTAGCGTAGCGTACATAAATAAAGAACAATGATTCCGAGTGAGCCAATATGGACTGGTAGTGCGCAAAGAGTACGGACTGATAGTACACGATCGCCACCTAGCGTCATCTCGACCGACAAGCACTATTAACAACTTTCGACAAGTTTTGCTTCTTTACTTTAACTGTTTGTCAGATGGGTGCCGGTGTGTGCTTAGTGCCTTCAGGAGGGTACACACACATTGCACAGAGGCTTCCATTTGTACCCGCCATCACTATAGCCGCAGTGCACAGACCACCAAATTAGGCACTTTGAACTTCCGATCTATAGAGAACTTCCGGTCTATCAAGAGCTCCCGGTCTATCGAGTACTTCTGGTCTATCAAGAACGTCTGGCCTATCAAGAACTTCTGGTCTGTCAAGAACATCTGGTCTATGAAGAACTTCCGGTCTATTAAGCACTTCCGGACTATCAAGAACTTCCGGTCTACCAAGAACTTCCTGTCTATCGAGAACTTCCGGTCTATCGAGAACTTCCGGTCTATGAAGAACTTCCGGTCTATGAAGAACTTCCGGTATATTGAGAACTTCCGGTCTATCAAGAACTTCTTGTCTATCAAGAACTTCTGGTCTATCCAGAACTACTGGTTTATCAAGAACTTCCCGTTTATCAAGAACTTCCGGTTTATCAAGTACTTCTGGTTTATCAAGAACTTCCTGTCTATCAAGAACTTTCGGTCTATCAAGAACTTCCGGTCTATCAAGAACTTCCATTCTATCAAGAACTTCTGATATATCAAGAACTCCCGGTCTATCAAGACTGACTTCAGAAAGTTGCTTTCGTCAAAATAAACACCCAAAGATAATAAAAACATGGATTTGCGGACATGGGTGGAGTATTGAAGGCTTCAAACCTCATATTCGGTAGATAGCGTGTTTCTTAAATGCTCCTAAAACATTCAAATTCAGTACAATCTAAAATTTACACACGTTTTCACATGACTGGTTGATAATGGTCCTGTATGTTTTTATATCATCTGATATTGGACTGGGCAGGCTGCAATGAATATCACCCTAGAAAATATGCTACCAACACCACTTAGGGAATGAGTATGTGACTTTACCATACTGTCTGTCATTTAGGACTGGTTCTTTTGCTCTACACTAGTGCTACTACTATTGCTAGTCTGTTCTCAGAGAACACTCTGCAGACTATGGTGCATTCACACAGCTGACCGGAAGTCCTGTTTAAATGGCGGAGAGGAACGGAAGCCATGGTGGAACCTGTGTGTGGTTTTTGGCTACAAACAACACTGACAGAAAGGCGCAGTGCCTAAAACACCGCTATTTAGCATTGCGGATGCGGGCGCTCAGTTATTGGTTCTACACAGCGAAGCGATAAAAAGAATGAGGGAGATGGTAACAGTGAAGAATGAGAAACCCAGTCACCTCTCCTGCCTTATGGTAGCACGATAAAGATACACAGATGCTTTTCAGAACGTTAGGTTGGGGCGGGGGCGCTTTTAGGATGAGACATTAATGCGAGTCACTCCCTGCTCAACACCAGCTGTAGTCTAGACTTTAAGTGTACGAAACAGCAGGTCTACAGTAGGACGTCGTAAAAGCCAGTATCGCTTAATAAGCCAACATTATTAAATGTAAAAATTGTCTTGATAAGACAGTCTCTAAGGTGATATTCATTGAGTCTGCTATCAAATTTTCATTCTAATATAACCATTTTAATGTCGAAGCACGAGGATAGTTCAACCTGTTGAATAAAAATTGCTACGGTTTGAAATTTTTTTTTTTAACCTGCTAAGGTTTGAAACTTTAAAATAAAATATTTAAAAATGCCTCACCACCCCATTGTGGAATTTGAGGCCCTTAAACTAATATGAGGTGTACCGATCTCAAACTGGTTTGATTAATAAACGTCATTTTGGTCCTCCGGCATAACACCGTGTCAACTTCAGTAAATCGTCACACAATTTAATTATTTAGAATAACGCATTTAAAGAGTTTGGCTCTTATTTGGTTGATCCCACCAATTTCACATCATTAACACATGCCTGCAAATACAAGAGGCATGCACCTTTTTCTCTTAGTCACGCTAATCGATTTAAACATGATAACAAACTCCCACTACCTGTAAATACGAGTCATGGACCCTTTTCTCTTAATCGTGCAACTCGATTTAAACATGTTAACAAACTCCCAATGACTGTAAATACGAGTCATGCACCCTTTTCTCTTAATCGCGCTAATCGATTTAAACATGTGAACAAACTGCCAATGCCTGTAAATACGAGTCATTCACCCTTTTCTCTTAGTTACGTTAATTGATTTAACCTTGTTAACACTCCCACTGCCTGTAAATACGAGTCATGCACCCATTTCTCTTAATTGCGCTAATCGATTTAATCTTGTTAACAAACTCCCAATGCCTGTAAATACGAGTCATGCACCCTTTTCTCTTAATCGCGCTAATCGATTTAAACATGTTAACAAACTGCCAATGCCTGTAAATACGAGTCATTCACCCTTTTCTCTTAGTTACGTTAATTGATTTAACCTTGTTAACACTCCCACTGCCTGTAAATACGAGTCATGCACCCATTTCTCTTAATTACACTAATGGATTTAATCTTAACAAATTCCCATTGCTTGTAAATACGAGTCATGCACCATTTTCTCTTAATTGCGCTAATCGATTTAAACTTGTTAACAAACTCCCAATGCCTGTAAATACGAGTCATACACCCTTTTCTCTTAGTTGTGCTAGTCGATTTAAACTTATTGCTAGTCGATTTAAACTTATTGAGACAGATTATATTCAAATGAATAAAAGATATTTACACATAAAAAATAGACAAAATATTCAATTAACAAATAAAAAGAGGACTTTGTATTAACTTTCTAATAAAAATAGTTACCCTCAATTATTTTTTTTTAAGTTGGTTAAATCAAATTCAATTAGAAAAAAGCCCACCTAAAATTGAATGCATTCTCCGGTGAAAGGAACCAATGCCTCCATTAGGGGTATACCGCATTAAGAGAAATAAGAGCTTGTCCGCTTGTCCAAGCCAAGTGAGAGTAGGCACGGACAAGTAAAATATGTCGTGAGCTTTTCCGTTGGACAAATTGTTTTGATTTATTCGTGTAGTTTTATTCCCATAACCACGGAGGTTATGAGATAATAAAGGTAAGTACTGTAGTGGTCTGCACTGACCTCTCAGGCAAGTAACCACATAGACAGGTAGGCGTGGGGAGTGTGTTGATATCAGGGAGCCTAGGTGGTGTAATGGTTAGCACACTGGCCCGGAGTGCAAAGAGATGTGGGTTCGAGTCCCGCTCTAGGCACAATATTTCCTATTTTCATCACCCCACGACACTGGTTGCCGTGATCAGGATCCTGTACAAGCTTCACGCTGAATGGTTGTTGAACCTACCCTGTGTATGTATGTGTTAGTGCATTGCCTGTATGTATGTAATTGTAAGCATTACAAGACTTACAATTCCAGAGGGACGAGTGTAGTGGTCTGCACTGACCTCTCAGGCAAGGAGCCACATAGACAGGTAGGCATGGGGAGTGTGTTGATATCAGGGAGCCTAGGTGGTGTAATGGTTAGCACACTGGCCCGGAGTGCAAAGAGATGTGCGTTCGAGTCCCGCTCTAGGCACAATATTTCCCATTTTCATCACCCCCACGACAGTACTGTGGACAAGTGAAAATTCAGACGCACAAGTGAAAATGACACCAGATTTGTCATATGGATAAGTGCAAAATGTTGCTTAGTTCTATCTGGGCTGGGTAATTAATTGCGCTGTGCCTACCAGCAGGCGGTGTGACAGGACATGGTGCCAGGGCGCAACTCACCACTGTATGATCTCTGCGATCTGTGCCTCCCAGTGCGCCACAGAGTCGCGCTTGTCCTGCAGATCGCGCAGCTCATCCTCCATCGACTTCCGGTCCGCTATCACCTTGTGCAGCTCGTGCTGGACCTGCGGAGCGCATTGAGGTCATGTAGGTACACAACAGGTCATCATTTAAACAAAACTAACAATTATTTGGTTAGTTGCATATTGGAGTTTTAAGTTCTACTAGTTCTTTACTCGCAGGCCTCCATTGCAGGAGATCGGGAGTTCGATTCCCGGTCAAGTCAAACCGTGTTTGTTTAGCGAAACAAAAAATAAACATTAGCTATTGGGGGTCATCAGAGGTTAAACATGCCAGTTGTGGCCCCAAAGTGGTGTCGCATGCTATTTACATTAAACAATTTTAACCGATGAATAACCATAAATGAGTTTCAACCCCGCATAAGCTTCACCCCCCCCCCTCCCCAGCGACACTAGCAGCGCGTCCTTGACCCAGACCCTGACCTCACATTCTCCATGTCCTCAGGCCAGCTACGCCCCCAACCCAAAGAGGTCTCGTACGCTAATTACATTCAACAATTTTAACCAATGAAAAACCACACAAATAGGTTTCAACCCCGGATAAACTTCAGCCCCCCCCAGCAGTGCGTCCTTCACCCTGACCTTGACCCTGGACTCACATTCTCCATGTCCTCGGCCAGCTGCCTGTTCTCCTCCTCCAGCTTGCCGCGGTCCCGGTGGTGCTTCTGCTGGAGGGTGTCAAGCGCCTCCTGGTGCTCGGTGAGCACCTCGTTGCGGATGGCCGCCATGCGGTCCCGCAACGTGGACGCCTCAGACTCGAGCGCCTGGCGCGTAGTGTCGGTCTCGGCAAGCTGTGTGCGGAGCGCCTTCATGTCCAGGTTGTGTCGGTGCTGCGAAGACGCCAGCGACTCTTCGTACTCAACGTTCTTCTTCTCCATGTCCACCTTCAACCTGCAGTTTTGAGACGCGTCTTAAAAGTTGCGATAATGCGGTGGTTTTTGGAGTTTCTGCCATTGTCAGCTTTAGAGTAGAGTGCTCCTCCTTCTAATCTACTCTACCTGAAGTGGCTTATTTTAGGGGGCTAATTTTGTGCAGATATTTGAAGTGAAAATACACGGATGAAAGTGGTGTCCAGCGAAAAACGCCGAAATCAAGCCGAGATAACCGACGGCAAATTTCCGCGATTGAAATTTCCCATGCTTAATCAATTAATAATATACCAACAACAAAACACAAAAGAAACTGCAACCCCTTCACCACACACGCATCACCCGCCCACCCCGCCCTCACCTCACCCACCTCCCAGAGACTGCGGTACCTTACCTGGCGATCTCCTGGCCCGCCCCCTCTCTCTCCCCCCATAGACTGTGGTACATTACCTGGTGATCTCCTGGCCCGCTCGCCGCTCCCCCCAGAGACTGCGGTACCTTACCTGGTGATCTCCTGGCCCGCCCCCTCTCTCTCCCCCCCCCCCCTAGACTGTGGTACATTACCTGGTGATCTGGCCCGCTCGCCACTCCCCCCAGAGACTGCGGTACCTTACCTGGCCGATCTCCTGGCCTGCCCGCCCTCTCTCAGGGACTGCAGTACCATACCTGGCAATCTCCTGCCCCTCCCCTCCTATCCCCCTCCCAGAGACTGTGGTACCTTACCTGGTGATCTCCTGGCCCACTCCCTTCCTTCCCCGCAGAGACTGCGGTACACTATCTGACGATCTCATGGCCCCTCTACCTTCCCCCCAGAGATTGCGGTACCTTACCTGGCGATCTCCTGGCCCCCCTCTCCCATCCCCCAGATACTGCGGTACACTATATGGCATTCTCCTGGCCCCTCTCTACCTTCCCCCAGAGACTGTGGTACATTACCTGGCGATCTCCTGACCCCACCCCACTTCCCTTCCCTAGAGACTGTGGTACCTTACCTGGCGATCTCCTGGCCCCCCTCTCCCATCCCCCAGATACTGCGGTACACTATATGGCATTCTCCTGGCCCCTCTACCTTCCCCCAGAGACTGTGGTACATTACCTGGCGATCTCCTGGCCCCACCCCACTTCCCTTCCCCTAGAGACTGTGGTACCTTACCTGGCGATCTCCTGGCCCCCCCTCTCCCATCCCCCAGATACTGCGGTACACTATATGGCATTCTCCTGGCCCCTCTACCTTCCCCCAGAGACTGTGGTACATTACCTGGCGATCTCCTGGCCCCACCCCACTTCCCTTCCCCTAGAGACTGTGGTACCTTACCTGGCGATCTCCTGGCCTGCCTCTAGGTTGGACGCTGACGGAGACCGGCCCAGCTGCCGTTGCTTCAGCGACTCCAGTTCCTGCTCCAGCTCCTTGGAGAAGAGTTCTGACCGCTCGCGTAGTTTCCGCTCTTTGCTTGCCTCAGACTGAGACTCCTCCACGAGCGACTGCAGCTGCACACACAAACAACAAAGACCCTCGCCGAATTAGCAGCACTCGGCAAATTAGCAGCACTCCAAATAATAGCAGAAAACATTCCAAATAATAGTAGAACCGATATTCATATGAAGGTCTATATGTTGTGCTTTTGATTTTAATCTTATACAAATTGAGAAAGCTGTTCAAATTAACCGTGCAACACCCATAACATCACTTTAAGGCACACAACAAATTAAAACAAAATTTTATTGATTACACTTAAGCCAAAGGAATTTATTCTTACAAGAAAAAAGTTGAAAAAACATTTTGGTAGATGTACAGTGTCGATTTTCATATTTTCACTTTGACACAAAATCATATAAGCATATTTTTGATACATTTTGTGGGATAGATTAACTTTCCAAGTATGTAGTTTCTTACATAATACTAGGCCATTAATTTAGTTATGGGACACGGTTACTTTCGAAGTAGACACAAACAGTATGCTTACCTCACGCTTGGCTTTTTCGGCCTTGCGCACCTCATTGCGCAGTGTCTCTGCTTTCTGGCGGTTGTCCTCCATCTCCTCCTCCATGTCGCGCAGTTGTCGCGACAGCTTTGTCTTGGATGAGCGCATGTCGGCAAGTCGCTCATTGATCTCTGTAAACTCATCCATGGCCATCTTTCGCTGACCCATTGCATCGCGAAGTTCCTTTGTTTGTACCTTATACCTGTCCTGCAGGTCCATGAGGCTCTGGTAAAACCATGATGCCTCATTAGGAAGAGTATGCAGGGCCCGTACACATGTGAAGATATGGAATTCAAGGCTATTTCAAGGATTTTCAAGGCTATTTTATTATAGGAATTCTCAAGACTATTTTCAGTTGGATTTCAGGGGGGGGGGGAAACAAAGGCGATTTCGCACTAATTTAAATCAGTAGGGACATTTTAAGGGTATTTCAAGGCTTTTCAAGACTAATTACCCAAAATAGGTTAAATTCAAGGCTTTTCAAGGCATTGAAATGGGGCAAATGAAGTTCAAGACTTTCCAGGCCACGTACGGACCCTGTGTACAGGTGAATAGAAAGGTGCCCACAAAGGGTAAATTAGAATGGCTTAATAGTGCTGCCGTCATAGGGTGCGTATTAATTGTAGCTAAGGATCATTTGATTAGAAAGTGTACACTGAGCTTACTGGTACTAAGACCACCCGGCGGGCTACACACACTGAGTTTACAGGGCACAGTCAGTGCTTGCATGTCCTACTCACCTTATGTTGGTCTTCTTTCTCCTGTCGCAGCTGCTTTGAGGACTTCTCCAGCGCCTTCACTTGTGTCGACTTCTTGTTTTCGGATGCCTCCAGGTCTGCACGTACCGTCCCCAGCTCTTGTTCCAGCTCGCCAGTCTCTGTCGAACACAGAAGGCAAAGTACACTCCCATATTCAAACCAAAAGCCGAGACCCATGAGATTACTTCAGCTAAACCTGTGTGAAACCATCAACTTTCTAAAGCAAAATGCTTACCTAGATTCTATATATTCAATTTAGATACTGGTGAACTCATTAAGGATTTATTGCCGCATTGAAGAAATGCTAAGTCATTTTAATCGAACCTAGCACTGCTGAGGGCTATGGTGTCTAGCACTTCAATATGCCTGCCAACATTAATTTAACATTAAAATTAACTAAATATTAATTAATTAAATTAATTTAGCATGTTTATGTTATTCATGTATGTTTCTTCCTTTTAAATATTTAGACTAAGTTACTTTAAACTTTGAAAACAACAATAAACAGATACTTTCTGCAACTTTCCCCAACACAAGTTGATCATATAATTCGGAAAGTTATGCAGCAAAGATCCACCAGACACCATTTGTGGGAGTACGGAACTAGCCATTCTAGTCCATGACCTCTAAAGGTAGTTACTTATGAGGTCAGAGAAGCGCCACCTGGTGAGTTTGTTTAGTACCACAATTAACCCCACAACCGCACTGGGTTTCCCATAAGATGGAGCCACCATCTAAGTGCAATATGGGTTATGGTACATAAACATTATGGGCTCAACTCCCAATCATACAGAAACACTTCTTTTGTATTAAATTAGGCGTACTCAAGTATTGCCGGTATTGCAATACCTCAGGGAGTTTGACGCCCCTGCCCTGCAGAGTTGTAAACCACTGCCTTGTGGTACAGGTCCTTGACAGAACCGAAGGCTAAGGGAGCAAACCCTAAACAGAAAACCATGTCACTGTGGCAGCATTCAGGGCAGTTGATGTATGGAACTCCCAATATCTCCCGACCAGCCACTGCATGGACAAATAGTTTTGCGCCTGTCTGGACATGTTCTTGCCGGTGCGAAACCTCTATTTGCTCCCCGAGAGAGTGCCGCTGGTAACTTGCAAAACCAAGCAGCACTTCAACACTTATGCAGGCAGCTTTCATGAAATGATACCATCAAGAGAAACCTGAAGCTGAGAGACATTAAGACCGACTCATGGACATCACTCTCAGCGCAGAGAGCTAAATGGAGAGCGGCAGTGAAGTAATGAAAGCAGCCTTTGTCGCATCGCGATCGACAGCATGATGATGAGGTGTACTCATTGTAAAATGACCCATAAACCCCCAAAAAGGGATACATTTGATTAAAAAAACAGTTAATTGCAAAGAACGGAAATATTCTTGCTTGGTCAACGAGATCTCCTACTCCTTTCTGTTTTATATGTGAACAATGATTCAATGTTTTTGTGTTTGTTGGCGTTTTACGTCCTAGCCACATCTAAGACCACATTAGGACGGAGACCAACTTGAGACAGTGTGCACTCATGGTGACTGTCTACTGCAGCCAGTATCATGACCCAATATCACACTCAGTCACATTATCCTGATACTGAACAAACCAGTCACTGCTCTATCCCAATAACGCCAAGTGCCAGGATAGGTAGCGACAAGCATAAATTTGGTACGTCATCAATTTGACTCGGGCCGGTATTCGAATCTGCAACCTTCTACACGAGAAGCGAGTGCTTTAACGGGTTCTCTGCAGTCGCAGTCATATATTCGTACCTGTGAGTTTGCGTGACAGCCGGCTGTTCTCCTCCTGCAGTTTGTGCAATTGCGTCTCGAGCCCCGCCGAGCTGGAAGTGTCACTGTTGGTTGTTGGCGCGCTGGTGCCAGATATTGCAGAGGATGTATCTGGAACAGCGAGCAGTGGGGGTTAACTTCAACCAGAGCAGAGTCCACACTGAAACCTCGCCATAGGCATCTGTCACAAATATTCAACGAGACCTGTAAGCTTACTTTAAAAGATAGAAATAGCCAATTTACTTTAAAAGAAGAAAGGGAATGTGAGGATCCAAAGAGTAATAAAGATACAGCTTTTGTCACACTCAAATACCTATTTATGTTCTCCCTTTTTTTTGCTTTACTTTTAAAAAAACACCAGAAACAAAGACAAATTCAAAGATTATGAAAGCCCTGAACCATATTCCATTATTCAGGGATGAAAGTGATCTCTGGGGGAAAAAAGCGGAAATACTGATTTCTCCCATAGGTTTAGCATTGTCAGGGAATCGCGGAAAATACCCGGAAGTCGGGTTTCATACATATATGTATATATACGTTTGAAACACGTGTTAGTAGTATACGCTGATGGTGCTGCAGTGTAAAACAACGTATTAGCATAGATAAAGAATACAATGTATTCTTCATCTATGGTATTAGTATACTTATAGTGCTGCGGCGTTTGAACAACGTATTAATATCCCGGAAATCCGCGAAATCGCGGAGATCTTTCATCTCTGATTATTTGCTGTATAGAAGTTTATTCAAATTAAACCAACTACAATTTCTTATTTGGACGTCACCCCAGAGATTTTTCAGTTATTACAGGCGGACATAACTTGCATCCTACTCATTTTAACCAACCAAATGCTGCCGTAAGCATTTGA
Source organism: Branchipolynoe longqiensis (assembly GCA_030323885.1). Taxonomy (NCBI): domain Eukaryota; kingdom Metazoa; phylum Annelida; class Polychaeta; order Phyllodocida; family Polynoidae; genus Branchipolynoe; species Branchipolynoe longqiensis. The sequence continues at coordinate 173,860,959 of CM059186.1, read as the reverse complement.
CCAAAATGCAGACTGTCCTATACTAATGTGCACACTGAATGCTTGCCACAACCAGTTAGATAAATTTGAATTATACCTAAACCCAGACTATACCGACATAACCCTACCTAAAAAACCACCTACATTCAGGTGCATACACTGAATGCATACACTGACCAGATACACCACAAACTCTTAATTAGCTGAATGTAATAACACTATTTTATTATCTTAACATTCTTCTTGTAATTAAATAGTGTAAATGACTGAAATTAAGCATGGCCGGACGACCGGTGCCTCAGCGCTTAAAAAAATATTGTATTCAGATGAATGAAAACATTTACTAACAAATATTTAAAAAATAAAAAAGAAGAAGGCTAGATTTACTCATTTTGCACAAACGAAAAAAAAATTAAACCACCCCCCCCCCCCGGCTAGAAAAAAACAACAGAATACAGAAATTGACCTAAGATATAGAACTGGTATCGAAAGAAAGGAGGCATGGCAATGCGTACCTTGTAATTTCCTAGAGAGTTCCCCCTTTTCTTTTTCTAACTTCTGTATTCGCTGTTCGTAGGCCTCGGCTGCCAGCGCATCGATCTGGTCGCCTTGTCCCAAAGCGATGCTGTCCTCGGCATCCTCCGTCCGGCACAGGATGCCCAGGTCGGACAGGCGGCTGGAGCAGGACGGAAGCCCATCAGCCAAGTCGCGTCAGCGCCAGCATACATTCATTTTGTTGAATTTGAATTTTATTTTACCGTAAAATATGGTAGGGTGTTTTTAGTTGGCATCCCCCCAAGGGGCTAATCTTCTTGTATGTACACCCAAATGCGTCTCTCTAAATAAATGATAAGTAACTAGCAAAGTATCTAAGTAATTTGACAGTTTAACAGTAACATTCAAGCTGCATAGTCCGATGAAATGTCAAGTTTTCAAAACCAAACCAATTATCTAGATTATATTTTACATAGCTAACTTAGATACTGAGGCACTTATTAAGCATTTGTTTCTGCGTAGAAGGCAATACTGAGTCAATTTAACAGAACCTGTTACTGCAGAAGTCTATGATGTGAGAGTTTTGGTGTGCTTGCCAAAAATAATTTTCCATGTTTGCACTCAAAATATCTCAAAAGTTTCCCATTTAAAATACAAGTAACTTTGAACTAATGTTAAGTAGATACTAGTGATCGATCTAATATACTTTTCTCAGAAAAAATACAGAAATTCTAAACCATCGGACTATGCAACTTTAAGATGCACAACACTGACCTGTTCTTTGTGTAGGTGAAGCCGACAAAGGGCAGGTGGTGACCGGTGAAGGCGGAGTGGGCAGTGGGCGGCACGGAGTCCTGCCAAGTACCACACACGGCGTTACACGGCGTTACACGGCTCAGTCAGCCACAGGTCAAAGGTCACGGGAAATCACAGCTTCACCCAAAGCCGCCTTCCAACACAAGCTAACAGACAAGTTCAAATAAGGCCCCAAATCACGGACTGTGCATTTAATGATTGATGAACGTGGCGCTATGTAAACTGGGGTTACATATGATACCTGATGATTTACTTATAATGATAGTAATAATAATGGAAATGATGATGATATTAATAATAATAATGATAATATTATTAATGATAATATTAATTATGATAATATGGCTCATGCTAGTATTGATAATACTAATATATATCATGTTGATAATGATAACATTAAAAATGTTAATGTTAATAGTGATGTCAATAATGCTATTAATGATAATATTAATAATGATAATATTAATAATGATAATATTAATAATGATAATATTAATAATGATAATATTAATTATGATAATATTAATAATGATAATATTATTAATAATTAATTATATCGATATTGACAATGATAATAATAATGATATTGATAATGATAAGGAAAATGACAATATTAATAATAGTATTAAAAATGATAAAATTAATAATGATAAAATTAATGATGATATTAATAATGACAATCAATAATGATATTAATAATGACAATATTATTAATGCTAATATTTATAATAACAACAACATAACATAGCGATCTTTGGTGTCTTTCTCTAGAACGGGCGAATTTCATATAACAATCTATTACTCTAATTGTGTGGGTATATATACAAATGATGGTCACTACTATTCACCTATTTACTACCAAACTAAACTAACCACTACGACCCCCCCCCCCCCCCCCCCCCCCCTGCTGCTTCAAAGTGGTCCCTGCCTGTAGTTACTTGCAGGCCTGTAAACAGAAACCGTCTGGTTCTTGTATATCGGAAATACCTAGTGGTGGTAGCTAGTGGTGGTAGCTAGTGGTGGTACCTAGTGGTGGTACCTAGTGGTGGTAACTAGTGGTGCTAAGTCACTTGACGTCTCTTCACACTCTACACACATTTTACATTACCCAAATCACTAAAGCAGCAGCTGGTCCTCTAAAGAATATGCACACACAAACGAAAAGACCCCACACCCCCCAAACACACACATTCACAAAGACCGTATACCCAGTCAGGTGAAACAAGGCTTTGGCATAGAATAAAAAAACAACCTTTATAAACTAGATACACTGGGTGACATTTCATTTGTGATGGCTTCAAATTTATATCTCCATTAATTGCAGCATAGCGCTGCCCGGTGGAGTTAAACAAACCCTGTGTAAAGTACAGTATTTCTTGGTCCACCCCCGCCTCATTCTTTGCTAATGATTGCTTCTTTAACCTCACCTCTCTCCATTAAAACTGAAAACAGAACCCTAATTTATTGCATGCCAGTAGTTTCCACTATACTGGGGATAGCAGGCATGGGAACAGGTCAAAACTATCCTTTCAGATGGAGGTGGGAGGGACAATTGGTTGGTTGGTTGTTGGAGTTTTACGTCCTTGCATCATCTAAGGTCATATCAGGACGGAGGGAGGAATTGGAATAGACTACATGGACATAAGGAGCTATCTATGTCTGGCATGGTTGACGGGACAGCCCACCAGGTGGCGTATACCACTCCTTATCAGCCTCAGCTTGTTGCCATACCTGCACCTGCAAGTACTGGCCAACACAAGGACGCACTGATCAACACACATCGATCGGCACGACAACACTCAGGGTTGCCAACATTGGAAAATGACAAAACGGAAGATCATGAAGGATGTTATCTTGTGGGGACTGAAAAATCTCAGATGCTCTGTGGTGCATTTTGGACATAATAAACAGTAATGAAATACCGGAAGCTCAGCGTACGGTGATGATGGGGACATAAAATATTGTAAACCTGACGGCAAAACCGTCAGGGTTGCCAACCCTACAACACTGCACTGAGTCCGACTGCACCAACAAGCAGCCGACAGGAAAGCAGTAGTAGGTTAAACATGTGCACACACAGGGATGTCAGAAATTGTGTAAACAAGGAAAATTAAAGGAAATTATTAGGGTTGGTTGGTTGGAGTTTTACGTCCTGAAAACATCTAAGGTCATATCAGGATGGGTAGCGACTTGTGACAGTGCGCACTCATGGTGACTTTATAGTGCTTCCCCCCTGGAAAATCAGGCCGCTGGCACCATGACCTGATATCCCACTCAGTCACATTATCCTGACACTGAGCTAACCAGTCTTTGACCTATCTTAATAATGCCGAGCTCCAAGCTAGGAAGCGACAAGTATCAATTTTGTAAGTCATTGGTTTGACTCGACCAGGAATCGAGGAAGCCTGCACTCTATCGATCTGGTGGAAATTATTAGTATAAATGTGTGTTCTTAAAATAGTGTGTAAACATTGTTTTTGTTGTTGTGGGTTCCTTTGTAGGCCTCATTGTAGGAAATTGTACAACACTTCCTCTAGACTACCAGAGGAGAGGAAGGACACACAAAGGAGGAGGCTGCCTCCTCAGTCTGCTGGACACTGGTCATAGTGTAGTGACTCACTCACTCACTCACTCACTCACTCACTCACTCACTCACTCACTCACTCACTCATGCAGACACACACATACATGCACTCACTCACTCGCACTCACTCACTCGCTCACTCACACTCACTCATACAGACACCCACCTACATGCACTCACTCACTCGCTCACTCACACAATCACTCACTCACAGATACCCACCTACACTCACTCACTCATACAGACACCCACCTACATGCACTCACTCACTTGCGCTCGCTCACTCACTCACTCACTCACTCACTCACTCACACAGACACACATACATGCACTCACTCACGCTCACTCACTCAATCACACTCACTCATACATACACCCACCTATATGCACTCACTCGCTCGCTTATTCACACAATCACTCACACTCACAGATACCCTCCTACACTTACTCACTCACTCACTCGCTCACACACACTCACTCATACAGACACCCACCTACATGCACTCACTCACTCGCTCGCTCACTCACAATCACTCACACAATCACGCACACTCACTCACTCGCTCACACTCACTCATACAGACACCCACCTACATGCACTCTCACTTAATGACTCCTTCACTGACTCACAGACACATACCTACACACACAACATTTACACACCTACACTACCCATATTTACACACACCTACACACACACATATTTACACACACTTACACACACCCATATTTACACCTGGACACACACACTCAGGAACACTCAGGAACACTCAGGAACACACTCACACACAAACACACTCACTCACACACACACACACACACACACACACACACACACACACACACACACACACCCACACCCACACCCACACCCACACCCTCAATAGGTGGACTTACGTTTGGTCTGAAGTCGGTTTCATCGACGTCAAAATTTGAGGTATCTGTGGGACTGGAGACTTCTGGGACGTAAGGAGATGCACCTGCAACCGGAAAAGGTTTCAAATATAGGTCAATGTGGTTCGAAACCAAACCGGAAGTGATAGACGAGCATGCAAATACTCACCGAGTTCCGAGTCTATTAAATAGACTACCAATGGTAAGCGCACTCAATATATATTAGACGGGGTTCGGGATTTTGTGAGCTTTTATGTTTATGATTTAAGTTACATTTGAAAAAAAAAAAAAGAAGATTTTTAAATGTTTTTAAATTTAAATTAAATTTTTTTTTTATAACCAACATCAGCATTTTCTGCGATGCTCATTCACACGTCCGTGGTCCTTTTCTACTTTTATATTTGGCAAAATGTGGATCGTTCTTCTGAATTTACATAATTTTTCAACGCCGACGCATACTGGTCTTCCAGCCACAGGTATTTAAATAATCTACACAATTAGCAAAAATAAATATGCATAATTGAATTAGCGAGTACTTTGTGTAACTGAGATCTATTTGGGCGGTTGATTTAACTCTGGTTTGGTTTTAACCTGCTATTACCAAGCATGAAAGTGGTTTCAGGCAAAAAAACCACGGAACTCAAGTCGAAATTATTAAACCAACGGCGAATTTCCGTGAAAACGCGGATTTCCCCCCATAGGATTAGCACTGTCACGGAATGGCGGAAATATATCGGAAGTCACGCTTCAACTATCATTGCTGTGACTATGTTATCGCCCATGCCTAACTCTTGCTTGGGTTTTATGTTCTAACACCATTTAAGGTCATATAAGAACAGACTAAGCAACTGATCCTGATTGATTTGTGTAACGTTAATCGATAAATATAAAAATTGGCGGAAATCCGCGAAATGGCGGAGATCTTTCTTCCCTGTATTACTAGTTCAGTTGACTTTACTACTACTATTACCTTATATATACGACTACATTATAATACTATCAAAATATGAATAAACAATGCTTAGGACCGACCCCCGCTAAATGCTCGGAAAATTATTTATTTATTTATTTATCAACATGAGTATATTATTAACCAATCGCTGTTGCTTGCCTACCCTGTATGCTGCGTAGCGAAGTTCGATGAGCGATTTCCGTTTCCATTTGCTGGATTTTTGTGATTTTATGTTCCACCTCTATGAGTGTGGGTATTGTTTATGTATGTACACGTGTTAGTCCTTAGCCTCCTCCTTGGGGGGGTCGGTATTCTATTACTAGTGGAGTATATTATATGACTATTGCGCAGTATTTTAGCACATGAATTAGTTCCCGGAGGTTATATTATATTAATATGAATAAGCAATGCTTAGGACCGACCCCCCGATATAACAGCAAAGTATTTTATGATGGCACGTGTATTTTTTTACTCCACTCGCGGTGTTCGATTTCAAATTCTAGCAACTCGGGTGATCCGAGTCGCTGTCGCGATAATCGAATACGGCCGTCGTTTCTGTGGAATAAACTATTATTATTGCATTTGTGCATCCATGTTTATGCCAAATTGTCCTTTATTTCTTTTAATTTTGAATAAAATCTAAGTTTTCAGTGCGCGTATTGCCAAATTCTATGGCAGCGTACATTTGTTTTGATATATTATTAACCAATCGCTGACCCCGAATACCATCAATTGGGCCTATGGACTTAATGCCTTGACAGCCTCACTGCAGAGTAGCATGGAGGAACACATAGACTGGTCCCGGTGACGTCATCAGACCATATATGGAAGATTTGTAGGGAGAGACCAGTGTAGTTGTTCCTCGATTCAGCATGCACTACTCTGCGGCGGTGCATTATCAAGGTATTAAACCCATAGGCTATTATTAACCAATCGCTGTCGTCCACCCTGTGTGCTCAACGAGCGATTTCCGTTTCCGTTTGCTGGATTTTGATTATTCTGTTATTCAACACGAGTTTACAAATGGCGGCACCCATAGAGGGCTATTTCCGTTTCCGTTTGCTGGATTTTGGTGAATTCATTTCCCACCTCTATGAAAACAGGTATTGTTTATGCACATATATGTACACGTGTTAGTCCTTAGCCTCCCCGTGGGTGGGTCGGTATTAGAGTACAGTAAAACCTCTCTAACCGACCACATCCACAGATCGACCACTCCCCTATACCGATCGCTTTATTTGGGTCCCAACAATACCATTGTAACCATATTCTAACTCCCTAAACCGACCACCTCCTTAAATGGACCAATTAAAGTCGGTTCCAATGTCGGTCGATTTAGAGAGGTTTTACTGTACTTACAATAAGGAGTGTGTGAAAAGTCAGCACAGATAAATCTGGTTTGAGAAAATTTGATTGAATAATTACGCACCAATCTTAAATTTCGACTGCCTACTAATCTACTAATCTTTAAACTACCCACCATTATTCAATCACTTGAATTCTAGTCATATACCAATCGTTAATTTCTCACCATTATTCAATAACATAAAACTTGAATTTCGACTGCCTAGTAAACTACCCACCATTATTCGCCCCCCCCCCCCTCCCCAGCTCTGCCAATTTGGATTTCCACCGCTTTGTATAACTTACAGCATCATCAAAGGCCGGTTGCTCTCATACTATGTCTATGTGGTGTGGGAGGTTAAAAATCCCATGGGTCGGTAAAAGTGTAAGTTTGGGCTTTCTATCGACAAACTGTCTAATGGTGAAAACAAGTCTATTCAGACTTATCCATGATAGGCAGAATAAATCTTCAAGAAAAAATTCAACTTGAATTTCAACTGCCTAGTGATCTACTAATCGCTCGCTAGCTACCCACCATTATTCAATAACTTAAAACTTTAATTCCGACTGCCTAGTGATCTACTAATCATTAACTACCCACCATTATTCAATAACTTAAAACTTGAATTCCGACTGCCTAGTGATCTACTAATCATTAACTACCCACCATTATTCAATAACTTAAAACTTGAATTCCAACTGCCTAGTGATCTACTAATCATTAACTACCCACCATTATTCAATAACTTAAAACTTGAATTCCGACTGCCTAGTGATCTACTAATCATTAACTACCCACCATTATTCAATAACTTAAAACTTGAATTCCGACTGCCTAGTGATCTACTAATCATTAACTACCCACCATTATTCAATAACTTAAAACTTGAATTCCGACTGCCTAGTGATCTACTAATCATTAACTACCCACCATTATTCAATAACTTAAAACTTGAATTCCGACTGCCTAGTGATCTACTAATCATTAACTACCCACCATTATTCAATAACTTAAAACTTGAATTCCGACTGCCTAGTGATCTACTAATCATTAACTACCCACCATTATTCAATAACTTAAAACTTAAATTCCGACTGCCTAGTGATCTACTAATCATTAACTAGCGTACTTTCGCACCATCTTAACACGGTCGCACACTCTACTCGACGCACGTTGCTTGGCAACCCACAAATATAAACCACTGCCCAAATACACTACAGTTTCGTATTAGATCACGTCGGTACACTGACTGACATCACGGCTCGGCGGACAACACGGCAGGGTACACTCACGTTCTCGGAGGGTGTCCCAGGACAGGGTCTCGAAGAAGGGGTGCTGCATGAAGTCGTCGATGCCGTTCTGCCCGAGGCGCTTGTCGGGGCTAGAGATGAGGCGTCCGATGAGGTCTTTCGCCTCGTCCGACACGTCCGTGATGTCGTCGGGGTACTTGAGCTGGTTCTGTGGGTGACATGACAAGGAGAGTTGGTGATGCACAAGCAGGCTGACACAGACAGAAGGGGAAAGAGACGCGCTGTAACACTCATCTGAAAGTGCTTGTTGGCGATTAACAACCTCACTGAGCTGTTTTTATCAGCTTTCGTGACCTAATTCATGACCTGATGATTCATGACCTGATTCACAATCTGATTCACAATCTGCTTAGTGACCTGATTCACAACCTGATCATAACTAACCTGATTTGTAACCTGATTCATGACATAATTCACAATCTGATTTGTGACTTGATTCACAATCTGATTCACCATCTGATTCACAATCTGATTCATGACCTGATTCATGACCTGATCATAACTAATCTGATTTGTAACCAGATTCATGACATAATTCACAATCTGATTTGTGACTTGATTCATGACATAATTCACAATCTGATTTGTGACCTGATTCGCAATATGATTTGTGACCTGATTTATGCCCTGATTCATGACATAATTCATAATCTGATTCGTGACCTGGTTTGTGACCTAATTCACAATCTGATTGATGATCTGATTCATGACCTAATTCACAATCTAATTCGCGACATGCTTCACGACCTGATTCACATTATCCTGGTACTGTTCTAACCAGTCCTTGTCCTATCCTATTAATGACAAGCGCCAGGCTAGGTAGCGACAACTGCCAATTCTATCAGTCACTGGTTTGACTCTGCTGCGATTCGAACTGCCGACCTTCCGCACGGACTGTCAGTGGAGTAGAAGGTGAGGGTGGGTGGGGGTGGTGGTGGAGTTGAAGGGGGGGGGGGGGGATCAGCCGATAAGTCTCACATGTCTAACGTGTGGAGGGCCGCACCCCGGTGCCCCAGCCTGGTAGTTTAAGGCCCTGTCACACTACGACGTTTCTCCTCAACGCACGTCGACGAGTTGCCTTTTTGGTCGAAACGTCGGGACACGTTAACGGCGCGTTAACGGTGCGTCGGAACACGTTGAGTGATAGCAACGTGTGAATGGACACGTCGGTGCGCGTCAGGGTGCGTCGGGTCGCGCCGATCGGTTTGTGCTTGCGCAAAACTTTCGGCGTGCCCCGACGCGCGCCGACGGGCTGGAGGGGGCGTTACGGACGCGTTATCAACACGTCGATACCCATTGGCGGTGCGCCGGGGGAACGCTGTGTCTCTGTCTGTGTCTCTGTGTCTTTGTCTCTGTATGTGTCTCTGTCTGTGTCTTTGTGTGTGTCTCTGTCTGTGTATCTGTCTGTGTCTGTGTCTGTGTCTGTGTCTCTGTGTCTGTCTGTGTCTCTGTCTGTGTCTCTTTCTGTGTCTTTGTCTCTGTCTATGTATGTGTCTCTGTATGTGTCTCTGGCTGTGTCTCTGTCTCTGTCTCTGTTTATGTCTATGTCTCTGTGTCTGTGTATGTGTCTATGTCTCTCTGTATCTGTCTGTGTCTCTGTCTGTGTCTCTATATGTGTCTCTGTTTCTGTATATGTCTGTGTCTCTGTCTGTGTCTATGGCTGTGTCTCTGTCTGTGTCTCTGTCTGTGTCTCTGTCTGTGTCTGTGTGTGTGTCTTTGTATGTGTCTCTGTATGTGTCTATGGCTGTGTCTCTGTCTCTGTCTCTGTCTCCGTCTGCCTGTGTTTGTCTGTGTCTGTGTCTGTGCCTCTGTCTCTCTCTCTGAGACACAGAGACACACACACAGACACACACACACAGACACATATACACACATACTGATACACAGAGACACACACACACATACACAGAGACACACAGAGAGACACACATACACACACACACACAGAGAGACACAAACACACAGAGACACACACAGACACAGATACACACATAGACAGAGAGACACATAGACATACACAGACACAGAGACACACACAGAGACAGAGAGACACACACATACACAGAGACATACACAGAGACATACACAGAGACACACACAGAGACACACACAGACACACATACAGACACAGAGACAGAGAGACACATAGTCACACACACAGACAGAGAGACACACACACATACACAGAGACATACACAGAGACACATAGACACACACAGACACACACACAGACACACACATGCAGACACAGAGACACACACACAGACACAGAGACACACACAGAGACACACAGTCAGAGACAGATACACAGACACAGACAGAAACACATACATAGACACAGATACAGACAGAGACACAGACACACAGACAGAGACACAAATACATAGACACAGACACAGAGAGACACACAGACACACACAGACACAGAGACACACACAGACAGAGAGACACACAGATTTTTCGACGCGTGGGACGTGTTGCCGGCGCGTCGTGACGTGTTGGTGGCGGGTGTGTATGCATTGACACGCTACTAGCACGCCAATATCGCGCCACCAACATGCCACTAGCACGCTGCAACCCGTCGAATTTTCTCCCACAATGCTGAAAAGTTGGACGTGACTCGAGCCCTAGCAAATATCTTGCACGTTGGCGGCGCGCCGGGAGAAACGTCGTAGTGTGACAGGGCCTTTACGTTAGCGGGTGGCGCAGTGCTGCCAAGAGGCGGGGAGCAGGCAGGCTTCACGCTGGTCTATTCACACTCTGCCGATCCGGCCACGCGCTGTGCCTCGTAATGGAGCATGTGTAGCGGAAGTTACAGCGCGCTCAGCCCGCCGAGGCGTTTCTCGTCATTACATTACACCTCCTCACCTCCTCACCGGACGCGGTGGCCGAATCAGTAGAGCGCAGGCCTCCCGTGCGGGAGATCGGGAGTTCGATTCCCGGGCGAGTCAAACAAATGACTTACAAAATTGATACTTGTCGCTTCCTAGCTTGGCGCTTGGCATTAATAGGATGAAGGGCGGATTGGTTGGCTCAGTGGCAGGATAATGTGACTGAGTGGGACATCAAGTCATGGTGCAGGTGGTCTGGTTGCCCAGTCGGGCAGCACTATAAAGTCGCCATGAGTGCACACTGTCACAAGTCCGTACCCGTCCTGATATGACCTTAGATATTGTCAGGACATAAAACTCCCAACAACCAACCACACCACCACACCACCTCCCCGCGGCCACTAGCGCGCAGCTTGGTACCACACCCAGGGTGCGGACACATGTGAAGATATGGAATTCAAGGCTTTTCAAGGTTGTTTTCGATAGGAATTCAAGACTATTTTCATTTGGATTTCACAAAGAAAAAAAACAATAATGGTGAATGGTGATATCGGACTAATTTAGATCAGTGGGGACAGTTTAATGGAATTCAAGTCTTTTCAAGATCAGGGATGAAAGTGGTCTCCAGGGAAAAAAGCGGAAATGCTGATTTTCTCCCATATGGTTAGCATTGTCAGGGAATCGCGGAAAATTCCTGGAAGTCGGCTTTCATATGTATTGGTATACGATGATAGTGCTTCGCCGTTTGAAGCATGTATGCTGCGCCGTTTGAAGAATTTATTAGTAGTATACGTTGATCGTGCTGCGGGATTGCAGTAGAGGCCTACAGGAAGAATCCCGGAAATCCGCGAAATCGCGGAGATCTTTCATCCCTGCAAGACTAATTACCCCATATAGGTCAAATTCAAGGCTTTTTCAAGGACTTGGAATTAGGCAAATGAAGTTGAAGGCGTTTCAATACTTTCCAGGCCCCGTAGAAACCCTGCACACCAGTGCTAATGGTACACCAGTGAGTGAATGAGGTTTTACACCTGAGCAACAATGCATGTAGATAAAAGATTCACCCGGTACTTGTAGTACACGGGTGAACGACAACGTAGTGTAAATACAGGCGAAAATAGCTTTAGTATGGAAAGGGAAGTAGAATGCCTGGCACCAGTGTCAAATGGTTACTTACATCGGCACAGAGTTGGTGAAATGGGAGAGAATGCAAAAAGACAAGATGGCGGCCAGAGAACGCCGTCGATTTCACTTTTAAATCTTATTAAACTAGATATTTTATTATATTTTTCAACTCAAAGGTAGCGGGGAAATATGAAGACATATACAAAGAATAAATGTTGCTTCTTAGATTGTGAAATTAGGCTCTCATTTCATTAACCCGCTTTTTCGACTGTTTTTATATAAGGCTGGTCTTCACCCGTGTACTGCGACTACCGGGTGAATCCTTTATCTACAATGCGTGGTGATACCCCTGGCTGCTGAACAACTCATTAGATGGTTGGTTAGTTTTATATCCTGGCAATATAGAATATCATATCAGGATGGGTACCGACTTGTGACAGTGCACACTCATGGTGACTTTACAGTGCTGCCCCACTATGAAATTAGGCCAGCAGCACCATGACCCAATATCCCACTCAGTCACATTATCCTGACACTGAGATAACCAGTCCTTGCCCTATCCTATTAATCCCGTGCGGCAAACTAGGAAATGACAAGTATCAGTGTTGTAAGTCATCGGTTTGACTCGACCGGGAGGCGAACTCCTGATATCCCGCACGAGAGGCCCACACTCTACCAATTAGGCCAGCCTCCGGGTAACCCTGGGTTAAAAAAAAACTTTAAAAAAACTAAACAACCCTTATCAGACTTGAGCCACTGACTGGCAATGCAGGGTATGGTTGCAGAGCCTTCTTTTAGGGCGTGCTCTCTGTTTGGTTGGCAGAGTGCATCTAGCCTGGGGTTGCACCTATTCCCCGTGTAGTGCCCATTGGCAGCCGTACCTTCGATATGCCAGCGGAACCCATGCCAGGTCCCTACTGGGCTTCTCCTTTCAAATTTCAGACATTTTTGTTCAGTTAAATATGCTTCTTTGTTTTGTTCTTTTACACTTTTGCTTGCTTAAAATTCGTATCTCCAACTTGTATGCTTAGAGAGAAACTGGTTTGCCTTGTTTTGTTGTTGTTTTACGGCCTAGCTACATCTAAGGTCATATCAGGACAGGCACCGACTTGTGAGAGTGCGCAATCATAGCGACTTTATAGTGCTGCTCCATTGGGAGACCCAGCCGCCGACACCATGACCCGCTTGACAAACACCCGCCCCTCCCCTTCTGTTGTACACTTTACATGACCGTGAAAATGTTGAAAATGTTGATGCCCCCACCCAACCCTTAATCAGTTGCTACCATCAAGGCAGAAAAAGTACAGTCAGTTCGATTCCAAATGACAACACATCAGGATTTCTCCACTGTCGAATGAACCCACGGATTTGAAGCCTGGTCGAGTCAAACCAATGCCGTTAAAAATATATACTTGTCACTTCCTAGTCAGGTGCTCGGCATTATTACTATATTAGGATAGGGCAAGGACTGGTTGGTGGTTTGATTTCCAAGTGGTGCAGCACTATAAAGTCACCATGAGTGTGCACTATCACAAGTTGTTGACAGGATGCAAAACTCCAACAACCAACCAAATCCATTGTTAAAAAGAAAGGGAGACCAATGGACCAATTGCCACACCGAAGATTTCCATCTTTACATTGTTGTAAAATATTTGGGAATTTTGGGGTGATTTATATTTAAGTAGATAAGCGATATAGAAAAAGATAGACAAACTTTTCAATGTGTTAAGAAAATGCCTACTGCTAGTGTATTAAAAGTATTTAATATGGTTTCAATACAGTTCTAAATATAGCTCCAGTAGAGAGGCGACCTCTAGTGGTGGATCCATATATAGATCTGTCTCGAATGCACATTGGATCCTCACCGTCAGGTGCCCTAGAACTAGGACTGCACCCAGTGGGAGGCTGATAAGGAATAGACAGGACCCCTTCACTCAAACTGGTGCCTCACCGTGTCAAAATAAATGCTTAAATAGTCAGGCCTGCTAATTAAACAAGCCTTCCCATATTTGAAGAGGGCTCTTACCTAGAAGCTGTCATCCTTAGTTATATTGTAGTCCTTAGACTACAATCCCATAGTCCTTAGACTACAATCCCTTAGTCTTTAGACTACAATCCCTTAGTCACTAGACTACAATCCCTTAGTCATTAGACTACAATCCCTTAGTCCTTAGACTACAATCCCTTAGTTTGACAGACTATAATCTCTTAGTTTGACAGACAACAATTCCTAAGTTTGACAGGCTACAATCCTTTAGTTGGACAGATGACAATCCTTCAGTTTGGCAGACTACAATCCCTTAGTTAGACAGACTAAAATCGTTTAGTTAGACAGACTACAATCCCTTAGTTAGACAGACTACAATCTCTTAGTTAGACATACTACAATCCCTTAGTTGGACAGACTACAATCCCTTAGTTAGACAGACTACAATCCCTTAGTTGGACAGACTATAATCTCTTAGTTTGACAGACAACAATTCCTAAGTTTGACAGACTACAATCCTTTAGTTGGGCAGATGACAACCCTTTACTTTGGCAGACTACAATCCCTTAGTTAGACAGACTAAAGTCGGTTAGTTAGACAGAATACAATCCCTAAGTTGGACAGACTAAAATCCTTTAGTTAGACTACAATTCCTTAGTTTGACAGACTACAATAATTTAGTTTGACAGACTACAATCATTTAGTTGGACAGACTACAATCATTTAGTTTGGCAGACTACAATCCCTTAGTTAGACAGACAAAAATCCTTTAGTTAGACAAACTACAATCCCTTAGTTGGACAGACTAAAATCGTTTAGTTAGAAAGACTACAATCCCTTAGTTGGACAGACTACAATCCCTTAGTTGGACAGACTACAATCCCTTAGTTGGACAGACTACAATCCCTTAGTTGGACAGACTACAATCCCTTAGTTAGACAGACTACAGTCCCTTAGTTGGACAGACTACAATCCCTTAGTTGGACAGACTACAATCCCTTAGTTGGACAGACTACAATCCCTTAGTTGGACAGACTATAATCCCTTAGTTTGACAGACTATAATCTATAATCTCTTAGTTTGCCAGACAACAATTCCTAAGTTTGCCAGACTACAATCCTTTAGTTGGACAGATGGCAACCCTTTACTTTGGCAGACTACAATCCCTTAGTTAGACAGACTAAAGTCGGTTAGTTAGACAGAATACAATCCCTTAGTTGGACAGACTAAAATCCTTTAGTTAGACTACAATTCCTTAGTTTGACAGACTACAATCATTTAGTTGAACAGACTACAATCATTTAGTTTGGCAGACTACAATCCCTTAGTTAGACAGACAAAAATCCTTTAGTTAGACAAACTACAATCCCTTAGTTTGACAGACTACAATCCCTTAGTTGGATAGACTACAATCCCTTAGTTGGATAGACTACAATCCCTTAGTTGGATAGACTACAATCCCTTAGTTAGACAGACTACAATCACTTAGTTAGACTACAATCCCTTAGTGGAACAGACTACCCCCCTTTGTCCTATCCTATTAATGCCGATCACCAAACTAGGTAGCGACAAGTATCAATTTGACTATTCATTTGTGTGACTCGGCTGGGACTCCCGACCTTCCACACGGGAAGCCTGTACTCTCCCGATTCGGCGACCGCGTCCGGCCATTTGAGTGGCATACATTTGGTGGAGGTGCCTGTTTCAATCGTGTGCGCTCATAACCCTGTGAAATGGGACTGACCCGCAAACCCCACTCGCACCCCGGGCTCGCCACAGCCAGTCCCAATATGCACACCAAATTGATCCCACCAAGTGGAGGGGGGAGGGGGGAGGGGCAGAGGGGAGTGGAGGGGGGAGGGATGGGGGAGAGGGGGAGGGAGGAGAGGGAGGGAGGAGAGGGAGGGAGGGAGGAGAGGGAGGGAGGGAGGGAGGGAGGGAGGGAGGGAGGGAGGGAGGAGAGGGAGGGAGGAGAGGAGAGGGAGGGAGGGAGGGAGGGAGGAGAGGGAGGAGAGGGAGGGAGAGGGGGAGGGGGAAGTGAAGTGAGGGGGGAGCGGGGAAGGGGGGAAGGGGGGGAGGGGGGAGGGGAGGAGGGGGAGGAGGGGGAGGAGGAGAAGGGGGGGGGGGGGAGAAGGAGGAGGAGGGGGGAAGGGACGGGGTGATAGTTGCAGGAGGTCACAGACCTCTAATTGCTACATAAATACAGAAAGCACCAACACCATCACCCCACCGCACCAGCACCCCCCCACCCCCCACAGCTCACCCCCCCCCCACCCCCACCTCACCCCTCCACCACCACCTCCCACCACCACCCTCATGTGATTAAGGCAGTGAATCCCCATCCAATTCATGTACAGTCAACCCTCGTTAATTGAGACAATAGCGGATTAGTGGGCTTGTTGAGTAAATAATTACTGAATAATTGAATATTGCTAGGACAAGAAAAACAAATCCTAAATAAACTATAAAGTATGTGAAATAGGCCCAACTCCTGCAGCCTTGCAGTAAAGAAAAGGAATGTGAACAATAAGAAATGAGTGGAGGCATTTTTCTTTAAATTAATTTTTTTTAAAGTCGATTACGCCCTCCTCCTCTATTGCCTAAATGAGACATGAAATAGACACGAAAGAACAACTGTTCACACCAGATTGTGTGTGACCTGTACAACCAGGCGCATCCAACCTCCAAACACACCAAAGTGATGACCCGGAAAACACAGTGGGTACTACTAGTACTACTAGGGCAGTGGCCTAGTTAGGGTTTTGTTTGTTTGTTGTTTTACGTCCTAGCAACATCCACGGTCACATCAGGACGGCTATCGACTTTTGACAGCGCGCACTCATGGCGACTGCTCCACTGGGAGACCAGACTGCCAGCACCATGACCTGATATCCCACTCAGTCACATTATCTGGACAATGAGCCAATCAGTCCTTGTCCTATCCTAATAATGCCGAGCGCCAGGCTAGGAAGTGACAAGTATACATTTTTAAGTGTTTGGTTTGACTCGACCAGGGTTCGAACCCACAAACCCATGGGTTCAGATCCTCCAATCTCCCAAAACAGGAGACGGACGCTTAACTCATTCGGCTATCCCATCTGATCCTATTTAGGGTGTTCCTGGTTGCCCGGAAAAAACCCATCTCCCAATTTCTTTTTTTTTAAATGCAGAAATTAAATCAATGAAATGTATATCTAAAATCCACCATTTTGATGCAATAAAAGCAACCCATTTTCTTTTTATAGGAGGTATGCCTCCAAACGTCCTAGATTTATAAAGGCCGCGTCACACTATGCGGTATTACGTCAGCATATGCCGACATACGCTGTCATATGGCAACATTTTGAAGATGCTCAAAAATACGACTTATGCCAAACTTACCCATAACTTATCTCAGCGTACACCACCAGGCTTTAATGAATACTACTTATGCCAAACGTACCCATAACTTGTCTCAGCATACACCAACGCTGACGCAATACGGCATAGTGTGACAGGTTCTTAGCGTCAGTGACACTCACAAGGTGGCACCAACATGACTTTGGTGACAGCTTCATCCGGAAAACCCCCTAACTCAATCCTGACTACTTCCACTGTGGGAGTGTATCTCCACTTATAACAGGTGAGTGGCCCACAGGTGTACAAGAACACCACCCACCCACCCTCCCACCAACCCACCCACCAACCAACAAACTCCCCCCCCCCATCCACCCTCCACCTGCCCCCCCCCACCCCCAGCCCGCACCTCTCCCGACTCACACCGAACTGTGATAGAGATTTATGTTCTGGAAACAAACTAGGCGCTGACTGGGCCCCCCCCCACCTCACCCCCCACCCCCACCTCAAAGTCAGCCGGAACCGCGGGCTATGGTCCGAGTGCAAACGATCAGCCACAAGGGAAGATAAATCAACTACAAACACAAGCTGACAACAACAAATGAAATCAACAAAAAGGTGGTGGTGGCCCCAACAGCACCACCAGCACCACCAGCTGAGTTGGAATTACTACAGCAGCGTCTGTGAGCAGGGTCACTCTCCTGAAAACTGGTCAGCATGAGATGGGATTTTAAAACATCAATAAAAACCTTCCTACTTACTTTTTTCCCTTATACTTTTCATATTCATGCTCAGATTTCATGAAAGAAATAAGGGAAATAAAATAAAACTGTGAGCAACTTTGGTCTTTTTAGTTATGAACTGTTTTTGTACCAAAAAACCTCATTTTACAGTCAGCCATTTGTAACATGACATATGGGACGTGGTTGAATCCTTATTAACATCTTGTATTGCATTGATATATCAAACAAAACAGTTCCCAAATCAAAGAGGAAGTATTTATTAACATGTATGCATGCTTAAATTTAAAAAAAAAAAATGTAATGTCTTCAGAAATAACATTACAAATTTCCGTCACACGTGTAACCGTGGTGTCTGGATGCCACATAAATATTGTACACTAATTATTCAGTGAATAAAGCATGGCTGGGAATTACTTTTTTTTATCAATATAAGCACTAGATATTTCTGTATATTATGCCATGATTAATATGCTTCTAAGTATGATATTATTTAATTCTGATTAGATATTTATTAAGCAGACTGTGTGGTGTCCTAAACATGTGGTACACGTGTGACACACATGTTATACTGCCATAAGAGATATCTTATTCATGGACTACACCTTTATTTTTTATCTTATCAATTTATATTTTACATAGATGTAAAGGGGAGATGTCCAGCTTTCATTTGCAACCAAAAAATGTAAAAAATTCAAATATTAAATTTTAACTCTCTATGTGACACTTCTGGCCAGTTTTCAGGAGAGTGACCCAGCAGCGTTCGAAATAAGGCATGTCCACATGTCCGCTTGTCCGAGTTAAGTGGTGAGAATATGCGCGGACAAGCAGAATATGGCTGGAGCATTTCTGTTGGACAAGTGACAATTTTGGGCTGAAAAAACATGTATTTCACAATTTGGTTAGCCTCAGTGATCTCTTGAGAAATACTGCACGGCCCTGAGTAACTAAGGCACTCAACTCTCCCTGTTTAGTGACCTGAACCTCGTGGACAGTAAATGTACCGTGTGGACAATCAGTGACTCAGTGTGAAGTAATTTGCCATGCCAGTGTGAAGTCATTAAAGTGCAATTGATTACATTTGTTTAATTTTATTTCATGACCATGGAGGACAACAACAAGAATTAAATTTGTGAGTTGTCTGTCGTCTCCACCACCCACTGCCATGACCCATTAGTGGAGAGGCCACATGACCCCCTCCCCCCCAATCCCCCACCACCCAACCACCATCCTGATCTACACATAACAGGCATCGCAAACGTGAGTAAATGACAGCATCAGGTTAGCACCCAACATGAACAGTCGATTGGCTGATTGATGGACTGATTTAGTCATTGATTTGGGGCTTGCACCCTTGCAACATCAGGGCACATCAGGAGAGGTAGCGTCGCGTGACGGTACACAATCGTGATGGGTTTTATAGTGCTGCTGGCACCATGACATGACAACTGTAACATAGCAGTGAATATATGGAGACTGCTTCCTAACAGGTAGTTTGCCTTTTATATTGGTTACAGCACATGTTTGGACCGTCCTACTCGTCCCATCTCTTCGTTAGGACTGGCCTACCCAGCAACTATATAAGGAGCGTAGTCACATACTCTCGGCACTCTACTCCCAGACATCGAGGCATCAACATCTCCAAGTCAGTTAGGCTTGAAACCTGATCTGGCTAGTTACAGCTTATGGGATGGATTCAACTTGCTGAGCTTCTACAGTATGGATCAATGGACATAAGGAGGATTAGTGACTGTGGTGTCTGCCTTTTCCCACATCACTGCTGCTTAGCCTGACATGCACATCCATCATCAACTGAGACTCTATACCTGTATGGTTGGCGACGGCTCACAGACAATGGATCATCTATATCTATCAACTCCTCAAGGCAACTGAGACATAGAAGAAGCACCAAGAGGACTGAGTGTATCTATCATCCATATGGACTACACAGACAGTTGTGAGTGTAATATCATACCATTGAGAATTTATATGTAACTGTACACTTTGTAATTGAGAATATATGTTATAAGTATATATTTGTGTATCGTTATTTGTCTTCTTTACTAAGAATAGAAGATGTTCCAAATTCTCTTTTCTCCTCACTATATTAGCTAGTCTATAAGATTAGGCATTAGTTACTATACGTGACACAACCCATTCAGTTACATTATCCTGATACTGAGCCTAACCAGTCATTGTTCTTTCTATTCCAGTAATGTCAAGGATCCGACAATATGGTGACAATGGAGGAACAAAAATGGAGAGAGAGAGAGAGAGAGAGAGAGAGAGTGAGAGAGAGAGAGGAGGAGAGAGAGAGAGAGGAGAGAGAGAGAGAGAGAGGGGATAGGAGAGGGAGAGGGGGGGTGAGAAGGAGAGGGAGGAGGGGGGAGAAGGAGAGGCGAGGGGGAGAAGGAGAGGGAGAGAGGGGGGAGTGAGAAGGAGAGGGAGAGGGAGGGGGAGAAGGAGAGGCGAGGGAGAGAAGGAGAGGCGAGGGAGAAGGAGTGGGAGAGGGAGATAGAGAGGGAGAAGGAGAGAGGAGATGGAGAGGGAGAGGGGCATGGAGAGAGAGAGTGTCACAGAGAGAGAGAGAGAGAGAGAGAGAGAGAGAGAGAGAGAGAGAGAGAGAGAAGGGAGAGGGGGAGAAAGAGACAGACAGACAAACATACAGAGAGAGGGGGAGAAAAAAAAAAGAGGTTTATGTAAGCCTACTGGTGGAATCGATGACATGAATGGTGCTAGAATCCCTGATAGACGTAACACTACTGAATCTGTAACATGATTGATGGTGGCATCTGTGATTGGAGAGGCATGAGAACGAGGCATATCGGTGCTGACAGAATCTGTGCAGTGAGTGATGCTGCTGTGGGTGATACAAGTGACATTGGAATCTGTGCTTACAAGTGAAGCCTGAATCTGTCATGGTGCACCAGTTGGCAGCGTGCCAGCATCCATCAGGGCTACACCAAACTAACGCAGCACACTTTCACCTGTTTAATTCAAAACACTCTCCTGAATAGAATAACAAGCAGTTCACCTACCTACATACCTACCCTCCTACTTACACACTGACCTACCTACCAACCCACCTACCTACATACCCATATACCCGCTTATTTACCTACCTACCTACCCACCTACATAACCACCTACCCACCCACATACCTGCCTACTCACCTACCCAACCACCTACCTACCTACCTACTTATCTACCAACCTCCATACACACTTACCTACCTACCTACCCACCCACCTACCAACCTACTTATCTACCAACCTCCCTACCCACATACCCACCTACCCACATACCTACCTACCTACCCACCTACCTACCAACCTACTTATCTACCAACCTCCCTACCCACATACCTACCTACCCACCCACCTACCAACCTACTTATCTACATACCTCCCTCCCTACCCACTTTTGTTTGTTTAACCTTCCTAGCAGGATGGGTACCGACTTGTGACAGTGCATACTCATAGCGACTTTATAGTGTTGCCCCACTGGGAGACCAGACGGCCAGCACAATGATCCGATATCCCACACAGTCACCTTATCCTGATACTATGCTAACCAGTCCTTGTCTTATCCGAATAATGCCAAGCGCCAGGCTAGGTAGCTGTTTAGTTGGTTGGTTGTTGGAGTTCTACGTCCTAGCAACAACAAAGGTTAAATCATGATGGGTATCGACTTGTGACAGTGTGCACTCATGGCAACTTTATAGTGCTCCCCCATTGGGAGACCAGGCCTCCAGCACCATGACCCCATATCCCACAGTCACATTATCCTGACACTGTGCTAACCAGTCCTTGTCCTATCCTATTAATGTCAAGCACCAGTCTAGATAGCGACTAGGTAAAGGATTCACCCGGTACTCGCAGTACACGGGTGAAGACCAGCCTTATATAAAAAACAGTCGAAAAATCGGGTTAATGAGAGCCTAATTTCACAATATAAGAAGCAACATTTATTCTTTGTATACATCTTCATATTTCCCCCCTACCTTTGAGTTGAAAATTATAATAAAACATCTGGTTTAATAAGATTTAAAAGTGAAATCGACGGCATTCTATGGCCGCCATCTTGTCTTTTTGCATTCTCTCCCATTTCACCAACTCTGTGCCGATATAAGTAACCATTTGACACTGGAGCCAGGCATTGTACTTCCTGTTCCAAACTAAAGCTATTTTGGCCCGTATTTACACTACGTTGTCGTTCACCCGTGTACTACAAGTACCGGATGAATCTTTTATCTAGGTAGCAACAAGTATCAATTTGATAAGTCATCAGTTTGACTCGGCTGGGAATCGACGTGCCGATCTTCCGCCCGAAAATCCTGCGCTCTACCGATTCGGTCACCGCGTCCAGTCTCGGCTCTTAATCTTATACCACAATGTCCGACCACTACAGGCTCACTACTCCTGATAACAGCCATATCAATATTTCTTTATCACTTCATACATATTACACCCCTATATATACACCCTAAAGCTAGGATTCCTTACACGCGGTATGCGGCATGCGGTATCAGAATGCGAATGCGGCAAAAAATCGAAACGCCTTGAACTCAATGGGCTACAACCCTTACATGCGGTATGCGAATGCGAATGCGAATGCGAATGCGACAACTCGATCGGTCCCTGTAGCGATCGGTCCGGCATGCGGCATGCGACACGGGGTGCGAATAGAAAAGCATCAGTCGCATTTGTCCATTGATATAAGGCTGGAGGAGGCAACTGATAATTACGGACAAGCGGGACAAGGCGGAGCGCGGACCTGTTACTGTTAGGAAGCAGTCTCCAAGGCTCCTGAGTGGAAACATATGGTAGGAGTGGTGGTGGGGGTTCGGGTTGCTAAAAATGCTACCAGAGCCACAAAAATATGAATACTTATCTATAATTTGGTCATAATAAAGGTAGGAACCCCCATGAGTAGAAATAGCACACATAAAGACAAAATAATGGTTTTGTTGACCGAAAAGGACGGTCCTAACATGGCTCAGTTTAGGATGTTAGGACCGTCCCAATCGGGAGACTGACGGTTATGGGAAAGCTAAAAATGCTACCATATGCACAGAAATATGAATACTTATCTATAATTTGGTTATAATAAAGGTAGGAACCCCCATGTGATGTACAAAAAGGTACATAGATAAAAATGCAATATTTGGTCATATAGAGTGCAGTAAGGAGTATACTTGTTTATTTTTATTTTTTAAATATAGCCAGTCGTGTGCCGCATGCCGTGTAGAAGGAATCTTCCCATTCGCATACCGCATGCCGCATGCCGCTTACCGCGTGTAAGGAATCCTAGCTTTACTTTACTACCATGTCCTTGTCACTAGACCAGACGGGATGGCCGAATGAGTTAGAGCGTCCGTCTCCCGTGCTGGTAGATCGTGGGTTCGAGTCCCGGTCGAGTCAAACCAATGACTTTAAAATTGATACTTGTCGCTACCTAGCCAGGCGCTCGGCATTATTAGGATAGGGCAAGGACTGGTGTGCTCAGTGTCAGGATAATGTGACTGAGTGGGATACCAGGTCATGGTGCCGGCAGCCTGGTTTCCCAGTGGGACAGCACTATAAAGTTGCCATGAGTGCACACTGTCACAAGTCGGTACCCGTCCTGATATGACCTTAGATGTTGCTAGGACGTAAAACAACAACAAACAAACAAACCTTGTCACTATGCCCTTTCCTCAAACAACTCCACACGACACGCTCACTAGTATTCCCTTATCAATACGCTCACTATTATTCCCTTATCAATACACACCTATTGCTATCCCCTTATCGAAACTTGGAACACTTCCTGATAATGATTTAGCAACCATACCCGCCTGCTAATTACAACGTACACAAAAGCAACCAACGCTCACACAGCTGACGCTCGCCACTGCGCACCTCGTGGTGGGTGGTAGGGAGGGGGAGAAGGGGAGGGGGCAGGGGGGAGAGGAGGGAGGGAGAGGGGGGAGGGGGGGAGGGAGAGGGAGAGGGAGAGGGAGAAGGGAGGGGAGTGGACGGGGGAGAGGAGGGGAGAGAGAGACGGACAGGGAGAGGGATGGGGAGAGGGAGAGCTAGAGGGAAAGGGAAAGGGAGAAGGGAGGGAGGGAGGGGGAGGGAGGGGGAGGGAGGGGGGAGGGAGGGGGTGGTGGGCGGGGCGAGGGGGAGAAAGGGTACTCGGTCTGTCCCCGACCCGTCCTCGACCCGTCCTCGACCCGTCCCCGGTCCGTCCCCAGCCTGTACCCAGCGTGTCGCGGCATGTCGCCCAGCATGTAGCTATCAACTGTGAATGATCACCTCGGAAAAAGGGCGAGGTGTGTGATAGTAGCCCCCCCCCCCCCCCCCGCCCACACACACACACACCCCGCTCCTCTTACCAGGTATCAATCTGACATGGAGAACTGTGCACACTGCACACCGCATGCACGTACATACTCACACTCAGGCGCCAACACGTGCACACTCACACAGATCATTCACACACACACATACCTTCGCACACCCTACACGCACACCCTATACTCACAAATCACACATCCAGACACGAGCACCACAGCCACACCATAACACACACCAACACACACGTCAATGTACATCCCCCCACACACACACCACACACACCTTCGTGCGCCTTGAAACAAGGCCGGTAATCAATAGACCTATTTCAATGTTGATAAACATCGTGTATGTGCGCGCAGCTTGGCTGCAGAACGAAGGCACACTGCCATTGAGTTTGCCTGTACGCGCAGTGCAAAACGTTTCTTTTATTCAAAATTAATAGAAATGCATAACCCTAACCATATAAATTCAACATAATCTATTCATTGAATATGTTTTCTATATGTGTACCAGGCGGTTTGTTTCTAGATTTGAGAGATATTTAACTTTTTCTGCATGAAGATAATTCAAGATTGCTCATGGCCATTGACAATGCATTGAGTTTGCCGGTACGTGCAGTGCAAAACGTCTATTTTATTCAAAATTAATAGAAATGCACAGCCCTAACCGTATGAATTTAATATAATCTATTCGGTGAATATGTTTTCTATATGTGTACCAAGCGATTTGTTTTAGGTGGTGTGGTTTTAGAGATATTTCACTTTTTCTGTATGAAGATTGCTCACGACCACTGAGAATGCATTGAGTTTGCCGGAACGCGCAATGCAAAACGTCTATTTTATTCAAAATTAATAGAAATGCACAACCCTAACTGTATGAATTTAATATAATATATTCGGTGAATATGTTTTCTATATGTATACCAGGCGGTTTGTTTCTAGATGGTGTGGTTTTAGAGATATTTCACTTTTTCTGTATGAAGATTGCTCATAGCCATTGAGTTTGCAGTGTGACAGTGTGTCGTCCTGCAGCCAAAAGGTGCATGCCAAAAGGCGCATACCTATGCTGACGTCATATGAAATAGGTCTATAGGGTGTCTGCTAGTTTGTCTGCCCTTTATTTATAGCAGGAGCCCGACACGCTGGTAGCTGAATTTCAATTTGCTTTCTTTTTACTTTAGGCAAACAGCTGAAGAAAAGCCTTGTACCGACTTCCACATGACGGGGCACTACGGTGCCCCCCCCCCCCTTCCCCCCACCTACTACAGTATTGCCTGTGAGCACACATTGCAGTACGTTTCCTTACTCATACATGTGGAGCGCAGTCAGAGAGATTATCATTCCCATTTACTACTCTGAATGCCGTTTTAGCATTTGTGTTCCTCGAAAATGGCAGCCTCCACAGCGACATTTCCTGCAGCCATTTGCAATTGAAAGAACAGCTTTGATTGGCTGATACCCACTGCCATTTTGGAGGCATTTTCGCCTCCTACTCGAAAAGCATGATGTCTCGGAGTCAAATCTGAGGCATGTGTTGAATGCAAATTGGCAAAAAAAAACACGTCACGCAGCCGTCTCGGAGTTGACTCAGCAGCGTACGCTGAAAGCGTCCCAGATTTGGCCACTATGAATCAAAAATTTTCTAAGAGCCATCTGGAATAAATTGTTTGTTTGTTTGTTGTAGTTTTACGTCCTGGCAACATCTAAGGTCATATCCCGACGGGTACTGACTTGTGACAGTGCACACTCATGGTAACTTTATAGTGCTGCCCCACTGGGAGACCAGGCTGCCAGCACTATGTCCTGATATCTCACTCAGTCACATTATCCTGACACTGAGAGAACCAGTCCTTGCCCTATCCTAATAATGCTGAGCGCCTGGCTAAGAAGTGACAAGTATCAAGTGTTTAAGTTATTGTTTGACTCAACCAAGGTTTGAACCCGTGGGTTCGAATCCCACAATCTACTGAGACAGACGCTCAATTCAGTCGGCCATCCTGTCTAGTTAGTGTGCAGTATGTTTCCTTACTCATACATGTGGAGCGCAGTCAAAGAGATTATCATTCGCATTCGACTCCATAGAGTCCCACTGTGGCAGGCCTAATGCGCTATAATAAAAGATCTGCTAGTTTGTCTGCCCGGTATTCACTTAGGTATGTGATTGGCCATCAGCAACAATAAAACATTTAAAAGAAGGGCAGAGGTGGTTTGGGGGCCCTCCAGGCTTGTCCAATTAGAATCGACCTTATAAAAGAAGGTTTGCTAGGGGAGCTATCTACGTGTAAACAGTCAACAACTGAATATACCGCAGCCTTGTGCAAGCCAGTATTGCCAACAAAACAACTAGTTTCTTGGGTGCTACCGGACACGGTAGCCAAATCGGTAGAATGCAGGCTTCCTGTGCGAAAAGTCAGGAGTTCAATTCCTGGTCGAGTCAAACCAATGACTTATAAAATTGATACTTGTCGCTACCTAGCTCGGTGCTTGGCATTAATACAATACTAGGATAGGACAAGGACTGGTTAGCTCAGTATCAGGAAAATATGACTGAGTGGGAAATCATGTCATGTTGCCTGTGGCTTGGTCGTCCAGGGGGCCATGAGGGCAACACTATAAAGTCACCATGAGTGCAGCACTATAAAGTCACCATGAGCGCAGAGTCACGGGTTGATACCTGTCCTGATATGACCTTAGATATGGCCAGAATGTAAAACTCCAACAAACAAACAAACAAACAATAAATTTATGGATTTAGTATGTATGCATTTGTACCGAAGCTGTGAAGCGAACATAGCACAGTTGCTACACTGGTTCCTCTATGACCAGGGTGGAATTCTGCGTCATAATACACAAGGGTGGGTACCAACTTGTGACAGTGCCACTGTGAAATCAGGCCACCAGCACCATGACCTAATATCACACTCAATTACATTATCCTGACACTGAGCTAACCAGGCCCTACCCTATCCTATTAATGCCGAGTGCCAGGCTAGGAAGCAACAATTATCAATTTTATAAGTCATTGGTTTGACTCGACAGGGAATCGAACTCCCGACCCCCCGCACCGCTGAGGTCGTGCAGAGTCCGCCATCCTCCGCTCTGTCAGCTCAGAGATGAGCCATTCTTTGAAACTGAGCACAACATCCTTGGACTCCACGTTATGATGGTGATAATTAATTCCTTCTTTTTTTTGGTAGCAAGTAAAATAATTATTGTTGACCTAGTGTGTTAAGTATGTTAGAAAAACTACACCACAAAATATATGAAAAGTATGTTTGTATGATTTTGTGCTAAATTGAAAATTGACACAGACACAGACATTAGCAGAGAAGTAAAACAAATTAGCTGATTGTGGGTGTATGCCTCAAAACTAGGCCAAAGGCCGAGTAGGGGGGGGTGTAGGGAGGGGGGGGGGCATCCCCCCTCCCACAGAGAAAATGTTTACAAGTAGGACACAATTGGTGCAATTTGGTAGCCAATTAGGAGGGAGAAATTTCACTCTTCACCTGTGACATAAGGTAAGAGTAGGCATATAGACCAGTACTCTAAGAATACAGAAGTGTTTTTCTTTTAATCTTGCATAAATGATAAGTCAATAATATAAATAATACACCTATACCATAGTTAATAGTTTCAGCTATTTAATTTATTGTCTTACACTCCTTCAGCTGGCAGTCTTTGTAATATGGTAATACTTGTTTAATTGTTATAATAAATATAAAGGAATATGATAAAAGTAATATAAATTTCATTTTAACAACAATATATAGTCTTATGCTCCCTCAATATATAGTCTTATGCTCCCTCAATATATAGTCTTATACTTCCTCAATATATAGTCTTATACTCCCTCCATCAGTTTTTAATACTTGCATAACACTGCTATAATAAAGCATAAAATGTCAAGGAATATGATAATAAAACTAATCTGAAGTTCATTTTAATAACAATGTTGGTTCATTTTTTCTGCTTGTTCTAATTGGCGGAAATCAGCCAATTGGCGGGAAATGCTCATGCCTGCAGACACCATGCATTTACCCAAACTTTTAAAGAACATTTTTTTCAATATTTTTCTTGTAAGGCATACTAGTTTTTGCTTAATCTTGTTAGAATGTGTTGTGTATCTTAAAATGATGTTCTGGTAGCTTTTTTTTCAACTCTGAAATATGCACATGTAAATCTTCATATGGACGTGGACCCTGCTATTGTTTGGAATGTTTTCTGCTATTATTTGGAAGCTTTTCACTTTTGGTTTCCATGTCACACCTTCAGGGTTCCCACTCTTTTTCGGGCTTCTTTTTTAATGACTTTTTAAGTACTTTTTAGGACCATTAAAACCGTTTTTTTAAAAGGACCAAAATGAAGAAATTCCACAGCTTTTTCCGCATGCGATAACTCCAGGTTCTGAGTATGCTCCACTAGTCCTGTTGCCCATCAGATGAGGGAAAATTCCAATGTAATCTTTGGAGGACAGCCAAGGTTGGACCCAAAATTATTGTTTATCTGTAGTAACCCTGAGAAATTAATTCAAAATGACACAAAATGTCACCTTTCAAAAATATATGCAATGACAGGATATAATACTTAAAAACATAAATAAAATAAAGGTCCATTTTAGAAACAAGACAAACATTTTGAAAACATGTTTTTCCCAATATATTGACATCCGTAATTTGTAATGACTGTTTGTATAATTGTAGGACTTTTGAGGACTTAATTTTTGCATTTTCAAAAGTTAGTACGTTTTAGGTTTTCTATGACCCATATGAACCCTGACGTTGGTGCCCAGTTTCAGAGAACGAACCAGATACTAAAAGTAGGTTAGTCGAAGCTTCATTAGTCAACCGCTACTTAGGGGAGGTGAGGGCAGTTTGTAGGGGAAGCGGTGGGTGTAAATGTCAAACATCTGCACACACTTACTAAATATGGAATATCTGTTAACACCGCCACCCCAGTACACTGCACAGCTAACATACTTCTAAATAGTTGAGATTGTTAGTGTAGTCGTCTGCACTGACATATCAGGAAAGGAGCCACATAAACAGGTACGCACGGACAGGGTGATGACATCAGGGAGTCTAGGTGGTGTAACGGTTAGCACACTGGCCCGGAAAGCAAGAGAAGTGTGTGCTATGTGTATCTGCATAGATCTCCGGGATGTGGCATAATACAAGAAGTGACACACAAGGGGCGTAATCGATTAATCAACTCGGGTCACCCTAGCCACTTTTTGGCGCATGCGCACATCCTACAGACTCGGGTTGAAAAAACGAATATGCTCGGGGTGGACAAAATGGTGGCTTAATCTGAAACAAAATTTTTTTTTTCAATAACCGATAGAAGTACAGGAAAATAGGATTTAAAGTATTTTTTGATTGTAGAAGCTGAAAATCTGGTTTATTAAAAAAAAAGTATTAAAACAACACGTAGGAGTTATACCGGTAGCTGTTATACTACAGGTACCAGCACAGATGTGACGTCATCGCTCCTAGCAAACCCCAGCCAAGAGGTGGGTTACTGGGGTCGGATTGTTTTGCACACGGCACGTGTATTTCTCGACTCCACTCGCGGTGTTCGATTTGAAATTCTGACGACTCGAGTGACCCGAGTCGCCCGGGTCGTGTTAATCGATTACTGCCCTATTGAGTGCACAGTTCTTCCGGTCTCGATACCGGAAGTAGGACAGACAGACAGACCAACCGACCAACCGACCGACCGACCGACATGCCGGCGTGTCAATTTTGTAAGCCATTGGATTGACTCGGCTGGGATTCGAACTCCCGACCTTCCGCATGATGGGAAGCCTGCGCTCTACCGATTTGGCCACTGCGTCTGATAAATATATTCAGATGAAAGTCTAAAGCCTTGTTCACACGGACGATGTAAATCGATTCGTAGAAAGCGACTTGTATAGTTCGCATCACATTTCTCGTGTGAACGGACGTCTGATGCGGATTAGGGCTGATTCGATTCACGTGATGCGGATCCTGTAAACCACCTAAGCGGGGTAGTCTACGTGAATCGATTCCTGTGATGCGGATAATTTTGCCCGTGTGGACACAACCGACTTACGTGATGCGGACTAAGCACATCGATATATACTATAATTTGGTCTATGAAACTGCTAGATGTGCACATATATTTTTTTCATAATTTATTTTTAGGGTTTCACTGCCCAGCAGAAGTTTTGACCGTTCCAAACCAATACGATTCATTAAATACATATCTAGGTCGAACCCACACTCTCTGGTGCCAGCATCGTCGAACCCAAAATGGCGCTGGTTAGCCTGGACTTGCTCATGCGCAGATATCCACTTCCGCATCACGCAGTGCCCGTGTGAACGGGCGGCGAATTCGCCTCACCTGATTCGATTTGTGTGATGCGCCTCACATTTTGTCCGTGTGAACAAGGCTTAAGTGTGGCGTAGCCCCCCCCCCCCACCTCCCCACTCACCGATCTACACACGAATTGCTCCCACTATGGCACACACCGTACTACAGCAGTCATCAACACACACACACATAAGCACGAACCAACGCATCATTACTGTGATTTATCAGCATGCTGTACTATGCCAGATAGAGGACTCAGACAGTAGTAGTCATAATAAGAGCGGTAATGGCAATAGTGCTTGTCATTAGTCGCCACAGCGTCCCACCATCACCATTATGAACAGAGCTTGATTCAGTGTTCGTACATTTGAAGGAAGCCAAAATTCAAGGTTTTTTTCTATCACTTTCCATGTTAACTCAATTCAAGGACCGTGCCGAGCTAAGAGTGACAAACATTCCTTTCCAATATGGTGATGCTATTGCTTGGATCTTGTGGCCACATGATTCTCGCATCGCGAGACATAAAAGAATACCCCCAAAAATAGAATTTAGGCGTTTATATTTTATTTGACATGAAATTATCATTTTCATTATTTCAAGGTTTTTCCAGACCACAAGTTGATTTTCAAGGGTATTCGAGCACTTGAATATATTACTTTATTTGCTAGGATTTTCCAGCCGCATACATTGTTTGTTTGTTGTTGTTTTAGGTCCCAGCAACACCCAAGGTCATATCAGGACGGATACCGACTTGTGCCAGTGCGCACTCATGGCGACTTTATAGTGCTGACCCACTGGGAAATCAGGCCGCCGGCACCATGACCCGATGTCCCACTCAGTCACATTATCCTGACACTGAGCTAACCAGTCCTTGCCCTATCCTATTAATGCCGAGCGCCAGGCTAGGAAGTGACAAGTACCAATTTTAAAGTCATTGGTCTGATTCGACCGGGAACCGAACTCCCGACCTTCCACACGCTCTACCGATTAGGCCACCGCGCCCCGTCCAGCCACATACAAACCGTGTTGATTATATAGCAATCCTTAAAATCAGCATTGAGTGAAAATTCTCCATTTATTGTTCACCTTTAAAAACCCCTAAAAACCCTCCTATTTATAATTAATTAAATTATTATAATAAAGGTATAATATACTCTTCATCCCTACATATTAGTTATCGCCCTCCTTTCGCACCTCCTAACATCACACACACTACACACACACATGCACCACATACACACACAACCCCGACTGTGACCTCCGTGCGTCCTCACACACATACATACACACTACACCACACACACACACACTACACCACACACACAACACACACACACCGCCCCAAATCTGCTCCCAACCTGCCCCCCTCCACCCCCTCCCCCTGCGTCTAACATCTAAGTCGGGAACAACTCGGGCAGAGAACCAACCCCTCAGCCGTCATGGCGTTATGGTATGATGACATGGCATTTCTACGGTCAGCATCATCAGTCAGTCGCCATGGTTACCGGTGGTTACCACGACTACAGGAGGTATGATGATGAGTAGATCGTATCAGTGGGCCATGTCAGGCCAGTGCAGGGAATCCCCGTCTGTAGAGAAGGAGCTCTCCCCTCCCCCGCCTCAACACCCCCCCCCCCCTCTAGGAAGAAGCCCCCTCCCTTCAGGTGTGTGTGTGTGTGGGGGGGGGGGGGGGGGGGGTTGTAGGTAGGTTGGTAGGTTTTTGGAGCTTTACGTCCTGGCAACATATCAGGACGAGCCCCAACTTGTGACAGTGCACACTCATGGTGGCTTTATAGCAATGCCCCACTGGGAAATCAGGCCACCAGCACCATTACCCAATATCCCACACAGTCACATTATTCTACCAGTCCTTGCCCTATCCTATTAATACCGAGCGCCAGGCTTGGAAGTGACAAGTATCAATTTTGTAAGTCATTCGTTTGACTCGACCGAGATCAAACTCCCGATCTTCCACAAGGGAGGCCTGCGCTCTACCGATTCGGCCACAGCGCCCGGTGTTTTTTTTGGGGGGAGGGGGGAGGGGGATACTTCTCTGGTAAGAAATCAACAGAGAAGAGTACCACCAGATGGACCGGGAAAGGACACTATCTGAGTGGAACATACCTATGTGTTTTCTCACTTATGGGCCAAACAGAACTTTTCAGTGAAGCTTCCCCAGGTTTGTCAGTAAACTGAGCGCTGAGATTAGTGCAGGAGACGAGAGCGGAAGCTACAGGAGCACATATACCTCTGTGTGAATTGGGGGAACAGGAGCTGCGCTGCTTCTGAATGGAATGCACAGGTTTTGTTCTACCTTTGTCCGAATGAGAGCTATGGGAGATGTGCTGCCGCTGTGTGTGGGACATATAGGAACCGCTCTGTGTCTATGTGAGTGGGACATATAAGAACCGCTCCATGTCTGTGTGAGTGGGACACACAGGAACCGCTCTGTCTGTGTGAGTGGGACATATAAGAACCGCTCCATGTCTGTGTGAGCTCTGTCTGTGTGAGTGGCACATATAAGAACCGCTCCATGTGTGAGTGGGACATACAGGAACCGCTCCATGTCTATGTTAGTGGGATATACAGGAACCGCTCTGTGTCTGTGTGAGTGGGACATATAAGAACCGCTCCATGTGTGTGTAAGTGGGACATACAGGAACCACTCTGTGTCTGTGTGAGTGGGACATATAAGAACCGCTCCATGTCTGTGTGAGTGGGACATATAAGAACCGCTCCATGTCTGTGTGAGTGGGACACACAGGAACCGCTCTGTGTCTGTGTGAGTGGGACACACATGAACCGCTCTGTGTCTGTGTGAGTGGGACATATAAGAACCGCTCCATGTCTGTGTGAGTGGGACACACAGGAACCACTCTGTCTGTGTGAGTGGGACGTATAAGAACCGCTCCATGTCTGTGTGAATGGGACATATAAGAACTGCTCCATGTCTGTGTGAGTGGGACACACAGGAACCGCTCTGTGTCTGTGTGAGTGAGTGCAACATACAGGAACTTTTCTATGTGTGTGAGAGTGGAACATAAAGGAACCGCTTTATGTCTGTGCGAGTGGGACGTACATGAACTGCTCTATGTGTGTTTGAGTGGGACATACACAAGCTGGTCTGTGTGTGTGTGTGAGTGAGTGGGATACACAAGCTGCTCTATGTGTGAGTGGGACATACACAAGCTGCTCAGTTTGTGTGAGTAGGGCATACACAAGCTGTTCTATCTGTGAGTGACATACACGAGCTGTTCTATGTGTGAGTGTGACATACACGAGCTGTTCTATGTGTGAGTGTGACATACACGAGCTGTTCTATGTGTGAGTGTGACATACACGAGTTGATCTGTGTCTGTGTGATTGTGACACACACAAGCTGCTCTATGTGTGTTAGTGTGACATACACAATCTGTTCTATGTGTGAGTGTGACATACACAATCTGTTCTATGTGTGAGTGTGACATACACAAGCTGCTCTATGTGTGTGAGTGTGACATACACGAGCTGTTCTATGTCTGTGTGACGGTGACATACACAAGCTGTGCTATGTGTGTCTGAGTGAGGCATATACAAGCTGTGTGTGAGTGCGGACATATACAAGCTGCTCTATGTGTGTGAGAGTTGGACATACACAAACTGATCTATGCGTTTGAGGGGGACATACACAAGCTGCTCTATGTGTGTGTGTGTGGGACATACAAACAGTGCTCTGTGTCTGAGTTGGACATACACACAAACTGATCTATGTCTCTGAGTGGGACATACACAAGCTGCTCTATGTCTGTGTGAGTGGGACATACACAAGCTGCTCTATGTTTGTGTGAGTGGGACATGCACAAACTGCTATATGTGTGTGAGTGGGACATACACAAGCTGCTCTATGTGTGTGTAACTGTAAGTGTGACATACACAAACTGCTATATGTGTGTGAGTGGGACATACACAAACTGCTCTATGTGTGTATGAGTAGACCTTACAGGAAATGTACCTCTGTGTTAGGTAGTTTATTTATCACTGAAACAGTTCTGCCACTTGTCGAACAGTTTGTTAGTGATGTTCAATTAGATAAAGCCACAACAACAGACACTACACATCGCAAAGGCTGCATGAAAACTTGTCTAGCTTTGACTTACTGATTCAGTGTGGCAACCTTTTAGTAGAACAGGGACAACCTTTCCGGACCCACATACCTAAGTCGGCTATTATCTGGTATGCTTATCACAGGCCTGACTTACTAACAAAATCACCGTCAAGAACCCTGCATCATCAGTAAGACAAAAACATCGTATATATTCTCTGTCAACATTATTTCAATTCAAACAGCATGGATGTGTTTATTGAACGAACTCATAAGTATCCGTTATATTTTGTATATATATGATGTGCATAAAAAACAGTTATTCAAGTAATAATCCATTGTTAGCATCCCGTCTAATGACGTCATTGAACCTAATCTTCTCTTTCTGTCCGTAGAAACCCCATTAGTAATCCACTGAACATCTGAGCCTGCGCCCATCCTGGTATGACCTTAGATGTTGCCAGGACGTAATACTGCAACAATCAACCAATCTGAGCCTGCCATTGCCATTTGAGTCATTTAATTTACAGGGATGAAAGTGGTCTCCGGGGACAAAAGAGGAAATGTTGATATTCTCCCATAGGCTTAGCATTGTCAGGGAATCACTGAAAATGCCCAGAAGTTGGGTTTCATAAATATTGGTATACGCTGATAGTGATGCGGCATTTGAAGCATGTATTAGTAGTATACGCTGATAGTTCTGCGCCATTTGAAGCCATTAGTAGTATACGCTGACCCTGCTGCGGCATTTGAAGCCATTAGTAGTGTCGTGGGGGTGATGAAAATGGGAAATACTGCGCCTAGAGCGGGACTCGAACCCACATCTCTTTGCATTCCGGGCCAGTGTGCTAACCATTACACCACCTAGGCTCCCTGATATCAATACACTCCCCACGCCTACCTGTCTATGTGGTTACTTGCCTGAGAGGTCAGTGCAGACCACTACACTCGTCCCCCTGGAATTGTAAGTCTTGTAATGCTTACGAATTACATACACATAGGCCAATGCACTAACACATACATACACAGGGTAAGTGTTCAACAACCATACAGCGCAAAGCTTGTACAGGATCCTGATCACGGCAACCAGTGTCGTGGGGGTGATGAAAATGGGAAATACTGCGCCTAGAGCGGGACTCGAACCCACATCTCTTTGCATTCCGGGCCAGTGTGCTAACCATTACACCACCTAGGCTCCCTGATATCAATACACTCCCCACGCCTACCTGTCTATGTGGTTACTTGCCTGAGAGGTCAGTGCAGACCACTACAGTAGTATACGCTGCTAGTGCTGCATCGTTTGCACCACATATTAGTATACGCTGATGGTGCTGCAGCGTGAAACAACGTATTGGTTGGTTGGTTGTTGGAGTTTTACGTCCTGACAACATCTAAGGTCATATCAGGACGGGCGCAATGTATTAGTATACACTTATAGCTACAGGAAAAATCCCGGAAATCCGCGAAATCGCGGAGATCTTTCATCCCTGAATTTAGTTTAAATGTACTTCAGAGAGTTACGTAAGTAAGGCTTTGGTGGCTTCCTGCAGGAGGTGTGAGCATGTAGCTGGACGTGTAGCTGACACACTGCACGACATGTAGGAAGCTCGAGCAGCCCGGGAACACAGGTCAGGCTTCGGTGAGGAAGGCCCCACAAACACTTCACAGTCCGCAGAAGGGATACTTCAAGGGGCGCAGAGTGGAAGTTTTAGAGGGCAGGGGGAGTTTTTTTTTAGAAGCGGTAAAGATAGGGCTTTACAGGTTTAGAGAGGGAAGAGGGAAGACTATGGACGGAAGAGAGGTTTTTAGAGAGGGAAGAAGGAAGGCCTTATAGAGGACAGAGGAACGGAATTAGCGGGCAAAAGGAAGGCTTTAGAGACAGCAGAGGGGTTTTGTTAGAGAGGGCAGAGGGAATGCTATAGAGGGGGTGGACGAAAGGCTTTAGAAAAGGGGAGAGGAAAGGCTTTACACAATTACAGAGGGCAGAGGAAAGGCTTTAGAGATGACAGCAGGGAAGGCTTCAAATGGGAGAGCAGGCTTCAGAAGGTAGTGGGACGATTTCAGGAAACACCACGCAAGCTTCCCAGGAGATAAAAGGGGGGGGGGGGGGGGGGGGGGAGTGTTCAGAGGGGACAGAGAAAAGGCTCCTCCAGGGTCGGGGTGACGGGCGGGGGGCGGAGCAGAAGCTTCAGTCCTGTAATAAGTGGTGCGAAGGGAGTGAATGAGTGAGTGAGTGAGTGGGTGAGTGTGTTAGTAAATGAGTGAGTTAATAAGTGAGCCAGTTAATGAATGAACGAATGAGTGAACGAGTGAGTGAATGCTGAATGAGTGAGTGAGTGAATGCTGAGTGAGTGTGTGTGTGTTAGTAAATGAGTGAGTTAATAAGTGAGCCAGTTAATGAATGAACGAATGAGTGAACGAGTGAGTGAATGCTGAATGAGTGAGTGAGTGCTGAGTGAGTGTGTGTGTGTTAATAAATGAGT
This sequence comes from Branchipolynoe longqiensis, assembly GCA_030323885.1. NCBI lineage: Eukaryota > Metazoa > Annelida > Polychaeta > Phyllodocida > Polynoidae > Branchipolynoe > Branchipolynoe longqiensis. Next base: position 173,823,327 of record CM059186.1, on the reverse strand, counting down.
GAGTTAATAAGTGAGCCAGTTAATGAATGAATGGAGTGAGTGAATGCTGAATGAGTGAGTGAAATGCGAGTGAGTGGTGGTGTTAGAAATGTGGTTAAAGTGCCATTAATGAATGACGAATGAGTGACGTGAGTGATGCTGTGAGTGAGTGCTGAGTGAGTGTGTGTGTGTTAATAAATGAGTGAGTTAATAAGTGAGCCAGTTAATGAATGAACGAGTGAGTGAGCAAGTGAGTGAATGCTGAATGAGTGAATGCTGAGTGTGTGTGTGTGTGTGTGTTAATAAATGAGTGAGTTAATAAGTGAGCCAGTTAATGAATGAACGAGTGAGTGAGCGAGTGAATGCTGAATGAGTGAGCGAGTGAGTGAATAGTGAGTGAGTGTGTGTGTATTAATACATGAGTGAGTTAATAAGTGAGCCAGTTAATGAATGAATGAATGAATGAATGAGTGATCGAGTGAGTGAATGCTGAATGAGTGAGTGAATGCTGAGTGAGTGAATGAGTGAATGCTGAGTGAGTGAGCGAATGCTAAGTGAGTGAGTGTATGTGTGTGTATTAATAAATGAGTGAGTTAATAAGTGAGCCAGTTAATGAATGAATGAGTGAATGAATGAGTGAGCGAGTGAATGAATGCTGAGTGAGTGAGTGAGTGTGTTAATAAATGAGTGTGTCTATAAGTGAGCCAGTTAATGAGTGAGTGAGTGAGCAAGTGAATGCTGAATGAGTGAGCGAGTGAATGCTGAGTGAGTGAGTGTGTTAATAAATGCGTGAGTTAATAAGTGAGCCAGTTAATGAATGAATGAATGAGTGAGTGGATGCTGAATGAGTGAGTGAGTTAGTTAATGAGTGAGTTAGTTAATGAGTGAGTTAGTTCACACCATAATGACAAAGGTTCCGATCATTAAATTAAAATGTTATGGAGGGGGGGGGAAACTAAAATGTGTGATTAAGTATCGATTTACATTTGCATATTTTATTAATCGAATAAATGGTAGATTTTGTTCTGCGCTGGGCACCAGGCCTTCCTGCCATATACAGCAAAACTCTCTAACCAACCACCTCCACAGATCGACCACTCCCCTATATCGATCACTTTATTTGGGTCCCAAACAATCGCCCATACAATACCATTTTAACGATTTAAAAAGAACTCCCTAAACCGATCACCTCCCTAAATGGACCATTTAAAGTCGGTCCCATGGTCGGTCGGTTTAGAGAGGTTTTACTGTACTAAGCAACAACCATGTATGTCTATAACATAAGATACAGACATAGGTTTTCTGTAGTGAAAAGAACCGCTGTGATTCGACAGAATGATGGTTACTGTAGCATGCAGGGTTACACGACCACACTAAATCACTGCTAGGTTTCTATGACAACGCAGCAGCTGTACACGTGAGGTGGTGTCAGTTAGTTCAGGGTCAGCAGGCGGTGGTGTGGGTGTGGTCGTGGGTCAGGGTGTGTGGGGAGGTGGGGTAGGGGGAGGGGGGAGAAGGACCCTCCACACGTGTCCCACGTGCACTTGCCGGACCCACGTGACCATCTATCTCCCTAACCTGTCAGCCGTCACCCGCTCAGGTCACCAGACTCCGAGCGTTCCTCACAACAATCCCCATCCCGCCCACACCATACACTCATATTGCATCTCCACATCCCACCACCCCACACCACACACACACCCACACCACCCCCAAACATACACTCATACTGCATCTCCACATCCCACCACCCCCACACCACCACACACACCCACACCACCACCAAAACGTACACTCATACTGCACTGCCATATCCCACAACATTCACGTCACCACATTCACGCACACACCACCCCCACACCATACACTCATACTGCACCTCCACATCCCACCACACCCACATCACCACACCCACATCACCACACACACCACACCCACACTTCACCTCCAGATCCCACCACACCCACATCACCACATCCATATCCCACCACATCCACCCACCCATACCATCCCATTATATCTGACCCCATTATATCCAACCCCATCCACCACACCTACACCCCCACACTCACTGCACCTCCACACACCCCCATACCCACCCATACCACCCTATTATATCCCATCCCATCCACCACACCTACACCCCCACACTCACTGCACCTCCACACACCCCCATACCCACCCATACCACCCTATTATATCCCACCCATGCACCACACCTGCACCCCCACTCACTGCACCTCCACACACCCCCATACCCACCCATACCACCCTATTATATCCCCCCCCCCATCCACCACACCTGCACCCCCACTCACTGCACCTCCACACACCCCCATACCCACCCATACCACCCTATTATATCCCCCCCCCATCCACCACACCTGCACCCCCACTCACTGCACCTCCACACACCCCCATACCCACCCATACCACCCTATTATATCCCACCCCATCCACCACACCTGCACCCCCACTCACTGCACCTCCACACACCCCCATACCCACCCATACCACCCTATTATATCCCACCCCATCCACCACACCTACACCCCACAATCACTGCACCTCCACACACCCCCATACCACCCTATTATATCCCACCCCATCCACCACACCTACACCCCCACACTCACTGCACCTCCACACATCCCCATACCCACCCATACCACCCTATTATATCACATCACATCCACCACACCTACACCCCCACTCACTGCACCTCCACACACCCCCCATACCCACCCATACCACCCTATTATATCCCACCCCATCCACCACACCTACACCCCCACACTCACTGCACCTCCACACACCCCCATACCCACCCATACCACCCTATTATATCCCACCCCATCCACCACACCTGCACCCCCACTCACTGCACCTCCACACACGCCCATACCCACCCATACCACCCTATTATATCCCACCCCATGCACCACACCTACACCCCACACTCACTGCACCTCCACACACGCCCATACCCACCCATACCACCCTATTATATCCGACTCCATCCACCACACCTACACCCCCACTCACTGCACCTCCACACACCCCCATACCCACCCATACCACCCTATTATATCCCATCCCATCCACCACACCTACACCCCCACACTCACTGCACCTCCACACACCCCCATACCCACCCATACCACCCTATTATATCCGACTCCATCCACCACACCTACACCCCCACTCACTGCACCTCCACACACCCCCATACCCACCCATACCACCCTATTATATCCCACCCCATCCACCACACCTACACCCCCACACTCACTGCACCTCCACACCCCACCAAAGCCATCCACACCATTATATTCAATCACATCCCATCCCTCCACACACACATACACACACACACCTCCGTCCCCCATCCACCCCACCCCCGCGTGTGTCACTGCCCAACTGGGTGACGTCCTCCCCCCCCCCCCCCGCCCCTCCCCATGAGAGTGAGAGTGACTGGCGTTCTTTGCTCAGCCCCACTCGAATGTCGCTAAAGGGTGCTCGGCGATGAGTTAGTGATACACTATCGACGACAAGTTAGTGCGACAGGCGCGAGTACGAGACCATGCCACCAGGTGCCGCTACTGTGGCATCTGTTGAACATTACCCTCCCTCCCCCACAGATACTGCATATACACGCCAACTAACGTTTCGAGGGGCCTACCCCCCCCCCCCCTCCTGCCCGCTGCACACACACCTATTAACGTCTCCAAGGTAGAGCCCCCCACCCCTCCTCCCACACTCACCCCACAACACAAACACACAGACCAATCCCCTCAACATATATAACAACAATATATATAGCCAGCAACCATGTGCCATGTTATTGTCACAACATACATGTTAATATTGTTATTGAACCAGTGTGCCGAATAGGCCCAAGAATGCTCAATTGACGGGTAATGTAGGTTCTAAGTACATGTAGTGGGAAAAGTAGGCTGAAAGTCGCCGGTAAAGTAGGTTCAAAAGGGCAGCTAAAGTAGGCTGATAGTAGCGGGGAAAGTATGCTGAAAGTGGCAAGTAAAGTAGGCTGGAAGTGGCAAGTAAAGTAGGCTGAAAGTGGCAAGTAAAGTAGGCTGAAAGTGGCAAGTAAAGTAGGTTGAAAGTGGTGGGTAAAGTAAGCTCAAAGTGGCAGGTAAAGTAGGCCCAAAGTGACAAGTAAAGTAGGCTCAAAGTGTCAGGTAAAGTAGGCTGAATGTGGCAGACTCAAAATTAGCCATTTAAAAAAAGTTACTTCGAACAAACGTAAGGTAGATAAGAGTCAATCTAATATACCTAGCTAAAAAACAAAAAGGTAAAAACACAAAATCATCAGATAATGCAACTTTAACATGAACTTTTTCTTTCATTATTACAAAAGACGTATGTTGACGAGGCAACATCGTTAATTCGTAGGCGAGGCTACTCGAACCCTCACGTGACCCGTGACCCTCCATCACCGCTTTCCACACTTTGGTCCTCGCTCTCAGCCAAGCTACAACAAATTCCACTACCGACACAGATACGCCAACTTTCAACACCCTACCACAGCCATGCCGCTGGGGAAACGCTTGGGCCGGCCGGCCGCTCCGCCCCCAGCTAAGCTGTGCTTCACTCAGGCGGGCAGCATGGGCTTTGGCGCCTCATGCTCATAGGCATAACACAAACGTGGACGGGTCATCCCTCCCACTTGCCGACAACATCCAAGTCATATAAGTAGTAACGACGGATTTGACCACTCTGCTCGAGTTACAAAGGGAGGCATTACAGGTCACCAGGGACCTAGCTACGGGAGTAAATGCAATTGAAAAAGTGGTAGCAGTTCCCAAGCCGCTCCTCCCACCGTCACCGGCCCGTGCATAGCTCCCAAGGAACAGGTGCTACCAGCAGTGCAGGTGCACTACGACTGCCATACTCGGCCACGCCTACTGGATTTGCACCCGCAAGCAGAAGCACCACAAGACCAGCACCCAGCAGCTCCTGTGTGATAAGATAACAGCAACACTACAGCTGGCCAGCATTGAAAACAAGCCTGAATACCCAGGCTTATATGCTATGGACAGTATAAATACAGCCTCAATGGTTCTACCAAGCAGAAATGCTAGACACGCCAGACAGAGCAGTCCAAGAAACACGCCCAGCGCAACCGGTGGAGGCACGGGAACACCACGCAGCAGTCACAATAGCCGACCTACTGATGGACACAGCATCGACGTTAAAAAAACCCAAAGGAAACCAGTTCTTACCACACCTGTACATCACTAGGGGAGAGGCGTTTAAAGGCATAGGTATGGGAGAGGCCACGTAGCCGGAGTATTTTGAGGCATTAAGAACGCTAGCAGCATTGCCAAACCTTCCACCTACATGGTTTAAGCATATCATAAACCATGAAAGAGAACTTGCCCATACGGCCACGCTGTGGGAGTGGCCGACATGTAGACTATGGTCAGAGAAACTTTTCAAGCAGATAGCAGACGGCCGGCTTCCATGAGGGTGGAAAGACGAGATGGCCATTAAAGATATGCAGCACGAAATCTGCACTGCCCTCCTATAACCACCAGTTTGCCGGGTACGCCTCCTCTCACTACATATCTCACGCAGCTGCAGCAGGCACCCCTCCCCATCCCATGACTTCAACGCAACCAATTAAGTTCAGAAACGAGGACAACAAGGAGAACGATGGGCAGCCATGTAATAATTGGAACTGGGGAAAGGAGTGTGGGTATGCCGCTACTCATGGCTCGGCACCGGACAAGTTTCTGCATAACTGCGCCTGGTGCGCTTATTGCCTTAAAAAGCTTCACGTACACAGGGAACAAGATTGCTTGAAGCAACGTGCCTACCATGACAAGAAAGCAACAGGTGAAAAGGCTGGCGCGTCTGGGGCCTCTGTAATTACAGTCTCCCTCCCATTCATATTCTTAGCTACCAAGATATAAAAAACCCACTGGTGCCCCTTCTTCACCTGGTCACGGCCCCTATACTTCTAAATTTATACCTACCCCAACTTTTAAAAATCATACCACTAACGCTGACTCAGATCCACATATTACCTGCTTCATAACTAAAGAGTGCACCTGCTCCGCGATGTTAGGTCCATTTGACGACCCTCCCTTTGCCCCCTAGTGCCAAGTAAGCCCACTTATGACCCGACCTAAGAAACACAGTGACGTCAGAAGAGTCATTATCAACCATAGTTTTCTCCTAGTGTGAACGCGGGTTATTATCAAGGCCTTCCATTCACATTATCTCTCCCATCCGTGACCACCCTCACCGATCGGCTGGGATGGGACGGCCGAATGAGTTAGAGCGTCCGTCTCCTGTGTTGGTAGATCGTGGGTTCGAACCCTGGTCGAGTCAAACCAATGACTTAAAAATTGATACTTGTCGCTTCCTAGACTGGCGCTCGGCATTATTAGGATAGGACAAAGACTGGTTGGCTCAGTGTCAGGATAATGTGTGGAGTGGGATATCAGGTCATGGTGCCAGCGGCCTGGTCTTCCAGTGGGGCAGCACTATAAAGTCGCCATGAGTGCACACTGTCACAAGTCGGTACCCATCCTGATATGACCTTAGATGTTGCTAGGACGTAAAACAACAACAAACAAACCGATCAGATGGTGAAGGCAGGTAAGGTTTCCTGCCTATGGTCGGCAGACCTAGCCCGAGCCTACAGACAATTAAGAGTCTGCCCACTTTCCACACCACTTCTCTGCATTATGCTCAACAACAAGTATTACATAGACTTAGCTCTGCCGTTTGGGTGCCGCACCTCTGCCCTAGCTTGCGCTCGGACGACTCGGGCAGTGGTGTGGCTGCTAAGAAGGCAGGGTTTTTATTCTCTCTGTTACCTCAATGATTTCGTCGGGGTGGAACCAATGGAAAAGAGAGCGATGGAAGCTTATCAAAGTTTCCTTCAATTGACACGAGACCTCGGTCTCTCATTGGCTCCGGAGAAATGCACGCCCCTGGCTACAAAAGTTGACCTGGCTAGGTTTCTCCATGGACGCATCTGAGATGACCGTCACACTGCCTCAAGAAATGATTGATGAGGCGCTCCAGGTATGTACAGACTGGAAGGATCAAAGACTAGTTTCCCGTAAACAATTCCAGAGTTTAGGCGGCAAGCTTCCACATTAGCGAAGTGTGTAAATTCCGCCACAAGGTTCAAGAACAGGTCCTAGATGCACTGAGGCATGCACCCACCATGGGCTACCACCCCTTTTCCCCCTGAGATCCTTAAGGACTAGACTCCTCCCTTAACAACGTCATCCTCCTTCCAGAGGCCCCCTCCACCCTGGGAGATAGAGTGTGACTCCACTCTTAAAGCAGCAGGTGCTTTCTCGCCATTAGCTTGCTATTCAGTAACATACCCACAAGAGATCAACGAGAAGCTCACTTCCATCACACAACTTGAGGAATTCAATCTCGATCTGGCAGTCTCCTCCCCACCCACCCACACAACTTCACAATCACGGTCAACACTGACAACAAAGCATCACATCAGGTGCTTTCATCAGGTTCGAACCAGGCCCCTATCCTCTGCGCATGTGCGCGACAACTTTGGCTCATAGCCGCCAAAAATCATTCCACTCTAACCATCAATCACAATCCGAGAATTGACCTGGTGTTAGCAGATGCCTTAAGTAGGGCTCCCACACAGTCACCAGGCAAAAATCACTATGCAAGAACAAATTAACAAACGGGGCCTAAACCAGATTTCAGTAACCCCCCCAACTCTCACTCATCAGCTTTGACATCTAATGTCATAGCAGGAAGATAGCTTATTCTTTTGTTTCTATCTTCCAGGCTACTCCATGATCCAACACCTACAACTACTCGGCGCCTACAGCAAGGCCCTAGCCGAGGGCACCTGGTCCAATAAGTGACTGCACCTCAAAGTCTACCTGGCTTTCTGCACAGAACATAATATCGACCCAGTCCGACACTCACTCTACGACATAATGTCCTTATTGATACACCTCACAATGCGACTTAGAGCCCCTAGTTCTGTTAAGACTTGGCTCTCCTCCGTGGCAGGCCCCGCCCACCTGTTTGAGACTGAGCAAATAGGCATATTAAAGAGGGACATTAAGAAGAACGCGCAACACCTGGTTAAAAGGGCTTCTCCCTTATCTCCACCTGACCTCGCCTGATTACTCTGTTTCTTCCTCAGTCTTGGGCCGGAAGCTGCAGTCTTCGCTGCAGCTCTCCTTAATGGCTATTTGACACTAGTAAGGCAGAGTAATTTAGTCTCCACTGCCCCCTCCACGATAGGGCCACACATGCTGCTGTTCCACGACGTAGTGCTCTGCACTGACGCCCTCCTACTCAGTTTCCGGTCAACCAAAACAAGGTTCCAGACCCAACCCCCCTGCTGTTCTCACTCCCGGCCCTCCCCGCCTTGCCCTGTTGCCCATTGTCGGTGTGGTCTGCTTATGCCTCATGCTTCCGTCCCGCCCAAAACTGCCCAGCTTTTCTCCTCCCTTCCGGTAGCTACCTCACAACCCCGGTCCTGTCTCGAGCCCTTGCACTGGCCGCTGCAGCAATCCTCCCTCACACCAACGGCCTGACCTTATACAGCCTCAGACGAGGTGCTGCTCAGGCATGCCTAGCCGCCAAACTGCCTCTCACCAACATTCGTCAGGCAGGCTCCTGCTCAAGCGATGCCATTAACATCCTGAAGAACAAACCCATCACTGCCACACCATCAGCACTTCTTAACTTGTTGGGTTAAGTGCTGATTCCTTCAACTGATTACTGTTATCTGTGCTTATTGTTTCCTCTTCATGTCACTCCTGCTAGACGAAGCTCGTCTCATTATGACATCCAACACGATCATTGAACTGCCACTACGATCACGGTGCCAGTCACCTCAACTCAAGCCAGCCTCACTTGCCATCGTAGTACTGACATTGCCTGTTGATGATCTACTGACTTTCCTTGATTGATTATCGTTGATTAGATTATCTTGATAACTTAATTGATAAAGATGCTGCTCTTTACTGATGAGTAATTATGAGTAATGTTGAATAAATCTAACTCCAAAACCCTGACTCTGTTCTTTTTCCGAGTGCTGCGAATTAAAAATATCAGGGATGAAAATGTTCTCCGGGAAAATAAGTGGAAATGCTGATATTGTCCCATAGGTTTAGCATTGTCAGGGAATCCCGGAAAATTTCCGGAAGCCAGGTTTCATATATATTGGTAAACGCTGATAGTGCTGCACCATTTGAAGCATGTATTAGTAGTATACGCTGATAGTGCTGCACCATTTGAAGCATGTATTAGTAGTATACGCTGATAGTGCTGCGCCATTTGGAGCATTTCTTAGTAGTATATGCTGATAGTGCTGCGGCATCTGCACCACATAGTAAGTGTACGCCGATGGTGCAGCAGGATTGAAAAATCCCGGAAATCAACGGAATCGCGGAGATCTTTCATCCCTGCTTAAGAGAATATGGGAAAAGAGATCATAAATCAATTATGTCCATGTAACTATGAGAACCCTTGCAACCAGCGCATTTTGGCCTCCTCTAGAAGAGCGTTGGGGGGGGGGGAGGGGGGGAGAAGATTTGTTTGTTTGCTTGGATGGGTACCCACTGGTGACAGTGCGCACTCATGGCTACTTTATAGTGCTACCCCTCTAGAAAACAGGCCACTGGCATGATGAGCCAATTTCCCACTCAGTCACATTATCCTGATACATGTACTCAGCTAACCAGTCCTTGCCCTATCCTAGTAATGCCGATAGGTAGCGACAAGTATCAATTTTGTATGTCATTGGTTCGACTCGGCCTGGATCCGAACTCCAGACCTTCCGCACAGGGCGGGGAGGGGGAAGGAATGATGGTAAAACTAATGCACACTGAGCCCACTAGGTGGCATTGTGAATGGGTTAAAGTACACCACACTAAACACTTGGACTTGGAACACAAGTAACTGCGATTCAATGGGAAACCTTTTTTTAACACAGGAAGTGGTAGAACGCTCGTAAACGCCACACTAAGCCAGCAACCTCTTAACAGAACTCGGCTAGGCGCGTACAGGATACACACAGCGCATGAACCAAACCTCAGTGAGGAGAGTGACAAGTAGGTCAGACTGCACGGCGCAGGGTCAGGGGAGGGGTCACGTGCGGATAGGATGATGAGGTGTGAGATGAACAGGGGATACTGGTGTCGTCACCAGCTCATAGCTAATAAACTCTACCCCAGTGAGCAGCTCGGTGAGTCTGTACAGAGGTAGGGTGACTCGTGTACAAAATATGAACAGGGCACTCAGTAACATAGAGAATCTGAACAGGTCACTCACTGAGTAACATAGAGAATCCGAACAGGCCACTGATTGGCATATAGAATCTGAACAGGCCACTCCCTACGGGGAGCATAGAATCTGAACAATACAGTAACATACAGAATCTGAACAGGCCACTCACTGACATACAGAATCTGAACAGGTCACTCACTGCGTAACATACAGAATCTGAACATTAACATACAGAATCTGAACAGGCCACTCACTAACATACAGAATCTGAACAGGTCACTCACTGAGTAACATACAGAATCCTAACAGGCCACTGAATGGCATATATAATCTGAACGGGCTGCTCACTGAGTAACATACAGAATCTGAACAGACCACTCACTGAGTAAATACAGAATCTGAACAGGCTGCTCACTAAGGGGCACATAAAATCTGAACATGCCACTCAGTGACTAACAAACAGAATTTGAACAGGCTGCTCAATGAGTAACATTCAGAATCTGAACGGACCGCTTGCAGACTGGCATATAGAATCTGAACAGGTCGCTCAGTAAGGGGTGGATAGAATCTAAACAGGCCACTCACTGACTAATATACAGAATCTGAACAGGCTGCTTACTGACAGGTGTATATAATTTGAACAGGACGTGAGTTTCTAGCCGCTTAGTGTGAGGTGTGAGGCGTGAGTTGAGCAGTGCTGTGAGCTTCTCTGACTGTTTTTTTCTTAAGTCCTCCATTCTGCCAAAGACCCTATAATACTAAGACGGCTCACTCAGCCTGTACTGTGTAATCAAAATGATCAAACCCACCACTTGGTGCTCTGGCTGTTCTCTTGGTTAAACAGTTGCTATGTTATATGTATAAATGTATATATGAATGTGAAAGATGTGTGACGATGGCGATGATGATGATGATGCTGATGATGATCTGTATTTGTTCATAGCAATTTCATATTGATGTGTATTCATACTTACCTATCTGATGTATAATATAATTGTATGTGTTTACATGTGAAACACCAACCAGCAGCCGGGCTGATCAAACCCCACAAGGTGGCACTGCGAAATTTACATTACCATGGGAGAGATAGGGAGTGAGCCGTCTTAGTATTATAGGGTCTTTGATTCTACCACACTCATTATGAATCATAGATTGTAATCTGTAATTGAAATTAAACCACTGCAATTGAATTAAAAATAAAAAATTTTAAACGGTAAAATTGTCGAAGGGCCTGATGACCAATTAGGTTTTTGTCAACTTTAGGAGTATCGGTTGTGGGTAGTTTATTTATAGGCACGTGACACAGGATCTACTCAATTCATTAACAGGGATGTGATTGGCTATCAGCCAAAAGCTCTGAAAGTGAGACCGAGGGTGTGCAGCAGAGGCCCAAGGGGGGCTCATGCCAAGGAAGCTCATGCAATTTAAGGACGCAATTTGATGCAGCCAGCTTTCCGTTGGGCAACGATGTGTATGTGGAACGCATGAGGGGTCCAGGCATCAAGCTAGGCATAAAGATTGCGCTATGGAGTCGTCGAAGATATAGAATTCAAGGCTATTTCAGGGCTGTTTTTGATAGGAATTCAGTCGAGTATTGGCATTTTATTGTGTGTAGGTATGTCGGATTATCTTATAACGAATGGCGATTTCGGACTAATTTAGATCAGTGGGGACAGTTGTAATGGAATCCAAGGCTTTGCAAGGCTAATTATCCAAAATAGGGTAAATCCAAGGCATTTCAAGGTGTTGAAATTGGGCAAATGAAGTTCAACACCTTTCAAGACTTTCCCACTCCAAGCCCCATTAGGTTTTTGTCAACCTAACTCATGCGGGAGGTCGGCGGGACCAAGTGGTCCTTAGCCGCTGCCGTATTGGCCACTCGTGGCTTACACATGCTTTTCTGCTCAAGGGGGAACCTCCCCCTGAATGTATTGGTGTCAATCCCCACTGACACTCAAACACATTTTACTAAGTTGCATTGGTGTTTGGCCCTGCGCCAACGGTTCTACACTGCAGACAGTATGCATGACCTTTTTACTAAGGTAAAACAGGAAAACATTTTAGCCTTTTGAGGGCAGCTGGACTGTACCACCTTATATAGTTTACTAAATGGATTCTATCAATTATTAATAAAACTTTTCTTTTTCTATGGGAATTTGTTTCCCTTGACCACAAATATATGATTGTGAGCTTTCTAATTTAATTAGTGTCTATTGGCACATAATTGATTGTCTGCTTTTACATGTAAAAGCGATGGTTTGAACAAAAAACAAACATTTCTCGCCGTGAATATGGCCTATGCTGCCGACACGGCGTAAAGCAACCACCAATCAATCAATCAAAACCAAGCCCCGTATGGACCCTAGAGCCTAAAAAGTTGTATTTTCAGCAGGAAAATAAACAATATTTTCCTTTCTTATAGCACCATATATTTTTTACCAGAAATGCACAAATCACTAGAATGACTAATTTCATGATTAAAAAGTCAGAAATCCGCAAATTCGCGGGGAACAGAAACCACATCCTTGTAATTAAAGAGGTGGCGGTTAGCAGAGGTGGTGGTGGTGGTGGGGGGGGGGTGGGGGGGGGGGGGGGGGGGGGGGGGGGGGGTCTCTAACAAAGCATCGCCGGACGGCTACTAATTAACTCCTACACCGGAAAGCACTCGCAATGAGCGGTGTCTGTTTGTTTGTTGTTGTTTTACGTCCTAGCGACATTTAAGGTCATATCAGGACGATGCGGCGTCTAGTTACTGTAAAGGTGGGAGACATGAGGTCCATGACAAGCCGATACACTCACGAGTATCATGATCGAATATGACTACATGCAGCTTGTTCATCTTTAAACTAACTATTCTCTCGGAATTAGTTGTCTTCTGGCCCATCGGATGCGGTGGCAGATTCGGTAAGAGCACAGGCTTCGGCTTCCCGTGGAGAAGGTCGGGAGTTCGATACCCAACTGAGTCAAACCAATGATGTACAAAATTGATACTTGTCGCTTCCTAGCCTGGCGCTTGGCATTAATACGACAGGACAAGAACTGGTTAGTTCAGTATCAGGATATTATGACTGAGTGGGATATCAGGTCATGGTTCCAGTGAGGCAGCACTATAGAGTCGCCATGAGTACACACTGTCACAAGTCAGTATCTGTCCTGATATGGCCTTAGATGTTGGTTGGTTGTTTTGTTGTTGGAGTTTTACGTCCTGGCAACATTTAAGGTCATATCAGGACGGGTACCAACTTGTGGCAGTACACACTCATGGCGATTTTATAGTGCTGCCCCACTGGGAGACCTGGCCACCAGCACCATGACCTGATATCCCACTCAGTCACATTATCCTGACACTGAGCCAACCAGTCCTTGCACTATCCTAATAATGCCCAGGGCCTGTCCAGGAAGTGACAAGATTAAATTTTGAAGTCATTGGTTTGACTCGACCAGGTTTCGAACCTGTGGGTTCGAATCCCACAGTCTACCAAAACGGGAAACGGACGCTCAACTCATTCGGCCATCCCGCCTTAGATGTTGCCTGAATGTAAAACCTCAACAAACCAACAAAGCTGATGGCCAATTCTAGGCTGGTGGCCCCTAGCTTCAAACTGCGACTATTAAGGTCAGTCCGTCAATCAGGCTGACCCATCTCAGTGACGTCATCCAGACAACACTCACACAGATCGATAGGGTTCCTCTATGACGCTCATAGGGTCACTAACTATAACAAAAACAAGCATACCACTATAATGGAAAAAGTCTCACGAAGCCCCTCAGGAAATACAAAAACAAATAAGACTCTTGTTGTGAAAAGTTGTCAATTTGCAGTCCTTTCCCATACTCCATAACCTAGGTGATTCCACTGTATGACGTCACAGAGAGTTGTACACCAAACACGGAGATAGGGATTGGTCCATTTAAGAATATTAGAACGAATAACGCCACTTCTTAGCACGTCTAAGACTTGGAATTTCTAGGGCTTTTATTATAATAATAATAATATTAATAATAATAATATAATAATTCAATTTCCCAAGTCCATTTCAACTAAGTCTTAAATCCAGAGACTCACAAAACAGACATAAAACTTGCAATACTTCTGCCATAATGGTTTCTGAACAGTTGAGATTATGACATAATAGGTTAGTGTCAGTCGCGATCATGTCAGTGTGACTGCAACGTAATGCGTCAGCAACAGTTGCAATCACACCCAGTGGGTCACCGACAGTTGAGCTCGCGACATAAGTCGTTAACAGTTGGGTTTGCAATATAACAAGTTAGCGATGGTTCAGTTCAAGACATAATCGGGCAGCAATAGTTGAAATGCCTAATAAATACCAATGGCCATCAGTGCGCATTGGAATAACGAATAGCTAAGATCATGATGACAAATTCTTCACTCACCTCATGGTTCATGATCTTGCCGTAAGTCTCTACGAGTGACTCCGCATAGAAAGGCGTCTCTCCAAAGAGCATTTCGTACATGCACACTCCGAGCGACCACCAGTCGCACTCGGCCCCGTACCGTCCGTGACCATCTTCCATCGCACGAAGAATCTCAGGTGAAATGTAGTCGGGCGTGCCCACAGCTACTGAGGACTGCACCTGAGGACGGTATGGTCACAGGTATGGTCATACAGGTATGGACACAGGTATGGTCACATTGGTATGGTCACATTGGTATGGTCACATTGGTATGGTCACACAGGTATGGTCACACAGGTATGGTCACACAGGTATGGTCACACAGGTATGGTCACAGGTATGGTCACACAGGTATGGTCACAGGTATGGTCACATTGGTATGGTCACAGGCATGGTCACAGGTATGGTCACACAAGTATGGTCACAGGTATGGTCACATGCATGGTCACACGGGTATGGTTACAGGCATGGTCACACAGGTGTGGTCACAGGTATGGTCACACAAGTATGGTCACAAGTATGGTCACCTGCATGGTCACATGCATAGTCGCAGGTATGGACTCATGTATGGTCACCTGCATGGTCACAGGTATGGTCACACAAGTATGGTCACATGTATGGTCACATGCATGATCACAGGTATGGACACATGTATGGTCACAGGTATGGACACATGTATGGTCACCTGCATGGTCACAGGTATGGTCACATGCTATGGTCACATTGGTATGGTCACACAGGCATGGTCACACAGGTACGGTCACACAGGTATGGTCACACAAGTATGGTGACATGTATGGTGACAGACATGTATATATATCTTCAAGGATATATAGCTATGAAGTATGATGCCTAAACCTATGTAACCCTGCATGATCCTTCACCTTTATAAGGAATCATTTCCATGATATATCTGTACTGTATTCATCCCACGTAATTTCCTAACTTCTTGCTTATAATCTTGATATCATTGTTAAACTATCAAATTCTTTCGATAGTTAATTATTGTTAATTTAGAAAGATGCATTTCGGTGTACAGGTAGAAAGATTACCCCCTGTGGGATGCCAACCAAAAACACCCTGCCATATTTTACGGTAAAATTCAATTCAAATTCAAATGGAACGAGGAGTACAGACCGTGCCGTCTTCCATGAGCTTCAGACACGAGCCGAAGTCGGCGAGCACGATATGGCCGGTCCGGTCGAGCAGCACATTGTCGGGTTTGATGTCGCGGTGCACGTAGCCGAGCTTGTGCAGGGAGTGGATGGCGAGCACCATCTCCGCCATGTAGAAGCGCGCCATCTCTTCAGGCAGGCGGTCCTCAAACTTGGACAGCAGCGTCAGCAAGTCACCGCCGCAGTAGTAGTCCATCACGAGGTACTGCGAAGGGACACACAGACGGGGCAGTGTTAGACATACATGTTTTATTCATAGACACAGAGATAAAACTTGCGATGGTTCCGTTCTAATGGTTTGGTAACACTAGCGATTATGCCATAATAGGTTAGTGTGATTGCAACATAACGGGTCAGCAACAGTTGCACTCACACCGGATGGTTCAGCAACAGTTGACCTCAAGACATAATGAGTCGCTAAAGCGGCTGTCACACATCACCGGATTGAGCAACGGACAGAATTGTCTAGTCCGGTGGTGATAAGTATCAAAATGTATTAAAATGTGTCAAAGTGTTGCAACATTGGGTCTACGAACGGACATGAAATGGACAGCCAACGGATGAAACAAACTCAAACCGGACAAGAACCGTAGATGTCAATCCGGCGGCATCCGTTCCTAGTTTTGTGCATGTTCAAAACTTGAACGGACACAAACTGAACTTAACAGTTGGATTTGCGATATAATGAGTTAACGACAGTTCAGATCATGACATAATGATTCAGCAATAGCTAAATGCCAATGTTAGCTCAGACTGAGTGTATGTAGTTTAACGCATGTCCTAACCTATTAAATATCAACAATGTAATCATCCATAAACAATGTCTAAGACTACTCTTACTAGTCTTAGTGTAAGAGTAGTTTTTTTTACTATTGCACGCACGCACACACACGCACACGCACACGCACACGCACACTGCTCTTGGTAGGCCTGAATCAGCCCACTTACTAGCAGTAAGTACTAAGTGCACAGCCTTGTCATAATAAAACACTCCACTCTTTCATTTAAACCGCCAGCCACCCACCCCGACACACACAAAAAAAACACAAACACAAAAAAGCTAGGGTACACAACTCCTACGAGTATGAACAGATGTGTACGCCTCCCAATGACAGACGACTAAGAGTTTAACTCCCCAATCCCGCCCCCTAAAAAAAATTCTTAAATAATTTTTTTGTTTAAACCTACATTTCCACTTCAAAAGATAACGTGCCATACGCCGGTAGCCGCCTGGTGGCAGACCGCGCCCCTGGCGGTAAACACACGCCCCACCCCACGTGACGTCACCGCCGTGACTGTACTTCCGGTCCGCCACTCGCTTGGTTCAGCCATAGACAAAAGCAGTTAGTTACAGCAGTGGCCCTTTCTTTACAACCCCTAACACACACCCCACCTTTCTAAAACATAGTTGACATTATACAAAATTTATGTTCCAGTTGAACTGGTCTTCCCGGTCTTAACAGTTATGGGTGCATATGAACTATTTCCAGATGAGACGATGAGTTTGTATGAACAATATAGACAATGGCGGGTAACAAGCAAGCGCTACAAATATTACGGGGATCTTATTCGGTACATGTAGACTGGATGATAGTCATTTACCTTTAATCTAATGTCTTTGATTTTCTACTACCCCATTTAAACGCAATGTATCATACACAGAGGAAGTCAAGGTCTCCCAGTGGGGCAGCACTATAAAATCGCCACGAGTGCGCACTGTCACAAGTCGGAACCCGTCCTGATATGACCTTAGATGTTGTCAGGACGTAAAATTCTAACAACCAACCATTACACCCCAATGTCTTTTCCTACACCATGGTAGCAGTCTTCAGCACCCCTTGTGACTGATGGGAGAAACCCCTTCATGTGCAGACAATGTTCTACAGTAAATTATCGTCTTTGTTTCATTGGACTGCCTCTTCAAATCACAGGACACCTGCCCTGTCAGGACAAAATTGGTCTGCGTGCAGAGCTGGGCATTGAAGACATGCTTGCCAATAGAGTGGGTCCAGTTGACTGTCGTGCTCCTTACTACTGGCTGGCCTCATTTGCAGCTGTCAGCAATGACTGTCGGTTGTCAGTCAGCATGTGCGGGAAGATGACAGGGTGGTGTTTGATGAGAAAGCCTCAGGAGCTGACACTGCTTGTTGACAGCGATTCATCTGGCCAGTGACAGGAGGTCTCCAACAGTCAGGTGCACCCCTCACCGGCGTCTGTCAACTGCACCCCGCCTACACGCCACTGGGCAGCTAGCTACCAGCTGTACCACATCTACGACATAGTGCTGCACACAAGGTGCTGCACACAGGGTGCTGCACACAAGGTGTTAAATGTTCAACGCGTAGCTCCATAGCACAGCTATCAGCTCTACCATAACTACATCATGCTGGTTAGGCTACACGGCGCTCCATAGCAGGTGCTCCACACAAGGTGCTCTCCACAAGGTGCTCCACACAAGGTGCATCACACAAGTTGTTCCACACAAGATGCTTAATGTGCACCATGTAGCTTCATAAAGCTATCAGCTCTACCACAACTACAATATTCTGGTCAGGCGACAAGGCGCTCGCTCCACACATGGTGCTTCACACAAGGTTCTCCACACAAGGCGCTCCACACAAGGTGCTCCATGCACGCTGTGTAGCTCCATAACAAAGGATGACTATAAACTGGGGAAAGTAGAGTTATATAAATATATAATTCTTATTAGCCTGCTGCTTTGCTCTGCGTCTAAAAAGGAGTGAAAGGTGTTTCACATGGGGAGATAATACATACAATTCTTATTAGCCTGCTGATTTGCTTTGCTCTGGATCTAAACTCCAAAATGGAGCATAAGGTCATCATCATGCTGTCGGCCGCGATGCGACAAAGACTGCTTTCATTACTTGACTGCCACTCTCCATTTAGCTCTCTGCTGTGAGAGTGATGTCCATGAGTCGGTCTTAATGTCTCTCAGCTTCAGGTTTCTCTCGATGGTACATTTTTTTTTATTTTTATTTTTTTTTTATTTTAATTGAGGCTGTATTTATACTGTCCATAGCATATAAGCCCGGGTACCCAGGCTTGTTTTCAATGCTGGCCAGTTGTAGTGTTGGTGTTATCTTACCACACAGTGGCTGCTGATAAGGTATTTGATTGCCTGCATTTCAGTAGCAGATAGATAATTGGTTGGTATGGTTAGTAGCCTATGTTAGTTTTTTTTGATTTTCTTGGTATATATGTTTTATTTTTCTACTCTTATTACTAGACTAGCCTACTCCTATTTACATATCATAGGCTTGTACGTAGCTGTGTGGTGTGTTATCTGGCTACTTTTGGCATGGTTACCTTCCATTGGGCATCCCGCTGGTGGGCCGTGACATATCACATGCCCTTTGCAGTGCAGCTTACTGGGGGTTTCCTAGCCTTATTTTGCACAGATATTTTTTGTAAGTTTTTAGGTCAGGAATTTGTCGTTCCTTTACCGTTTGGGCATTCCACAACTTGGCAGCCATTTCCAGCGTGCTTCTCTCATGAGCTTTTATTTGGCTTCTGGTCTGCTTTAGTAGTGGTGCATTATTTGCTCTAGTAGCCCTTTGTGGTTTTGTTAGAAGTTTACTGTTTTGACTATAGCTATATGCTAATGTTTTCAAATGAATTATTCTCCTATTTTCATGAAAGCTGCCTGCAAAAGCATAATATAATACATACAATTCTTATTAGTCTGCTGCTTTGCTTTGCTTTGCGTCTGAACTTAAAATTGAAATGAAAGGTGTTCCTCCTGGGGAGATATACAATTTTTATTAGGCTGCTGCTGCTTTTCTTTGCAAAGTCCAAACCTTGCCTGCCTCAAATGTATGGTTCAAATGCCGAATGCTCATCCCAACACCTGTTCTCCTGCAGAATGGGGGACGGGGGAAGGGGGGAGGGGGTAGGGGGAGAAGGGGGTTGGAGTGGGGGTTGGAAGGACGGCTGACCACAGGTTCACTGATTTTCGATTTATACTAATCGCTAGCCTATGCAAGTGGTTTATTCCAGATATAAACACCAGAAACCTGTTAGATGAATCTGTGGAACTCCAGAACACACTTCAGAGTGTTTCAGAGAAATCTGGCTACAAGCATTGCACCCAGATTCAAGATAAATGATCAGTTAACTGTTGATCCACTGCTACCTGCTGGACGTTTAACTAACAAATCGTCACATGTTTTCAATAGAAATAATACAAACCACCAGAAAACAAAAGCAGTTGGTCTGTCATTACTAACCATTTAACGGCTGTGTGGGGTGAGTAAACGTGCCTACAGAAGCAGATATTACTGAATGCCGGAAGTGGAACTCAAGTTTCAACTCTTCTTGTTCCCACTATATTATCATCCATAACTAACTCCATTCTTGTTTGGATTTTATCTTCAAGCAACATCTAAGGTCATATAAGAATGGAATCGGACCAATCAATCGATGTCATATATGCTGTATAAGAATTATACGAGTATAATAACCCGGAATTATATACTCTCCTCACACCCAGTAATTGGGTGGTGGAGCCTTGGGCTAGTCTTCTACTGCTCCATCCTACTCTCCTCAGCTCCGACGGTGGCGCCACTGCTCGCCTTAATTGTGATTACTTAATTACTGATTAATGTCAGTATGTCATTAATCAGTGAATATCAACAATGGCGGAAATCCGCGAAATCGCTGAGATTTTTTTATCCCTGAGGTTCATTTACATCTTCGTGGATCAAGGCGAAAATGGCTTGTGAAAAACTAGCAAAAGGGGGTCCATGGGCGCCGTGACGTCACACTGCCACCCCCGCCACCCGCCCCCTCCCCCTCCCCGTTTAGCCGGCTCGGTGTACACACAGCCCCGAAGTCCGACAGACTGATACTCGGGGTTCCGAGAGAACCCCCAGGGTCCTACACAAGCTAAACAACTCGTTTTTACACCTGTACACACTCCTCAACGTCGAGGTGGAAATTTTCATATTTTTTAAATGTTTTTTTCTGTGAGCAGAAAAGACGGCAGCATGTTGACGATGTCTTGTACAGAGTGCGACACTTGCCTGCCGCGTGCACTGGTGCACTGCACTGCTTGTCTCACCCGACACCTGCACATCAGTGCACTGCTCGTCCTATGTGCCATCTGCGCATACCCAGGTAGTGTTGCACTACGTACCATCTGCATATACCCATGTGTACTGCTTGCACTATGTACCATATGCACACACAGGTAGTGTTGCACTATGTACCATCTGCACACAGCCAGGTAGTGTTGCACTATGTACCATCTGCATATACCCACGTGTACTATTGCACTATGTACCATCTGCGCATACCCAGGTAGTGTTGCACTGTGTACCATCTGCATATACCCATGTGTACTGCTTGCACTATGTACCATCTGCGCATACCCAGGTAGTGTTGCACTATGTACCATCTGCATATACCCACGTGTACTGCTTGCACTATGTACCATCTGCATATACCCATGTGTACTGCTTGCACTATGTACCATCTGCACACAACCAGGTAGTGTTGCACTATGTAGCATCTGCATATACCCACGTGCACTGCTCGTCCTATGTGCCATCTGCGCATACCCAGGTAGTGTTGCACTATGTACCATCTGCATATACCCACATGTACTCTTGCACTACGTACCATCTGCACACACCCAGGTAGTGTTGCACTATGTACCAGCTGCATATACCCATGTGTACTGCTTGCACTATGTACCATCTGCACACACCATGTTGCAGTGTTGCACTATGCACCATCTGCACATATCATGGTGTATTGCTTGCACTATGTACCACCTGAACACATCTTGGGGCAATGCTTGCACTATGCACCATCTGCACATACCCTGGTGTACTGTATTACTATGTACCATCCACATACCCCCTCATGTACTGCTTGAACTATGTACCATCTACATATACACAGGCATAGTGCTGCAGTATGTACCATCTACACATACACACATGTACTGCTTGCACCATGTACCATCTGCACACCCTGGTGTACGGTTTGCACTGTGTACCATATGCACACCCCCTGGCTGGTGTACTGCTTGCACTATGTACCATCTGCACACACCCTGGTGTACTGATTGCACCATGTAGCATCTGCACACACCCTGGTGTACTGATTGCACCATGTACCATCTGCACACCTTGGTGTACGGTTTGCACTGTGCACCATATGCACACCCCCTGGTGTACTGCTTGCAGTATGTACCATCTGCACACCTCCTGGTGTACTGATTGCACTAGGTACCATCTGCACACACCCTGGTGTACTGATTGCACCATGTACCATCTGAACACCCTGGCGTACGGTTTGCACTGTGTACCATATGCACACCCCCTGGTGTACTGATTGCACTGTGTACCATCTGGACATACCCTGGTGTACTGATTGCACTATGTACCATCTGCACACACCCTGGTGTACTGATTGCACCACCATGTACCATCTGCACACCCTGGTGTACGGTTTGCACTGTGTACCATATGCACACCCACTGGTGTACTGCTTGCACTGTGTACCATCTGCACACACCCTGGTGTACTGCTTGCACTATGTACTATCTGCACACCCTGGTGTACGGTTTGCACTGTGTACCATCTGCACACCCCATGGTGTACTGCTTGCACTATGTACCATCTGCACACACCCTGGTGTACTGCTTGCACTATGTACCATCTGCACACACCCTGGTGTACTGCTTGCATTATGTACCATTCGCACATACCCAGGTGTACTGCTTGCGCCATGTGCTTTCCCTATGTTCCATCTGCACTACACAGTCTCACAGTAGCCAACATTAGTTGATTGGTTGTTGGAGTTTCTGTCCTAGTAATATCTAAGGCCATTACAGTACGGGCACCCACTTGTGACAATGCACCCTCATGTCGACTGTATAGTACTGAGGGACCAAGCCACCAGCACCATGACTTGATATCTCACTCAGTCACATTATCCTGACACTGAGCTAAACAGTCCTTGCCGTATCCTAATAATGCTGAGCGCCTGCCTAGGAAGCAACAAATATCAATTCTGTAAGTCATTATTTTGACTCAACTGGGAATTTAACTCCCAGGAGGCCTGCGCTCTACCAATTTGGCCACCGCGTCCGGTAGCCAACATTAGCACCTACAGTGAGATGCTATTGGAATTTGCCGGTTGTGTCCATGTGGTGGTAGGCAGTAAATAGCAGCAGCCCTCAGCAGGCCTGTGCTGGTCCAGGGTTGCCAACATTGGAAAATGAAAAACCGGAATATCGGCATAAGGTGACGATGAGGACATGAAATATTGTACACCTTACGGCAAAACCGAAAGGGTTGGCAACCCTGGTGGTCTCACCTGGCCCACCCCGCTAAGCGACCCCCTGCACATCTAGGTAAAGGTTATCGCTGTCTCTGTGTCCTCACATCCTTACTCCTGTAGCCCAACGCCAGAATTACTGGTAAATAATGGCCAAGAAACAGATACCCATGATCACCAGGACTCTTCAACATTACAGCACTGCTAACTGCTCTCAAGTCTAACCAGTCACACCGAGCTGCTCTCACCATTCACGCTAAGCTGCTTTCCTTCATGAGCTGCTCTCACCATTCATGCTGAGCTGTGCTATCAACCTACCGATTCAACATTCACATTGAGCTGCCCTCACCATTCACACTGAGCTGCCCTCAGCATTCACATTGATCTGCTCTCACTATTCACATTCAGCTGCCCTCACTATTCACACCGAGCTGCTCACACCATTCACACCGAGCTGCTCTCTCCATTCACATTGAGCTGCTCTCTCCATTCACATTGAGCTGCTCTCACTATTCACACCGAGCTGCTCTCACTATTCACACTGAGCTGCCCTAACTATTCACACCGAGCTTCCTCACTATTCGCACTGAGTTGCTCTCTCCATTCACATTGAGCTGCTCTCATCTCACTATTCACACTGAGCTGCTCTCACCATTCACATTGAGCTGCTATCACTATTCACACTGAGATGCTCTCACCATTCACATTCAGCTGCTCTCACTATTCACACTGAGCTGCCCTCACTATTCACACTGAGCTGCTCTCTCCATTCACATTGAGCTGAGTTCACCATTCACACTGAGCTGATCTCATCTCACTATTCACACTGAGATGCTCTCACCATTCACACTGAGCTGCCCTCCCTATTCACACCGAGCTGTTCTCTCCATTCACATTGAGCTGCCCTCACTATTCATACTGAGTTGCTCTCACTATTCACACTGAGCTGCCCTCGGCATTCACACTGAGCTGCTCTCTCCATTCACATTGAGCTGCTCTCACTATTCACATTGAGCTGCTCTCACTATTCACACTGACTGCTCTCTCCATTCACATTGAGCTGCTCTCACTATTCACACCGAGCTGCTCTCTCCATTCACATTGAGCTGCTCTCACTATTCACACCGAGCTGCCCTCACCATTCACATTGAGCTGCCTTCACTATTCACACTGAGCTACTCTCTCTATTGACATTGAGCTGCCCTCACTATTGAGATTGAGCTGCCCTCACTATTCACGTTGAGTTGCTCTCACTATTCACATTGAGCTGCCTTCACCATTCACACTGAACTGCTCTCACCATTCACACTGAGCTGCTCTCACCATTCACACCGAGCTGCCCTCACCATTCACACTAAGCTGCTCTCACCATTCACACTGAGCTGATCTCACCATTCACACTGAACTGCTCTCACCATTCACACTGAGCTGCCCTCACCATTCACACCGAGCTGCTGACCATTCACACCGAGCTGCCTTCACTATTCACACTGACCTGCCCTCTCCATTCACATTGAGCTGCTCATCATTCACATTGAGCTGCTCACCATTCACATTGAGCTGCTCTCACCATTCACATTGAGCTGCCTTCAGTATTTACACCGAGCTGCCCTCACGATTCACACTGAGCTGCCTTCACTCTTCACATTGAGCTGCTCTCACCATTCACAATGAACTGCTCTCACTATTCACAATGAGCTTCCCTCACACCGAGCTGCCTTCACTATTCACAATGAGCTGCTCTCTCCATTCACATCGAGCTTCCCTCACTATTCACACTGAACTGCCCTAACTATTCACACTGAACTGCTCTCACCATTCACATTGAGCTGCCCTCACTATTTACACCGAGCTTCCCTCACTATTTACACCGAGCTTCCCTCACTATTTACACCGAGCTTCCCTCACTATTCACACTGAGCTGCCCTAACTATTCACACTGAGCTGCTCTCACCATTCAAACTGAGCTGCCTTCACTATTCACATTGAGCTGCTCTCACCATTCACATTGAGCTGCTCTCACCATTCATATTGAGCTGCTCTCACCATTCACATTGAGCTGCTCTCACCGTTCAAACTGAGCTGCCTTCACTATTCACACTGAGCTGCTCTCACCGTTCACATTGAGCTGCCTCAACCATTCACACTGAGCTGCCTGCACTATTCGCAATATATGGTTCTCACCACTCAGACTGAGCTGATCTCACTATCACTGAACTGCTATTAACATTCACCAATTGCATTTATTGGAAAGAGTTGATAATGTTGAAGGTCATGATGATGTTGACGATGATGATGATAATGGTGATTATTATCATTTAGAATTTGTTCTGAAATGAGCGGGTTAAATTGTGCGACTGGTGTGTCTGCTTGGTACTCACGAGGTAGTCTTCATCCTGGAAGGCATAGTGCAGCTTGGTAATCCAGTGTTTGCTGCCATACACGAGCACGTCCCGCTCCTCGTGAAAGCAGGCCGTCTGCAAATGAAAACCAACAGTTAGCGGCTAACTAAATAAGCAACGCCTTATAATCAGGGATGAAAGTGGTCTCCGGGAAAAAAAGCGGAAATGCTGATATTCTCCCATAGGCTTAGCATTGTCAGGTGTCGTGGGGGTGATGAAAATGGGAAATATTGTGCCTAGAGCGGGACTCGAACCCACATCTCTTTGCATTCCAGGCCAGTGTGCTAACCATTACACCACCTAGGCTCCCTGATATCAACACACTACCCACGCCTACCTGTCTATGAGGCTTCTTGCCTGAGAGGTCAGTGCAGACCACTACACTCGTCCCCCTGGAATTGTAAGTCTTTTAATGCTTACAATTACATACATACAGGCAATGCAACGCACTTACATACACAGGGTAGGTTCAACAACCGTACAGCACATAGCTTGTACAGGATCCTGGTCACGGCACCAGTGTCGTGGGGGTGATGAAAATGGGAAATATTGTGCCTAGAGCGGGACTCGAACCCACATCTCTTTGCATTCCGGGCCGGTGTGCTAACCATTACACCACCTAGGCTCCCTGATATCAACACACTACCCACGCCTACCTGTCTATGTGGCTCCTTGCCT
The DNA here is from genome assembly GCA_030323885.1 of Branchipolynoe longqiensis. Lineage (NCBI taxonomy): Eukaryota > Metazoa > Annelida > Polychaeta > Phyllodocida > Polynoidae > Branchipolynoe > Branchipolynoe longqiensis. The sequence continues at coordinate 173,797,100 of CM059186.1, read as the reverse complement.
GAGAGGTCAGTGCAGACCACTACACTAGGGAATCGCGGAAAAATACCGGAAGTCAGGTCTCAACTACTCTTGTTGTGACTGCATTATCGTCCATATCTAACAGTTTCTTGCTTAGGTTTTATGTTCTAACTAGATCTAAGGTCAGATAAGAATGGGATTCGAACCACCCAACTGTTGTCATATACATCCCATCTTTTGGAATTTTGTTTAACGTTAATCGGTGGATATAAGAAATCCCGGAAATCCATGAAACCGCAGAGGTCTTTCATCTCTGATAATATACACAAGGCATGAATGCGCACTACACACTGACCAGTGGATGCTCTGATAACTAACTAGATCTGGCCATTTATATATTCATGTATCTGCTAACTGGGTCGTTCTCTGAAACTGGGCACTAAAGCATGACACGAAGACCAAAAGTGAAAACCTTCCAAATAATAGCAGAAAACTTTCAAATAATAGCAAAATCCATGTTCATATGAAGTAAGCATTGCAAAATACAGTCAGTGGCGCCCTCTAGGATATTATTCCAGAATATTAAAATTGCATAGTCCAATGGTTTTGAGTTTGTCATTTTTCTAAGAAAAATATATTAGTTGATCAATATTATCTACTTTACTTTAGTTTGAAGTAACTTTTATTTTAAATGGCTACGTTTTGAGATATTTGAAGTGCAAACATGCCAAAGTAATTTTGGAAAGCACACCAAAACTCTGACACCATAGACTTCTGCAGTAACAGGTTCTAATCAATTGCCTCAGTATTCCCTTCTGTGTGGTGACAAATGTTTAATAAGTGCACCAATATTTGAGTTAGATATGTAGAATTAAATCTGTATAATTGCTTCGATTTTGAAAATTTGATATTTTATCGGACTATGCAGCTTTAAGTATGAAGTTTGACAGGGGCCAACTCAACGCTCACGGTGACCTTCCTGATATGACCTTATGTTGCTAGGACGTAAAACAACAACAAACAAACAAACAAACCTTCCCAGACCATCGGCAGACGCTGACAGCACTAGCTATATAACCAACCAACTACAGTCACTAAATCAGTAATCCAGTCTTTCTGGTGTTGCCTGTTTGCTAAATGGATGATCATGGTTATTTGTCAGCCACAAAATCGATATCTTCGCCAACGGCTGCCATAGGTGTTGGTGCAGAATGAGGGACACAGTATTTCAGCAGATTTTAAGCATTAAATTAAACAAATTGTATTTCCCCATCATGCCTCGGGGGACTGTACAGTGTTCGCTCATATTAAGCTTAATGTAAAACTAAAGTAACCACTATGCCCCACTAGGAAATCAGGCTGCTGGCACCATGACCTGATTCCCCACTCAGCCACACTATCCTGATGCTGAGCTAACCAATCCTTTCCCTATCCTAGTAATGCCGAGCACCAGGCTAGGTGGTGACAAGTATAAATTTGTGTAAGTCATTATTAGTTTGACTCGGCCAGGTTTCACACTCCCGGTACAGGAAGCCTGCGTTTCTACCAATTCAGCCACCGCATGCAGTTTCTGTCTCTGTCAAATGCAAAACTTCCGTGGCATCAGTATTTGGCTTCCGTGGCATCAGTATTTGGCTTCGATTACATCAAATTGGCGCGGTAAAATAGATTACTGATGTAAGCATGGCAGACATGATGGAGGATAATGGTAACCAGGGGAGACGCTCAATGAAGGGCCTCACCTGGGTCCAGCATGGAGAGCAGGGCTCTCCATACTGAACAGGTGTGTGGGTGACTGGGTACATGTCTGACCCTGTCTGCGCCTCCCACCCACACAATCTGCACACAATATGCGCACGTTCCACTAATAGTAACCCGGATCACTACCACACACGCTGCACAGTATTAGTACATCATACTAACTACACACACCCACACAACCTGCACACAATATGCGCATGTTCCGCTAATAGTAACCCAGATCACTACCACAGACTCACATTGCACAGTATTAGTACATCATACTAACTACACGCATCCACACAACCTACACACAATATCCGCACATTCCACTAATAGTAACCCGGATCACTACCACACACTCACATTGCACAGTATTAGTACATCATACTAACTACACGCATCCACCAACACAACCTGCACACAATATGCGCACATTCCACTAATAGTAACCCAGATCACTACCACATGCACGCTGCACAGTATTAGTACATCATACTAACTACACGCACTCACACAACCTGCACACAATACATGCACGTTCCACTAATAGTAACCCGGATCACTACCACACACTCACATTGCACAGTATTACTATAAATTGGGCTACGACGTAGGAGAATAAGAGACAAGACGAGAAGTGGTGGAAGCCTCGTTTATTTGCTGAGGCCCATCTGGCTGAGCAATAACCGCCCTACCAAGAAAAATTTTAACTGGCGCCGATGTGACCCTGACAAGGTCTGACTGGCATATGACAACATGGTGGGGCGCCACGATAGCGCAGCAGGAACCAGCCCGCAGCGAATATAACAATAATATATTGTGGGGTTAATAATAAAGGCAGCATTAAATGCTAGGATCCTGCAGGATATAGGAATATAGCTCCGCCCCTTTATACTCATAGTAATAAATTATATATCCCATAAATTGGGCTACGACGTAGGAGAATAAGAGACAAGACGAGAAGTGGTGGAAGCCTCGTTTATTTGCTGAGGCCCATCTGGCTGAGCAATAACCGCCAACCCTGGGCGGCTAAACCGGCCGAGGCCCCAACCACTCCTCGTCTCACGCCTCCAGGGGCCAAATGTATGAGGGCGGGGTAGGGCTCGTAACCTACGCGTCGTGCGGAATTCCCCGGTTAGCGGCCAAAGTGTCAATGTATGTGCGCGGGTTAGGCTACCGCCTCGAGGGTTAACGTCGCCTTCACTAACTCCCACTTGAGCCAGGGATAACGTGCAGGTTAGGGACCGATTCGGGCCAAATCTATTCAATGCAACCACATGTGTCTCTGTGTCTTTGTGTGTGTCTCTTTGTCTCTGTGTGTGTCTGTGTGTGTCTCTTTGTCTGTGTGTGTCTCTGTGTGTCTCTGTATGTGTGTGTGTCTCTGTGTGTGTGTCTCTGTATGTGTGTCTGTGTGTGTGTATGTGTGTGTATCTCTGTGTGTGTGTCTCTGTGTCTGTTTGTGTCTGTGTGTGTCTATGTCTGTGTGTCTGTGTGTGTCTATGTCTGTGTGTCACACAGAGACACACACAGAGACAGACACACAGGCACACATAAACACAGAGACACACACAGAGACACACACACAGACACAAACAGAGACACACACACAGAGACACACACACTGATACACTGAAACACAGAGACACACACACACAGACAGACACACATAAACACAGAGACACAGAGTGACACACACAGAGACACACACACACACAGAAACACACACAGACACACACACAGAGACACAGACACAGAGACAGAGACACACACACAGACACACACACAGCAACACACAGACACAGAGTCACACACTGAGGGTGGGGGGGGGGGAGGAAGGGGGTGGTCCCTCCTGACTCCTACTGCGATGGCCTGGTACATTCCCAGGGGGACTCCCCAAATCTATAAATAACGCACAGGGTAGCTAACAAGTGCGCGCTTGGCACGCATACATTTCACTTGACACATATACCAACACCGACGATAGCTACCCCGTCGGCCGCCCTTAACTCCGGCGAAGATATCCGGTGGCTCATACATTTAGCCCCAGATGAAGACTCGTCGCTACCCGGAGATCATTTAATATTCGGGTTTGCAAAGGTTTTTTTTTTTGTTTTTTTTAGATAGGAATACACGGTATCCGACGCCTCAACGAAGTCAAAATACTTTCGTATCTGGACCGATCTCGTGGTGACCGAATTCTTTGAGTAGAAAAGCTTCTCAAATCCCCGCTACTCTGCCCTCAGCTCCTCCAGTCCTGGAAAGACAGAACAGCGGAGCGTCGAAGAGGTGTGCACAGCACATAATCCGACCCACATCCACTCCACTAATCCTAGCGGCACTACCGTCTACGTCTAGCCTGCTGAGGGCATCACACACAACATTAACTGTGGTATTTATGTAAGTTGATAAGAATGTAAAGTTCTTCTCGACTGCAAGCCAGAATAATTTTCGCAGCATGGACATAATCCCAACTGATCTGGATCTCCCTGAATTAAGAGCGGATTGGACTACCGCGCTGTCCGTTATAAATATAATCTCGGAATCCTCCCATCCTGATGACCAACGTGTGGCCGCCTCCATCACAGCCCTCATCTCTTTTATGTTTATGTGGTCCCTCCCTGCTTCAGTGGGGAGCACCACATGATGGTGTCCTATCAGCTGTCCTAACACTTCATTGTCCTCTGATTTAAAGGAAGCAGCTAACCAGTCAGTCTCATGCAAAGCACCGATTCCCCAATTCGAAGCGTCACTGTAGACCGCGGTAGTTAACGCAAACTTCCCGAGCATACCCGCCTTACCATTAAATTTTTCAGCGAATGAGGCCCACCAGTTGATATCCTCCCTAAATCCGGCATTAAGCCGTGCACGGTAGAATGGCTCGCGCAGGGTGCCTATAAGGTCGTAGACCCGCCTACTAAAAGTTTGCCCACCCCTGATAACTTTGGCACAGTGTGCGAGGTGTCCGGCGAGTCTCTCGAGTTCCCTACGGGTCGCCTTCCTACGACCCAAGAAGAGCAGGAGGATGTCCCGAAGCTTCTTCAATTTATCGTCAGGGAGAGTAAGTTCCAGCGACTCCGAGTTTACATCGATCCCTAAGAATCTAATTTTCTTAGCTGGTGAGAGCAATTTTTTAAAACTGATAAAAAAAAACAATCTGCGCAATATAGAGAGTACATGTTGTTGCAACCCTGTAGTTTCTTCCTCCGTACTACCCAGAATGCAGAAATCGTCTAGATAGTTAATAATTCTGCAGACCCCCTCTCTGCCTGCGCATCGGACAATGAAGTCTGAAATTCTAGAGAATATATACGGACTAGACGAGAGACCCATACAGAGTCTCCCGTCCATCATATAGGTTCCCACCGAATCACCCTCAAAAACCCAGTAAAGCCCCTGTCTTTTCCTATGTTCTGGTTTAATATGGACAGCGCGGTAAGCATCCTTAATATCAATAGTGGCTAGGTAGTCGCCCCTCTCCAGGCATTCTACCACGTCATCCAGCCCACTATATTTAAACTTTGGGGCCACCCCCTTTGTGTAATTGTTGACACTCCCACCTTTTGGTTTACTACAGTCAATGACACTTCTCCCACCGCCATCATCTTTTGGAACGACGAAGATCCCATGTATACAGGCCGGAGGACTATCGACTTTCCTTAGGACTCCCTCCTCTAACTCTGCTGCTAGCCGGGTCTCTATTATATTTCTCTCCCATCTAGATTTCTTTCTCTCCCGCTGACAGCCATACATTACATCACAATTGTCATCAATAACATGGAACCCAAAGACCGTGCCCTGAAGGAGAAACATAGCATCTATATCAGTGTCCCCCCGACAAAATGCTTCTGCAAACAAACGACAAGGTTTCAGTTGACATGGCATAGAAAACAATTCGTAAACACATGCACAAGTGCCATTCAGACAGTCATTGTCCACCCGAAAAGTCACGTAATTACTGTTTGTGTTCTCCCTTACTGACACGCCCCAGCGTTTATCGCTATCACAATGCACTCTTAATAGGTCCTCGTAGCCTGCCCACGCTATCGCGGCAGACACTCCGGTCAGCTGTTCACACAATCCAGGTTTGTTTTTTACGGGTGGGTGTTCCAATCCCTGTCGTGTCACCCGAGATACTCCCTGGTAGGCATCGTCCTCCACTCGCACATCCCCACCCCGTATCTCACTGCTGCTCCTCCCTGCGCATTGCTCCAATGTAGGGTAAATATTCCCCTGACCTATCTCCCCTGTTGTGACTGGTTGCATGTTCATTCTCCCATTCGCGCGTTGTGAGCTGTTGTCAATGGTTGACGTGTACAATATTCCCTGATGTTGATCAACATCCCATATTGAAGCTCCCGTAGTCTCCACCTGCATCACTAGTTGGGGCGCGCTCCCCACACCAACAGAACCCTGTCCACTCGTGACGACTGTTGGGTCGGACACGGGTGTGCGATCCGGCAGGTGCTCCAATGTTCCAGTAGGTCAGTCCTTACAAGTGACTCTCTTGTGGCCCCTCCCGCCACACTTTGAACACTTGTGTTCGTACCTGCACTCCGTCTCCTTCCGGCTGCAGCCCCGCTCGCTGTTCCAGGCATAGCAAGCCGTGTTTGGCTTGCTGCCTCGACTGCCTTGCTTCCCCTCACTGTAATTCCGTAGAACTGGCTGCTTCTTCTTTATATTGTCCGGGCCATAATGAAGCACGCTTTTTCCCGTATGGGCGCTGGAGAATGCCTCAAACCCACGTTTGACCGCCCACTTACGGATGCACAAGTCATAGTCCGCATGCGCCCTATCTTGATATTCACCATAGCGGGCCCGGTGTGAGAGGAAATATATGTGTTCCCACATTGCCCGGTGGTCCTGGATAGACATCTCTGGAATTTCTAACACCCAGGCAGCGGTTGCGCAGATAATTTCTTCACAGTTCAGTTTCTTCAGATCTTTTTTTGACTCGACATGTCGCTTCAGGGACCACTTACTTCTAAGTTTTCGATCCACACTATCCACCGACGAACTGCTGGACGAACGTCGACGTCGGTGCCGCCGCTCCCTCAATCTATTCCTTGAGCGTCCGTAGTTTGAATAGCCTGACTCCGTCGTACCGGCGGCCAACGGCTGATCGTTGGCCGGCATCTTGCATGTTGCCCCAACCGGGCTATCTTCCCGACGTTGAGGCGAATTTGTCGCAGCCTTTTTACCGCGCCTCCTTTTCGTCTCCCGTGCCGCTAGGAGACGGTCCCGTTCATCTTTTAGCTCCATTAGCTCATCCTCCAATTTTAGTTCTTCCAACTGTCGCCGCACCGCATCTCGTTGTTCTTCCAGAGCCAACTTGTCCGAAGCGGGTTCCGGCTCTGACTCCCCCGTCGCCGACCTAGACATCTTAGTGGCACTGCTTTGTGTAGTTCTGCGCTTTGGTTCCGCTGTCCTCTCCTTCTTACTGCAGTAGCCTGCTTCGACTCCGTCGTGACTCGATCCACACACTGCGCAGAAGTCTATCGTCATAGTCCTTTAATCGATCGGGCTGGGTTCTGTGAACTATCAAATGTTACGACTATGTATGTAATAGTTGCAGAGCTCAAATGTGTGGTAATGGTATCGCATTCCAGCGCACTGATGGACTACAGCTCACTGATGGTCGACACCCGTGAATTTTCCGATTAATGCTGATCTCGATTCGTGCTGCTACGCTTTACCGCTGGGCTATGGCAGCCAAAATACAGGTGTGTTATAGCCTGAACCATGGTCTCCGTTTACAGTACTAAGGTCCATATACTGCAGCTCAGTTATATTTTACTGTAAAGCCTATCAACTGTAAAGCCTCTAATTAAGCTAGTCTAAATTTAGGAAGCAAAACTGTGTTAACTTAGTTCAGTTATTTTCACATTAATTGTCAATGCAGCATAATGAATTGCGATGTCAGCATGGCAAGTGTGTCGATCGGTGCTAGTCAAGATATTTTTATTTATTTATTTATTTATATACTTTTCCAACATATGTATATGTAAGAATTGCACGGTAGAAATCACGGCAGGGATCCCTGTTGAAGTTCAGTATCGCTCTAGTTTTGCCGTAGTCGCTCATCGTTTACCGTAGCCTCGAACACAGAAGAGCAGCCGTTAGGACTTTCCCGCCAATTTTTTTTTTTTTTTTGAATCAACATAACCGAACCGATAATGGCTAAGAATCTCCGATTACCGTACCGACAGGCCGATTACCGTGTCGACAGTACGTTATTGATATTATTAGGCTAAACTTGGGTTAACCGTGTAGCCGCCTCGACCGTTAAGACACCTTAGACAGGCCGTTAAGACGAACCGATTAAGCAGCTGATATGAACTGTATCGACATAAGTTAGTTTTAGCTCACAGTTTGTAGATCGGCCGCCTAGATGTAGATTCAGGTTTAGCAGCAGCCATACATTGAGCCGTATAGTGATCCGTATAGTGATCCGTAGGAAACCGTAGACACAGGTAGCAGGTAGACTGTGTCTCCAGTTTTGAAAGCAAGTGTGGAGGCTCTGGCGCCGATGTGACTCATACTAACTACATGCACCCACACAACCTGCACACAATATGTGCACGTTCCGCTAATAGTAACCCGGATCACTACCATGCACACACGCTGCACAGTATTAGTACATCATACTAACTACACGCATCCACCCACACAACCTGCACACAATATGCGCACGTTCTGCTAATAGTAACACAGATCACTACCACACACTCACATTGCACAGTATTAGTACATCATACTAACTACACGCACCCACACAACCTGCACACAATATGCGCACATTCCACTAATAGTAACCCAGATCACTACCACACACACATGCTGCACAGTATTAGTACATCATACTAACTACACGCACCCACCCACACCCAATATCCGCACGTTCCGCTAATAGTAACCCGGATCACTACCACACATGCGCACACTGCATGTGCAGTATTAGTACATCATACTAAGCAGCGTTTGATATAAGAGCTTGTCCGCGACAAGTGACAATTCAGTCGGACAACAGAAAATCACACCAGACTTGTCCAGAGAACAAGTTTTTTGCTTATTCCTATCACTGCTAACTATTCACACCCACCCACACCCCGCTAGGTGGTGTGGGTGGGTGTGAATCGAATCGGTAGGATAGTAGTCTACTATCCTACCGAATCGATAGGATCGTAGACTTCCCATGTGGAAGGTCAATGACTCAAACCAATGACTTACAAACAAATTGATACTCGTCGCTACCTAGCCTGGCACTCGGCACTACTAGGATAGGGAAAGGACTGGTTAGCTCAGTATCAGAATGATGCGACTGAGTTGGAAATAAGATCATGATGCCAACGACCTGGTCTCCCAGTGGGGAAGCACTAATAAAGTCACCATGAGTACACACTGTCACAAGTCAGTACCCGTTCTGTTGACTATAGATGTTGCTAGGATGTAAAATCCCAACAAAATAAACAAACAAATCGTGCTAATCGTAGGCACCCCCCCCCCCCCCTCACGCGTGCTAGTGTCTAACCGATCCTGGAAGAGCCGCCTGCCCACTGGACACCTCATGGTCTTCATATACGCGTATTGATCCACCGACCTCTTGCTTCCCTCTTCATCCGTCAGCCCCACCCTCCATCAGCCCCCCCCGCCGCCGCCCCTCTCACTGCAGAGGATGGACCCACGGCACGCTACCAGTTACTGCACTGACCTCATCAACACCCCCTGCCTTAGTCCTCACCACAATAGGCGCTCTGCACCGACCCACTGCCCCCACCCCCCCCCCCCCCCCCCCCACGTTGATCAACCCAATATCTCACCCCTAACCACAATGCCCTCTCTCGCCCTCTCTCACCCCTAACCACATGGCCCTGAACTGACCTCGCCACCAGCCTCTGCCTTAGTCTGTACTACAATACCCACTCTGCATGAACTCACTGACCTCCCCTCCCTCTCGCACCGCCCTTCCTCAACCCACTCTCACCCCTAACCACAATTCCCTCTCAATCCACCTGAGCGAGCACTGACTTACTGACCCCCCCCCCCCCCCCACAACATTCCTCAACCCACTCTCTCACCCCTACCACAATGCCCTCTCTGCAATCTACCTGACACCGCATTGACTTATTGATTCCACCCCCCCCCCGATCCCCACCCCTACACCCCCCTTCCTCAACCCACTCTCTCACCCCAAACCACAATTTCGGCTCAGCAATCTACCTGACCCCGCACTGACTTACTGACCTCCCCACCAGCCATAGTGAGGTAGTCCTAACTACAATACGCGCCCTGTCTGCACCGACGCACTGACAGCCAACCCTACCACTTCTCCCCCCAACCCACTCCCTCACCACACTACCTTCTCTGCACCGACTCACTGACACCAAACCCTACCACCTCTCACCACAACCCACTCCCTCACCACACTACCTTCTCTGCACCGACTCACTGACACCCAACCCTACCACCTCTCACCACAACCCACTCCCTCACCACACTACCTTCTCTGCACCGACTCACTGACACCAAACCCTACCACCTCTCACCACAACCCACTCCCTCATCACACTACCTTCTCTGCACCGACACACTGACACCCAACCCTACCACTTCTCCCCACAACCCACTCCCTCACCACACTACCTTCTCTGCACCGACTCACTGACACCAAACCCTACCACTTCTCCCCACAACCCACTCCCTCACCACACTACCTTCTCTGCACCGACTCACTGACACCAAACCCTACCACTTCTCACCACAACCCACTCCCTCACCACACTACCTTCTCTGCACCGACTCACTGACACCAAACCCTACCACCTCTCACCACAACCCACTCCCTCATCACACTACCTTCTCTGCACCGACACACTGACAACCAACCCTACCACTTCTCCCCACAACCCACTCCCTCACCACACTACCTTCTCTGCACCGACGAACTGACACCCAACCCTACCACCTCTCACCACAACCCACTCCCTCACCACACTACCTTCTCTGCACCGACTCACTGACACCAAACCCTACCACCTCTCACCACAACCCACTCCCTCACCACACCACCTTCTCTGCACCGACTCACTGACACCCAACCCTACCACCTCTCCCCCCAACCCACTCCCTCACCACACTACCTTCTCTGCACCGACTCACTGACAGCCAACCCTACCACTTCTCCCCCCCAACCCAGTACCTCACCACACTACCTTCTCTGCACCGACTCACTGACACCCAACCCTACCACCTCTCCCCACAACCCACTACCTCACCACACTACCTTCTCTGCACCGACTCAATGACACCCAACCCTACCACCTCTCACCACAACCCACTCCCTCACCACACTACCTTCTCTGCACCGACACACTGACACCAAACGCCACCACCTCTCCCCACCACCCACTCCCTCACCACAATACCTTCTCTGCACCGAAGCACTGACTCCCAACCCTACCACTTCTCCCCACAACCCACCACACTACCTTCTCTGCACCGACGCACTGACACCCAACCCTACCACCTCTCCCCACAACCCACTCCCTCACCACACTACCTTCTCTGCACCGACACACTGACACCAAACGCTACCACCTCTCCCCACCACCCACTCCCTCACCACACTACCTTCTCTGCACTGACTCACTGACACCCAACCCTACCACTTCTCCCCACAACCCACTCCCTCACCACACCACCTTCTCTGCACCGACTCACTGACACCCAACCCTACCACCTCTCACCACAACCCACTCCCTCACCACACCACCTTCTCTGCACCGACTCACTGACACCCAACCCTACCACCTCTCCCCCCAACCCACTCCCTCACCACACTACCTTCTCTGCACCGACGCACTGACACCCAACCCTACCACTTCTCCCCACAACCCACTCCCTCACCACACTACCTTCTCTGCACCGACACACTGACACCAAACCCTACCACTTCTCCCCACAACCCACTCCCTCACCACACTGCCTTCTGTGCACCGACGCACTGACACCAAACCCTACCACCTCTCACCACAACCCACTCCCTCACCACACTACCTTCTCTGCACCGACGCACTGACACCCAACCCTACCACCTCTCACCACAACCCACTCCCTCACCACACTACCTTCTCTGCACCGACACACTGACAACCAACCCTACCACCTCTCCCCACAACCCACTCCCTCACCACACTACCTTCTCTGCACCGACGCACTGACACCCAACCCTACCACCTCTCACCACAACCCACTCCCTCACCACACTACCTTCTCTGCACTGACTCACTGACACCCAACCCTACCACCTCTCCCCGCAACCCACTCCCTCACCACACTACCTTCTCTGCACCGACTCACTGACACCCAACCCACCACCTCTCCCCACAACCCACTCCCTCACCACACTACCTTCTCTGCACCGACTCACTGACACCAAACCCTACCACTTCTCCCCACAACCCACTCCCTCACCACACTACCTTCTCTGCACTGACACACTGACAACCAACCCTACCACCTCTCCCCACAACCCACTCCCTCACCACACTACCTTCTCTGAACTGACGCACTGACACCAAACCCTACCACTTCTCCCCACAACCCACTCCCTCACCACACTACCTTCTCTGCACTGACTCACTGACACCCAACCCTACCACCTCTCCCCACAACCCACTCCCTCACCACACTACCTTCTCTGCACCGACACACTGACACCCAACCCTACCACTTCTCCCCACAACCCACTCCCTCACCACACTACCTTCTCTGCACCGACTCACTGACACCAAACCCTACCACCTCTCCCCACAACCCACTCCCTCACCACACTACCTTCTCTGCACCGACACACTGACAACCAACCCTACCACCTCTCCCCACAACCCACTCCCTCACCACACTACCTTCTCTGCACCGACTCACTGACACCAAACCCTACCACTTCTCCCCACAACCCACTCCCTCACCACACTACCTTCTCTGCACCGACACACTGACAACCAACCCTACCACCTCTCCCCACAACCCACTCCCTCACCACACTACCTTCTCTGCACTGACGGACTGACACCAAACCCTACCACTTCTCCCCACAACCCACTCCCTCACCACACTACCTTCTCTGCACTGACTCACTGACACCAAACCCTACCACCTCTCCCCACAACCCACTCCCTCACCACACTACCTTCTCTGCACTGACGCACTGACACCCAACCCTACCACCTCTCCCCACAACCCACTCCCTCATCACACTACCTTCTCTGCACTGACACACTGACACGCAACCCTACCACTTCTCCCCACAACCCACTCCCTCACCACACTACCTTTTCTGCACCGACGAACTGACACCCAACCCTACCACCTCTCACCCACACACCCACTCCCTCACCACACCACCTTCTCTGCACCGACTCACTGACACCCAACCCTACCACCTCTCCCCCCAACCCACTCCCTCACCACACTACCTTCTCTGCACCGACTCACTGACAGCCAACCCTACCACTTCTCCCCCCAACCCACTACCTCACCACACTACCTTCTCTGCACCGACTCACTGACACCCAACCCTACCACCTCTCCCCACAACCCACTACCTCACCACACTACCTTCTCTGCACCGACTCAATGACACCCAACCCTACCACCTCTCACCACAACCCACTCCCTCACCACACTACCTTCTCTGCACCGACACACTGACACCAAACGCCACCACCTCTCCCCACCACCCACTCCCTCACCACAATACCTTCTCTGCACCGAAGCACTGACTCCCAACCCTACCACTTCTCCCCACAACCCACCACACTACCTTCTCTGCACCGACGCACTGACACCCAACCCTACCACCTCTCCCCACAACCCACTCCCTCACGACACTACCTTCTCTGCACCGACACACTGACACCAAACGCTACCACCTCTCCCCACCACCCACTCCCTCACCACACTACCTTCTCTGCACTGACTCATTGACACCCAACCCTACCACTTCTCCCCACAACCCACTCCCTCACCACACCACCTTCTCTGCACTGACTCACTGACACCCAACCCTACCACCTCTCACCACAACCCACTCCCTCACCACACCACCTTCTCTGCACCGACTCACTGACACCCAACCCTACCACCTCTCCCCCCAACCCACTCCCTCACCACACTACCTTCTCTGCACCGACGCACTGACACCCAACCCTACCACTTCTCCCCACAACCCACCCCCTCACCACACTACCTTCTCTGCACCGACACACTGACACCAAACCCTACCACTTCTCCCCACAACCCACTCCCTCACCACACTGCCTTCTGTGCACCGACGCACTGACACCAAACCCTACCACCTCTCACCACAACCCACTCCCTCACCACACTACCTTCTCTGCACCGACGCACTGACACCCAACCCTACCACCTCTCACCACAACCCACTCCCTCACCACACTACCTTCTCTGCACCGACACACTGACAACCAACCCTACCACCTCTCCCCACAACCCACTCCCTCACCACACTACCTTCTCTGCACCGACGCACTGACACCCAACCCTACCACCTCTCACCACAACCCACTCCCTCACCACACTACCTTCTCTGCACTGACTCACTGACACCCAACCCTACCACCTCTCCCCGCAACCCACTCCCTCACCACACTACCTTCTCTGCACCGACTCACTGACACCCAACCCTACCACCTGTCCCCACAACCCACTCCCTCACCACACTACCTTCTCTGCACCGACTCACTGACACCAAACCCTACCACTTCTCCCCACAACCCACTCCCTCACCACACTACCTTCTCTGCACTGACACACTGACAACCAACCCTACCACCTCTCCCCACAACCCACTCCCTCACCACACTACCTTCTCTGAACTGACGCACTGACACCAAACCCTACCACTTCTCTCCACAACCCACTCCCTCACCACACTACCTTCTCTGCACTGACTCACTGACACCCAACCCTACCACCTCTCCCCACAACCCACTCCCTCACCACATTACCTTCTCTGCACCGACACACTGACACCCAACCCTACCACTTCTCCCCACAACCCACTCCCTCACCACACTACCTTCTCTGCACCGACTCACTGACACCAAACCCTACCACCTCTCCCCACAACCCACTCCCTCACCACACTACCTTCTCTGCACCGACACACTGACAACCAACCCTACCACCTCTCCCCACAACCCACTCCCTCACCACACTACCTTCTCTGCACCGACTCACTGACACCAAACCCTACCACTTCTCCCCACAACCCACTCCCTCACCACACTACCTTCTCTGCACCGACACACTGACAACCAACCCTACCACCTCTCCCCACAACCCACTCCCTCACCACACTACCTTCTCTGCACTGACGGACTGACACCAAACCCTACCACTTCTCCCCACAACCCACTCCCTCACCACACTACCTTCTCTGCACTGACTCACTGACACCAAACCCTACCACCTCTCCCCACAACCCACTCCCTCACCACACTACCTTCTCTGCACTGACGCACTGACACCCAACCCTACCACCTCTCCCCACAACCCACTCCCTCACCACACTACCTTCTCTGCACCGACACACTGACAACCAACCCTACCACCTCTCCCCACAACCCACTCCCTCACCACACTACCTTCTCTGCACCGACTCACTGACACCCAACCCTACCACCTCTCCCCACAACCCACTCCCTCACCACACTACCTTCTCTGCACCGACACACTGACAACCAACCCTACCACCTCTCCCCACAACCCACTCCCTCATCACACTACCTTCTCTGCACCGACTCACTGACACCCAACCCTACCACCTCTCCCCACAACCCACTCCCTCACCACACTACCTTCTCTGCACTGACGCACTGACACCAAACCCTACCACTTCTCCCCACAACCCACGCCCTCACCACACTACCTTCTCTGCACTGACTCACTGACACCCAACCCTACCACCTCTCCCCACAACCCACTCCCTCACCACACTACCTTCTCTGCACCGACGCACTGACACCCAACCCTACCACTTCTCCCCACAACCCACTCCCTCACCACACTATCTTCTCTGCACCGACTCACTGACACCAAACCCTACCACCTCTCCCCACAACCCACTCCCTCACCACACTGCCTTCTGTGCACCGACACACTGACACCCAATCCTACCACTTCTCCCCACAACCCACTCCCTCACCACACCACCTTCTGTGTACCGACACACTGACACCCAACCCTACCACCTCTCCCCACAACCCACTCCCTCACCACACTACCTTCTCTGCACCGACTCACTGGGTCCTCCCCCTCCCTCCCCCCTCACCACCCTGCCCGCACTACACCCTACCTGACCCTGCACCACTGACCACCCCAGCCCCTCACCCCAATACCCCCCACACCCTTCACCCCACTGCCCACTCTACACCCTACCTGACCCTACACTTCTGACCCCCCACTCACCCCAATACCCCCCCACACCCCTCATCACACTTCCCACTCTACACCATACCTGACAATGCACCACTAACCATCCCTCCCTCATCCCAATAACCTCCCTCACCCCTCACCACACTTCCCACTCTACACCTTAAATGACAATGCACCACTGACCATCCCTTCCTCATCCCAATACCCCCCCCCCCCCCCTCACCCCACTTCCCACTGTACACCCTAGCTAACCCTGCACCACTGACCATCCCTCCACACACTGCCTGCTCTAGAACCTACCTGACTCTGTACTGACCCACTAAGCACCCCTCCCTCACCCCTCACCACAAAGCCCACTCAGCATGTTACCTGTCCCTATACTTACTTATCCCCCCCCCCACCTCTCCCACCCTTCACCACCCCTCCATTAACATCCCACACTCTGCTGTATCCCACCAGAGTGTGGGGATCATTCTACCTGATCCCCACACTCTGGGGGAGCAGCATGTAGCTCAGGCGGTAGCATGTCCACCTCTGAAGGTGTCATTCATTGTATCAATCCTACTCAGTGAACGGACCCATTTGCAGTTTGGACTATTTTCCGTTCCAACCAGTGGTCCACAACTGGTTCATCAAAGGCTATAGTATGTGCTGTCCTGTCTGTGGGAAAGCACATCTAAAAGACCCCTTGCTGCTTATTGGAAAGAGTAGCCTATTTGTCAGCAGCGGGTTTCCTCCAAAGAAATGTCAGAATGACCATATGCATGACATCCAATAGCCGATGATCCGAAAATCAATGTGCTGTAGAGGCGTCGTTAAATAAAACAAGCTTTGTCCCTGCACTCACTCACTGACCTCTACCATATCCCCTCACCCCCCACCCTAACACACACCCACACCCACACCAACCCCCCCCCCCCTCAAACCAGGCGAGGTGGAGAACACGCCACCACACTGACCACTGTGGTCCGTATTGATTGATCCTCGGGCATATTTTTAAGCTTTTCTAGTTGTTGTTTTTAGGGTTTTTGTTGTTATTTATATTTTTTTAAATCAAAACCTCGAAGCTGTGCGCATGCACGAGCATGCCAGGTGCTGAACATGTTTAAACAAATCCGTTATAACACACCGATCACCACACTCAGTCTGACCTATAGACTGCCAGAAAACGCCAGCATGACAAACCTTTGTTTGTTTGTTTATTTGTTTTAGTTTTACGTCCTGGCAACATCTAAGGCCATATCAGGATGGGTACCGACTTGTGACAGTGCACACTCATGGTGACTTTATAGTGTTGCCCCACTGGGAGACCGGGCTGTTGGCACAATGACCCAATTTCCCACTCAGTCACATTATTGTCATGGGGGTGATGAAAATGGGAAATACTGCGCCTAGAGCGGGACTCGAACCCACATTTCTTTGCATTCCGGGCCAGTGTGCTAACCATTACACCACCTAGGCTCCCTGATATCAACACACTCCCAACGCCTACCTGTCTATGTGGTAACTTGCCTGAGAGGTCAGTGCAGACCACTACATTATCCTGATACTAAGCTAACCAGTCCTTACCCTATCCTACTAATGCTGATAGCCAGGCTAGGTAGCAACAAGTATAAATTTTGAAAGTAATTGGTTTGACTCGACCGGGATGTTAACTCCCGACCTTCAATGCGGGAAGCCTGTGCTCTTCGGATTCGGCCATCGCGTCCGGTATGACAATTCTACCATTCTTCCATTCATAACCGACTGAATAAACATTATAGTATGTGATAGACCTTGATACAAATACCACTTGTAAACTTGTACACGGTACGAAGATACTTATTTGTGATTTGGATATCGCTGTATGAACAAATATCACTTAAAAATGAAACAAAAGTTTAATGCGAGAATCTCAGCCACATCTAAGGCTACCTAGATAAAAGATTCACCCCGTACTTCCAGTACAGGGGTGAAGACCAGCCTTATATGAAAACGGTCAAAAAATCGGGCTAATGAATTGAGTCTTTATGAGAGCCTAATTTCACAATCTAAGAAGCAACATTTATTCTTTGTATATGTCTTCATGTTTACCCGCTACTTTTGAATATAATAAAACATATACTTTAATGCAATTTAAAAGTGAAATCGACAGCGTTCTCTGGCCGCCATCTTGTCTTTTTGCATTCTCTCCCATTTCACCAACTCTGTGCTGATATAAGTAACCATTTGACACTGGTGCCAAGCATTCTACTTGTTGTTCCATACTAACGCTATTTTCGCCCGTATTTAGACTACGTTGTCGTTCACCCGTGTACTACAAGTATCAGGTGAATCTTTTATCTAAAGGCTACCATGATAATTAGCAGCGTTATCTCTCTCACCATACCTGCCACGATAATTATCAATGTATGAACAAATTGTTCAAACTAACATCATTTAAGAATTAAACAAATTCAATGAGAGAATTCACTGCCACATCTGAGCTTATCGGTATCACCATAATTTTGATATATGAAAAATTGTTCAGAATAAAAATATCACTTAAGAATTGAATAAATAATTTACCATGATGATTAGACCAGACGTCCCATTGGCATTGCATGGCATATTTCTAAATGGGAAATTGTCATTCTGTAAAGCCGAAGTCACACTACAGCTTGTGACCACTTTGCGACCAGTTTGTGACCAAAAGGCCAACTGGTTAGCAATGGGTGGCAAGCGCTGAAAGTGGATGGCGACCATGCAACCATTTTGGTCGAAAGGAGGTTTTTGGTGGAGCACCTGCAATCTCATTGCGACCAAAATGGTCGCCCAGACGTCACCTAGAGATGGCTCAGCGGTCAGCGATCGGTTGCTGATCATTGTTTCCCCCATTTTTGTTCTTTCCTTTTATTTTTGTCTTTGGTCGCTGGCTTTTGGTCGCAAAATGGTCAGAAAGTGGTCACAAGCTGTAGTGTGACTAAGGCATAACTAGTTAGGCATTTCATAAAGAGCTGATCCTTCTCCCTCCACGCGCACCTCATTAACATTAACATCTACATCGACTGGCATGCTCAAGTGTAGCACATGCAAATTCCCTGAAGTTCTTCCCATATCCATCAGCGCTCTGCGCCGTGAACCTTCCCATACTGCATCAGCGCCCGTCACGTGACCACCGGGCGTGCATGGTTTATGGGCACGTGAAGGGCCCACACGTCGCCTTTATATCAGTCGGTAAAAACTCCCGCAAGATGATCCACCATCACTGCCACGTCCAACAATGAAGTGTGCCTCGTGAAAGGTGACTGTGAAGTGTGGCTAACAATGAAGTATGGCTAACAATGAAGTATGGCTAACAATGAAGTGTGGCTAATGATGAAGTGTGGCTAAAAATGAAGTGTGGCTAACAATGAACTGTGGCTAACAATGAAGTGTGACGAAAAATGAAGTGTGGCTAACAATGAAGTGTGGATAACGATGAAGTGCAGCTAATGATGAAGTGTGGCTAACAATGAAGTGTGGCTAACAATGAAGTGTGGCTAACAATGGAGTGTGGCTAACAATGAAGTGTGGCTAACAATGAAGTGTGGCTAACAATGAAGTGTGGCTAACAATGGAGTGTGGCTAACAATGGAGTGTGGCTAACAATGGAGTGTGGCTAACAATGAAGTGTGGCTAACAATGAAGTGTGGCTAACAATGAAGTGTGGCTAACGATGAAGTGTGGATAACGATGAAGTGTGGCTAACGATGAAGTGTGGCTAACAATGAAGTGTGGCTAACAATGAAGTGTGGCTAACAATGAAGTGTGGCTAACAATGAAGTGTGGCTAACAATGAAGCGTGGCTAACAATGAAGCGTGGCTAACAATGAAGCGTGGCTAACAATGAAGCGTGGCTAACAATGAAGCATGGCTAACAATGAAGTGTGGGTAACAATGAAGTGTGGGTAACAATGAAGTGTGGCTAATAATGAAGTGTGGCTAACAATGAAGTGTGGCTAACAATGAAGTGTGGCTAACAATGAAGTGTGGCTAACAATGAAGTGTGGCTAACAATGAAGTGTGGCTAACAATGAAGTGTGGCTAACAATGAAGTGTGGCTAACAATGAAGTGTGGCTAACAATGAAGTGTGGCTAACAATGAAGTGTGGCTAACAATGAAGTGTGGATAACGATGAAGTGTGGCTAATGATGAAGTGTGGCTAACAATGAAGTGTGGCTAACAATGAAGTGTGGCTAACAATGAAGTGTAGCTAACAATGAAGTGTGGCTAACAATGAAGTGTGGCTAACAATGAAGTGTGGCTAACAATGAAGTGTGGCTAACAATGAAGTGTGGATAACGATGAAGTGTGGCTAATGATGAAGTGTGGCTAACAATGAAGTGTGACTAACAATGAAATGTGGCTATCAATGAAGTGTAGCTAACAATGATGTGTGGCTAACAATGAAGTGTGGCTAACAATGAAGTGTGACTAACAAAGAAATGTGGCTAACAATGAAGTGTAGCTAACAATGAAGTATGGTTAATAATGAAGTGTGGCTAACAATGAAATGTGGCTAACAATGAAGTGTAGCTAACGATAAAGTATGGCTAACAATGAAGTGTGGCTAACAATGAAGTGTGGCTAACAATGAAGTGTGGCTAACAATGAAGTGTGGCTAACAATGAAGTGTGGCTAACAATGAAGTGTGGCTAACAATGAAGTGTGGATAATGATGAAGTGTGGCTAATGATGAAGTGTGGCTAACAATGAAGTGTGACTAACAATGAAATGTGGCTATCAATGAAGTGTAGCTAACAATGATGTGTGGCTAACAATGAAGTGTGGCTAACAATGAAATGTGGCTAACAATGAAGTGTAGCTAACAATGAAGTATGGTTAATAATGAAGTGTGGCTAACAATGAAATGTGGCTAACAATGAAGTGTAGCTAACAATAAAGTATGGCTAACAATGAAGTGTGGCTAACAATGAAGTGTGGCTAACAATGAAGTGTGGCTAACAATGAAGTGTGGCTGACAATTAAGTGTGGCTAACAATGACGTGTGGCTAACAATGAAGTGTGGGAGACCAGGTCACCAGCACCATGATCTGATATCCTACTCAGTCACTTATCCTGAGTCCTTTTCCTATGCTGATAATGCCCAGTGCCTGGCTAGGAAGCGACACATATCAATTTCTAAGTCATCGGTTTGACTCGACAAGGGTTGGAACCCATGGGTTCGAATCATACGATCTACCAAAATGGGAGATGGACGCTCAACTCGTTCAGCCATCCCGTCTGGTCAATATAGTGTGGATGGATGGGTACAGCCATGTAAGGGACGCAGACCAGACTGTGTTATCAGACGCAGATCACGTCCACGTGGAAGTAGGTCAGTTCCTATGGCGCTACGGTTAGCGACCCTCCCACAGGACTCAAATATCATGGGTTTGATCCCCGTTCGTGGCCATTTTTTATTTTCACGTAAATCACCGAAAACCTAGTGTGTCGCCTGGTAAGATATATAACAATTACAACGGAAATTCATAACCAGATTCATAACCTGCATAAATATTATACTGAGAGTGAAATAAAATATATTATGAATTTGTTGGGGTCGATTCTTGTCTTTTTTCCCCCCTAATAGCCGAAAAATATTGTCTATGACAATGTTTGTCAGGGTTTTACATCCCAGCAACATTTATGGTCATATTTCCTGATGACCATTGCTGTTACCAGGACGTTAAACTCCAACAACCAATCTATGGTCATATCAGGACAGATACCGACTTGTAATAGTGCACACTCAGGGTGACTTCATAGTGTTGCATCAATGGGAGATCAGGCCGCTGGCACCATTACCCGATATCCCACCCAGTCACACTATCCTGACACTGAGCCAACCAGTCCTTGCCCTATCCTAATAATGACAAGCGCTGGGCTAGGTAGTGACAAGTATCAATTCTGTAAGTCATTGGTTTGACTCGGTTGGGATTCAAACTCCCCACGTTCCGCACAGGAAGCCTGCGCTCTACCAATTAGGTGTTTCTATGACAATAAATGGCGATGGTCTGAGCAGAAGCTGAACTGCATGGGCGTGGTCATATATACTCCTTGCATACCTACAATTGACTACATCACGGTTCCGACTGCGCATGCGCTGAAAACGGCGTTGGGAGCAAAGCAAAGGCGTACAGCCATTGAGTTTGCCAATACTCGCAGTTAAAAATGTCAGTTTCATTAAAAATTAATGGAAATCCAAAACCCTAATCTAATTATTTTAATATAATCTTTTTGTTAAACATGTTTTCTATATGTGTTCCAAGCGGTTTGTGCCTAGGTGGTGTGGATATAAATAAAAACATGAATAAAATATGTAAACTGACTCTGGCTATGGCTCTAACACTAGTCTGAGTGCCTAGATGTTTCTAAATCTAAATGCACATGGCATAAGATGTGCTGAGTATATTGATGTAAATGCAATGCTGGATAAAAGATTAATATCTTAATTTATTATATATATATTTTTAGTTGGTATTCTATGTTTAAAACAAGAGCTGAGATGATCTGAAACTAGCACATTTCATAGCTGCACATGGTGTATTACTATTAGCATGTGCCATGTGCTTCTGGGGGGGTTGTTTTTCTCTGACGCATCCCACAATGCACCGCGCCGCTGGAACCGTGATGTAGTCTATCTATCAGCTACAGACTGCAAGTCGCCACCTACCTCAGCCCGTTTTAGCATCTCCCATTTGTTTAGAATCTTCATGGCGTAAACTTCTTCCGTGTTCTTCAGTTTAACCACAGCCACCTGAAAGGAGAGCAAATGAGGACATTGTCAGCAAACACATCATTTTAACATTGACAGGCTTCATACAAATATTTGGAAATGAAATTCAAGGATTTTCAAGGGGTTTACGGACTTTCATACCCAAGTTTTTCAAGGGGTTTTCGCGTGTTCAAAATGTATCACAAAATGCAAGTTTTTTTAATGTTTTCTCGGCAACATATGTTTTAGTTTACCTTATAAGTTACAAAATAATTTGATACAACAACTTCTACACTATTAGTGTAAAAGGTGAGGCGCACTGGAAATTGGCATTTCCAAGGGTTTTATGTGAAAACAAGCAATATTCAAGGGTTTTCGAGAACTCTTGAATGCTATTTTTTGTCTAAATTCAGGAGTTTTCAATCGGGTTTTTTTGGGGGGGGGGGGCGGGATCTGTGCAAAACCTGCATTGAAAGTCAGGGGGAATCAGAAACAGAATGAACCAAATAAGACTACTGGCTACCTGAAATTGAAAGCAGCACACATCAGCCTGAAGATCGACTCACATGTTTCATGTTCCAGACTCTCATTTTAATATTTAACTGTGTTTTGTTTGCTTAAATCAGTTGATTAAGCAGAGACATTTGGTAAGAAAACCCGACTACAGATTACCCCTTTCAGCCACTTAATTACATTATTCTGCTGCCAGCACTATGACCCATTATCCCACATAATCACATTATCCTAATACTGAGCTAACCAGTCCTTGCCATATCCTAATAACGCCGAGCGCCAGCCTAGGTAGCGACAAGCACCAATTCTGTAAGTCATCGGCTTGACTCGGCTGGCATTCAAACTCGCGACCTTTCACATGTGTAGCATGTGTTCTCACAGATTCAGCTACCACGTCTGATGGTGAATAATAGAAGCCGATGTCCCCTGGTGACTGGTGTGACTAAGCGCAGACTAAGCTACCAGGATCAGTGAGCGCATTGCACGGCACCGCTCTACCCTGAGCCTCACTGTGGGGCTGAAGTACACCCCAGCACCACACCTCTGTCCCGGAATGGAGCCAGTTCTGCACAGACACTGCACCACTTCTGCACAACTTCTGTATAGACACTGCACCACTTCTGTACAGACACTGCACCACATCTGTACTGGAATGGAGCCACTTCTGCACAGACACTGCACCACTTCTGCACAGACACTGGACCACTTCTGTGAAGACGCTGGACCACTTCTGCACAGACATTGAGCAACTTCTGTACAGACACTGGGCAACTTCTGTACAGACACTGGGCCACCTTTAATGTAATTCCCACGCCTCACGGTAATGACTGGTAAAAGTGTCCAATCATCAATTTGTCAGGTACTGCCCATAGTGGAAAACGCTGAATCTGCATGTTTTTAATCTGCAGACATTAGTGCTCACAATTCAAAATGTGGATCAACAAGTCCTAAACCGTGGGCTTTTATTTACCCCCCAAGCGCCCCCCCCCCCCACAAACATGCTCCACGTCACATAAGTCATCAGAAACTTTAGTCCAATTCTTTGTTATTATGGTTGGTTGGTTGGTTGGTTGGTTGGTTGGTTGGTTGGTTGGTTGGTTGGTTGGTTGGTTGGTTGGTCATATCAGGACGGGTACTGACTTGTGACAGTGCGCACTCATGGCGACGTCATAGTGGTGTCCCACTGACCAGGCCGCCAGCACCATGACCTGATATCCCACTTAGTCACATTATCCTGACACTGAGCTAACCAGTCCTTGCCTTATAATGGCAAGCGCCTGGCAAGGAAGCGACAAGTAAGGTGGACGCTCAACTCATTCGGCCACCCCGTCTGGTTTGTTATTATGGTGGGTCTCCGATTACCTGCACCGCACCTGTGTGTAGCTTACCAGCTTACTATACACTCCACTTTCACCCCCACCACCAAACTATCTTACACCTGTGTGGTGACCACATGCTGCCACCAGCAGTGTGCCTCAGGCATCACAGGTGCCCGCATCGTGATGCCTGCTCAGGGCTGCCCTTGTAACCAGGCATGTGGGAATCAATAACCAGAACGGTTAACACCTGGAGACGAGAATTTCCTACAGAGACCATGTCGAGTCGAGTTGAGTCGAGTCGAGTCGCGTCGAGTCGAGTCGATGGGGTGCATTGTGCAAGGTGTGGAAAGTCTTCACTACACCCTTCGTGTTCTTAGGGTCAATAAAACAGGGGTAGCATGCGTGGGTTGGGTGCGCTATGTCCATTAAGACAGCCTCGTTCTCGGGCACTGGCGGGGCTTTCTCATAGTAGTAGGGACCGATATGAGCAAAATGCATATTAACATAGTTTTTTCCCCCAATTAAGAGCTTATCTCTAATGCTCATTACAGGAGTGGGATATTATCAAACTTCTTTTAACAAAAATCTAAAACACCCCACACAAACCATTCTACCCCCCCCCCCCCTAATACAGTATACTAAATGCATAAGGAACTACTGGTAATGCAGTAATGGCTTTCAGTAAGGTGCTGCCACCTGGTGGATAGAACACCAACTACTTGCTCTTTAAGACATTGCTTACAGTGATTGAATTAACTCTAATTACTGCCTTGGCGAGGTAAATAAGGTCATTCATTACTTTTTAACAGACTTTATAGTGCTGTCCCACTAGAAGACTGGGCTACCGGCACCATGACCCGATATCACACTCAGTCATATTATTCTGATACTGAACAAATCAGTACTTGACCTATCCTTGTAAGAGGTGCTGCAGGGAGGACGGCTGGGTGGCCCTGAACCTGGTGAGGGTGGAGTCCCTCACCTTGCTCGCCCCACAGGCCGTCCCGACAGCACAATCAGGTGGGACCAGCTAATACCGACATATGCAAGATTACATGGTGACCAGTCAGCCAACTACGCCGAATGCAGACTTACCATTAGTAGGACGACAGAGATTTCCTCAAGTGGCCGCTGTCACACAGCGACCATTTAGGGAATGGGTTCTAACCAGGTCGCATAACCAACATGCCACAAGGTAATCAGCTGTGGTGCCCCAATGACCCTCGCAGTTAAGCGATTGATGACGATGACGATAACGATAATGATGATGATACATATAGCAGACCCATGCATAATCAGGTGGGACCAGCTAATACAGAACGCAGATTACATGAGTAGGACGCAGATTCCTCAAGTGGCCGCTGTCACACAGCGACATTAGGGAATGGTTCTACAGGTCGCTAACAACAGCCACAAGGTAATCAGCTGTGGTGCCCCAATGACCCTCGCAGTTAAGCGATTGACGACGATAATGATGATGATACATATAGCAGACCCATGCATAATCAGGTGGGACCAGCTAATACAGAACGCAGATTTTACATTAGTAGGACGCAGATTCCTCAAGTGGCCGCTGTCACACAGCGACATTAGGGAATGGTTCTACAGGTCGCTAACAACAGCCATAAGGTGATCCATCTCAGTTAGTACACCTCTCTCAGCGTCTGCAAGTCACGTGGCTTAATGCACTCCCCGCTCACTACAAAACAGGGCTGTAGACTACACTGAACATGTCCTGTCAGCAATGTGATTGTGACTTAGTGTAGGCTTTACTCAGTGTTCGAAATAAGAGCTTGTCCGCTTGTCCCAGCCAAGTGAGAGTAGGCACGGACAAGCAGAATATGACAAGCAGGATATTGCAATGCTTTGTTTTGTTTTCATCAGGATCACTTGATATCTGTTCAAATCCTGGGAGTTTTTCCATTGGACAAGTGACAATTTTGGGCTGAAAAACAAGTATTTTGCGACTTTGATCGCTTAAAATGCAATTTACATTATTTACGGCATTTATTTTGTTGTTTTGATTTATTTGTGTAGTTTTATTCACATTACCGCGGAGATTAACGGAGATAATAAAGGTAAGTAGTGTGGACAAGTGAAAATTTAGACAGACAAGCGAAAATCACACCAGACGTGTGCCATGGACAAGTGAAAAATTTGGTTTATTTCTATCACTGTTACTGTCATAACGAAGGGAAGAAATCGGAATGAATTAATGCTAAATCACGAAAAAATTATATTAGATTTGTGAGGTTTGCTAGTTTAACATTGCATAAAAAAGACTCACCATGACACCCATACACTTAGAACCGTCTTTATTGTTGGAGATGCTACAAAATGTCAACGTCATAACTTACCTGCATTATTAAACAGAAGCGATTCACTCCATTAACCCATTAAGGTCAAAAGCGCCCCAAATGCGCCCTCAAGTTTCATGTGCTTACTGTCTGGGAGTGCCTGAATACGCCCGCCATATCTCATAATCAGTAATACCAAGTAGGTTAAATTCAGTATCATTTGAAAGAGAAATGACGGAGGAGGAGGGGAGGGGAGGGGGGAGAATTCGGTCACGACTCCATGGACTTAGCAATTGAAATCTCTTTAGGGCTGATAGGGTTCTTCGGTGCTGTGACTAATACAGCACTGACCAAACTTAGATTAGTTAGACTGTCAATTCCAATAGTAAGATGGCCGGAAGACCAGTGCTCCGGTGCTGACAAATGTCATATTCAGATGAATAAATACTTTACCAAATTTTATTTTTAAAATAGGGTTAACATTAACAAACTATGGACGGGCGGAGTCATTTAATAGATGGCGTAAAAGTAACAAATGGTGACTGCGAACACCCAATGTCCAATTGTGTCTGGTCTGTCATATATATAACAATCTGATTACAGATCAATTCCATAGCCTCGTTTTCACAAACGCCGCTTAACCGGAAATGGTCGAGCGCGTTCTCCTAACACATCACCGATAAAACATTCAAGTCAAAACACAATTCACAGACCTTTAATTTCACGACAACTTACATTGTCATAAACACAAACAGTAGTGTCGCCACCGTAAACTGGACTGTGCGGTTTGCGCATGCGCTGTGGGACCTGCTGGAATGGGTGGGAGCTCATGCGTTGGACCATTAGTACAACGGGACCACCCATACCAAGGTCAGAATGTGGGTCATTGTGATATACCGAGGCAGTCACCTGCACGAATGTGTTACAAAGCAATCGACACACGCACGCACGCGCACGCACACACACACACACACACACACACACACACACACACACACACACACACGTGCATATGGAATCGGCACTTTTCTTTTGTCTAGTATTGTTTGTTTGTTTGTTGTTGTTTTACGTCCTAGCAACATCTAGGGTCATATCAGGACGGGTACCGACTTGTGACAGTGCGCACTCATGGCGACTTTATAGTGCTGTCCCACTGGGAAACCAGGCCGCCGGCACCATGACCTGGTATCCCACTCAGTCACATTATCCTGACACTGAGCACACCAGTCCTTGCCCTATCCTAATAATGCCGAGCGCCTGGCTAGGAAGTGACAAGTATCAATTTTAAAGTCATTGGTTTGACTCGACCGGGACTCGAACCCACGACCCCACGATCTACCAGCACAGGAGACGGATGCTCTAACTCATTCGGCCATCCCGTCTGGTCTTTTTGTCTAGTACAAATGCAGCCATTAAATAATATCAGTATGTCAGTTTTGGGTCAGTCAGAACGGGAGGCTAGTCACTTCACATCAGGGTGAGCTGGTTCCCGGGTGGCAAAATAAAGGAAGGTGGGGGGATGGGGTGAGGGCGGGGGGCGGGGGGGGGCTTCAAACAGTTCCCAATGCAATCAGCCAAAATGTAGATATTCGCACATCAATCAATAACTGCTAGTAGTGAGTCAGTGAATGAATGAGTGAGTGAATGAATGAGTGAGAGGAAATGAGTAGTGTGAGTGAGTGAGTGAATAATGTGAGTGAGTGAGTGAATAATGTGAGTGAGTGAGTGAATAATGTGAGTGAGTGAGTGTGAGTGAGTCGGTGAGTGAGTAAGTGAGTGAGTGAGTGAGTGAGTGAGTGAGTGAGTGAGTGAGTGAGTGAGTGAGTGAGTGAGTGAGATCCCAGTCTAGCAAAATCATAGCAGAATGGGTACTAAGTTGCACAACAATAGTGTACACTCCCAGCAGCTTTATAGTATTGCCCCACTGAGATACCATGCCGCAAGCACCACGATATATAAGTACGATATTTTATTTATATTTTTTAGATGATTAATACATCAGGTTCGTCGTTCAAATATACTTACTGTAATCTGAAGGAACTATGCGAATTATTAACTTTGAAGATATTTAAAGTAAAAACATGCCAAATTACTTTCGACATGCATGGAAGAATTCTTATCACCATAGGCTTAAACAGTAACGGGTTCTAATAAAGTGACTGAATATTCCCATCTATGCTTAATATGTGCACCCGTATTTAAGTTGGATATAAAAAATAAGTGAATGTTTCCATTTAGACAATTCAATTTTTTTTTAATACCCTAAAATTTGAGTGATTTCGAGAGGTATTGTTCGCTGAAAAAGTATTCACATTACTTTTCATACAGCGGCGCCTCGCAGACGTGTAAGTGGCCTCGGTCTGGTTTCAACATGGCCGCGGCGTGAATAGTGTGAATACAGCTTTAACTGCATAGTCTTCCGTTTGACTGCTGGGAATGGAACCCATGATTTCCCACATAAGAAGTGTGCACTGTACATCTGAGCTAATTGCTAGGAAGGCATGGCACAACTGTTGTAGCTGAAGGTGTGGAAGGCAAATCCCATAAGCCTACTCAAATGGCGTACGCGGCATGCAGACAGCAGACCCTACTGCGCATGCGTCAGAGAGCCCCTAGGGGGCATGTTTAGATAGAAATAAACCTTATTGCCACCAGCGAACTAGTCAATTACCAGCTGCTACGAGAACCAGGGCACAATGCAACAAGTAACCATGACGACCACACCCACTGCGCTACCCAGGGGGGGGGGGGGGGCTTACACTTTATAAAAAATATATATATTTAAAAAATCAAAAGAATCTTGTTTTAAATTATATGCCATGAAAAGTAGGTCCGGGCTGCTGGGAAATTGATTCCTTTATAGTTGATATTTATTAATTACTACCTACCTCCCCCTGTTCCAACCCCCCTCTCTCTGTTTTACAGCTCTATCTTAAAGAGGCAGTAACATGACCAACATTAGGTATTTATCATCGCTCTGCTTTAAAGGTCCATCTTAAAGAGGCAGTAACATGACCAACATTACGTATTTATCAGCTCTCTTTTTTAAAGCTCCATCTTAAAGGGGCAGTAACATGACCAACAACATTACTTATTTATCAGCTCTCTTTTTTAAAGCTCCATCTTAAAGGGGCAGTAACATGACCAACAACATTACGTATTTATCAGCTCTCTTTTTTAAAGCTCCATCTTAAAGGGGCAGTCATATGACCAACAACTTTACTTAGTTATCCTCTCTCTCTTTTACAGCTCTATCTTAAAGAGGCAGTTACATGACCAACATTACTTATTTATCATCTCTCTGTTTTAAAGCTCCAAAGTAAAGGGGCAGTAACATGACCAACAACATTACTTATTTATCACCTCTCTGTTTTAACAGTCCATCTTAAAGGGATAGTAACATGACCAACAACATTACTTATTTATCCTCTCTCTGTTTTAAAGCTCAATCTTAAAGGGGCAGTTACATGACCAACATTACTTATTTATCACCTCTCTGTTTTAAAGCTCCATCTTAAAGGGGCAGTAACATGACCAACAACATTACTTATTTATCATCTCTCTGTTTTAAAGCTCCATCTTAAAGGGGCAGTAACATGACCAACAACATTACTTATTTATCCTCTCTCTGTTTTAAAGCTCCATCTTAAAGAGGCAGTTACATGACCAACAACATTACTTATTTATCATCTCTCTGTTTTAAAGCTCCATCTTAAAGGGGCAGTAACATGACCACCAACATTATTTATTTATCACCTCTCTGTTTTAAAGCTCCAGCTTAAAGAGGCAGTTATCATCTCTCTGTTTTAAAGCTCCATCTTAAAGGGGTAGTAACATGACCACCAACATTACTTATTTATCACCTCTCTGTTTTAAAGCTCCATCTTAAAGAGGCAGTTACATGACCAACAACATTACTTATTTATCACCTCTCTGTTTTAAAACTCCATTTTAAAGGGGCAGTAATATGACCAACAACATTACTTATTTATCACCTCTCTGTTTTAAAACTCCATTTTAAAGGGATAGTGACATGACCAACAACATTACTTATTTATCACCTCTCTGTTTTAAAGCTCCATCTTAAAGGGGCAGTAACATGACCAACAACATTACTTATTTATCATCTCTCTGTTTTACAACTCTCTCTTAAAGGGGCAGCAACATGAACAACAACATTTTATATTTATCCTCTCTCTGTTAAAGTTCCATCTTAAAGGGGCAGTAACATGACAAACAACATTTCATATTTATCCTCTCTCTGTTTTAAAGCTCCATCTTAAAGGGGTAGTAACATGACCAACAACATTACTTATTTATCCTGTCTGTTTTAAAGCACCATTAAAGAGGCAGTAACATGACCAACAACATTACTTAATTACAATTTTCACGATCACCTAGTAGTTTTAATTTGCATAGTGTGAAATATAGTCTCAATGGTTAAGCCGCGGCTATTCCGGTCATTCAGCCCTAATGACCATCCACAACTGTCAGAGTGATGTGGGCCAGGGAATATTTACAGATTGTGAAAGTAGTGCAAACCATAGTGTAGTAGTCTGTACGTGAGCCCTGCTACCACGCGGTAGCGGCGGAGACTACGCTGCACACCTACGCAGTTACACTGAACTGCGCTAGTTGGCGGCAGGCTAGCCACAGGGCAGACCCCGACTGGGCTGCCCTCTACTACGTGTGGCTAGCTCCCCCCCCCCCCCCCCCCGCCCCCACCCAACCTATAGAGTTGATGTGGGATCTGGCGAGTCAGGGGGCGGTTCAGTCGACTGTTGACGCCGCGGAGAGCAGATTGGTTCAATAAACCAAGTTGAAGCGTACTGTCATTGAATCTTGGCGTTCTTCCGTGTGTGCGTGGCAGTGTGGGAGTCGGAGGGCCGTGGGTCATTACACATACTATCACTTAAAGTCAATTTGAAGCCATTTGAGTATGCCTTATATGACCTATATAAGTTCACTCTTACCTTCTCTGTGTGACGTCACACAGAGAAGGGAAGAACTAGAAATAGCACCTGGCTAGGTAGCAACAAAAACAATGTTGTATGTCACTGGTTTGAGTCGGGTGGGATTCGAACTCCCGACCATCCGCACGGGAAGCTTACACTCTACTGATTAGGCTACTGCGTCCGGTGTGTATATATAAAAGTGCAGTAGGAATACAAGGTTGGCGAGCGATGGCTCTATTGGTAGATTACAGCGTGTCCTAGATTATCCTAACAAATTGCCTGTGCAGAGCTGGGATAAGAGAGATTATGGGGCACTTTCTGACTCAATGCAACCAATCTTCATCCCCCCCAACAAACACCCCCACCCCCTGACCGCTTGCATTAGGCGGCTGTGATGGGTCTCCTGGCCCAACACACGCCACCCACTAATGCAGGGCGCACACTGCCCGACACTTCAACTTAACCCGCTGATTATACGGTCCATACACATGTGAAGATATGGAATTCGAGGCTTTTCAAGGCTGCTTTTGATAGGAATTTAGGTGAGTAGTGGCGATTTATTGTGTGTAGGTAAGTCGGATTATCTTATGCCGAATGGTGTTTTTGGACTAATTTAGATCAGTGGGGACAATTTAATGGAATTCAAGGCTTTTCATGACTAATTACCCTAGATATGTTAAATTCAAGGCTTTTCAAGGCCTTGAAACACGGAAAATGAAGTTCAAGGACCCATACGGACCTTGTGATTAGTCATAATGAATGGAGCAGGAACCTTTGAATACTTCTGAAGGTCAAGGACATCGGGAAGTGTAGGTAGATACCCCCCACCCTTTAGTCTGCCTCCCAGGAACAACCTCACCCGGATGTGAAGTGGCTGAACCCAAGATTGATGGACGCAGAACTGACATAGCGATATTGTTTAATCTAATAATTAATAGACAAAAGAGCAATGACTCCATATGCACATTGCTTGGGAAAACTCACGAGTCATAGTCGCGTCCAGGAGAACCAGGGGTACATCACACAGTTACTTGTTGTGGCTTTGCATCCTAGTAACATCTAAGGTTATATCATAGTGCTACTCACTGGGAGACCAGACCTCTGACATCATGACCCAAAATCACACTCAGGTCACATTATCCTGATACTGAGCTAACCAGTCCTTGCCCTATCCTAGTAATGCCAAGCGCCAGACTAGGTAGTGACAAGTATCCATTTTGTAAGTCATTGGTTTGACTCGGCCGAGATTCGAATTCGCGACCTTCCGCACACTAGGTTTGAGAAGGCTTGCACCAAACTGACCATCCTAGACCACATCCTGGCATCTGTGAACTGCAACCCTCTCCACAATAATGTTGTCAGCGGACAGAGTGCGCTTCTAAGAAGAAGAATACCTAACATTACACCCTGATGTAGGTGGAGGGCCCAGACTAAAAGCCACACCGATCAATACGCAACACCATGTTGGGTCGATGTTATAAATACTGCCTGGGGGATATGACTGCAACAGGTTAGTGGACACAGAACAACATGGCGAATTGGCGCACGGCTACAGTCACTGTCAATGGTATGCAACAAGAGGGTGTGTGGAGATGGTCGAAGGTGGTGTAGTTGGGTTAGATGGGGTGGGTGGTGTAGCTAGGGCAGGGTAGGGTAGGGTAGGGTAGGGTAGGGTAGGGTAGGATAGGGTAGGTGGGGTAAGTGGTGTAGAGTATGTGGTGTAGGAAGGATAGGGTATGTGGTGTAGGGTAGATAGGGTAGATGGTATAGGGTAGGTGGGGTAGGTGGCATAGGGTAGGTAGGGTAGGTGGCATAGGGTAAGTGTTGTAGGGTAGGTGTTGTAGGGTAAGTAGGGTATGTGGTGTAGGGTAGGTAGGGTAGGTGGTGTAGGGTAGATAGGGTAGGTGGTATAGGGTAAGTAGGGTAGGTGTTGTAGGGTAGGTGGTGTAGCGTAGGTAGGGTAGTTGGTGTAGGGTAGATAGGGTAGGTGTTGTAGAGTAAGTGGGGTAGGTGGCATAGGGTAGGTAGGGTAGGTGTTGTAGGGTAGGTGTTGTAGGGTAAGTAGGGTAGGTGTTGTAGGGTATGTGGTATAGGGTAGATAGGGTAGATGGTATAGGGTAGGTGGGGTAGGTGGTAGGGTAAGTAGGGTAGGTGTTGTAGGGTAGGTAGGGTAGGTGGTGTAGGGTAGGTGTTGTAGGGTAAGTAGGACATGTGGTGTAGGGTAGGTGGTGTAGGAAGGGTAGGGTATGTGGTGTAGGGTAGGTATGGTAGGTGGGGTAGGTGGATTATGTATGGTAGGTAATGTAGGTGGATAATGTAGGTAGGGTATGTGGTGTAGGTAGGGTAGGTGGTGTAGGTATAGTAGATGGTGTAAGTGTGGTAAGTGGTGTAGGTGGTATAGGTAGGGTAGGTGAGGTATGTGGGGTAGGTAGGGTAGGTCGAGTAGGTGGTGTAGGGTATGTAGGGTATGTGGTGTAGGGTAGGTACGGTAGGTGGTATATGTATGGTAGGTAATGTAGGTGGATAATGTAGGTAGGGTAGTGTAGGTATAGTAGATGGTGTAAGTGTGGTAAGTGTGGTAAGTGGTGTAGGTGGTATAGGTGGTATAGGTAGGGCAGGTGAGGTCTGTGGGGTAGGTAGGGTAGGTGGCGTAGATAGAGTAGGTAGGGTAGGTGCGGTAGGGCAGGTCGGATATGTAGGGTTAAAAAGTAGCTGTGTGAGTGTGTGTGTGTGGGGGGGGGGGGTTAACGGTAGGTGTAGGTGAAGGTAGATAAAGGATTCACCCGGTACTCGCAGTACACGGGTGAATGAATACCAGCCCTATATAAAAACGGTCGAAAAAGCGGGGAAATGAAATGAGAGCCTAATTTCACAATCTAAGAAGCAACATTTATTCTTTGTATACATCTTCATATTTCCCCACTACCTTTGAGTTGAAAAATATAATAAAATATCCATTAAGATTTAAAAGTGAAATCGACGGCGTTCTATGGCCGCCATCTTGTCTTTTTGCATTCTCTCCCATTTCACCAACTCTGTGCCTATATAAATATCCATTTGATACTGGAGGCAGGGATTCTACTTCCTGTTCCATACTAAAGCTATTTTCGCCCGTATTTACACTACGTTGTCGTTCACCCGTGTACTACAAGTACAGGGTGAATCCTTTATCTAGGTTAAAGGCAGCGCATGTTGGGTTAATGTGTGTCGAGTTAACAATAGGTGTGCTTTGGATTAACCGCAACAATTGTGTGGGAGATTAACGGTGTGTGTGTGTGTGTGTGTGTGTGTGTGTGTGTGTGTGTGTGTGTGTGTGTGTGTGTGTGTGTGTGTGTGTGTGTGTGTGTGTGATCGAGTGAGTGCGTGCTCGAGTGAGTGTGTGAGTGAGTGAGTGCGTGCTCGAGTGAGTGTGTGAGTGAGTGAGTGAGTGTGGGATCGAGTGAGTGAGTGAGTGAGTGAGTGATCGAGTGAGTGCTAGACTGAGTGATCGAGTGAATGTGTGCTCGAGTGAGTGATAGTGAGTGATAGCGTGAGTGATAGAGTGAGTGAGTGAGTGTCTGTGTGAGTGAGAGTATGTGTGTGAGTGAGTGTCTGTGTGTGAATGTGTCAACTGCTTCGACACGTGGGGTCGTCAATTATAGAGCTAGTGGTGTGGGGTGGTGTGGTGTGCGGTGGGGTGGGGTGGGGTGGGGCGCGGTGCGGTGCGATATTTGTTGGTGCATTTAACACGACACGCTCTGCGGTAAAGGTGGTGGTAAACGGTAAGCGATACGTGTGTGGTTATTTAACAGTCCAGACCCATGTACACCATACACCTCAGAAGAAAGTGACAGGTTGTACCTCTTCAACAGTTAGTTACTATCACAATCGCCACGACCATTTCTGATTATCTTGCATTGGTTTCACAATAGCATTTAACATAGTGTGTTAATGTGTGCTGTCTTCTTGTTTTCTTGCTTTACATTGGTAAAGTTATCATGCATGTTGTTTGTATTGTAAAACACTGCCCGTGACATTGGTGCCGTGACCAGGATTCTGTATACGTTGCATACTGTATGGTGTTGAACATTCCTTGTGTAATGTATGTACTGTAATTAGGAAACCTAGATGTATGAGACTTACAATTGCAGGGGGAC
Organism: Branchipolynoe longqiensis; assembly: GCA_030323885.1. Lineage (NCBI taxonomy): Eukaryota > Metazoa > Annelida > Polychaeta > Phyllodocida > Polynoidae > Branchipolynoe > Branchipolynoe longqiensis. The sequence continues at coordinate 173,761,003 of CM059186.1, read as the reverse complement.
GAGTGTAGCGAGGGGCACCGACCCCCCCCCCCCCCGCCCCAACCACCACCAACCCCACCCCACCCCACCCCGAATTCGACCCCCCCCCCCTAGTGAAATTCCACATACACAGGTTAGCGCGTGAAGGTTGATTGCATCAGGAAGAGTACGTGGTCTAATGGTTAGGATGCGGGCCCTATCATGGCAGATGTGTGGGTTCGAGTCCCACTCTAGGCACTAAGCACGATGTTTCCCTTTGTTTGCAAAGACACTACGAGACACCAGCTTAGACGGCGAAATAGGAGATGGCGAGATGGGAGACGGTGAGATAGGAGACGGCGAGATGGGAGACGGCGATACAGGAGACATGAGGTGGCGAGATAGGAGATGGTGAGATAGGAGATGGTGAGATAGGAGATGGTGAGATAGGAGATGGGCGAGATAGAAGCTGACAAGACATGAGGTGTCGAGATAGGAGATGTTGAGATAGGAGATGTTGAGATAGGAGATGGGAGATGGTGAGATAGGAGATGGGGAGATGGCGAGATGGCAATACAGGAGACATGCGGTGGCGAGATAGGACATGGCGAGATGGGAGACGGCAAGATAGGACATGGCGAGATGGGAGAAGGTGAGATAGGAGATGGTGAGATAGGAGATGGGTGAGATAGAAGCTGGCAAGACAGAAGATGGCACGGTAAGAGATGGTGAGATGGGAGATGGCGAGATGGTTGATGGTGAGGCAAGAGATGGTGAGATGGTGAGAAAAGAGATGGCGAGACAGATGGTGAGATAAGAGATGGTCAGATGGGAGCTGGCAGATGGCGAGATAAGAGATGGCGAGGTAAGAGATGGGAGATGGCGAGACAAGAGATGTCGAGATGGTTGATGGAGCCTCACACAGCTGACAAATAACCGACTGGGCATGGATTACAGGCATGGATTATAGGCATGAATTACAGCCATGAATAACAGGCATGGATTACATTAGGCGGCCACTCACCTCTCCAAATGCACCGCGCCCGATGATCTTAAGCGTCTCGAAGTCCTCCCTCTGGAGCCGAAGCTGTTTAACCTGCGTGATGATTGGTTTGGCTGCAAGATTAAAGAAAGAAAAAGAGAATAAGTATAAATCCCCAATGTTTAGAAAGTTGCGAAAGTTGTGTTTGGGAAGTGCTGTACTGGTTCAAAGGGCAAATGGGTGCCGCAGTTACCACTCTACTTTTAGTTATATAATACCCCAATTTGGCGCTAACAAAACAAACCAATTAAAACCACGAGTAAAACCACCAGTTGCAGTAAGGTGGATGCTTGGTTGGTCGGTTGGTTGTTGGAGTTTTATGTCCTAGCAACATCTAAGGTCGTATCAGGACGGGTACTGACTTGTGAGAGTGGGCACTCATGTCAACTTTACAGTGCTGCCCCACTGGAAGACCAGGCCACTAGCACCATGACCTGATATCCCACTCAGTCACATTATCCTGACCCTGCACCAACCAGTCCTTGCCCTATCTTAATAATGCCAAGTGGCTGGCTAGGAAGCGACAAGTATACATTTTAAAGTCATTGGTTTGACTCGACCAGGGGTCGAACCCATGGGTTCGAATCCCACGATCTACCAAAACGGGAGACGGACGCTCAACTCATTCGGCCATCCATCCCGTCTGGTCGATATGACCTTAGATGTTGCCAGGATGTCAAACCCCAATAAACGACAATAACAATCAAATTGGCGAAAGCGCTTATGAAATCTCACCACGACCTACTTTTGTGACACGGGCCGCGGGGACGAGGCGGGGGCGGGGGCGGGGGGTGGGAGGAGTGGGGGCAGAGGGATGGGGATAGGGGGATAGGGGCAGAGGGGGAGAGGGGGAGAGGGTAGGAGGGTGGGAGTCTCCATGCCAGCAATTGCCATCAAGGGTTAATGGCGGGCCTGTGAGTAGGAGCGACATTTTGGAGCATGTTGTGAAAATGGAGCTGTGCTAGATTGGTACAGACTGATTCATGCGCCTGCCGAATGCTTCCACTTATTGCATATTGCACCGTGACTCAGAGGTGTGCTGGAGACGGGGAGGGGGGGGGGGTGAGGCGAGGGGGGGGGGGAGAATGGAGAGAACGTAGAGCACACCGGCTTAGTACTGACAGTCGATTCGATCAAAGATTCACCCCGTACTTGCAGTTGAGGTGAAAAACCACTCATTAGAAAAAAGTGGTGAAAGGCTGGGTAAATGAAATGAGCACATAAATTCTTAATTTAAGAAGCAAAATATATCCTTTATATACATCTTCATATATATACCCGCTACTCTTAAGTTGAAAAATGTAATAGAACATGTAGTTTATTATTGGACATTAAAAGTGAAATCGACAGCATTCTGTGGTCGCCATCTTGTCTTTTTGCATTCTCTCCCATTTCACCAACTCTGTGCTTATATAAGTTGCCTTTTGATACTGGAACCAGGAATTCCATTTCCTGTTCCATACTAAAGCAATTTTCTGCCGTATTTAGACTACGTTGTCATGGGGGTGAATCTTTTATCTAGTAGTCGATGTACCACAGCGGAACGGCTGTGGAGGAGGAGACCCTGTGTCATCATCAATCACAGTTCTGTGGACAATAAAGCCACTCTTAGCGCCAGGTATTTTATGGCACCTGGATCAGACATTAAAGATCGATCAACACCAGCAAGACCAGTCGGCAAAACAAAGCTACTGACAAGAGTCAGTGTCGATTATGACTATCTGAAATTTGTGGATTTGGAACTAGCGACTCTCAGCAGTTATTTATGGCGCATTGCAGTGGTCTGGACTCGAGGCTGACCCCCACCCCCCGATTTCTGGTGGGGGGGGGGGAGGAAAGCCACCACCCGGCCCATCGGACCGGGGCTTCCCCCCCCCCCCCCTCGCCTCTCTCTCCCTCCACCAATCACTGGCTGCCACTCCTCAGCCAATCAAAACAGAACACAATACGGGTGCCCTGACACCACACCTCAGCTGGTCAGTCCGCCTCAACCTGCCGAACTGTTCACTTCCCAGCTCCAATTTTCAAACAATTACCAACTCACACCCGAGCAGTTAACCATAATTATTTATTATATAATTAACTCTCACCCCATTAACATTTATTGTACAGTTATAACTATCTACTCTATATATATGTTAACTCTCTTTTGCTCGTTCATATGTTCCATCTCCCCTCATTCCATTCTCATTCCTCCCTTTAATAGCAGGACCTTCGCTCGACCGCTCCTTGCCCGACAGCCACTCATGATCAATGTACATGCTGCTGGGTGGGCTGCACCCGAATAAAAGTCTTGTTTTAACCATCACAGAATCTGCGTCTACTGTGTCCGTGAGAAATGATTTAAAAATGAGTCGACGCAGGCCGCCAGCATCATCTACATGCTTAACAGCAACATGTTCTTTGTCCACAACATAGAGTATACTCCACAGTGTTGTATGTGCCGCGGTGTCAAAGGCACCGCAGCTGCAATTTCTGCTTTTGCAATTTCAACTCCTATTTTTTTTTAATTGTTTAAACTAAAGCACTGCATTGTGAATCAGTTTGATAAAAAAATGCATATATAGTCTGATGAAAGCATCAAATTTCTGGCGGGTACCAACTTGTGACTGCTCACTCATGCCAACTTTATAGTGCTTCTCCACTAGGAGATCAAGCTGCAACCACCGTGACCTGATATCCCACTCACTCACATTATCCTGATACTGAGCTGACTGGTCCTTGCCCAATCGTAGTAATGCCAAGCGCCAGGCTAGGTAGTGACAAGTATCAATTTGATAAGTCATTGGTTGACTCAGCCAGAATTCAAACTCCCGACCTCCCACATGGGAAGCCTGCGCTCTACTGCTTAGGCCACCGCATCTACTGATCCAGTCATTTATTTCATCATTCTGTTCACAAAATTCCACTAGTGCTGGAGCCTGTAATGTCTACTACTAACAACATTATCAAGAGGAAAACACCAACCCAGCGTCCATACACATGTGAAGATGTGGAATTTAAGGCTATTTCAAGGCTTTTCAATGCAGTTTCTGACAGGAATTCACGACTATTTTCACTTGGGGGATTTCAGGGGTGGTGGTGGTGGTGGGGGGGGGGGGGCGGGGACAATATTGCTGAATGGCGATTTCGGACTATTTTAGATCAGCATGGACAGTTTAATGGAATTCAAGGATTTTCAAAATTAAATACCCAAAACAGGTTTAAATTCAAGACTTTTCAAGGCCTTGAAATGGGGCAAATACATTTCAAATCTTTTCAAGATTTTCCAGGCCCCGGTCCGGGCCCTGAAACCCACAAAGCACTGATCGGCTCCCCAGTGGGTCGACCCGCATGTAGGTCTGCACTGTCCTCGAAGAGACGAGGACGGGGTTGTGTCGGGTGGTCAGACGGCAGAGGGCGCGCATGTTAGTCAGCACGTGACAGACGGGGAGTCACCGACACAGCTCTCCTTACTGCACAGGTAGTCACTACCACTTTGCCGCCCTCCCCTGCTGGGTCTCGTTGGGCCGTATCATGTTCGGGACTCACACCCTCTGGTCGCAGGTCTCACCCTGTCTCCCGGTACCGGGCGCGGTGGCCGAATCGGTCGAGCGCAGGCTTTTTTGGGGTTTTTTTTTGTGGCAAGTTTTTTTATTCTGCCCATAACATATAAGCTCCCGTGAGGGTGCTTGTTTTCAACGTGTAACAGCTGTGATACTGGATTGGTCTGGTACCGCACTCAGGAGTGTTCACCTGATCTTTCTCGGGCCAACCTTTTGCGGTTTTTGGTGTTAGTAGTTTCTATATTAGTTTTTTTTTAATTTTCAAAGTTTTTTCCTTCCTTCGCATGAGAAATAGGGAGATCGGGAGTTCGGTTCCCAGTCCAGTCAAAGCGATGACTTATACAATTGATACTTGTCACTTCCTAGCCTGGCGCTCGACATTAATATGAGAGAGCAAGGACTGGTTAGCTCAGTATCCGTATAATGTGACTTAAGGGCGCATTCCATATACGCGTAATCCGTAATGCGTTATGCGTTACGCGTTATGCGTTATGCGAATGCCAGCATTCCATATACGCGTAATGCGTAATGCGTTATGCGTTATGCGTTATGCAGTGAAGTATATAAAAAGTATATAAAAAGTGTGTGTGACTCTGTGTCTCTGTGTGTGTCTCTATGTGTGTCTGTGTCTCCGTGTCTCTGTGTGTGTCTCTGTGTGTGTCTGTGTGTGTGTGACTCTGTGTCTCTGTGCATGTCCCTATGTGTGTGTCTGTGTCTCCGTGTCTCTGTGTGTGTCTCTGTGTGTGTCTCTGTGTGTGTGACTCTGTGTCTGTGTGTGTGTCTCTATGTGTGTGTCTGTGTCTCTGTGTCTCTGACAAAGAGACACACACAGACACATATACACACAGAGACACACACAGAGACACACACAGAGACACACACACAGACACAGATACACACACAGAGACACACACACAGAGACACAACACAGAGACACACACAGAGACACACACACAGACACACACAGAGACACACACACAGAGACAGAGACACACACACAGAGACACATATACACACACACAGACACACAGAGACACAACACAGAGACACACACACAGACACACACAGACACACACAGAGACACACAGAGACATACACAGAGACACACACACAGACACACACACAGAGACACACACAGAGACACAGAGATACACACACATACACACACACAGCAACAGAGACACAAAGACACAGACACACAGAGACACAACACAGAGACACACACACAGAGACAGAGACACACACACAGAGACACATATACACACACAGAGACACACAGAGACACAACACACAGACACACACACAGACACACACAGACACACACAGAGACACACACAGAGACATACACAGAGACACACACACAGACACACACACAGAAACACAGAGACACACACATAGACACAGAGATACACACACAGACACACACACAGCAACAGAGACACAAAGACACAGACACACAGAGACACAACACAGAGACACACACACAGAGACACACACACAGAGACAGACACACACACAGACACACACAGACACAGATACACACACAGAGACACACACACATACACAGAGACAGAATACAGAGACACACACACAGACACACACACAGACACACACAGACACACACACAGACACAGAGACACACACACACAGACACACACAGACACACACACAGACACAGAGACACACACACACAGACACAGATACACACACAGAGACACACACAGAGACACAGAGACACAACACAGAGACACACACACAGACACACACACAGACACACACAGAGACACACACACAGAGACATACACACAGACACAGAGACACACACACAGACACACACACAGAAACACAGAGACACACACAGAGACACAGAGATACAGACACAGACACACACAGCAACAGAGACACAAAGACACAGAGACACAGACACACACAGAGACACAGAGACACAACACAGAGACACACACACAGAGACACACACAGAGACAGACACACACAGAGACACACACAGAGAAACACACAGAGACACACATAGACACAGATACACACACATAGACACACACACAGACACAGAGACACAACACAGAGACACACACAGAGACACACACACAGACACACACACAGAGACACACACACAGACACACACAGAGACACACACAGAGAATGGGACGGTCCAAACATGGCTCAGTTTAGCTTGCTTAGAGGGATGTTAGGACCGTCCCAAATATGAAGACTGCTTCCTCACAGGTCCGCCGCATAAACCTACATGTTTGCACCGGCTGTCCGTAATTATCAGTCGCCTCCTCCAGCCTTATATCAATGGACAAATGCGACTGATGCTATTCTGTTCGCACCACCTTGTCCTGGCTGTCCGTAATTATCAGTCGCCTCCTCCAACCTTATATCAATGGACAAATGCGACTGATGCTTTTCTATTCGCACATCTTTTACGCATTACGCATTACGCACTGATCGCTACAGGGACCGATCGGGATAATGAATTTCTGACGCATTCGCATTCGCATTACGCATTACGCGTGTATGGAATGTAGCTCATAGGTTTCAAGGCGTTTCGATTTTTTGTCGCATTCGCATTCGCATTCGCATTACGCATTACGCGTATATGGAATGCGCCCTTTAGTGGGATGTTGGGTCATGGTGGTGGAGGCCTGATTTCCCAGTGGGGCAGCACGATAAGGTCATCATGAGTGTGTACTGTCACAAGTCGGTACCCATCCTTATATGACCTTAGATGCTGTCAGGACATAAAACTCCCAACAACTAACCTGTCTCCCGGGACAACAGAGGGCCGAGCCATGTCCGACAGTTGGTTATTCACACCTGACCCTGTCGCGTATCGGATTCACCCAAAGCCGGAGTGAGGTCCTGAGGATAGAATACTGGTGTGTGTGTGTGTGGGGGGGGGGGGGGGGGGTGATGAAAATGGGGAATATTGGGATTCGTACCCACACATCCTGCATTCTGGGCTAGTGTGCTAACCATTACACCACCTAGACTCCCTGATGTCATCACCCTGCCTGTCTATGTGGCACTTTGCCTGAGAGGTCAATGCAGACTACTACATTCATCTCCCCTGGAATTGTGAATCAACCAGCAATGTTATGGTTTCACACCCTTAACACTTTACGGCCGGAAGCACGCAAATGCAAGTTCACGCGCTTAAGGGGCTGTCACATTATGACGCATCGCGCGAACGTGTGCGATTTTTGCCAGCTACGTCAGGATACGTCGTTATGCGTTATGCGTGTGTTAAGCGCCCGTTGGTATACGTCAATGTACGTCGATGTTCGTCGAGATACGGCGTCGCGCGTCGGCAAAGTTTTGTGTATGCGCAAAACTTTCGACGTACGACAACTTTCGACAACGTGTGGATTTTACGTCGGCCGTACGCTATGTATATGTTAGGTGTATGTTGATGGCCGTTAGCAGTCCGTGTACTGACAACGTATGGATAACGTAGTCTTAACGTATGTCTCATGTACGTTTAGCGTTTCTCCAGCGTGTCTTGACGTATGTAACATATGAGGCGTAGTTCTGGCGATCGAATAACGTATATAACGTTCACTGGCATTCTGCGAACGTACCGTGAGTGTAATTCGAGCGTTTTTCGCCCAGAAGCACGTTAGCCATACGGTGGTCACACGTTGGCCATACGCTACGTATACGTCCAACTTTGCCACCTGCCTCGAAAAGCTTGATGCTTCTTGACGTAAAAAAAAGTGATTTTATGTGTTGGCTGCGTCCTTGTGAGATGCGTCGTAATGTGACAGGGCCTTTATACAGTCCGCAATCGGGTAGCACTGTATTTCAATACACACCATTAACACCCGGCACGTGATCAACTATCATTTGAAAGAGAAATCAATTTACTTTCATATAAAATCAACTTGTAATACTTGATTTTCACTGGTTTTTGAGGTATATCAATTTACTTGCACTAACATCAGATATTCAGATTTTTCAACAATTCGGTCAGGACTCCAGGGACTAAACAACTGAAATCTATCTAGAGCTGACATTACCAGGCGCCGTGGCCGAATCGGTAGAGCGCGGACCTCGCGTGTGGGAGATCGGGAATTTGGTTCCTGGTCGAGTCAAACCAATGACCTATAAACTTGTTGCTTCCTAGCCTGGCGCTTTGCATTAATACTAATAGGATAGGACAAGGACTGGTTATCCCAGTGCCAGGATAATGTGACTGAGTGGGATATCGGGTCATGGTGCTGGCTGCCTGATTTCCCAGTGGGGCAGCACTACAAAGTCGCCATCAGTGCGCATTGTCACAAGTCGGTATCCATCCTGATATAACCTTAGATGTTGCCAGGATGTAAAACTCCAACAACCAACCAACCTATTTGGGGCTGATAGGTTTAAAGACATTACCCAATATTGATTGCTGATCTGGGCAGTAGCCGAGTCACGCGTTTTATACCTTCTGGCCTCAGCTGTCACGTGATCGTCAGTGAGCTTACCAGTACATTTGTTTATATCAGCCGGAATCTGGTGTCTCCCAATGGCAACACGCAGCCACCAACCACTATACAAGGTTCCACATCCATTAGACAACACGTCACTTCCGGGTTCCTCCCCTCACTGCCCCACCTGGTCCTCTGTGGTTCACTAATGGGTGGGTGAAGGGTTGGGTGAAGGGAGTGGGTTGGGGACAGACAATAAAATACAACAAAAACCACAAAAAAGTGATGTACAAAATGGCACAGTTTTTGCCAGAGGGTAAAATTGTTAAAATTCTGTACACTTACATTTTCTGTAAAACGCAAATTGTTGGGATAATTTTGTTTAAAGGTTTTTCAAGGAGCCAGAGACAACAAAGCCAGAATCAATAATCAGTTAGACTGTTAGCATACAATAATAATCATAGCAGTGTCCATAATTGTCCAAGTGACGTGTAAAAATAACACCCCTCCCCCTCACACCATTCTGCGTATCTCAAATTATTTTCTGGCGGAAACCCTGAATGAGGGTTACAAATCGCTTCTAGTATAGGCCAGCAAATTCAGGTATTTTATTTTTAAATCGAGCCGTCTTCTATCAGAGCATATAGTTTCTGTTTACCATTTGGTCCAGTTCTTTACGCCATTCTTGTATAGGTCTGCTTGTTGGGGTTTATATATCCTACCAACATCTAAGGTCATATCAGGACGGACACTGACTTGTGACAGCGTGCACTCAAGTCCACTTTGTAGTGCTGCCCCACTGAGAGACCAGGTCACCGGCACCATGACTCAATATCCCAATCAGTCACATTAACCTGACACTGAGCTAACCAGACCTTGCCCTATCCTAGTAATGCCAAGCGCCAGGCTAGGTAGCGAGATGTATCAATTTTGTAAGTCATTGGTTTGACTCGGCCAGGTTTTGAATGCCAAACCTTCCGCACGGGAAGCCTGCGCTCTAACGATTGGGCCACTGCGCCCGATTACATTGCTGTATATCACCATTTGTTTGGGACATTAAACAGACCATACATGCAGGAATAAAAGTGATAACGAAGAAAAAAAGAGTGTAAATCGATGACGAGGTGGGTGATAATAATATAGCCAACACGACAGTTGTTGTTGTTGAAGATTTATACTGCCTCTCATGGATAAGCCTGAATAGGCTTGTTTTCACCATTAGACAGTTTGTCGATAGAAAGCCCGAGCCTACACTATTACCGACCCAAGGGATTTTTTACCTCCCACACCACATAGACATGGTATGAGAGCAACTGGCCTTTGATGACACTGTAAGTTATACACAGCAGTGGAAATCCAAATTGGCAGAGGTGGGGGCACAGGGAATCAAACCACTGACCTTCAGATTAGGAGTCCGACCTAGAAAAAAGTCAGACACTCTAACCACTCCGCCACAGTGGAAAGCTCATTAATGATACTCATAGTCGATACTGACGGATCAGATAGGATAGTGCAAGGAAATTACTGAGTGAAGCCTGACTTCCGGTATTTTTCTGCGATCCCCTGACAATGTCAATGATAAGCCTGTGAGACATTCCATGTTTTCATGGAAATGTTTGTTTGTTTGTTGTTTTACGTCCTAGCAACATCTAAGGTCATATCAGGACGAAATGTAACACCAATAAGTGCAGACGGTTAAATATTTCAAATATTCCCTGCATTTTATAAAATCTAAATAATAACTGGAGAAAATGCATCGATTTTTTTTTTAATATGTAGAATTTTAGTTTTTTTAAGAAACATAAATCGCAATTTTTTTTAAATCGCGGAAATCCGCGAAATCGCGGGAAAATGTCATACCTGTGCATGAGTTAGCCATTAATTGTGACATATAAGCTATAACTTAGTATAACAGCTTTTTTTTTCTCTCGCACCATATAGAAATAAACACCACTGAATCTAAGCAATCAGGCTGCAAATTAAAAGTAGTGACCATCCTCTGCCCCGAACACAGGCATACGCATGCACGCCTCCCCCCCTCCCCCCCATCAGCACCCCTCGCCCCCCCCCCCCCCTGCACATACATTGTAATAAAACTCGAGATGTGCCTACTTCCCAACCACTAGGCCAGCGGGGAGTCTCAGGATGGCTCCAGGCAACATGGTGTGGGCATGAACAGCAATCACATCATTCTATTAATAGCATTAGAGAATGATGATAACCGCGCATGCGCTGATGTTACAGTTCACTATGCATAACAGTAATACAACATGCGCATACAGGTGCTGCAGTTCATATTGCATACCAGTAGTACATAATACATGTGAAAGCACAGAAGACCGACGGTGGCCAAATGAGTTGAGCGCCCGCCTGCCATTATGGTAGGTCGTGGGATTCAAATCCCCAGTTTCAAACCCTGGCTGAGTCAAACCGATGACGTAAAAAGTTATACTTGTCGCTACCTAGCCTGGCATTTGACATTACTAGGAGATGGCAAGGAGCAGTGAAAATGAGGAAGACCAATTGTTTGCCATTGACAATTTGCCTGCTTAATCAACAAATGTACACACACACACAAGAGTTTTGGTGCAGTGGCTATTTACTAGAACGGTTAAATATACACACAGATGATTTGGTTCAGTGAATAATATCAGTGTAATGAAACATGTGTACCTGTATCATGGTTCAGTGTACACAAGCACCGTACAAAAAATTAATAAAAAAGCGCCCATTCCACAAGTCTGTGAATGCCAGTGGTATCAAATGAATGCGCAGATATGGTTCAGTGAATAATAGCCGTTTTTAATCGCGGACAATTGTTTTTTCTCATGTCACCACTCCTTGCCCTCTCCTAGTAATGTCAAACGCCAGGCTAGGTAGCGACAAGTATCGATTTTTAAGTCATTGGTTTTAGTTTACTTGACCGGGGTTTGAAACCAGGGGTTTGAAGCATGTGCACAGATATCATTGTTCAGTGAACACAGCACTGTGGAAAATACTGACACAAATAAAAGTTCTGTAAATACTAGTGCGGTGAAATATATGTACAGATAATATGGTTCAGCAAATCAAAAAATTGTAAAATAAATGCCCAGTATCGACTTAGACATAGTTTGGTTGGTTGGTTGGTTGATTGGCTGGTTGGTTGGTTGTTCCTGGTGACATCTAAGATCATATCAGGATGGGTACCTACTTGACACAGTGCACATTCATGGTGACTTTATATATAGTGCTACCCCAGCACAATGATCCTATATACCACCCAGACACATTATCCTGACACTGAGCTAACCGATCCATGCCCTATCCTATTAATGCCAATCACCAAGCTAGGAAGCGACAAGTATCAATTTTGTAAGTCATTGGTTTGAGTCGACCAGAAATTGAACTCCCCATCTCCCGCACAGGAGGTCTGCACTCTACCGATTCGGCCAACGCGCCCGGTACTCCTCGGTTAGTTTTTTCTTCTTACAACCACCCCGTCCTGATATGACCGTAGCTATTGCTAGGACGTAAAACAACAAAAAACAAACATGTTACAACCACACCTCGGCTAAGAAGAGACACGACCTACTAGAATGATTCTCACACCGTAACCTCAGCATTCATGTTGGCAATAATATCTCATTTCAAAAGAAATGGGGGTGGGGTGGGGGGAGGGGGGGAAAGGGACAACAATAATATTCAATACTTTGAATGCAACCTCTAGGCTAGATAAACGATTCACCTGGTACTTGTAGTACACGGGTGAAGGACAACGTAGTGTAAATACGGGTGAAAAAGGTTTAGTATGGAACCTGAACTAGAAACTGTGGCTCCAGTATCAAATGGCTGCACATATTGCCACAGAGTTGGTGAAATGGGCAAGAATGCACAAAGACAAGATGGCGGCCAGAGAACGCCGTCGATTTCACTTTTAAATCTGATTAAATTAGATATTATATTCAAAGGTAGCGGGCTATCAATAAGACATATGTAAAGAATAAATGTTGCTTCTTAGATTGTGAAATTAGGCTCTCATTTCCTTAACCCGCTTTTTCGACCGTTTTTATATAGGGTTGGTATTCACCCGTGTACTGCGAGTACGGGGTGAATACTTTATCTACCTCTAGGCCTGCATAGACATCTCAACTAACCGGACACAGTGTCCAAATTGGAAGAGCGCAGGCTCCATGTAGAAGGTCAGAAGTTTGAAACCCAGCTGAGTTAAACCAATGACTTACACAATTTATACTTGTCCCTACATAGCCTGGCGCTTGGCATTACTAGGATAGGGCAAGGACTGGTTAGCACAGTATCAGCATAATGTTACCGAGTGGGAAATCGGATAACGTTGCCGGTGATCTGGTCTCCCAGTGGGACAGCACTATAAAGCCACCATGAGTTTGCACTGTCATAAGTCGGTACACATCATGATGTGATCTTAGATGTTGCCAGGACGTTAAACTCCAACAACCAACAAGTAACCCACTGGCACAGAACCATAAAATCGGCATGACTGCGCACTGTCACCAGTCAGGACCCGCCCTGATATGATCTTAGATGTTACCAAGATATAAAACCACCACAAAAAAACAGGTTCTTAATTCTCATCTCACGTGTTCTTATGGTTATGAGTCGTAGAGTATACGCAGTGGACCCCCCCCCCCCCCCCCCCCCCTCCGATACACCCGGTTCAATATTGCAAGGTGCCCGCCCGTTCAACAACTACACTGGTCCCGCCTGACTAGATACTCCTCATCCCCTATGCTAATAAGTCCTGCGGAGTTGCGCCCGAGCAACGCGCGCCAACCGGAACGGGCGACGCCAAGTAGGTCACGTGATCCTAGTCAATAGCCTGTCGCGGTGGCGGGAGAAATCAGCGTTGCCATGGAGACGATTGACATGGTTTAGAGCGTGAATATTCGTCTGTTCCCACGTGTCTGCAGTCCTAGAGATGTGGAGCTCAGCCCGTCTCTAAGCTCCTGAGTTTTGTTTGGTTTAAAAAACCCACAGCGATTTAAGGTATATTAGTATCAAATGAATACAGAGGTCGCTGTAGTTAGCTCTATGGCTGGGGGTAAGTATTTCCCTCTTGTTCTTCTTTTTTGTTGTTGTTGTTGTTGTTGTTGTACATTAGTTGATTAAGCAGGGGAAATTTCAGTCGTGGACGATTGGTCTTCCTTATTCCACTGCTCCTTGCCCTATCCTAATAATGCTGAGCGCCTGGCTGAGTAGCGGCAGGTATAAATTGTTAAGTAATTTGTTAGACTCAACCAGGGTTCGAACCCCACGACCTATCAAAACGGGAGGCGGTCGCTCAACTCATTCGGTCATCCCGTCTGGTCAACTCTGGAGTCCTTCCAATTTCAGTCAATACAAATCTTGGAGTTCTTCCAATTTCAGGCAATACATACCTCAGCTACATTAAAGTTACATAAATTTCTTTATAAAGCATACATGTTTGTGTGACAGTTGAAATGCCAGAAATCATATCCTTCACGAGTGACAGGCTTTATTAAATTGACTTAATAGTCCTTCTACACAGCAATAACTGTTTAGGGAGTACACCAGTATCTACCCGTCCTGATATGACCTTAGATGTTGCCAGGACGTAAAACAACTAACCAACCAACCAGTATCTAAGTTTGCGACCATAAAACCCCAGTCACACGAGAGCCAGCGTTCGCCGCCAACCTCCCTACGCCTAAAAGGACGCCAACCAGCCAGGGTTCCATTCGATACAGTGAATCAAATATGTTGTAGGCGCCATGTCGGCGCCATGTCGGCGCCGAGCACATGGTGACTGCAGCATCCAATGGCAATTCGCCAACCCAGGGCGGCGCCAGGGCGGCGCCAGGGCGGCGCCAGGGCGGCGCCAGAGCGGCGCCAGGGCGGCGCCAGAGTGGCGCCAGGGCGCCAACCATTTTGAATGGCGCCGCCGGAACAGGGCGTAAGGAGGTTGCACGTGCAGCAGCAGCAACCTCCTTGCGTCCAAAATTCCCGAAATGGACGCCGGGAGGTTGGCGTCCTCGCGGCGACAGCACTCAATCAGGGCGTAGGGAGGGCGCAAGGAGGAAGTTTTGACGTCGCGAATCGATCGTTAGCGAACGCAGGCCCCGTGTGACTGGGGTATAAGGTTGATTGGGCGCTGATTGGTCGTAGACCGATCGCCGACCATTGTTTTTTCTGCCTTTTGGTGGCGGGGGGGCGGGTGAGGCTGAGGGGGTGGCCGCAAGGAAGTCACCTGATTTTGGTCGCAAACTGTCGCAAGTCGTAATGTGACAGTGTTTTGCTTGTGAAAATTTGATGTTTTCATCGGACTCCGCAACTTTAATATCAGTAGTACTGGAGGCATTTACCTGCTTCATAAATTAGGTGGTTGGTCGTGGTGGTTGGAGGGAAATTATACAAAATGAATAGATGGGTGTTAATGAGTTCAATAAGTGCAATATATGGGTGTGGATGAAATAATGGAGATTCAGTACTGTAAAACCTCTCTAAACCGACCGACCATGGGACCGACATTAAATGGTCCATTTCGGGAACTTTTTAAAATTGT
Organism: Branchipolynoe longqiensis; assembly: GCA_030323885.1. Lineage (NCBI taxonomy): Eukaryota > Metazoa > Annelida > Polychaeta > Phyllodocida > Polynoidae > Branchipolynoe > Branchipolynoe longqiensis. Next base: position 173,745,484 of record CM059186.1, on the reverse strand, counting down.
TACAATGGTATTGTATTTGTAAGGGCGATCGTTTGGGACCCAAATAAAGCGATACATATATGGGAGTGGTCAATCTGTGGAGGTGGTCGGTTAGAGACGTTTTACTGTATAGTGCATTTAGAAAATATTCCTTATATCTGCCGCTTTGTGTCTTTTATTTATTGAAGAGATGATTCATCAAAGCAGTTGCACTGATCTGCCACAGTGGCGGCCTATATACTGTTCTCTCCCTGGAATGGTGGTGGTGGTGGTGGTGGTGGGGGGGGGGGGGGGGGGGGGGGGAGGGTTGTGGGACAAGACAGGCTATGAACAGGGAGGCTATGAAAGATTGATGATTGCTAGTTTAAAACAGTGTCGGCAGCAAGAGCCACATTCATGGTAAAAGGTTAGTGGTATTTATTCTGTCAGTTTTGTTCACAATCACATTTATATGTTTACATTGACATGTTCATGAAAATCTAAAGCGGTTACCTTTCTTACAAATACAGTACAACTCCGTCAAACCAAGCTCGGTTAAACCAAACGATCGTTTAATCCAATCTTTTTTCGACGGCCCGCCAAAATACTACCATTTACCATATAAAAAAGTTGGTTAAACCAAAGTCGGTTAATACAAATTATCGATTAATCCAAACAAAATTGTCGGACTGCAGGCCTCTCGGGATGGTTAAACCAAACTTTCATGTGGTTATGAGGTCATCTGAGACCCCACTGACTTTTTTTATATGATAAATGGTAAATTTCTAGGGTCCCTTCAAGTTTGGTTTAACGGGGTTATACTGTAGCACGAAAAGTGATCTCAAATGCAATTTTTAAGTGGCTAAATTTGTGTCATCGACAGCAAAATTTAGCTTACAAAACATAACTGAAATTAGTTATTGTTCTTAGAAAAATGTTTGTGCTATGTATATACATTATTAAAAGTCTTGCATGCTATTTGCATCAAAACATTGTTGGTACATATTTGTTGGTGGTTTACATCCTGGCAATATATAAGGTTATATAAGGATGTATTGGTGCAAGGCCATGAAATCTACACATCGAGGAAAATGCGTCGGGGCCCATGAGTGACAGTGTAAACTGACACCTGCTGGTTCTCCCTTGAGTAAAAAATGCATGGCAGCCAAGAGTGGCTAATGTGGCATCAACTGAGGACTACTTGGTTCTTTCGACACCTAGCCCGAGTGAATGGCTTTTCCCAAATGAATGAGGTGATGTTACGCAGCTTGTTTAGATGTAGTGTATGCAACCCGACTTCCGGTAAAATTCTCTGATAGTGTTATGGGGGATGGGGGGTCTCGGGGTCTCACAAAGTTGTCAACATTTTCACGGTTATACAAAGCAGAGTACGTTTCCAGGCACCCTTTCTCCCCTCAAAAGTAGGACAGGACACATCCACATTTTAATACAGAACAAAAAGTATGCTGGCAAATATCAACATTTTATTAAATGATAAAAGTCATACTTGACTGACCCCGCCTCTCCCTATCATACGCTTTGTATGACCGTAAAAATATTGCACATTTTGTTGAATTGCCCCTGAGATAAATGCTCATTTGTGTGCAAATCTGTACAGGACCCAATGCCGACCGTAAACTGAAATGTTTTTTTTTTAACAAAAAAACAACAAAACCGTGAGAAAGCAAATTATCCCAAATCACAGAAATTCGTGAAATTGCGACCATACATATATACATACATACATACATACATACATACATACATACATACATACATACATACATACATACATACATACATACATACATACACACACACACACAGACGTTAGATATGTATAAAATACATTGTGTGATCATTAACCAGTGAATATCAACAAGCGCGGAAATCCGCGAAATGGCGGAGATCTTTCATCCCTGAAATGAATTGTCTTGTACTGGTGCAGTTTCCCACATCAGACTTTACTACACATGTTGCTAGGACGTAAAACAACAACAAACAAACAAACTTACTACACATAGCCGGTGTCTGCTGCAAAATAAATAACCTTACCACATATCCGCACATTGTTATATGACAACAGTTACGGCTGCAGGAGCCCGTGCCTAACTTCTGGGGACCCCCATAGAGAGAGGCCACGACCCCCCCCCCCGCACTTACCCTTCACCTCCCCCCTCCCCCCCCCCCCCCCCCCCCCCCCTCCCGACACCACATCCTGACAGCAGCATAGGCGCCATCTCGTTTTTGGACAGCAACAGAGACTGATGAGGTCACGGGTCAATCTAATGTCGAGGTCAAAGACCGCAGGGTAAAACGTCAGAGCAGGCTGACATAATTATTGCTGGAATCTGCTGTAACTATGGTAACCGATCGGGTTCTGTTCGCGGCCAATCACTCGACCCGCAACCGGGACTGGAATCACGGGGATGGGGAGAACTGATTTACAAACACAAAGAAGCTTCTATCATTAGAGTGGGAAAGGACACCATCAACCAAAACAATCAAAGTGTCCACATACCGTCATACGGCGTCTGAACCGATCACATGTTGTTGCCATTGACAACATTGATTGTGCACTCCAATGTTTGTTTGTTGGGCTCTTACATCCTAGCAACATCTAAGGTCATGTCAGGACGAGTACCGACTATGACACTGTGCACTCATGGTGACTTTACAGTGCTGTTCCACTGGAAGACCAGGCTGCTGGCACCATGACCCAATGTCCCACTCCGTCACATTATCCTGATATTGAGCAAACCATTTGCCATATCCTAGTAATGTAGATTACAACAATCAGCGCAATGTTTCTGTGTCTGATCAATACAGCTCACACAACACGGTCAAAACCCCAGTTCTGTGTCTGATCAATACAGCTGAAACGATGCTGCCAAAATCCCAGTTCTGTGTCTGATCAATACAGCTCACATGACACTGTCAAAGCCCCAGTTCTGTGTCTGATCAATACAGCTCACATGACACTGTCAAAGCCCTAGTTCTGTGTCTGATCAATACAGCTCACATGACACTGTCAAAACCCCAGTTCTGTGTCTGATCAATACAGCTCACATGACACTGTCAAAGCCCTAGTTCTGTGTCTGATCAATACAGCTCACATGACGCTGTCAAAACCCCAGTTCTGTGTCTGATCAATACAGCTCAAATGATGCTGTGTCAACCCCAGTTCTGTGTCTGATCAAGACAGCTCAAATGATGCTGTGTCAACCCCAGTTCTGTGTCTGATCAATACAGCTCACACGACACTGCCAAAATCCCAGTTCTGTGTCTGATCAATACAGCTCACAGGACGCTGTCAAAACCCCAGTTCTGTGTCTGATCAATACAGCTCACAGGACGCTGTCAAAACCCCAGTTCTGTGTCTGATCAATACAGCTCACAGGACGCTGTCAAAACCCCAGTTCTGTGTCTGATCAATACAGCTCACAGGACGCTGTCAAAACCCCAGTTCTGTGTCTGATCAATACAGCTCACATGACATTGTCAAAGCCCCAGTTCTGTGTCTGATCAATACAGCTCACAGGACGCTGTCAAAACCCCAGTTCTGTGTGTGATCAATACAGCTCACATGACGCTGTCAAAACCCCAGTTCTGTGTCTGATCAATACAACTCACATGACGCTGTCAAAACCCCAGTTCTGTGTGTGATCAATACAGCTCACATGACACTGTCAAAACCCCAGTTCTGTGTCTGATCAATACAGCTCACATGACGCTGTCAAAACCCCAGTTCTGTGTCTGATCAATACAGCTCACATGATGCTGTCAAAACCCCAGTTCTGTGTCTGATCAATACAGCTCACATGACGCTGTCAAAACCCCAGTTCTGTGTCTGATCAATACAGCTCACATGACGCTGTCAAAACCCCAGTTCTGTGTCTGATCAATACAGCTCACATGATGCTGTGTCAACCCCAGTTCTGTGTCTGATCAATACAGCTCACACGACGCTGCCAAAATCCCAGTTCTATGTCTGATCAATACAGCTCACATGACGCTGCCAAAATCCCAGTTCTGTGTCTGATCAATACAGCTCACACGACACTGTGTCAACCCCAGTTCTGTGTCTGATCAATACAGTTCCCACAACGCTGTCAAAACCTCAGTTCTGTGACGCTGCCATGTTTTATGGAATAGTACCGGAAGTCACAGATGGTAGGGGGTAAACAGGTGGCGCCCCCGTGGATCTACGGTAACTTTGGGTACTACATTGACCACAGTCATTGAGGACAGACCGGACAATGCTTCTCGTGTTTTCAGCCATCAACAAAAGAACAATGATAGCGCTTGTAGCCGTGTTTACACATGGTACTTAAACTGTACTGTCGGGGTGGGGTGGGGTGGGGTGGGAGGGGGAGGTGGAGGGGGAGGGGGAGAGGGAGGGGGAGGCATTGTGTTCAAACTGTCAGTTCGATGTCCAGCACTGTACTCAACTTGTCGTTACCGTTGTTGCTTATTTTGCGTGACAGGGGCTTTCACATTATATGGGTGGTGGTGGTGGTGGTGGTGGTGGTGGATGGTGGTGGTGGTGGTGGTGGTGGTGGTGGTGGTGGTGTGGTGGTTGTGGTGGTGGTGGTGGTGTGGTGGTGTGGTGGTGGTGGTGGTGGTGGTGGTGGTGGTGGTGGTGGCTTGGCGGTGTAGCCACTCCATTGGTTGTGGCATGGTGATTGGTTGGTTGGTTGTTGGAGTTTTACATCCTAGCAACATCTAAGTTCACATGAGGACAGGTACCAACTTGTGACAGTGCGCACTCATGGCGACTTTATAGTGCTGTCTCACTGGAAGACCAGGCCACTGCCACCATGACCTGATATCCCACTCAGTCACATTATCCAGACACCGAGCCAAGCAGTCCTTGCTCTATCCTAATAATGCAGAGCGCCTGGCTAGGAAGCGACAAGTATCAATTATTAAGCCATTGGCTTGACTCGACCAGGTTTGACCCCGTGGGTTAGAATCCCACGATCTACCAAAATGAGATATGGACGCTCAACTCATTCGACCATCCCGTCTGGTGGTAGTGGTGGTGATGATGATTGTAAAGGTAATGGTGGTGGTGGTGATGGTAATGGTGGGTGGTAGTCGGTGTGTAGGGAGGGGGGGGGGGGAGTCAATAGCCGTACAGGTTACATTGAATACTATGACAGGTGTGCAGAGTGATCCATACGATATTCAGCTATCATTGGGGAGGATGACGTCAATACTATTATAGGAAGCCTTTTGTTACTGCTATACAATATGGCGGTTAAATATAACACAGAGCACAGCACTAGCAGTTTAATAAGCGACACAGTACATTATAAGGTAACGCTGCTGTAAACGGCGTAGTATTGTATTGTATTGATTGTTAGTGGCTTAACGCCATGTCGGCAGGAAAGGCCACAACCACGGCTGATGGGACTATTGTGACTAAATGTAAGTCAGAAGTTAACAGTTAGAGCTTAGGGAACATGCATTTGTGTGAGAGTAACATCAATAGCCGTGTTTACACGGGCGAGTTAAACCGCTTCATATAAAACCATTTGTCTAGATCGATTTACATTTGTCGTGTAAACGCGACACTGTGGCGTTTTAGGGCTGAATCGATTCATATAAGTCGGTAGATGTAAACCACCTTGCCAGGTAGTATAGATGAAGCGATCTAGCCTAAGCGCTTCACACGCATGCGCAGTCGAGACCTTAGTTTGTTGACTTTCCGGTCGATCAAAAGCGCATATTATAGAATTTAGTCTATGAAACTGCTAGCTGTGCACAGATATTTTTTTCATCATATATTTTTAGGGTTTCACTGCCCAGCAGAAGTTTTGACCGTTCTAAACCAATACGATTCAGTCCATACAGATCTAGGTCGAACCCACTCTCTACTGGCGATGTCGACTAACCGAAACTGGCGCTGGTTCATATGGACTTGCTCATGCGCAGATATCGATTTCCGCCTTCAAACTCGGTCCGTGTAAACGCGCCACTACATCGCTTCATATAAATCGCTTTGTCTAGATCGTTTTACAATTCCCCGTGTAAACACAGCTATAGTGAGGCCAGATGCCGTGATAGAATCGGTAGAGCACAGGTTTCCCGTTCAGAAGGTCGAGAGTTCTATTCCCGGTCGAGTCAAATCAATGGCGTACAAAATATATATTGACCATGACCCGATACCCCCATCAATCACATTATCCTGACACTGAGCTAACCAGCCATCACCCTACCTTGATAATGCCGAGCACCAGGCTAGCTAGCGACAAGTATCAATTTTGTAAGTCAGATTTGACTCGGCTGGGCTTCAAACTCCACACCTTCTACATGGGAAGTCTGCGCTCTAAATGATTCGGCCACCGCATCAGGTCTTATTATTGCTTACAGTTACAGCGATATGTACCTTGTCATGTCAACACCAAAGTAAATTTCACATAATACCTATCTCAGCAGACTCGAGCATCGGTACAGACATAAGGTCTATCTATGTCAGTACCGATGTCGGGTTCACACCATGATGTCAGCTGGGCGCACTCTCACAGGCAGTCACGTGATGGAAATGAACACGTTACACAGCAGGATGCTGAGAGCACATCCAGATACACTCACTCTCCAACACGAATCAATAGACTACATCACCATTCCAGCGGCGCTGTGCATTGTGGGATCCGTCAAAGCAAAACAAAGCCACGAGAAGCACATAGCTGGGTGCAGCTATGAAATGTACTAGTTTCAGCTCATCTCAGCTCTTGTTAGAATACCAACTAAAAATATATATATAATAAATTAAGATATTAATCTTTTATCCATCATTGTATTTACAGATAGGATAATCACTTATCAATGTATAAAAAGGCGGAGTGGCTCATCTCCGATTATCGGTTGAATTATTACTGCCCAGTAGGTTATTCACGTGTACAGCGAAAATTAAGTTGGTCTGGCCTAATATGGCCTGATGGGATCGATCAGTGTGTTCGTGCCCTGCGCCCCTCTGTTTGGCCAATGCGCACCGGGTTTTCAAGCTTTGTAACCGGTTAGGCAGTTAGCCTAGCCAGAGACTAGTATTAAATTGATCAACCCATACCCATGTTTGTTCTTTGTCTTCCAGAGCATAGCCTAAGTTTATATCAATATAATATGCACATCTTATGCCATGTGCATTTAGATTTAGACAAAATCAGACTAGTGTTAGTTGTTACCATAGCCAGAGTCAGTTTTACTTATTTTATTAATGTTTTTATTTATATCCTATGGTTAATGACATATGTAGAAAATTAGTAGGGTTAATCAGATATTGGTTATATATTTATCTGAAACAAGTGTATGTTGACACATTTGGCATTTTAATATTTAGAACAAGAATTAATAATGGTGATCATTATATTGCATGTTTGCATACATGTTTATGCCAAATTCTTATGTATTTCTATTCATTTTGAATAAAAATCGAAGTTTTCCCCTACACATACCGATAAACTCAATGGCCATTCACATTTGCTTTGCTGCCAACGGCGTTTTCAGGGCATGTGCAGTCGGAACCGTGATCTCGTATATACACGTCCCCACATTTACTAGCTACAAACTACAGACCAGACAGGATGGCCAAATGAGTTGAGCGCCCGTCTCCCGCTTTGGCAGGGGGGCAGCGCTATAAAGTCGTCATGAGTGCGCACTGTAACAAGTCGGTACCCATCCTTGATATGAGCTTAGATGTTGCCAGGATGGACCTCCAACAACCAAGTAACTTGTTTATGTTACAAGCTGCCTGAAACAAGCAGGAAGCCATAAGGAAACATACCACATGCTACAAGCAATGCGTTACAAGCAACACGTGACAAACTATAAGCAACAGTCTACAAAGTACAAGCAATACTCTAGTTGGAGACAGGGTTGACCTAGTGCCCCTCCCCCCACTACCCACCACCACCACCACCACCACCACCACCAGCACCACCACCACCACCACCACCACCACCCCACCACACCACCACCACCACACAACCCCCCCCCCCCCCAACCCAAACACACTGCTCAGGCTAAATGCAGATCAGATCGGCCAGAGGGCACTGGTGATGTATTCCCCCCACCCCACCCCCTCCTCTGTTATCTGACAGATGAAAGGAACAGCCTGCAGGGTGGGAGTGAAGAGTGAGTGATTAGTCAGTGCAACAGTGGCGGGCCTATCTTTTAATTACAACACCTGCCCGTATGCTGCAAGATTACGACACTTCATGCATTTTCACCCACCCACCCTCCCGGGGTTTAGGCGGAGACCTGATGCATGTTGCCATGGACACCTAACAGGCAGTTGTCATGGATACCTGACAGCCAGCTGTCCATAATCATATATTATTAAAGCTGCATAGTCCGATGAAAGCATCACACTTTCGAAAGCAAAACACTTATCTAGAGGCAAGGGCCCCAGTGACAACATTTGATTAAACGCTGAAAACCTAGATGGGATCGGGGGCATCCCCCCATGGATTTTTTTTTTTAAACCTATGATTAAAATCGTGCAATCTGGCACATACTTGGACATATATGTTGGCCGTGACATTCCAACTGTTTTAAGACTTCAAAACTCACGGTTATTTAAAAGTAAGTCTTTTCGCGGACAGGATTTTTGTTGTAAGTAATTTGGAAACTCAGTTTTCGCTGAAATCAGCGATTTCGCTGAGAATTGGGATCTCTGTCTCGAGGTTATTCTACTTAATAGTGCACTTATTAAGCATTTGTTGCTGCATAGAAGGGAATGGAATGTCAATTTAATAGAACCTGTTACCACTGAAGACTTTGGTGTCGGGGCTTTGACATACATGCCAACAATAATTTGGGTGGTTTGCCACAATTCCATTTAACTGATTGGGCATTATGAGGCATTTTAGTGCAGCTTCTTTCCTGCTCCTAATTAGTTCCACTTTGTTTAAAGTTGCATAGTCCGATGGTTTTGAGTTTCTGTCATTTTTCTGAGATAAATATATTAAATTGATTGTTATAATCTACCTTACATTAGTTTCAAGTACTGTTTATTTTACATGGCTAAGTTTTGAGATATTTGAAGTACAAACATGTCAAAATAGTTGTCAAGCATGCCAAAACTCTGACACCATAGACTTTAGCAGTAACAGGTTCTACTAAATTGCCTCTGTATGTCCTTATATATATGTGGCAAGACATGCTTAATAAGTGCATCAGTATCTAAGTTAGATATGTAGAAGCAATTCTCGATAATTGTTTTGGTTTTGAAAATTTGATGATTCATCGGACTATGCAGCTTTAACTATGGAAGCCAGTCCTCTTTTAAAAACCCCATCAGCACCCCTCCCCCATCCCCCTCACACAGATAACAGAGCACGTTCACCACTAATGGCTCTTCTCAGTAAACTGAACATCATTCTTGTTATGGCTGAGCGTAATTGCTCCAATTTATCTCGTTTTAAGATTGACATTTAGCTTTAATTTAAAGGAAAACTGGAAAGAAAAGTCTTCAACGTTTAGGACTGGAAATGGCTACACTAAAGGGATTTATTGTTGAACAATACTTGTGGGGAAAAGTCATTGAAGTTTCGATGGCTTGCCCAGCAGTGTCTCACTTAAGGTAGGCATATTGTGCAGTGAGAAATACTGAATGGACCCAGAGTGTTAACATCCCCTCAGTTAACCCCAATAACACCCAGCCCCACTGTCTCAATAGTGGGACACACATTGCGATATGAACTCCATACGACTCAAGACAGAAAAGCCAATAACTTCCAGCCACACCGTCTCAATCGTGGGACACACATTGCGACATGAACACCCCGCAACTCACCACAGAAAAGACCCAGCCCCCACCGTCTCAATAGTGGAACATACCTTGCGATGTGAACACGCCAAGACTCACCACAGAAAAGCCAATAACTCCCAGCCCCACCGTCTCAATTATGGAACATACATTGCGACATTACCACTCCATGACCCATGACAGAAAATGAAATAACCCAGCCCCACCATCTCAATAGTTGGACACACAACGGGAACACCCAACGACTCATGACAGAAAAGCCAATAACCCAGCCACACCCTCTCAATAGTGGGACACACAATGGGAACACCCTATGACTCATGACAGAAAAGCCAATAACCCAGCCCCACCATCTCAATAGTGGGACACACAACGGGAACACTCTATGACTCATGACAGAAAAGCCAATAACCCAGCCACACCATCTCAATAGTGGGGCACACAACGGGAACACGCTATGACTCATGACAGAAAAGCCAATAACCCAGCCACACCATCTCAATAGTGGGACACACAACGGGAACACTCTATGACTCATAACAGAAAAGCCAATAACCCAGCCCCACCCTCTCAATAGTGGGACACACAACTCATGACAGAAAATCAGTCTTAAGCTGGATATACATCAAACAACTGTAGACCCTTAATCGGAGACCAGATTTATCTTAAGCGTATCGCCAACCAGATCATAATGTGTACCAGCCATAATATTAATCAACATTTCCCTGGCTAATCCAAAACCAGACATAAACCAAATTTGTTTAACCGATTACACATTACACACTTGTCTACCTTTAGTCAATGACTGCACTTAATCTATCAAGGGTCATCGACTGGCTTTATCTTAGACCTATAACTAACCACACCACAATTTGTACCAGCCATTAGTCATTCAGTTCCGATCATTCAGTGTCCTCAATAACATTTGCACTCCATCACCAAAGGTTACCAACAAATTTACTTCCCTTTTTGTCAAAATTAGAATTAAGTCCAAATGTATTTTTAATTAAAAATAATCCATGAGTTAAATTGAAAGCGTTTACAGTGCTCTAAATTAGATCTAGGTATCTTTAATCAGATTCATATTATCATCAAATAGCAAGCCAAAACCAAAATAATGTCCTAACAACAACAAAAAGTCCCCAAAGTAGCTAAAGTAGGAGACTGATAGAAACTTATTGCATCGCTATCTGGTAATAGGCATCGTTTCTTTGAGGCCGACACGGCAAGAAGTCTGTTGTCATAAAGCGCAGTCGAAGACGTCACTTGAGCCCATGTGACTACATTTCCACAGTCTAGGCTTTTTCTTTCTGCACCCAGCAGGGATATATTTCTGTCCCGATTATTTCAAAACCATTGAAACCGCAACAGTCGCTAAAGTAGAAGACTGACAGAAAATAGTTGTATTGCCATCCGGTAATACTAATAGGCATCCTTTCTTTGAGGCCGACATGCCAAGAAGTCTGTTGTCATAAAGCACAGTTGAAGACATCACTTGAGCCCGTGTGACTACATTTCCACAGCCTAGGCTTATTCTATCTATACCCAGCAGGGATATATTTCTGTCCCAATTATTTTGAACCCATTGAAACCGGAAAATACCCAGAATACCGGCACTCATACTAGTCATAGTCTGGGTGAAATTGCTATCAACTGCAATGACTGAGCAGGTTATAACTATGACTAAGAGCCACCTGTACATGAATCATTGTATGCACCATTTAGTGCTGGAAGTCCATTAGAGATCTGGTCCCGTGGTTTTAGCATAGATTTTGAAGACACAAATATTCAATATATCGCAATTAATTATTGATAGCTCAAATAGGTTATGGTGTATGAATAGAGGTAGTCATATATATTCGGTAATGTTAGTGTCGTGGGGGTGATGAAAATGGGAAATATTGTGCCTAGAGCGGGACTCGAACCCACATCTCTTTGCATTCCGGGCCAGTGTGCTAACCATTACACCACCTAGGCTTCCTGACATCACCACACTAACCCAGCCTACCTGTCTATGCGGCTCCTTGTCTGAGAGGTCAGTGCAGACCACTACACTCGTCCCCCTGGAATTGTAAGTCTTATAATGCTTACAATTACATACATACAGGCAATGCAACGCACTTACATACACAGGGTAGGTTCAACAACTATACAGCACGTAGCTTGTATAGCATCCTGGTCACGGCACCAGTGTCGTGGGGGTGATGAAAATGGGAAATATTGTGCCTAGAGCGGGACTCGAACCCACATCTCTTTGCATTCCGGGCCAGTGTGCTAACCATTACACCACCTAGGCTTCCTGACATCAACACACTACCCACGCCTACCTGTCTAGGCGGCTCCTTGCCTGAGAGGTCAGTGCAGACCACTACACTAGTATTGAATGGGCAAAGTTATTTTGGTGATGTTAGTCGATCTTTAAGTGTATTTGTATATTTCTAACAAAATATTGACACCGCAGCAAGGTCATACAGTATAAATAGAGATAGTACTATTCGGTAATGTTACTATTGAATGTGCAAAGTTGTCTTGGTAATGTTGATCGACCTTTAAACCTTAAGCATATTTGTACAATTTTAACAAAATATTGATACCTCATCCAGGTCAAAATGTATTAATAGAGGTAGTAACATTTAGCAATGTTATTATGAAATCCGCCAAGTTCTTTTGGTGATGATGTTAGTCAATCTTTAAGAATTTAAGCGTACACATGCTTACAACCACCGTCCTTCACGCTCCATCACATCATGTCTCTAATGATACTTTCTTTAGAAACCCTTATGCTTGTCCACACTATGGGGCGTTCAACGCATGAGTATTTTATGGGCATTTCGATTAATAAGCCGGCCTTTGATGGTGGCTGAACATTAAATGGGGGCGAGTGTGGAGATGGGTGCTCAGTGAGGCGTGCTGAGGACATGGACAGGCAAGGGCTGATTAATCATTACAACTCACTTTGGGGATAAACCTTGACGCCCTCTACCGGCCATTCTGCCACCACCTCAACTTTCTACCTGCCTCCCACCCCATTCTCACTCTCCCTAAAGCCCCTGTCACACCTCGCCGGATTGAGGAAACGGAAAGAAAACCGAATAAAGTCTGTTGATATCCGGCAAAATCCGTTGAAATCCGGCCCGATCCATTACAAGTTTTGAACATGCACAAAACTTGGAACGGATGCCGCTGGATTGACATCTACGGTTCTTGTCCAGTTTGAGTTTGTTTCGTCCGTTGGCTATCCATTCATGTACGTTTCATGTCCGTTCGTCCGGAAGCCTTTGACCCGATATCGCAACATTTTAACACATTTTGATACTTATCATGCCCGAACACCACCGGACTAGACAATTACGTCCATTGGTGAATCCGGCGAGGTGTGACACGGGTTTTAAAGTTGCATAATCTGATGATTTCGAGTTTTCCCCATAGTTTTTAGATAAATATAATAGAATGATTGTTATTAAGATTTTCAATTGCCGATTTGTTGCAACAATGTATTTTGCATAAGTACACACTTTAATTTAAAGTTGCATAGTCCGATGGTTTTGAATTTCTGTATTTTTTTTTGAGATAAATATATTATTTCGATCACTAGTATCTACTTTACATTAGTTCAAAGTTAATTTCATTTTAAATGGTAAACTTTTCAGATATTTAGAATGCAAACATGGAAAATTAGTTTTGGCAAGCTTGCCAAAACTCTGACACCATAGACTTCTGCAGTAAAAGGTTCTGTTAAATTGACTCAGTATTGGCTTCTGCGCAGAAACAAATGCTTAATAAGTGCATCAGTATCTAAGTTAGATATGTAAAATCAAATCTAGACAATTGGTTTTGTTTTGAAAATTTGATATTTCATCGGACTATGCAGCTTTAATGTAACATTGGTTTCTCGATTGGAAGATCACCTCTTGAGGAAGCTATACAGTTACCTTACTACATGCTTGTGGTGCTGGTAGGTCGTGGGTTCGAACCCATGTCGAGTCAAACCAATGACATTAAAATTGATACTTGTTGCTTCCTAGCCAGGCGCTCAGCATTATTAGGACAGGGCAAGGACTGGTCTGCTCAGTGTCAGGATAATGTGACTGAGTGGGATATCAGGTCATGGTGCCGGCAGCCTGGTTTCCTAGTGGGACAGCACTATAAAGTCGCTATGAGTGCGCACTGTCACCAGTCGGTGCCCGTCCTGATATGACCTTAGATGTTGCTAGGACATAAAACAACATGTGGTTAAATAAAACTCAACTCATAATCTACTTTACTATTTATTTGTTGTTGTTTTACGTCCTAGCAACATCTAAGGTCATATCAGGACGGGGCTACTTTACTTGTAACACTAACAGCTTAAATACCATAAACGCAAACATAGGTTAGGTTATAGTCTAAATAGTGATTACAACGTAGATGCCACAGTTAGCTGGTTAGCTCAGTGTCAGGATAATGTCAGGATAATGTGGCAGAGTGGGAAATCGGGGTCATGGTGCCACTGGCCTGGTCTCCCAGTGGGGCAACACTATAAAGTCGCCATAAGTGGGCACTGACATAAGTCGGTGCCCATCGTGAAATGACCAACAAACAACCCCAACAAACAACAACTTACTCATCGAGCAGCCAGAGATTATGATGGTAACCAGGCCACGAAGTCAACCGCTACTGGATGTCACGTGGGTCGCGCTCTCGTCACTTTTGGATTAGCTCTTGC